>OY728119.1:82342986-83592986 GCA_963277665.1 Viscum album
GGTGATCGCTCCGACCGATCACTCTCTTTTTATACTCTTCTATACCTAATCTAAATTTATTATATATAAAATATAGTAATAAATTAATAATACTAAATATTATGAATTTTTTTATTATGATAACACTATTATACAACCCCTTTCTAATTGAATAACAAGTGAAAGTATCACATGTGCGTACGTACGACTTACCATCCCCACTTAGCGATGCAATTCATTTTCCATAACCATATTTCACTAGTGGTAATTATGATAGGTTTAATGTTTATATATGATATTAATGACGTAATTATACTTATTTAATGATAATATCATATCTATCTTTTTATCATCTAATCTTTTTGGAAATGATATTGTTGCTCGTACGTATGTATGGCTTACCATCTCCACGATGTGATGTGATTCTTTTTTCATCGATATTTAACATGGATCGTAATAAGGATGAATTTTTTGAATATATATGATATATATTATATAAAAATTACTATTTAATGATAATTTATCATATAATATTTCTCTCTTTTAATATGACATGAAAATAAAAACAATGTTCATGCGTACTTATAGCCTACCGTCTCTATGAACGGTGTATTTTATTTTCTAACACTAAATATTATGAATTGCCATGAATAAATATATAATAAATATATATATATATATTATATTAATATAATTTTTATCATTCATAATATTATTAAATTAGGATCTAAGTATGAGGACCAGTAATAGCAAGTCAAAACATGTATGAGAAACAAAGCAGTTATTACCCGAAACAAAACTCAAATTTGGAATTGTTAAGAAGAGATTAATATAAAGTCATAAGTAAATAATATGTGGTGTTATATATATGAATTTTTTTTGTGGTATATGTATAATAATGTTATATTTATTATACATTATTTTTTGGAATGTACAAAAGAAGCCAATACTTAAGGTAAGGGGTTGATGTCTCACTTTAATTTCTTTACGACACATGTATTATACACTAATTTTTCTTATACAGGGTGTATATAATAACCATGAATATATTTTATGAGTATTATCTAGAATATAATGGTATTTTCATATCCATATAATTTTATTTCTTTCATGGGGCATACTATTATACTGATTATAAAGGGATGAGTATTTATTTCACAATCTCATAAATATTTGGGATTGTTTTTTTTTAATTCTCCATTGAAGAATATTTATCTTCCATGTCCATATTTTCTTAAAATGTTTCAAAAAAAGGTTTTTAATATTATCTGATGAATTTTTAATGTCATTTTTACCCATTTTATATTTTTTTATACATGGTTTTAAAGGAACCTTTTTTGTAATTTTCCAAATAAGGTACTTTGTGAATTTTCTGAAAAAGTATGAAAGTAATGTTTTTTAACTTATACATCATGAATGGAATATTATGCCATTAAAATTACATAATGCTTTGAATTTTACTTTATAATATTCTAGGTTTATTTTAAAATAAATTTTTTTCATTTAAAATTTCACATCATTTTAAAAAAATGTTTTCAAATCAAAAAGGATATTTTTCTCAAGAATTCTTTTCAAGTAATATATAATACTCATTTTACATCTAAGATAATATTATTTTATGTTACTTATGTTTTAATGGGGATATGATTCAACTCTACCATTCTTATTCTTTTTAATAATGGTTTATTATTATGATGGAATTATTTTTATGAAACTCATTTCATTCCATGGGTTCCAATATGTTGAATGATGTATGTTATTGTGACACACATATGTATGGTTTTCATCATGTAATGGGTGGGAACTATATCTCCCTCTAATGCATTGGGTAGATATTTATATCACATGAGATAATTATGGGAACCAATTCGATGGTCTTGATCGACTATTGAATATGGGGAAATCCAATCCACTATGGGAAGTTGGGGAAACCTGATACACTATGGGGAGATGGGGAAACCTGATCCCTTATAAAGAAAGGATTGTGATTGGGGACAGTGGTGTTTTCCACTAAGTATATTTAGTCCCCATGAAGTGTCCAGTAAGTTTTGGAAATGTTCCTTGAATTATAGGGAATGATATTACATTTTTATTTATCTTCGAAAATTAAATGTCTTATTTCTATGTTATTATTTCCTGGTTTATGCTTTTTAATCCCTTATGTTTCATGTATTGTGAACTTCCAAAATTTATGCCATGAATTATGTTTATGATCTATGATAGGATGGGTATGAACTTTTTATGTTATTATCAAGATCACATACCCATATTTATTATCTTATACTTTCATAAGATAATAAATTGATATCTTCCATGTTTATCCATACTGAGAATCTGATCACACCCTTTTCTTACATTTTCTATCCACTGGTTATGAAGAAAGGTTTTGAGTAGGGGTGATAAAGTGTAATATCTTTATGGAAAATAATGAAGATATTTTATTAGACTCAAAGTTTGTGTTCCACGTTTCTAAAGGTACTAAATTATTATGGTCCTTGGGCATGTGTTTGTGTAATATAATGAATATTCATAAAAAATGATGTAATATCCATGTAAGAAAATCCGAGGTCGTTATATTTAGGATTACCACCATTGAATTTATATTACATGGATTGTTTTCAAAAATACATTGTATAAACACTCATGCCACAAAATAATAAGCATATTAGATTTTGTGTGACACCATTTTTTGAATTCTTGGATTTTATTTGATCATATTATTCATTTATCTTACTATTTGAGGATAAATTATCAACTTTCTTTATGGACTTCCTAGGAATATTATTTCTAGAACATTTCTCAAAATTATTTCCCAATAAATTATTATTTTCATTCCTCGCTTTTTATAGACTTTTCTTCCAATTTGTTTCAGTTTCATGCTTGAATGATTTATACTTGCATGTTTTATCACTATGACCACTTCCATTTAAAATATCAAAAAAATATCTATGTTTCTCAAATATGTTTGTGGTTGGCCGATTTTTACAATTTTTGTGGTATTTGATTCACCTAAATTATGATCACCCTTGATGTGGGATTTCTTTTTTACTTTCATTTTTTACATATTATACCAATAATTAGTAGTTTTGTGGATAGACTTGGAACAATTTAATAAATACCCAACAAATATTGAACTTTTTCTTTATGAAAAAATCTGTCCAAAATTGCCTGTGTGATGGTTTTATTTCTTCTCATTCAATTAATATAATATTTTAGTGGAAAATATCATTATACACTTACTTTTATGCACCCTAATTGTAATGTTTATTTTCTCACCATTTTTCTTTATCCACATTTATATATATATTGATTTCAAATATTCACAAAGCATAGAAAATGATTTAGAAAAACCATTATTTTTAAAGGTGGATGGAACATTATACTTTTTAATTGTTATATATTGACCATTATATGATCTAAAACTGTTATTTTAACCAGATAGAGTTACTTCAATAGTATATTCCTCCTTTATAGTTTTTGTAGAAACAGATCCCCTTTCAACTTGTTTTGAGTACACAAATTAGGCTACTTCTAGATTCATCCATTTAATTTCAATCTTAAAGAATTTCCTGTTGAGAATGTATTTTTCATTATCAAGTATCTTTATTTTTATTTACTAGATTTATTGATTTTATCAACCTCATCATCAGGAATTTTATTCTTATTTTTCATTGAGTCTTTAAGTTCCTTGATCTTTTTGGTATTGACTTCTAGATGAACATTTTTGACTTCAATGACTGAATTTTTCTTCTCATCTAGTGCATAGAACTTTTCTTCAATGATCTCAATTTCCTAATTATCCTTTAGGATTTCCTCAATAAAATCATTCCCAACTATAGAGAATTTATCTTCAAGATATTTTATTCTTTTACTTTTATCATTACACTATTTTTTGAGATCAACACACGTCATCACCTTCTCTGCCAATTCTTTCTACCTATTTTCTAATTCATCTTCCAGATAGGTGATTTTATTTTGAAAATCATCTTGTATATTTATACTGTAGTCTTTCACACTTATTCTTAGTTATTTTATAAGATAGTCTTGAAAAACATATCGGATACCACTTTATCAAATTCTGAGGTAGAAATGTTGTCCATTTACTTGGTAGTAGTTTAAACTACTTGGTCATCTTCTTCAATGATGGAATTATCAAATCATGGGAAAAAATATTCTTCTTTATTTTTACATAAGAGAGACACTTTCTTCATCTTTATCAATTATTTTATCTATTTATACTTTAATTTCTTAGATTAGATAGAATTATGATCTATATTAGCTATAAATCCTCTATGTTTTTAACCAATTCAGAATATATAAGAGAAAAAATCTTTAAGAATATTGAAATAATAGAATACACCCAAAAGTGTGAAACTTCCCCTCCAATACCAATTGTTAGGATCACTTTAGGAAGAAAACACTGAGAGGGGGGTGAATCAGTGTGGGATGAATTTTATCACTATAAAAAACTTATCCCTTTATTTATTTCTACCACTTATTTAGTGAATGATTCTATTTTAATTTTCACCAGTCGTTTTCAAGCATAAACATAAAACAATAAATCATAAGGGAACACTTGTATTTGTTAATGAAGTTCACCTCTAATGTGGATGACTACATCACTAGTTTTGAGTGGTTATAATCCCACTCATACACGGATTTCATTTTATTATCAAGAAAAAGTATAGGCAATGGTATAACCTTGAACCTGCACTCTTGGAACCAACAAGGTGTAAATAAAGAGCAGGCTTATTTTCCATTTGTACAATAGATTGGGCATGTATAACCTTGATGCAAGATCACATGTGTAGACATGAGTCCCTCTTAGACTATAATAATTAATATTCTTCTTCTCCTATATAAATCATTTGGTATTCCTCAATGCTCTTCCAGTTTCTACAGTATAAGAATATATTATAAGCTAGATACTCAAAAAATTGGAATTTTCTTGATCGGTTAAAGAATGCCAATCTCTATGACTTCTTATCTTATTTTTCTTCAGCGTATAAGAAATATTATTGATGTGAAGCATTGGTTCTTAACTTTCTCTCTCTTTTATATATGAATGTTTTCAATAGATGTTCTTCGGATCTATATCTTGGCACAATAATTTTTATCTTTTAAATCATAGTATCAAATAACTAAAAATCATTATCATTCTTATTAAATTTATTTTCACTGTATGTGAATATTATTCTTAATAATATCGCATTATGTATCTCCATAATTTAATTATGTAAAACCCATGATATTTGGAAACAAGATATTCTAATTCAAATCAGTCAACTAATTCCCAATTTATTTATTATAGAACTCATTTGAATTCCCATTAAAATCTTTATTGAAATCCCATGAAATCTCAAACTTCATTCCATATTTCATGTGATATTTAAATACCTATTATCTCTATATAAATCATGATATTTTATTATGATATTATTCATTAAAATATTAGAATAATTACATCATTGAAAATATACCTAATTCTTTATTATCATGGGTATTATTTCATGATTGAAACCCATAATAATCACTCATGAAATATCCAAGGAATTCAGATATTCATATTTATTCTTCATGTCATTAATGAATAATCACATTCTAATTTTTATCTTCATAAACTATTCGTGGAAATCTTGTGAACCACATCTTCATGCATTCTATATCTTCATTATGAGCTCCTTATTTTATGTAATATGAATCATCCAGATCATATTAAACCATGCATGATGGTTCATGAATCATATATAGTGAATATCTCAATGAACTATGAATGTGTTTCCTTTAGTTATCTCATTCCTTATTCATGCATGCATGTAACACTATATTCATTATTATTTTAATCACACCATATGAATTGTAAATGGTGGATGAAAACACATCATGGTTTTGACACACATGCATTGTAGCTAACCAATAATTTGAATATACTTCTACCATGAAAATGTCATGGTAACTCCACCTACTATTAAATATCACAGTATCACCTACTACCATCACATATTATAATAGCACCTTCTACCACCAAGGATGGTAGTAGTATTACCTAACTAGAAGAAGTATCCTCTAATTATAACTGGTAGTAGAAACCTATGTTCATAACTGGAGGTAGCAACCTCTATATACCGTTACGTAGGTGATTTCTACCCTTACGTAAGCTTATGGATAACCTTATGAAACCTTCACAATTATTCTAATACCTTTATGTGAGCCTCCATGCACCCTTATATAGCACATTATATCAACTGAATACCCTTATTCATGCCTACTAATACCTAGTATCCTTACTCAATTCCCTCACACAACCCATTTACATTGGGATAGATTACCCTTATATAGTGTGTACTGAGCTTTACATAGTGTGTGTACATGAAGATTTACCTTTACCCAAAATAAATGCATCATGACTACCCATGTGAGTGGCTAGTCTGTATCCTTAATCAAGCTTTTGTACCCTTATTCAAGACCCTAGTTACCCTTATATAAGTTTGTGCTCATACACAGTTTCTTTTATGCATGGTATTTACCCATGTGTGAGTGCTCAATTACCATTATATAGGTATTTACTTACCTTTATGCAGTCTTAGGAACACATATGTAGTGATTAATATTACCCTTATGTAGGATCTACTTTTACGTAGCCTATGAAAATTATGGAATAGCTTTACGCAATTGGTCTTTTCTTCTTAATCTCATTCTATTCAAATTAGAACCTTCTCAAACTCACTCTTAGACTTATTCAGAACATTACTTCATGAAAATAAATATTTTCATGGTATTATATTGTATTAAACAATGTGTAATACATTATTACATGGTCTTTAGAAACATAAATCAATTCATCAATCATCACACTAATTTAGTCAAGATTGAATAATCATTACATACAATACCAACTTATGAAATATCCATACAATATTAAGTCTTTGTGCATCATAATGATGGAGCACCTCAATAGCATTACATCTAATAATAACCTCTAAAATATTCATCTAATAATAAATATTTGTTCTTTATAAGGATGGATCACCTAAATTCCTTAAAATTCCACTTTTCTAAGAATTAATCAATTTTAAAGAATATAAATTAGAAGAAAATAATATTTTTTTACAATATTTACTTTTTTCACATGAATTAGGACAAGTACCATCAACATCCAAGATTCTAGTATTCACTTCAATTTTCAATAATATTTCCTAGGATTGGGATCTTCTTCCTCATAATGCTTGGGTTCTCTAAAACTAATATTTAAGAACTTCTACTCTATTATAATTCTTCTTTATCATATTGAAATCAAATAATCCCTATACATTTAAAAAAAATTATATGCACACATAGTGGGGTCAATAACTTGATCACCATAAATGAGTTTTCATCACCTTTTACATTTTCTAAATAACTGGATTAATATCCCATTTTGAATGGTGATACACCAAAATAATTTATCCTCAGTAATATTAGGGGCCATTATTCAGTTTTGAAAGCGTAACAATGAGTTTTCATCCTCTGTCCCGCCATCAAAAGGATCACCATTATATAGGGTTGTCCTAATTGCAGTGAAATCAGGATATGAAATTTGAGGCTCTTTAAAAAATACATCTAGTTAGGAAAAAGATTAACAAGAAATAATATTACATTATCATTCTATTCACCATAGTTTAGATGCATGCTAGAAATAATGTTCATCAATTTCCATTGATTATAGGCCTCCCTAAAAACTTCATTATATGAATTCTTACTCAAATAATATTCTATAGAATTCCCTTTCCCTATCATGTACACCAAGTCATAGTAAAATAACTCGAGACATTACAACCATCATTATTCCCTCAATTACAAGTCTCACTGAGATAAATATATATCAAACTCTTATGATCAATGAACACTATGAAACTTTCTATAAAGAGTCAGTGATGCCAAGTATTTAAGTCATGGACAAATGCAACTAATTCAAGGTCATGCATTTGATAGTTCTTCTCATGTGTTCATAACTAACTCAAACCATAGTCCACAAAATGATCTCCTTTCATAATAACACAACCCAAACTGGATCTAGACATATCACAATATACCACAGATCCCTCAACCATTTTTTGGTAATATTAGAATTGGTATAATTGTGAGATGAGAATTATGATCTAGAAATCCTTTCTAACGATAATTATTCTATGTGAATGGAACACCCTTTATCATCATAGGGTTATTCTTACTTCAAGTATAAACTAAAATATCATCCAAAAAACTATAATAGAATAATATAAGTACCTATGGAAGATATGATTCATTAAGTCCATAGAGACTTTAGGTGAATTTGTTAGATCAAAGGGCATGAAGATATATTCTTAATGTCCATAACGAATATAGAATTTTTTCTATGGAATATCCTCTTTTCTGAATCTGAGTTGATGATATCTTGATCATATATCAATATTGGAGAACTAGTTGGATCACTTTAATTAATCAAATAGATAATCAGTCGGAGGAAGGTGCTACCAATCTTTTACTATAACGTTATTAATTTTAATATAATAAACACATAACCATAGGTAACTATCTGCATTCTTTATGAATAAAAAATACATAACCCAAGGAAATGTGTTGGGTCTAATAAAGCATTTATTTTCCAATTATTCTAGCTGTAATTTTAATACTCATAACTCTAAAGAGTATATTCTATATGATGAGAGTTAAATAAGGCATATTCATTGGAGTAGATTGGTAAGAAAATTATATTTCCCTCTCATGTGGTAACCCAAAGAAATATTTCATATATAAATATGAGTAAGGATCTACTATAGAAGGAAAATTCCTATTTTTAGTCTTATTTATAGTTCCTAGGTTCATTAAAGATAATTGACCAGAGATATTTCTATCCACTGAGACTAAAGGTCCTTATTTACCGACATTTATATCCCAATATCCCTTTAATACCTAAAGAGTTCCATCTGAAGATATGAATGTCACTTACTAAGCATATCAGTCAATATAAGATTTAAATTCCCCCAGTTAATCCACTCCAAAGATCAGACAAAAAACATCTATCTCTAGAACCATAAAATCCTAGAGAAACTGCAGCACATTAATAGTAATGGAATATATTGGGAACTTGAATCCTATATTTTCATATTGTATAAGGGTTTATTGATACTTATAGTGTGAGGAATCATTTCCATTTGTAATCTAAATTATTTAACCATCTGAGAATCAGGAAAATAATTTCATGCACCATTATAAAAAAAATAAATGTATAAGAGTCAATTTTATAAGGATGGTACCTCAAACCAAAAAGGGACCTAGTTTCTCGATCATGATATCTGGTAATTCTCCATATAACTATCGATCAGATTCCATAGGATAACTATTTATTCCCTGTTGAGGTGTTCATTGAACAACTGAAGTGTTCCTATAGTTAACTAGGTTCACCTAGTTTTATGGATGACAAATACTATGATGGTATTGTTCTTTTAAAATATACTAATCTTGAGGATAAGTAGAACCAGCTCCAATTACTGATTTCATAAGTTTATGATAGTAATTCAAGAGATTCCATTTATTTCCAAAGTTGTTGAAATTAATTAGTGGTATAGAAAATTCCTTCTTTCTATACATAAGTGATCCAAACTAGAAATATCGTGGTTCATTACTACATCATGATGGATAAGAGGCAGATATAGTGGATTGATTCTCTAATGTATTTATACCCTTGGAGAAACCCTCCCTCTTGTGTTTATTCCCTATGCATATATTTCCATCATCACTCTGATGGATAAAGTTGTTCACTCCACTTATATTTCTTATAACATCCCTTTCTATAACAGTTTCTTTATTCACCATTTTTTGTCTAGTTATTAATTAATAAAATTATAACTATTGTGTGAACATCAGGTCAGAGACCCATCTCAAAGATCTGATATTTAAACCACTCTCTAGTAGTTACTTATAGTGAAAAGTGAACAAGGTGGGTGAATTTATTATAATATTCAGTCACTAACATAATTCCTTGTCCAACTAAAATAATTTTTCCATCTTCTCTATTTGGAAGGTTTCTATAGATAATTTCTTATTGGACAGCCCTGAAAATCTTTTTTAAGTGAGGTCTTAATCCAACTTATCTATAATAGCTATGTCCAACCATTATAGTTCTTATTCCTTGAGAATATATATTAATAAAATGACCTTTATTTCATATAGAGTCCCCAATAATTCAAAGATTATATCATCCTTATCAGTTATACCTCTACTTACTATTTTCCAGAATCACTATAAAATGTCAGTGGGTTCTGGTTAGGAAATATTACTAAGTGATTCACCTAAAGGGGTTCCTCAGTACTATTTCCCTTAAAATAGACTAAAATTCATTCATAATATGTTGAACCAAAATCTAGTTCCCTATAGTTTGAGTGGAACCTCATTCTAAAATACTCTCTATTATCAGTTTATTATTCTCCTTTCTGGTGGCATTTTATTTTTATAACCATTCTAAAAGTTAGCAATTATGTCCTTTTATTATTTATTTATTCATGATTATATTATATATATCAAAAAAATTACAATATCATAATAATAAAATCAAATAACCATGTGAAAATGCAGTTCTACTAGGAAGTATGCATGATACCTAACACTCATAAATTAAACTCATGATAATGAGTTGAAAACGTGCCTAAAAGTTTTTTTAGAACACTTTTTATACCTATACCACCCTGGTAAAATTAATCTCTACATTAATAGGTTATATTTTCCTTTTAATTCTATACATTTCAACTTCTGACATGTCCTATCTTCTTACAACATTCCCAACTCAAAGGCCAATCAAACTAATACCATTTGTAACATCCATGCCCAACCCATTGGATTAGATTAGGTTAGACATACAAATAACCTTAGGTGACATTCCTTAAACACCAAACTCTAGAAATAAATTTAGAGGGTTTAAACACAAAGTTACAGTGGGTATGATTTACCTTATTTATAAACTCACACAACATTCACATGATAAAGATGAAATAAATAAAACCAGGGGTGACTATATAAATAATGCATGCAAAATAACCAATAATAATAAATTTATGAAAGTCCAACATCAAAGTAATAGTGGAACAATATAAAAAAAAGAATACTAAAAATCCAAAGCATTAAATTACTCTAGAACCAAGGTGTCACCACTCCAGACCAAGATGCAACCCACTCCAAGCTCCATCTCCACCAACTATGATAATATCCTCAAGAAGCACCACCATATAATCAATAAACTAACATCTTTCCTATATCATGTAAAAAACATCTATTTACATTCCAAATTGAATATATAGGGGAGATTAATCATACCTAGTAGGAAACCCCAATGATACTTTTCTAGATGCCACTATGAATATAAATAGGTTAGCTCATAGTATTATCTAACATATAAGAAGAATATCAAAAGTAGATAAATAAATTTTCATAATATTATATAAAATTAATTAATTAATTTTCTAAAAATTATATCACTAGAGATGAGTTTTCCTTTAAAAAATATATCAATTCATTTATTTCAAATGGCATAACACACTCATGTTTTCATACTCACATACACATGTGCATTCATGACCTAGACCTCCATATACTTGTGATTGGTGAGTCATGCTTTCACTAACCCATCCCTTAGTGATCAAATTTAATAGAAAAACATCAATCCTTAATCTATCCTACATTTCCCTATTTTATGGTGGTAATTATTACCATGATCCATCCCACAAGAACATGAATTCACACAACCCAGTCATGCTAAGAACACAAGTCAAAAACCATTTTACTTTGAAAACCCATTTAATCAATTTCTCAAACATATTTTGGGAGACACCCACAAGCCAAATTTGAAGATCCAACCAGTAAGAGAAAATAAAATATAGTTTCAGGAGAGTAAAATCATTTTAAAGTAGAAGAGAGTTATTTAAATAAACCAAATATCCTTCACATTCCAATAATAATAGAAAGATTGAAAAACCACCTACCTTGGGTTCTTTTAGCATGATTATTCTTAGATGATTCTATAGATTTGAACCATTTATTTCATTTATCTATTAAATCCTAAGATAAAAAAATCAAAACTCATATGATTCCATAGATTTGTTCTTAAAAACACTAATATATGGTTATCTTAAATAAAAATTGGAGATATCTAATATGGAAAGGAATAATGAGGTCCTAGACTTTGATTTACATGATCCAACATTCAAAGAATAATTAGAATCAAAATTTTAATGTCAAATATTGATGAAAATCCCCTAGGGTAACCCTATAAATCAAGAACCTAGGTCAATAGAGAAACACTGAGGCTTTTCAAGATTTTTTTTGGTTAAAAATACAATTTCCATTCAAATTATTTTCTATCACATGATTATAACATAGAGTTTGAATGACCATATTAATTATATTCATCCCAATTTTTTTTAATTTGTGTGTTTATCCATACATTTTTTTCAAAACCATAAACAAATCATTTATCTACCCAAAGACTCTCAAATACTTCTTATAGTTTCATAGACCCTTGATCATGTCTTATAATAATGATTATTAAATCGTTCACCTTCAAAAATGATTCCAAATCCTTCTATAATGTTCATGATTCTTAACTATAACATTCCCTAGCTTTATATAATCCATGAAATAGAGAAATAAATCAAATTATGAGTGTTACACTTGGTCTTTGAGGAAATTATTGATCTAATACTAGATTAGGATATCTAGAAGAAGTGTGTTTTATTTGATACCAAATGTTCTTGGAAGGTAGAAGGTGCTATACATAAATAAGTTAGAAGAATAGAGGGGAAATAGAAGAGATAGAATTCTATGGAGTTCAGATATCTTGGGTGACTTTTCATGTTAGCACTACGAAAAGAAGGAACATTTTGGGAAGGACTATTGGGGAAGGCATGTTAACTCTAGAAATCATGGTTCTATTTCATCTGCTAACTCCATACCTGAATGGGAGAACAAAATTTAGTTTGATGGAGTCATGTATCCTTGAATCATTAACCTCATTTAAAATAAATTTTTAATGATGATTCATGCATAACTATGTTACTTAAAGACTTTGGAAGGTTCTTCTTATTAATAGGTTGTTAGAAAAGGATATGGGTGCATTAAAATGATGAAAAAATTTCCAATAAACATGAAAGGAATTCATCATATCTAATGTTTATGGAATAAATTAATTTTTATTACATATATTGATGAAGTGAGTTTCTATACTGTCTTTATGAGTGGTGTGTATAAAATCACACAAAGTTTTAGTTATGGATTGAGGTATAAAAAAGGAACTTTATATATGACCAAAATTATGGAAGGTTTGTTTCATATCAGAGAAGTAAGTTTTAGGAGTTTGAAGTTGTGGTATGATCATATTGGTCACATTAGAGAGAACATTTTATGAACCTTTGATTCTAGAGGATTTTAAAATC
Source organism: Viscum album (assembly GCA_963277665.1). Classification (NCBI taxonomy): domain Eukaryota; kingdom Viridiplantae; phylum Streptophyta; class Magnoliopsida; order Santalales; family Viscaceae; genus Viscum; species Viscum album. The sequence goes on from OY728119.1 coordinate 82,356,408, forward strand.
TTTATCATGTGGCATATATAACTTTTGAGGGTTACATCCAAGGTAAGAGGTGAAATGTTTCATTTAATATGGATAGAAAGGCACCAAATAAAAAGAAGATTAATTTAGCTTATATGGATATTTATGGATCAACATCAGTTCAATCTAATAGGGTTGCACAATATTATGATATCATCTTTAATTATTCCATTACTAATGTGTCATTATTTTTTCTAAAATACAAACCTAAGGTTTTTAAAACATTCATCAAATAGAGTGTCATAGAAGAATATAGGATAATAATGAATCTAAAATACCGTCAATCTTATAAAGGTGGTGAGTATATATGAATGCAGTTACTGATATCATATTAGATGAATAAGGTCTGGATGGAGAATACTATTCCTGGAACACATAAAACAATTATGTAGTAGAATATGAAAATCAAACATTGAATGAGGGAGCCATGGGAATGATGTAATGTTAAGGAATCCCAAATGAATTTTGGGATTAAGTGATTAACTATGTGTATTATCTTATGAATCATAGTCCTTCCAAACTTATGGGGAAGAATATTTTCAAATAAATTTGGCTTAGAAGAAAGACAGCCATTACTCACCTAAAATTTTTCAAATACAATGTGTATTCCAATTCTGATTCAAAGTATAGGGATAAGTTTAAATATAATATATGGGCATATTTCTTCATTTATTATATAGATGAAATATTTGGTTTCAATATATGAGAAAATAGTAGATGTAATTTTATTAGAGTTTGGAATATCCTATTCAATGATGATATCTTGTGGAAAGACCAAAATTAGGTTGAAGATTCTCTTGGTAGAAAAGAAAAAAATGAGTAAGTTGGGGTTAAGCAGAGAAGAGTCAGGTGGTGTTGGGTTATTCAATGAGAATGGAAGAATAAGTCCAAAAGGTAAAACCAAGTTCTAGAGTGTAATATACTAATACAGTTCCTAAAGAACCATTTCCTGGTGTATCAAAATTCTTAAACACAATGGAAGCTTGGGGAGGTGATTTAAAAGTGCAGGATCTAGAAGGAGATGAACCTCCGGGGTTAAGGTGTTATACCTATATCCAAAGTCCAATTATAAGGTTTGATTCTAGATTGAAATTTCTTATATATATATATGATAGGGAACCCAAAAGCCTTCGAATAGAAATAATTCTAATTGAATCATTACAGTGGGAGTTATCAATGAAGGAAGAGTTAGATTCGCGACATTTTTTGATACTTGGGATCTAACAAATCTACCCCAATGAAATATCGAACTTTTAAAAAATTGGTTTTATCTTATTAAGGAGAAAGTGAGGGTCAATGCCATTTTCCTTCACAAATAATTGGAGGAATAAATCTATATGTATAAACTAGAAGGTTTCTTGATAAAATGAAATGAGGGCATAGTTTTCAAGCTCAAACGAAGTATGCACATGCTTAAATAAGCCCCCAAGAAGTGGAATCAGAAGATTGATAAATTTACAGTGGAATGAATTTTTATCCAAATAAATTTAGATCATTTCTATTACTATAAGGTGTGATAAGATGGTAGTTTTATCATTTTTTCACTACATTGATAACTTACTCTTAATTGGACCAATGATGTCAATACTGAAAGAGTTGAAGTGTGAGTTTTATAAAAGTTTCTATATGATGGATTTTTTTTCCAAAAAGTAGGTGTTCGGGATAAGGATCATAAGATATATGTGATCCAAAACTTTATTATTTTCATTATCAAATTAAATCCATAAATTGTTAGTGAGATTCAAAATGAGTGAGTTAAATCCTATGAGAACTCCCTCGGTTAGACACTTCAAACTTTAAAAGGAGAAGGAACCTAAAATAGATAAAGAGGCTAAGAATATTATGAAGGTTAAATTGGAATATGTTATGGTAATTTTAATTTATTTCATGATTTTCACACGGTCTGATATCACTAAATAAGTAGACATGGTTATTAAGTTTATAAAAAATACCAGAAAGGAGAAATTTAAGTTTGTTAAGTGGATATTCTAGTATCTAAAAGGAAATAGGGATATAGAAATGTATTTTGGAATAGAAGATCCTCTATAAGGATTTTTTGGATGTTTAATTTTATGGAGATGTTAATTCAAGGAATATTACCACTAGATTTTTTTTAAATTTTAGAGTCGCTTACGTAAGATAGAAGTACATATTATAACCTGTAGTTTCACTATTAAAAACGAATGCTGAGTATGTTGCAATTATAAAGGTGGGAAAGGATTTGGTGTGATTTAAGGATTTATTATAGTGAATTGGAAGGAGGAAAGAAATCATCATGTTTTACTATGATAGCCAATGTGAAATTCACTTCACTATGAAACTATCATTTCACTCTTGGATGAAGCATATTCAAATGAAGTACCATTTCATCCAGAAGCTCAAGAAATATGGAGTGTTGGAAATATGTATGGTTAAAGAGAATTAGATTCTGGATGATATCCTAAATAAAGTTATATCTTCGAAAACTCTAGAGATTTATTTTTATTTAATTGGGATTAGAAAACATGGAGATCATGGGATCTTGAAATATCTAATAGAATCAAAGAGAGGAACTAAATAAGGTGTGTTTAATAATATAGTATTAGTGAGTTAGATGAATTTATGATTAAACATGGAAAATAATTATCAATTTGGAGACTATTAGGATTGTTTGTGTGAGAATCAATTTTTATCTAAGTTTTATAGATTTGATAATTGAATATGGAACTAGTTGAAATATGACATAGCGGAACCTGAAGTCCAAAACTAAGTGTTATAACGACTGTTTCTATATGATTAAGTGTGGAATAAATACTCTATGTTTGAGTAACTCTATTGATGTTTCCTAATAATAACATTATGGTTATTAAAGGATATAAAATATTCAACAGAGGGTTGTATAAGAGTAAACTAAATACATATCTGAATTATTTCATTGTTCAATAGATGAATTAATTGAGGTAGTGGTGGGTATGTGGTGTCCATGATAATATGGAAGGAAGTCTGTGAAGATCTAATGGTGGTGAAACCATTTTAACCAAAATTTATCCATTGTTACTTGTCTATAAATAAATGGAGTGTGTTCACTTGAATTGTACTTATTTTTAGTCACTCTTATGTGTATGTCAGTTTGTGTTATGAAGTGTTCCATTATAATATATTGTTTCCTCTTATTTTAAAGTTACTGTTTCTCGTGGTGTAGAAATTGTTCCAAACCACATTAATATTTATTTACATTTATTTATTGATTTATTTAGGTTGTGTGTTGTGAGTTTCTATAGGGGGTTTAGAAGTTCTGTGGATATAGTTTTTGGGATTCTCAGTTTTTGATACACCTATTTATAGCATCGTGTGCTTAGACCTTACAAATTTTCTTGTTCTGCATTTGAGAAGTTTTGAGGTTTAGTTGTTCCAAATCACATATTTCAACATAGAATATTTATAAAGTCTTATACAAAAGTGGAATATCCTCGTATATTTTATAAACTGTTTTATTTATGAATGTTACATAACCCTATTCTAAGCTGGCACAACCACTTTGTAACTCACTACCACTTCAACCCAAACTCTCACAAACACCTTTTAAAACTTAACCGTATATTGGAATGACCCCATATCAAATTTTCATGTCCCCATGAAAATTGGAACGACCCATGACAAAACTTGTAAACCCCCTAGTCCCACCACTGAAGGTAGTTTTGTCTAAATATCAAAACTCCCTATTGAATTTTAATAAAAGGTCTCTAACAAATAATTCATATATCAATATAATAAATATCTAATCATTGAATCCATAATATCAATATATCAAGAAGAGATTTCCATTTCTAGGTTTTCATAAACCATAAACAATAATTCTATAAACATATAGTTTTATTTGTGGATTAATTTATGTATTCTCTTTTTTCAACACTATCATTTTAAGAAATTGACAAGTAGGAATCCAATAATTCACCTCTATAGCCCTTAATTTCACAAAAAAATATTCATCCTTGTTATTTTATCTATTACACCAATTAAAAATAACCATATCATGTTTTAACCATATAGAATATGATATAGAGAATGAATTCCTGGAGTCATCAACCTCAATACAATGATGATCAATCCTACAATGATCAACATTGACCACTTATTCACTTTTTTCCATCGATATTATATCCTTTAATTAACTAAAAAATTAACCTATAAGATTTTTAATCCTCTATAGAACAAAGATAATGGAATAATATATAAAATAGTGGATAATTCTTTGGGGTTGAAAATAATTTCAATAGTGGTCAACCCTTTAATTTCCCCTATAAATATATTTCATAACTCCCTCCATCAATCTACATATTCAAAACCCACATTATATATATTGACTTGGTATTTCATTAACATAATTTAAAATATTTTGTCATATATCTCTAATATTTCATATCAACATCACCACATGTACATCCCATAATTTACACATAAATTTTTAAAAATATAATTCATAAAATATTAAATCACTTAAATAAAAAAAATAAAAAAAAATATATGATAACACTCATCATTTAATAAAATCATAAAAAAATATAAAATTACAAAAAAAAATATCCTAGTGATGAAATTAAAATCATGAATACAATAATTTACTAAAAATTTTACTCTAAGAACAATAGAATTTCTACTTTACCCTTCATAATAAAAAATTCTCAGAATTTCAAAAACTCTAAAATCTTAATTTCAAGGTCTCTACATCATTAGACTTTTATACATTATCATTAATTATATAGAGAATATGTTAGTTTTTTCTTCATAATTGATGAGTTATAGAACCACAATGGTAGTATTTCTAGAAGGTTTTGTAACTTAGGGTTTGAGTTATTTTATTTATATTATGTTGAAATATTGTATTGTCTTTTTTTATTGATATTGGATTTATAAAATTAAAATATATCCACTAGTAATGTATGTTTTATGAGGTTTTATATAAAAAAATATTTGAATCCACATTAATTTAGTTTTTTTATTCTATGCCTTTTATGGGGAAATTGTTCCTCAAATGGTTCATTTTATTCCTCATTACTATTTTTCAGCCAATGGAGATTGGGAAGTGTGATGGATGTCATGTTGAATTTGTAATAAACTCTAAAAATATTATTAACCACTTCAATAATTTTAAATATACAACTAAATTATCAAAACAATTAAAAAGACTCTAAAAATAAAATGCATATTGGAAAAATGATTTATTCATTTTTACATAGTTCATGGGTATTTTCACTAAAGTAACTAAAATTTCACATTAATTAGTATGGTAAAATCAAAAAAAATTAACATGGTTAATTTTATTGGGATTAAGGTCTCACTTAATAATTTATTGTTGTATAGTGACACTTTATACTAGACTTCCCACTATCTTGGAAGCTTATGATATATTATAGAATGGTGGTGGTTGACTACATGTTGAATTATACTTTTTTTAGTAGATTTTGGTCTCATATGGTTCCAAACCATTACATGAAATTCTTTCATAAACCTTATGAATGAGATGAATTTGGATATGTGTAGATATAATTATATTTTATTTTCAGGTAAGTAATACAAATCATAAGTTGTATAAAGTGTTATAAATTAATATGTTTGGAAGATATTAATTTTGATAAAGGTATATAATAAAAAATAAATCATTAGAAACATTCATATATGTTTGGAATACATGATATAAGATGATGGAATGTTAATGAGACCCTTAAAATACTAAGTGTTAGGTTCCTTGTTAAGTGGTCAATTTTTAAGACCTCGATCATCCAAGTGGCTAGGTCATGTTAAATATAGGTATTATCATGTGTTAGGACAAAAGAATATGGGTAACCTTAATAGGAATAGGTGCTTGTATCTAAAGTGAGGTCTATGTTTCATTTATATTGGTAAACCAAAAGAGAACAAGTTCCTAGAGGGATATAGTTGAGATTATTAGAAAGATGGATCTAGGAAAGGAATTTATAATATCCCAAAAAAGGTGAGGTATATTATTATTTATATGTTTTTGTAAATTCATGTGTATTTCGATGGTTTTAGGATTTTGGAGGAGTTGGTAGACACCAGAGGTCAAATTTTGAGGATCCAGATTCATTTTTGGGATATCTTTCTCAAATGTAGAAGGAATGAGATACTCTGAATCTTTATTCCAGGTACCCAATGGATAAAGGTAGAGAGGGGAGGGACCTAGAGGGTCCACAAACCACCTGGTGTTCTTGTGACGGGTACCCAATAGGGTACCAAGTACCTGGTCCTTGGTTGCCCCTTATACTTTTTTTAATTTAATTGATCTTAATAAATTTATGAAAAATTAGATAATTAAGGAACCTGTTAATATAGGAGGCCAGTACTCCCCAAGGTTTCATTACAAGGGCTTAACTACCCTCCTACGAGCAACTAGGTTCCATGATGTGGTCCTAACAGTACATTTTGTGGTGTTTCACCTTGGGTCCCACATGAGGTGATGGAAGAGTATCATGCTCTCATATAATTATCAGATCGGAACTCACTCCTAGTAAGTTGCCTTTTCTAGTTATGGGTAGTGAGCCTTAAGGGAAGAAAAACTATGAAGTAGTGAGCCAAAAAATATATTATCTTTCTTAGAGGTTTGGGTATATCCTATTAACTATAATTGGAAAAAATAGCCTTAGGAGTGATTTTAAGTTGTGTTTATTAAAAATATTGGTGAAGGAATTTTCAAAACAACTCACAAGTTTAGGAGGAACTGATAATATCAAGTTTAGAGGTGTGCTAGAGAAATTCTAGAGTGCACTGGTTTATTTTCATGATGTACAGGTTTCTAGTTTTTGGCTATGTTAAAATTGTATGGAACATCCTAGATTTTGTATGATTGATAAAAATTTCATAAGGGTTGTTGGAAAACCATAAGTTTCATTTTTTGGAAAAGTAATGGAGCCACCATTTCCATTTAAGGTTCATTTTATGGAATTTAAATCTTTATAAGGTTTTATGGATACTTGATAAGGTTCATCAAACTTCATAAGGTTGATATGGGGACTTCATAAGGTTTATAAGGGGACTTTATATGGTTTATGGGGGAACTTCATATGGTTGATGGGAACTTCTTCAGGATGATATCATGACTTTATAAGGTTAAAATTAGGCTAAATAAGGTTCTTCCTATAACCTTATAAGGTTTATTCCATTTTCAAAATTTTGTTAATTAGGAAAATTTCAAGGGGGATTTTATATAGTTTATTCCCTTAGATATTTTTGATATAGGATTGACCATAGGAGTAGAAAACTCTTTTATTAATCATAAAATATGATTAATAACATGATCATTTATGTAAAGATAAAATCAATCCAATGATGAAGGAGGGTTATTCAATGATTTTATAGGTAATTTAAAATATATATTTTTGAGGTTTTGTAAATAATTTCATAACTCATGATAGTACACCACATGTATTCATTAATGGGTAAATTACCAATGATAAGATAGAGTTGATAGCTTGAAATTTTGTGAATGAAATATCTTGTGGATTTTGTGGATAATTGAAGGTTAAGATTCATGAGATATTAAATGAAATATCTCATGATTGATATTAAATGATAGTTTCCATATTCAGAATGTAAAATATTATCTCACATGAATGTGATGAAAAGAATACCTCTATACCAAGAGAGAATGGGGGGAAGTTATTCCACAAATTAACTAGAAAAATAATCATAATTCTAGGATTTCACTAAAGAGTTTGAAATGAAAAAGTAAGTGTTCAATGAGTTCAACATTCTAGAAGTTTTTGGAAGGTATGTTCATTTTAACACCATTCCTGGTGTAATTATCATCCACCATTTTTGAAGAAGAAGGATATTTCAAAGAAAGATGTGAGCTCCATCCTATAAGAAATGAAATGATGTCTTCATATTTCATTTAAGGTTGTAATCCATAAGGGTCAGTGAAGCCACTCCAAAATTGTAACCGAAATAGTGAGCTTGGTGTTTCAAGTGTATAGTAATATTTTCATGAATGCTACTTATATTATACTTTTTGGGTGAACCAATTAAAAATCATCATGTCTCTCCTTACTGATTTATTTATCCATATAATCTATAAGTAGGAGATAATTTTTCCTCCTAAAAGTGGTACAATATTATTGGAAATAGATAATTAAAAATTGACATACCCCTATTTACCCCCTCTTACATTAGAGTATTAACCTTGTTTAGGACTAATAAATGGAATCATAGTAAAGTTTCTTGGTAGAATTTTCACTCTCTATAGTTATGGAAACAATTTTCAACAATATGGTAATTCCAATATTTGAAGAAAAAAATCTACAGTTGTGGAAAAAATCAACATAACAATACTTAAGGTCATTGATAATGGATGTTTACTTGGTTTACATGCATGGGATATTGAATATAACGGATAGTGCATACCAATTATATAGGTATCACAAGTAGTTGGATATGTAAAAATAGAAGAAAATATTACTTATGGTCATTGGGAATGGATATGTACATGTATTCCTTACATGGGATCTTAACTAATATAGAGAGTAGATTCCTATTAGATAGGGATCACAAGGAGTTCGATACAAATGATGAGTAAATTAATGTATTAGGGGGAGATTTTTACTACCCTGTATACATGAAGGTGATATTGTAAAAAAATCATTCAATGTGGTAATAACTTCTTAATATTTATGATGGTGACTACAAGGTTTGAGAGGAATAGTTGCAAGTATTCTGGAATAATTTTGTAAACTTGAGGATTAACCATAATAAGATAATAGATTTATTATTTTATCGAGTGAAGATTATTATATAATATATGCATGGAAATAGATATATACTTTATGATATCAAAATAATGAAAATATTACTGAGAAAATTTCCACCATGGTTCAAACTAAGAGTGTAGATGCTTGAAGACAATCCAAAGTAGGTAATACTAGACAGCTCACATAGTGATCTCATGGAATACAATGAAATAATGATAAATATTTAATTTCATAAGAAATTATTTAGGAGGTAGTATCCAAGGCAATGAGAAAAATTATCATTAAGAGACGACCCTACGGAAGAAGAAGTTCATGAGGTGATGTATTTTCTTTTATCATATCTTAAAATATGAAAAGGAAAATCTAAAATCATACTTCCACTTGAATGTTTCTAAGGTGTAAAAGTTAAAAATATTGATGAAAGTTGTCTATATAAGTACTTAGATAAAAATGAATTTGTAAAACCTATGGTTAAATCTTTTAATTCCCAGAAATTAAAAGGAAACCACAGAATAAATCATTTAATAAGAAAAACTTATTATCTCAAGAAGATAAGATCCCATAGGAGATAAAAGTGGAGGAGGTCAAGGGCTATAGATACATTAGTGAATAAATCCTTATGGATATTGTGGAAAAGATACTAGTGGAGGAAAGTGGTGATTAAAGTGCTATAATCAAGGTAATATTTTACCCCAAAGCTGAAATTTTGGTTTCTCTTAAAGAAATGGACACTTGCTGGTCCAAAAAGAAGAAAGATAATACAGTGGTATATGAATCCAAACTCTATAGGTACCAAAAAGAAGAAGATAAGTTTTAGTTAAAAGATGAAGTTGAGTGGCTCAAATCTTTAAATTCTCAAATTTTAGAAAAATAAGTTGATCTCAAACTCAAAATTGAAGAATATGTACATTTTTCTAATAGACTTACAAAATTAGTGAAAATCATGTTAAAATAAATAAGGAAATATAAGGAAAAGTAATGATGTAGTGGTGAGATCTTTATGATAAATAAATACTCTTAACCCCTAATATGACATTAGAGAGTTTGAGTGGCCAAGATACTAAATAAGATATGGAAGTTCATGAGAAATGTATTTAAAATATTTTTACTTTCCCATAAGTACAGTGTTTCAGAGGCACATTCAAATTTTTATGAGTCTCAATCATTAGAATAAATTAGTTGTGGTCGTAAAAAAACTCAAATATCCTCACACCACAATAAAGTTAAATTTTATTAATCACAAAAAACTTAGGAAACTACTGGTGGTGTTGAAAATATACACAATAAAACCCACAAACTCATTGTTATTATTTTCTAAATATATCACATACACAATATTTTTGTTCTATAGTGAAAAGATATATTGAGTCTTAGGATAATTAAACAAAGGAGAGAAAAGTTTCCTATATTTGTTAAGTTATTAATGGATGTTGACTTTGGTGTGAATGTTATAGACAAAAATACATGAGTCTCTCATCAATTGTATGAAAAAGTGTTCCCATAGAGACCCAAAGAAAGAGAATATGAGAGATGGAAGAATAATTAGGTAGGTTAAAAACAAAAAACATATATATATACATGAAATATGAGAAAGAATAAATATATTTGGAGGTAGAACAATCTAATTTACTAAATGAAGTGAAGAAAAATATGTGGATAAATAAAGGAAAAGTAGAGAAGGCCAACATCACTACAATTTCTTTAAGATAACCTAATATAGTTGAAAAAGGGATTCTAAACAATGTTTTAGTTCCCATATGATTGGAATAAAGATCATTCCATAGGAATAAGGTATGATAATGATGGAATCATTCTATTTGGAAGTAATAAGGGGTTGAATATTATTGGATTTGGGAAGGCTAAAATAATAGTAAGAGACTTGAGTCGCATAGACATTTTTTTGGTTTAAGGACTTAGTCACAACTTACTAAGTGTAATTTAGTTGTGATACTCAGTGCATGAAGTGAAATTCATTAATAAGACATGTAAAAGGAAAATATTTAACAATATTTTTGCAAGGAAGGAACACAAAAGGAAATATCTATCACATCAATGAAGAGAGTAGATGTTTGATATCTGAAGAGGAATAAAATCAATTATGGAATAAATGAATTGTCTATTTGAGCCAAAAGTATTTGGAGGAATGTTTGAAATTGAAAGAACTTGAGTTATCTATAAACTCTCATATGATCACACTCACACTTGTGATACTTATCAAAATAATAAGATTGTTTAGAAGTCTTACAATCTGAAGGAGAATAAATCTATAAAATTGTTATATTTGGTACATATCAATGTGTGTGGTCATATTACACCCAAATACATGGATATAAAGAGCTATTAAGTATTATTCATTAATGATTACAATATTATGACATGGATAATAATCATTACTCATAAAACTAAAGTGTTTAAATGCATTGAATGTTATCAGAGGTTAGTAGAGAATAATCTTTGGCTGAAAGTTTAGATGTTATGGACCATAATGGCACAAAATTAACTAATAATAAAAATTAATTATATCTCAAGAAGCATGAGATTAGTCATAAAGTTTCAGTAATGAGGACACTTCAATAAAATTAATTCATTGATAATGGTAAATAAATTATCAATAATATGTCCAGTACAATGCTCATTGAGAAGAATCACCTATATACTTATTAAAAATATGTTATTCTTATTCCATTTTAAATTTAAAATAGATATTTGTTATGTAAAAATAAATAAATGACTCTCAATGATATGTTGTCTAGGAAGAATCCTATACTATAGTGCTTTTGGTTCTTCAGAAGTAAATTCTTTATTATCAAAAAAGAGAAGAATCAGAAGTTATAATCTTATTGGTGTGAATGAATTTTCCTTGGATATTCATAAAAAAATAAATTTTAAAAGTTATATAATAAAGGGATTGGGATTTTTTTGAAATGAAATATATTACATTAATAGAAAATTAGAATATTTTCTAAACCAGTTAGTATATTTCACAGAAAAAAGGTAATTCATGAAGAAAGTGATGTTGATGTGAGTGGGTTAGGGTGGATAATGGGAATGTATAAGACTCAAAATAATGCACTAGTACTGAGTAAAATATAGTAGGTTCAGTCTTAGTAAATAAGACAAGAAGCAGAGCTAAAATCGATGATAATGATATAGTTAGTAACTGGAAATCTCTATATAAAACATAAAATATTAAAAATTTGAAAAAAAAACTATTTTCTATCTCAAGTAAAGCCTAAACTTTTTTAAGAGGATGTTAAATATGAGGATTTGTTCAAGGATATACATAAATAACTTAAATAAATAGAAAATAACTAAATATAGAAAATTATTCTAAGGCCAGAAGACAAGAATATCATCAGAACCATGTGGGTGTTCCAGAACAAACTCAATAAATATAGAAAAGTGAAATGTAACAATGAAAAACTTGTGAGAAAAAAATTATTAAAAAATCAAAGGAATATATGTTTATGAGAAATTTTCACCCATGGATCAATTGGAAGCTATACAATTGCTTTTTCGTTGTTTTACAAAATGGATTAAAGGTGTACCAAATGAATTTAAAATTATTATTAATAAATTATTTCCTTGAAGAAGAAGAAGAATATATCAAGAAATTTGATGTATTTATTATGGATAAAGATGAGAAAAAGGCGTGTTAATTGAAAAAAAACGAATTTTAAAAGACTAAATCAAGTGTCAAGGGATTGATACCCACTTCTTGAACAATATTTAAAAAATATTTGGTTTTAAATAAAAGGAGTTAAAAATAATCTAAACATCAAGAATAAAAAATATCTTTGGCAACCATTCATGTGGATGACATAATTTTTGGAGGCTTAGATGTTTCATAATGAAATATTTGCTAAAAATTTTCCTTGGTTTAAAATTTACACAAGAAAGATATAGTGAATTTATTTATCATTAAATATATTCCACTGATGTACTCAAGAAATTTGAAATGGAATATTACCATGTGATGATAAATCTAGTGGATACTCAGATGAAACTATTAAGAGATGATAGTGGAAAAGAGGTCGATGTTAAAGAATACAAAAAAGTGATTGGGAGTTTACTATATATAACAGCCACATATCCTGATATAGTGTTTCCCACATGCTAAACTACACGATACCAAAGATATACTAATGAAATTTATATGATATCAATGAAGAGGATACTTCATTATATCAACAATATGGTCGAATTTAGGTTATTTTATTGTATAATATCACAACATGAGTAAGTTGGTTATATAGATAGAGATTGGTTAGGTTATTATAATGAATTAAAGTTACTATTAGGTTGTTCTTTTTATCTTAGATAATAAAACATTTCTTCTTTGAGTAAGAAGCAAGAATAAATATCTCTCACCATCATATTAGATGAATATGTTACAGAAACTCAAACATATACTCAACTACTATATATGAAACAATGGGTTTAGGATATTGGAGTTGATGTGAAATATCCTATTGATATTATGTTTTAAAACCTGAGTTCTATCAATATTATAAAAATTTCATTCAGTATTTGAGGAAAAAGTATATTGATATTGAAAACAATTTTAGCAATTATAATGTTTAATAAGGGTTGTTGAAATTAGTTTATGTTTCTAAAAAACAAATTATTATTATCATGATTAAGGTACTACCCAAGGTATATTTTTAAAGGAATAAATTATCTCTTGGAGCCCAAACAACTCCTAGAAACTAGATGATTTGGAAAAGGTACCCCACTCCCATATGTAATTTTCTAGGTATAGTAAATAATGGTATAACTAACTTGAATTAACTATTAGAATTTATAATTCTCATTTGTGAAATTTCAAAAAAAATCTCTTTAACATCATTGAAAAAAGAGGATAAGATCACATATTTCTCTACTTGGTAGAAGTCAAATATATGTTGAGATAATGTAATGGGATTGGAATGTAATTTGCTACCAACAAAGGGTCAGTAGTCACATGTTGTTGATTTAAAGAGGGGTGAGTATTTAAATTATTTATTAAGGGAAGTAGTTTTGGGAAGGAAATTTGAATTACATAGAGTAAAATACAGTGTTTTCACGAGGATATTATCTTTTAGGTCTTATTTATCCCACTTATCTTAACTCAAGTGGGATTAGATTTGGTGATTAGTGAATCGCTGATACACTCCTTAAAAGAAAAGATGAATGTATTTAGTTTTTGATCAGATCGAGTTATTTCTAAATTTTTTAAATGAATATGTGGTTAATCTATTCTATAGTTTTTAAAAAAACTCAAGGAGGAGTCTTTGGAAAAAAAATCCCTTAGAAGTGTTTTTAAGCTGTGTTTGTTGATAGGTTTTTTGAATAAATGTCCCAAAAATATCACAAGGGTAGGAGGAACTGGTAATGTGAAGTATAAAGGTGTATTGGTGAAATTTTGGAGTTAATTGGTTGATTTTTATGATGTGAAGGTTTTTAGTTTTTGGATAATTAAAAATCATTTAGTACATTTTAGATTTTGTAATTTTGATCAGATTATTGTAGGGTTCATTGAAAACCCACGATGTTAATTTTTTGGAAAATTCATGGAAGACACCTTTTGTGTGTAAGGTTTATTTTATAGAAAAGTAAATCTCCATAAGGTTGGATGAAGACTTTATAAGGTTCATCAAAAGGTTCATTAGACTTTATTAGGTTTCTAAGTGGACTTCTTAAGGTTAATGGTAAATTTATAAGGCTTATTCCCTAAGTTAGTAAGGTTTATGGTGGAAATGTATATGGTTAATAATAACTTTATTAGGTTGGTTTCCCGAATTTATTTGGCTAAAACAAGATTCATATCATTTTTCTACGAACTTCATAAGGTTCATTACCTTTGTGAAATTTGGTAGTAATGAGGAATTTCAAGGGAGATTTCATAAGGTTCATTCTCTTGGTTATTTTCAATCGAGGAAAAAGGAGTATAAATATGATTTATTAATCATAAAATATGATTAATGACCAGTCATTTATGTGATTAGAAAATCAAGTTGAAGATAAATGAGGATTATGTCATGAGTTAACTAGTAATTTAAAATGTAAATTTTTTTGATTTAAAAATCATTTCATGAATTAGGAAAGTGCAATGTGTGTCTTTATGAATGAGTAAATTATTAATCACAATATATTATTGATAACTTTGTTAGATTTTACTGAAAAATCTTGTGGATTTTGTGGAGAATAAAAAACCAATATTCATGGGAGATTAAATCAAATATCTTGTTGCTGAGATTAAAGGAGGCCTTCTATATTTAAAATATGAAATATTATCACACATGAATATGATGAAAATATTATCAATATACCAAGAGATAATGTAAAAGGGAATTTATTATAGACCTCGATGGTAAAAAGAAGCAGAATTATAATCTTGCAGTGGAGAGTTTGAAATGAAGATAGATGTTTTATATGATTTAAAATTTCTATAATTTTATGGATTTTGTGTTAATTATAGCACCATTACTTTTGTAATTCTGATCCACCATTCCGGAAGAATAAAATTGATTTAATGGTGAGTAGTGAGTTCCATCTAGTATGAAGAACAATGAGTTCTTCATATTTTATTGAAGGTTGTAAACCATTAGGGTCAGTGTGGCCAATCGAAAATTATAACCAAAGCAGTGAGCTTCATGTTTAAAGTGTATAGGAACATTTCCATTATTCTCCTTGGATTATCCAATTTAGGTAAACAAAGTAAAAAAATTATTGTCTCCTCCTTATTTATCGCACCTCATCAATTATGAGGAAGATAAAAATGTTCCCACTAAAAGTGGGAAAATATTTATGGAAATGGATAATTAAAAATTATTATACCCTAATTCAAACCCACAAGGTATTAACCTTTTTAAAGAATAATATATTTGATATATTTTATGGTACCATCTTATGATAATACATGGCAGAATCACCCCATATATTTTCCAAATCAATCTTTAGGAATGAAACATAAATATGTAAAAAAAAGAGAAACATACCTAAAACATGATAACAACAAACTATAATTTCCTTATTTGAGGTATAAATCATGATTAAGATCATGAAGTAGTTTAACTAAGCATCCTACCTCTAAGGGTGAACATCAGATAATTGATACAAGCTCATAACTTGATGATTCTCACTATGCCCGAAGGGGTTCTATCACCTTCATTGGAACACAATGAATGATCCTCAAGAGAATAGATGTTTCCTAAGGAATACTTGCATGAAACTTATAATCATTCACCATACACAATATTATGGATAATATATATCTTTATATCCAACCTTCATGCTCTCTATTTAATGAAATGGGTCATCCAAATGCAATATATTCGTTACATTTGTTACTTACCATTGGAGGAATCCATTTAACCCATTCAGTGGAAATTAAACCTATAATTAATCAATTCATATTGTATTAGTAATTGAAAGAAATTATGAGGAAAGATGGTGGTAGATTCATGCACTCAACCTATGAGGTGGAAAATGCATTTACTCATCCTGTGATATGAAATAAGCATGCAATCAATCTGTGGGGTGGAAGATGCATTCACTCAACCTGTGATGTGGAAGATGCATGCACTCACCCTGCATTACATTTGGTGAAACATATTCAATCATATATATCATATACATATTTTTTAGTGAATAAAAAAAATCTCCCACTTGCACCAAAATCCATAAGTACTTCATACAAAACTCTACAAGTCTTTTTGAATCCATTAAAAACTCTTTTTGGATATGATATCATCAAACTCTCAGCATTTTGGAACAAATGTTTTGTAAAAAAACTTAATAATCATCTAAATTCTTAAATATGTGACCCTACATTCCTTAATATCATTGAAAACAAATATTAAATACATATTTCATAGACATAAGTAAAGAACAATCTCTAGAAAAGCATCAGTGCTACTCAATCTACTAAGGGGTATGGTTTGATCTCTATTAAACATGCCCATATCTTTATATGAACATGTATACCAAAATATTTATCATATACATCATATATATTCCCACATAAACACTTTTTCCTTAACATATAGTGACCATAATAAATGGATCAAACATTCTATTATAATACAACTCATATTGTATTTATTCTTTGAAATAGACTAACCATGTTAATGAATACATCACATGTGGTTCATCTCACATATGTGAACATCAAATTTCCCTCGTCTAAGTAGATAAGCACATCATATGTGACCTAACTATTAATGAACATGAATTTTCTTAGGTTAATTCAATCAAGTAAATGATGTATTTACTTTTCATAAAAGTATAAAAATCCCATATTAGTTATACTCCAACCAACTACATGTTCAACAACATACCCAACCACCCCCTAATTATCTAAGTCTCCTTTTACATGCATAATAATGGTATAAAATTACGATTTTTCTAATTCAAGGTATCTCAAAAACCTTAGGTAAGAATGATTTATAATAATCAAACACTTCTACGTATATCGATGATTATGTGACATTTAATGGGATATACTTTAGTGGATAAGTCCAAGTAATAAGTCTCTACCTATTTCCAAATCAATTTATTCTTCATATAATGTATACAACCCTTTACAGTGAGTATAATATTTTATTCATTCTAATATTAACATATCATCACAACCCATACTTTCTATGATGATCATTGATTAGGTACAACTCAAAGTTATATTTTGAGAGGATATTATCATCTTACCATTAGTGTAAAATAAATTATATTTCACGTTAATTAATGATAAATGGATACTTAATTTATTATTAAATCATGATACATTATATTTATATCTAGTACATAAATCTCTAAAGTATAAAATACCTAGATACCTAACATGGACCTCATATTATTTTTGTGGCAATGGATTCATCAATTAATCTATTACATTTTACTTAATAACAACAAAAAATATTCTTATATCACCCCTCTCAATAATCTTGTGTATGATTTGGTATTTTTGAAGTGGGGATGTTTGGTCCTTTGGTGAAACCGGGGTTACTTATCTAATGTGATAACCCCTTTTTCCATAGTAGAGATTGATTACTCCTTGAATGCTAGGAACATCCTCAAATTCAAAAATGAACTTCCTGATCCAAACAGATTCCTTAAAATCATCTGATACAATGATGTAATTTTCCTCTATTATTGAGTCTACTTTGGTGGATTATTTGGAACTCTTCCAAGTGACAGCTCCACTATTTAAGAAAAATCTGAAACTAAACTAAGGTCACATATGATCACTATCATATTGGAAACTATCATATGTTTAACATTTTACATAGTGATAATCTTATCCTATAAATATTGGTAACATATCATAAGTTCTTATTAAATACTTAAGGAATTTCTTCATAGTAGCCCAGTGAGTCTCACTAGGATTGTATTGGTTTTTACTGGTTATTCTCAAAGCATAAGATACATCAGGTTGAGTACATAACATTAAATAAATTATATATCCAATAGTGGATTAATGAGGAATCATATTCATTCTTTCTAACTATTTATAAGTATCTTTAATATTCTTAATATTCATTCCATTAAATACTAGTGAAGACCCAATTTTATATTTCTTCATGATAAGAAAATTTAGCACTTTACCAATTTATATTTTTTGACTCGGTCTAAGAAACCTCTTAGATCTATCTCTATATATCTTCCTTCCCAATATTTTGGAAACTTCACCCTTGTCTTTCATTTAGAATCACTTACCCAACCAAATTTTCATAGAGTTAAGTTTTAGTATGATATTTATGATAAGTAGTATATCATCTACATAAAATATCATAAATACTAATATGATCCCACTAATCCACTTATATAAACAATAATCATTCTTGTTTTTGCATAAAACTAAACTCTTTATTAGATTATCAAACTAGGAATTAAAATTCCAAGAAGCTTGCTTTAATCCATAAATAGATCTTTGTAGCTTTTATACCATATGAGTTTCATTCGGAATTTTAAAACCTTTGGGATGTATCATATACACATCCTTGGATAAATTCTAATTAAGCAAAGAGGTTTTTACATCTATCTAATATATCTCATAATTAAAATAAGTTTTTATATATATTAATATCTTAATGGAATTTATCGTCACAAAAGGTGAAAATATTTCTTCATAGTCAATACCATGAATATGTTTATAACCATTTGTGACCAGGCATGCTTCATAGTTAGACACTCAAACATCCATGATAGTTTTCTGGTAGAAAATAAACTTGAATATTATGGTTCATATCCCTTCATATGCATCCAAAAAGTTCTAAACATGGTGATTATACATGGAGTATATTTCAGATCTCATGGATTTCAACCATTTCTAAAAGTAAAAACTCTAGATGGACTCATGGTAAGAATTTGGTTCATCTCTTGTGAAAATTACTTCATCATCATTTTACATGAGAAATTAATATATATTGGGTTCCTAAAAATCATACCAAACCTTATAGGTTCTTGAGTAACTTGATCCATTTAATCTTCTAAAACTATTTGTGGAACTAGAAAAGCTTCTATCGCAATAACATTTCTAACTTTTTAGTCTTGAACTTCATCAACTTCAACATTCCTCCCACTAACACTTTGGTAGGAAAAATAAATTTTAATGAATATAGATTGTTCTCAGTAGGTTTGTATAAATAATATCCCTCAGTTTCCTTATGGTAACCAAAAACTAATTATTTCTTATACTTAGAAACAATTTTATCAAAATCCAAACATTTTACATATACTTTGTAGCCCCAAATTATCATAAAAGTCATAATGGGAAATTTCCTGATCCATATTTTATATGGTTTGTTTTTGATTTGTTTTGATGGAATGAATCTTGGTAGTGAATGATAATTCTCCAAATAATAACCCCCAAAATGTAATAGAAAGGTCACATTTACTCATCAATGATCAAACCATATCTAACAAGCTATGAATCCTCCTTTTAGATACATCATTCTATTATGATGTTTTAGAAGGAGTTATTTGTGAAATAATTCCACAATTCCTTAGATTATCAATGAATTCTCGTCTTAGTTATTCACCACCCCAGTCTAAAAAAACAATCATAATACTTTTCCCAATTGGTTTTATACTTCAGTCTTAAAATATTTGAACATTTGAAAATTTTAATACTTATGTTTCACCAGATATATATAAACATTCCAAATAAAGTCATTGATAAAGGTAAAAAAATTATCTAAAACCATTAATTTCTTGTGTGCTCATTGGTCCACAAGCATCACTGGATATGAGATCTAGTAATCCATAATTCCTTTCATATTTTCTCCCAAAATGTTTTATGGCCATATTTCCTAATAAACAAGATTCTCATGTATTGAATGATTAAAAAATGAATGAGTCTAACGATCTATATTTGTGGAGTCTTTTAATTTTTTTACCATTTATAGTTCCAAGAAAAAAATACCAAAATTAGGTGGGGTTAGAATCATCCCTGACCTTCTTATTCAAAATGTTATAAACAATATTATATCTCAAATTTATAAACTATTTATCATATTCCTAATGACATAAAATATTTTATTATTTTATATATAAAAAATATTTTTCATAATAGTGAATTTAAATAGTGTGTTGTACAAACAAGATACAGAAATCAAATTCATGTTTATGAAGAGAAAATAATAATAGTTTTCCAATACAAGGATTAATCCACTTAGTAAATTCAATCATAAGTGTCAACCTCTAATGCAACAAAACTTTCTCCATCACTAACATTAAGATCTAATTCTCTTTTTTTTCAATTCTATTATATCTCTAAGTCTATTTTTTTTATCACAAATGTGTGATACACACCCAGTATTTGATACCCAATAGTCAGATTTAGTGATATATACCTCTATAACATTCACATTCAGATGTTCAGAATGTTTATCTTTGAGAACACTTCTCATCCCAATATACTAATCTCTAAGTATTTTATAGTTCATACCAAAAGTGATCTCAATATGATTATTATGTATTATAAAATAATATTAAATAAAGACATATTAGTGGGTGAGTTCCATGTATTATATCTTTTCATCAAATACTTTTAATGAAAGTTCTCCCCTTAAAATTGATGACCATGTACATCATATTTATTTTGTGATTCAAGATCTATATTTCAATACATAATGATTCCTCTTTAAAATTAATCTCACCACTTATTTATTTAGGTAGGGAATCATCCTAGTCAAAATTTATATTATATTTGAATATTTGAGTAGGAAACTCATTGCTCAGATCCATCATATAGTTAAACTCAAGTTACTTCCTCTGGTATCCTTCCTAAGGGTTTCCCAACTAAGTGTAGCCTAAATAAAATTCCATGAACATGCTAATATAAAATAATCCAGGGGAACCCCACTTTAGAAAAACCTACCCAAGGATGATCTAGTGTCACCGATTAATTTGTTTCCTTACATTAGATAATCTAGAAGAACCATTATTTGGAATAACCTACCCAATTGGATGATTAAGTTCATGAAAAGTGTTTGTGGTTGGAATTTCACACAAAGTATTTGAGGGGTTTTAAATTTTAAAATACTTAATAATTTAATATAAATCATATGCATTTTAAATTCATAAATATTTAATATTATAAAAAATTTATCTTCTCATGTTTTATTCCTTTTTGTATTCATGATTCTAACAATTTAGTTTTGGTATCCCTATTTCATCCAAAAAATTAATTTGTTTGGAACACATTAATGTGTAACTAAATACACAACCCACAAGTTTCAATTATTCACCTAAAATAAAATCCAAGCATAATCATATATTCCATAATTCATCTCATGCATAAGGTATATGAATTTTTCACATAAAGGAAAATAGTCGTATGAAATTGATAATCTCTATATGAGTAATCTATGATCCATAGATATACAACCACCACTTTTCTAGTACCATGCATAATATTTTCGACTAGTGGGAAGTTTTTTGACTTCCAAAATATGAGAAAAATGTAATTTTTTCCATATTCAATTTAGGTTTGGAAAACATATTTTACAAAGCATAAAACATACAATTTATAAACAATTTAAAAATTATAACCAAAATTATCAAATTATATATTTTAGAAAAATTGTACATATTGTATTTTATGACTACTATTTGGATGAGGAAGTCCCATATAGAAATTATATTTTTTGATTTGGTATTCAATATTAAAATAAAACTCATATCATTTCTTATTATTGGGGATATTGTATAACACAAATCATATTTAATGATATAAAGGGTATCATAATTACATTATGATACCTTGTTTTCACAAAAAAAATAAATTTATCAAAAATTAAAATATAAATTATTCAAAAAAACCATGAATTAAACACATTTAATCCTTGAAGAACAAATCTATGATACCACTTATGTGTTTTTGTATATCATCTTATGATCATACACATTGGAAACAACTCGTATATTTTTCTGATCTATCTTCAAGAATAAAATGTTCATTTGTAAATAAATAACAACATGCCTGAAACATGATATCAGTATCCTCAACCTTCCAACTTTGAGGAATAAATATTGATAAATATTATTAAGTTGTTTAACTAAGAATACTGGCTCTGAGGGGGTACATTGGTATATGGATACAAGTTGATAACTTAAGGATTCCTATAATAATCAAAAGGTTGATCATGACTTTATTAAAACATGATGAACAAGGATTAGAAGAATAGAGTGTTCTTTAGAAATATTTTCATGAAACTAATAATCATTAACTGCACACAATAGGAGGGATTATAACCTTTTTAAAATCTGACCTTGAAATTATCCATTTAGTGAAATGAATCGACCATATGAACCATATAGAGTTCATGCATTACTTCCCATTGAAGGAATCCATTGAATATATTCAATAGAAATATAAGATATAATTAAACCATTCATTATGGATTAGTAATAGAAAGAAACAATATGTAAAGAAGATAGAATATGCATGCACTCAGCCTATGAGGTGTAATATTCATGAACTTATCTTTAATTACATTGGATGAAACATATTCTATCATATGTATCATATGCATATGTTTTTAGTGAATTCCCAATAAGATCCCCCACCCCCATTTATTTTCAATAGGACACATGTCCCCCCATATACTCTCACTCATTACTCTATTATCCCATGTTGGATATTCCTTGTTCAATCTTGGATTTAGTTTCTATTCATCCTATTGGATCACTATGGGTAAGTATACTGATCCTCTTGTGTTTATTCTCTATTTCTCGCACCATCTATATGCTTCTCACTAAAAAATACTAATTTTAGGGCTTGTGAATGTTTTTTAAATTTTTATTGGTTAAAAATAATTCACATGATGATATTAAGTGACAGAAATCCAACTAATTAATGTTATGTGTTCCTTAATATTTCTTGTAATTTTATGAAATTTTTATGTAATGTGATATATGCAGATGACACTAATTACATGTTATTTCCATAAAATAATCTAAATATTTTTCCTTAGATCTTTGAGGGAAAATTAGTTTTTCTAGATCCATGAGTATTCATTTATGTATTTTTATCTAATGTCATGTTTTTTATGTCCATGTTCCTAAAATTAAATGAGTTGGGAAATGGAAGTGGGAACTTTTGAGAGGTGTATTTAGTTATGTTATGATTTTAAAGTGCATGACATGTGCATATTTTCCTCTCCTTATAAGAATTTGTAAGTTAATGTGAGATACTAGAATGAAAATTTCATTATAATGAAACTTTTAGTTGCTTTATATCCTTTTGGATTACCTTTACATACTAGAGAGTTCTGAGATATCCACCTTCACTTTGATTGAATCCAGGTAGTTCATTCCTATATTTGATGTTTGGGAAAGGGCTTAGGAATGTAGGGACCAACTCAAACTTAGTTATGAAATATGGTTGGATGTAATTAAAACTTTGAAATATAAAATATATATAACATTTATAGAAAATATAATTTAATGGAAAATGATAGAAATATGAGGTATTTATAGAAAGTGGTGAACTCATATGACCATAAAACATCTTACCGCTAAAATAATAATAAGGTTATTAGAATAGTAATCTAACCATTAGGAATATTAACCTGGACATTATAATAGTAACCTCACATATGTAATTGAAAAATAATTCTTTGTTAACTTATAAAATGAAAATATATCAAAATTATATCATGATATAGATAAATAAATGTTTTAAAAAGGATAAAATAAGTGTTTGGATTTTTGTAAAAAATATATGTTTTATTTATATTATTACGATAAATATAAAAAAAATAGTGTTTATTTTAATAAAATGGGTTTATAAAATAGTATTAAGTTTAATTATAATGATAATATAATTTTATTATTTAATAAGTAATTTTTCAAAGGGTCAGAAAATTTATCATAATATAAAAAATGCATTTTTTAAATAAATAAGGGTTTTATTTAAAAATTAAATTTATCATATTTTTAACATTATTTTAATAAAATTGATTTAATTTTTTTAATCTAAATATAAAAAAATGGTTTGGATAAAGTTTTTGTATTTTCTAAAATAGTTGAATTTTTGGTAAATAGTGAAATACAGAAAATATTATATTGAACATTTTAAGTTAAATACAAGAATTTGTGAGTCCAAGATGATGTAATAAACCATTAGCTTGAACTCACAAGCACTAATTATTATACATATATATAATAATCAACACTATTGTTAGTCCTGGGTAAAAAATACTAAACTAATCAGTATTATATCCAAAACCAATCCTCTTCTCCACTTATAAAAACAACCCCTTTCCACCCCATGTTCCCACACTTTATAAAATTATAATATTTCCTATAATATACCCAAATATCTCCTTATACCTCTCCCCACTTCCAATTAGTTTTTTTCTTAACAAAATACCCTTCCAAGGTGTCTTATGGTGTTGTCTAAGAGAGGGCATCCAAAGAGGTGATGTTCTTAACTGAACTATCCTTTAATATTATCTTCTTAGAACTCCTCCTAAATTATTCCATACAATATGAAATAATGAATAATTTAATATTATTATGTTAATGGAATATAAATTATTAAACCTCTTTTCATTTCATTTTAAAATGAAAATAATTTTTCATATTGTGGTGGGTTCATCACTTCCATGAAAAACATACTTTGTTTTTATTCACTGCATTCATTTCTGGTTATAGAGATAATATTATGGTTAAATATGATTATAATAAGTATATTATAACTTATTTCATGTTATTGAATGTATTAATAACCATTTAATTAAATAAAATGGATTTATTTCATGATGTTCGGTAAACCTGCATAAATAAACTAACTGTATAATGATAACGTTTATACTAAACGAATTATCCATATGTCATAACACATATGGATGTTTGGAACCATTTTAAATTATATAAGTACATTAATATCTTTTCATTTAACTTCAATAGTTTTATTCCTATTTGATAATAACTTTAATAATTATCAACAAACTAATGTGACTTTGGAACCGTGTAATGAACACCCTCAGGAGAGTTGAAATAGACATGATATCTTAAAAAATTATTTTTAAGTTAACATAAAATAATAATAAGAAGAAAAATATAGATTAAATTTTTATTAGGAAATTATTTATGAAATTTAATTTGATTATTCATGAATTTTTTTGATTTTACCAAGTGAGTCAAGGAACCGAGGTAAGAGAACTCTCTGAACCACCCTCTTTTATTAAGGTCATGCCTTTTTCTCTATGACACACTTTATCTCTATATTTAATGTTATGGAATGATTCTAAATTCTATATATATGTCTCTTACATATGCAGTTATATTATTTTTCATTTCTTTTCTAGGTTTATACATGTTGTGTGTTCATTTTTCAATACCTTCTTTAAAATCAAACCCGATTTAGTGGAACTTTTTTTATCTTTTTATCCTTTCATGTAACACTATTTTAAATTATTTTACCCATTCATGATTTCATAAAATAAGAAATATTTTAGGGTTAACCATTTTGTTTTACATCTGGTTTCAAATAAAATTCTATATTCTTTCCATCTTTAAAAGTCTTTTATTGATTTCTTAAAATATTGTTGTAGCATTTCATTTCTATACCCAATTCTCTACCTTTTATCATATTTTTTTAAATAAACTCCATATTTGAGATAAATTATTATTGAATAAAATATTAATTTCCCAAATATTTAACTCATTATTCACTTTTTAATATTTATGAAATATATTTTAATTATGATTTGGGGAATAATTATGTAACCTAGTACATTCCATGGGAATTTCTTATACGTATACCTTATGTTTGATTCCTATATATGGAACACATATGCTTGCACTTGTTATGACGCATTAAACCAAATATATATCCAATAAATTGGGTAATTTTTATTTCTCATGAGATGATATGTGTGTGATTAGGGAGTAAACCTAATCCATTATGGGACTTTGTCCACTATGTTATGATGTCTCGGTAGTGAGCCTTGCCATATGCTTATGATGTCATGTATTATGATACTTCCACATTCCTATAATGACATGATTTTAAAATGATATATTCTTTATGTCATGATTCCATGTGATGATTTGGGATCCATGTATTTTATGATATCATGTTATTCCATTTGAACCATATGATATGATTTATTATCATGCTTATTCCCTTATTGGGCTTTATAACTTACCCCTTTTCTTTATATATTCCCCAGGTTAACCTATTAATTTTTAGAAGATCAAAGGGATTTAGAAGATCACCATATAGATTAAAATTAATATTTTTTATTTTAGTTTCATGTTGATGTTTTGTGATCCTAGGATTCCAAATACACTAGGTGCATGGATTTGAGGGTTGTGTTTATTGAATATTAATGTTAAAAAATATAATAATATGTGTAATAGGATTGGGTATCTATAATAAAAGAAAAATTATACCTATATGGGTAGAGAAAATTCATTAAAAATTTAGCACTACATCAAGGGAATCATTATGTTATTTGAGAAGAGATATTTCCTCCAGACAATGGAAAAATGAACTTTACAATTATCCTAGACAACAAAATATTTCACAAATAGATTTATCATTTTGATGGAACATAATGTTTTAATAGAATCTATTAGTGTTGTGGAGTTTATGGGAATATTTAACACCCCATGATTTCATTTTAAGTTATCTCTTTAAAGTAATTTAATATCTTATATTGCATGCAACACGGACTTGTCATGTGTTATACGCAAGATTGAGTTTCTACGAAATAACACATTAGTATTATAATTATTTAGACGATATATTTAATTATCAATTAAATATTTTAACATGAATAGTAACATTTATATTTTAAATGTTATTTATAATGTTTTCACATAAATAAAATATATTTATAATTAAATGTATAAGTTTTGTTAAAATATTTAAATATTTAGAAAATTGATTTTCTAAAAAGAACTACTATTTATGAACTTTTTATGAACAATAATAAAATTAATTTTATACACCCCTAAAAATTTAATTTGGTAAAATAAACTTCATTTTGTAATTCAGAATATCAAAATTATCTTAGGGTGAGTACTTGGTATTTTTATGAGAAATTTCATTTTTTGATGAATAGTGAAAAATACTACATAGTACATAAAAGCCGACTATTTCATTTAAATAATTACTTTTAATTAAAATTTTATCTTATAGTCAAAATAGATACATAATACATATATTAGTACAATTTGAGTCAGTGGAGTCATTTTATAATAATATTAGATATATAAAATTTTATTGAACCTTTTTAATGTCTTTTTACCCACCTTCTAGGAACATTTACCCACCTTCTAGGAACATTTGTAAATTTTCATAAAATGTAATTTTACCGCTTCTGTGAATAGAATTTCAAAACTCTGGGATACGCGGTTGATATCAATAAGTAAAATGTGGTTCAATAGGATGAAAATAATTTTTTGGTGAATAGTAACTTTTGGATTTTATTTACCACGGTTAAAAGTAAATAAGGTATTTAAAGGGAAACATAATATTAAAATTACCCCCCAAAACTTGTCCTAATTCTATTGGATAAGTGTATTTCGACCCAAATCAACTTTAGGACAAAAATAAGATTCTTTGGATTCATTTGGGTTAGATTATGATATTTATTATATTTTATTTAAAGAAGAGTTAAAAGTGTTAAATTCAATGCTTAATAACTAAACCATCTTAAATATAGGGTTACACAGAAGATACATTTGACTATATATATTAATTATAAAGATAAAAATGTTTCCTACATCATTGTATTTTTTTATAATTTTTAGACATTAAATAATTAAATTTATTTATCACACAATGATGATGCATTAATTACCTTATTAAGGAAAGATTAAAATAATTGATGTTATAAATATTAAAGAATATATAAATTGAAACTTTTGATGCCATAAAAGAAATTTCTAGGTGAATATGATATGTTAGGGTTGATTAAATGTATTCGCTTAAAATTAATCAAGTTTTTATTACTATAACAAAAACAAATACTAAATAGCGGTAAAATTGACATAAATGAGTTTTTAAAACAAATACTATATTATTAAATGATATAGCATTCCTAAAAATCTAAGAATCATCCAAAGGACTTATATAATGTTAGATATGTCATTAATGAACCTCTTTATGTTTTCTTGGATTTATATTAACTATATTTACCATGTAATATAAAAATACAAGTAGACATGGTAAAAGTTAAACTCTTTAACTAAGAGCTAAATCTAAATGATAAGGTTAATATGGTGACCTAAACTTGTCTAAAACCAATTTTTTGAGATGATTTCGACACATCCCCACCTTATCCTTGAAATAAATCCATTTTGAGCTATTTTAAACTGAAAATTATTTTATAATAAAATAATATTTCAAGATTTTCCTAAAGTGCCTCTCACCTCTCTTATAAAAGGGAACCTATCCTTCTCTTAAATTCACACCTCCAAAGTGATTTGTCTCAGCCAAAAACTGCTCAAATATCCTACCAACCACCCTAAATTTAACCTAGAGTCCTTTATTAGATCATTAATCCAACCTAATGAGATATTTTGTTAAAATCAAAAGGAAGAACTCGAAGAAGATGTAATTATTTCATCACCTCTATCAAAGTTCATTTCTTCTTCCACTTCCTCTTTCATTGTCGTTTCCATAACAAATAATAAATCCAGTGCATTATACATACTGAGATTTTATTATAAATATGGTACAACCATATTCGTTATTATTTCTATCATATGATTGACAAAGTCACTATACATGTCTACGTACGACTTACCGTCTCCACATCGTGGTGTAGTTTGTTATTCAACACTTCATTTTTTGGATAGGTGTAATAATGATTATAATTGATATAAATAATAAATATACCATATTAATTATTTTGTATATATAATATACCATCCAATTACAAATTATTTCACCATCAATATAATGATATTGTCGCCCGTGCTTACGTACGGCTTACCGTCTCTGCTATGCGATGAGATTAATTTCCACATTCACCATTGAACGTTGATTATAAAAATATGTATTATTAATAAGTATGTAATATATGAAATAATAATTATACTGGAAATATATAGATATATATTTATGTATTTACATATATCTCATTCACTTCATTTCAATACAACATGGAAACGGAAAGAGAGTTTAAGCGTACATACGACCTACCGTCTCCATAAACGGTGTTTTCCATTTCATATATCTATCTGTTATACATATTTATATTCTGAATATATATGACACATAAATAATGTTTTATATTTTTGAAGCAATTAAATCATGATATAATTGATCCGATCAAGAATAACAAGTTAAAACACATATGATAAAGAAAGCGATTATTACCAAAAATGTTATTTTAACATAGAAATTATTATTAAATGAGTAGTATAAAGGCATAAATGAATCAAGTATGATATAATAAATATTAATATGGTTCTTTTATAATTTAATAACATACTATGGTCTTTATACAAGAGGTTAAATGTACCCTCGACCAAAGGAAAGTACAAGGTAAGGGTTAATTCCTTGATCTCATTATTATCCGAGATTATCTGTGTGTAAGTTTTTACTGGGACATATTTATTATCCATGTCCATGTTTCATAAAAGAGTTTTCAAAATGATTCTTTTTAAGGAAATATTTAACTAAAACATCATTTTAAATGGTTTAAATATTTATTCTTCTAAATTATTCTCATTAATGTCCATGTTTTCAAAATGGTTTTAAGGATTTATTTATATGGACATGAATGTTTTAAAATGTTAATTAATTTCCAATGTTTCAAAGTGGTATGTGAAGCTTTTATTAAAAAATGTATTTTAAATTTCTTCCTTTCTAAATTTTGTGACTTTTAAATTATTCC
The DNA here is from genome assembly GCA_963277665.1 of Viscum album. Lineage (NCBI taxonomy): Eukaryota > Viridiplantae > Streptophyta > Magnoliopsida > Santalales > Viscaceae > Viscum > Viscum album. Next base: position 82,386,514 of record OY728119.1, read on the forward strand.
ATGAAAAATGGATATTTCTCTCAAAGAGTTTTACTGGTCATTTTCAACTATGTCAAAATAATTTATTGGATATTATTCTTGATTGAATTTTATTTATTATAATAAAATGTTCTATATTGTATTGAATGATTTATGATTTGCTTGACTCTGGATGTGCTGTTTTTATACCATTAATGTTTTACGGTTAAAGTATTGACATTTTGTATGCTAGTTTTAATACGAATGTTTATGTTATGTTTCACTCCTTTCATGTGAGGAATGCATTAGACTTAGTAAGTTATGGGTGGGGCTTGTTATAGCCCCTCGATGCATCGGTAGGTCTCATGAGACAAATTATTTTCTTGTCAAATGTCGTTGACAAAATTTTTATTTGTAGTCTTGGCACAAGGCCTTCACTATATGGTTATGATGTCCAACATTATGCATTCCCTCTTTATGAAATTAGTTATTACATGTGATTATTCGACTAGTAGAATATCCATGTTCATGTTTATATGGTAATGTTTGATTTATTTTTTCCATATTATTTTCATGTTTATGTTTAAAACGATGTTCTTTTATTACTCATCTTACCTTAAAGTTTTCTAGCTTCCACTAAATTATTTACCCTTACTGAGAATCTGAGCTCACCCCTTTCTTATGTTTTGTTTTCCCAGGATTCCAAGAAGTGTATTATAATTGATATGCAGGGTTAAGTTAGGGGAATAATGGAGTTATAAAAGGATTATTTGTGTTGTTTTTTACATTTGAATGTGTAATGTAATGTTCATGTATGTAATATATTTTCCAATACTGCTAAACCGATCGGTCCTTCGGGACTTGATTCCTTTTAATCATACCAATGTATTAAAATAATTCATCGGCTCTAAGATTCTGAGGTCGAGTCATTACAGTTGGTATCATATGAAGTTTATTAATAACCTTGGAAACTAGATTTAGAAAAACTCTGATAAGATAACATTACCTTAAGATAGAATTTGAGGATTAGTATAGAAGAACATCCAAAAAGTCTGGTACTATAGATATTATGTGGGTTTTCTAAGAAATACATCCATGTCTGGATACTACAACTGGATGTGGTTCTGGCACAGATATACCAAGAAGTAAAAACTCTGACAAGGAGTTTTGGGATTGACCCAGGGTATCATGGTACACAACAATGGGCCTTACTGCGGACCTAGTTTGACACTCCTGGGGGATATTCTTAGGATAATTAATATTTTCATTACAAACTATTATGAAGGTTTTATGATTAAATATGTTGGAAAATAAACCAATGTTATTATTTTGAGACTAGATGTGTGTAAATATTCAATTAATACTGATAATTTTTATAGTTTTTGGATTATATATTATGATACAATCTAACCTAGTTTAAGTCTCCAATTAGAAATGGCACCAAGTAGAAGGAATGATAACTCTAGCAATATGCATGATCCAAAGAGTAAGAAGGATCATATCTTTCGTGGTATTAATCCATAATTTTAAAGGCAAATAGAATCCCATGTATTCTCATAATATGAGGAAATAGTATTATGTGTTAAAAAGATATGTAAAGAATTTTCTGAGTCGTGTGGCTTTGAAGGGAAGCTCGAGAAGAAGAGGATGGTATAGAAAAAAAATGGATAAAGGAAATAAGGGAAATAAGTATTTTCCTGTATGTGATAACTATGGAAAGAATCACCCTGGGAAGTTCTTGAAAGGACTGTGTGTTTGTTATAAGTGTGGAGAAAAGGGTCATCAGGAAAAAATAATGCAAAGGGAACAAAGAAAAGACAAATATTCAGTGTTTCAACTGTAGTGAAATGGGGAATTACAAAATAATTTTCCTAAGAATCAAGTAAATATAGCTCATAATAATCAAAGGGATCAAGGTCAATCATAATTTGTTACTACAGTTGATGTAAAATAATTAATGTGTTTGTGTTTATGGATAGAAAAATAATGTCATTTGAGTGTTGTATCATTGATGTACTGGTTATATGAATTATGGAAATAAATAAGGATTGTACGACAGTACTATTTCATTATTGATTTAATATTGTATGGTACTAAGAAAAGTGACACAATAGCAAGTTAAACATTTTGGAAAATATATGGTTGAGGGAAATATAAACCATAAAATAGTTCTGATGCTTAGCTAATGATTTTGGAATAAGAGATAACTGAGTTGGATAAAGTATATTAGATATTATTGACTACCTAGTAAATAATTAATGGTTTTTTTATTTCATTAATGTTGGATTTTACAACATTTATGGATTTAAGGAGTATATCCAGTATTCTATGTTTTATAGAAGGAATAAGTAAGAATAAATGTATTCAATATGGTTTTCTGTTAATTAATTTTTTTACCATGTCATAAGAGAATACATAATGAAATTATTAACATGTATGTTATGTGACCTTCCTTATAAATTTTGGATTGTGAGTTTGGACATAAGTATTTTGGATAAGTCTAAAGGATGGAATTGAGTAATTTAAACACTTGATATTTTTTTTAGGTTAAAGTATGATTTATTTAATACTTTGACCTAACCTTGTGGTTTTTAGTAAACATTTAGAAGATTAAGGGAATACTTGTGGACCTTATGATTTATAAAATGTGTTTCATGACTAAAAAAATAATCATTTTTGAACATTAATTTCCTAGTGTAAGGGATGAAGTGAAAATAGATCAAAGCACTACCAAATGATGAGAATATGATTATGAAAGGTAATTAAATCAAGTATTTTTTCTTGAGTTCTTATCTTGATTATAAATTAATCCCTCATCTTCAAAAAAAATAATGTATCTAAAAAAATGTGTTATCCTAATACCATATGTTTTTTTGAACTGAAGATACTTAATTCATCATAGATTTATGTCTTTGAGGCCCTCAATTTTACATTTATTGTTCACTTATTTCTTATTGATGACCTTAATCACTCCCTATAAATATTTATGTTTTTCCTCCAATTATATGTCTTTAATTTCCACCAATGTTCTTCTATTCAAAATCATAATTTGGTGGTGACTTTTTCATTTCCCTTTCCCTCTTATTAAGACTAAATTTTATTAACCCAATTTTTGATGTGGGTTTTCCACAAAGGAATTTTCATTTTTAAACCTTTTATTTTCTAAGAACAATTTCAAATTATGAGGATGCAATTTATAGAAGAAGGGGAGAATGTAACACCCCTATATTTCAAAGTTTTTTATCACTTTAAAGTAATTTAATAGCTTATATTTCACGGAACACCGACGTTTCTTGTGTTATATGCAAGATTGAGTTTCTACGAAACAACACATTAGTATTATAATTATTTAAACTATATATTTATTTATCAATTAAATATTGTAATATGAATTATAACATTTGAATTTTAAATGTTATTTATAATTTTTTCACATAAATAAAATATATTTATAATTAAATGTATATGTTTTGCTAAAATATTTATATATTTAGAAAATTAATTTTCTAAAAAGAACTATTTTTAGGTCCTTTTTTGAATAATAATAAAATTAATTTTATACACTACTAAAAATTTAATTTGGTAAAATGGAATTCATTTTTTAATTTATAATATCAAAATTATCTTCAGGTGAATATTTGGTATTTTTCGGAAAGCATTCAATTTTTGATGAATAGTAAAAAATACAACATAGTACATAAAAACTGAATTTTTCATTTAAATAATTATTTTTAATTACAAATTTATCTTAAATTCAAAATATATACATAATAAATATATTACTACAATTTAATTCATTGGATTCGTTTTATAATAATATAAGATATATAAAATTTTATTGAACATTTTTAACGTCATTTTACCCACCTTCTTGGCACATTTACCCAACTTCTAGGCACATTTTCAAATTTGCATAAAATATAATTTTACCGATTCTATGAATTTAATTTAAAAAATCTGAGAGACACGGTTAACATCAGTAAGTCAAATGTGGTTCAATAGGATGAAAATAATTTTTATTGACTAGTAACTTTTGAATTTTATTTACCATGGTTAAAAGTGAATAAGGTAATTAAAGGTAAATATAATATTAAAATTACCCCAACATAAGAACTAATTCTATTGGATAATTTTATTTTGACCAAAATCAACCTTAGGACAAAAATGAAATCCTTTTTATCCATTTGGGTCATATTAGGACATTTATTATATTTTATTTAAAGAAGAGTTAAAAGTGTTAAATTCAATGTTTAATAACTAAACCATTTTTAATATTGGGTTACACAGAATATAAATTTGACTGTAAATATTAATTAGAAATATAAAAAACATTTCCTACATCATGGTATTTTATTTATAATTTTTATACATTAAATAATTAAATATATTTGTGACACAATGATGATGTAGTAATTACCTTATTAATGAATGATTATAATGATTTATGTTATAAATATAAAAATAATTGTAAATTGAAACTTTTTATGACATACAGGAATTTTCTAGGTGAATATGATATGTTATGTTTCATTCAATTTTTTTTTGAATTAATCAAGTTGTTATGACTTTCACAAAAACCAAATACTAAATAGTGTTAAAATTGACATAAATGAGTTTTTAAAACAAATACTATATTATTAAATGATATAATATTCCAAAAAAATGAAGATTTGTCCAAAGGACTTATATAATGTGATATATTTCATTAATGAACCAGTTCAGGTTCTCTTGGGATTTTATAGTAACTATATTAACCATGTAATATAAAAATACAATAAGAAATGGTAAAATTTAAACTATTTAACTAAGAGTTAAATCTAAAAGACAGGGTAAATATGGTGACCTAAACTTGTCAAAAACCTATTGTTTGAGAGGATTTTGACCCATACCAACCTTATCCTCTAAATAAATCCATTTGGAGCTATTATAAAATGAATATTATTTTACAATAAAAATAATATTTCAAACTTTTCCTATAGTGCCCCACACATCTCTTATAAAAGGCACCTCCCCTTCTCTTAAATTCACACCTCCAAATCCATTTGTCTTAGTCAAAACCTACTCAAATATCCTTCCAACTAACCTCACTTCAACTTAGATGCCTTAAATTTATCATAAATCCAACCTAAGGATCCCTTTTGTTCAAATCAAAAGGAAGAACCCTAAGAAGAGGTAATTATTTCATCCCCTCTTTCAAAGTTATTTTCTTCTTCCACTTCATCTTTCTTTGTTGTTTTCATACCAAAATAATAACTCCAGTACCTTATACATACTAATATGTTATTATAAATATGTTACAACAATATTCATTATTCTATCCATCCTATGAATGACAAAGTCGCCATATGTGTGTACGTACGGCTTACCGTCTCCACGTCATGGTGTAGTTTGTTATTCAACACTTCATTTTTTGGATGGGTATAATAATGAGTATAGTTGATATAAATAATAAATATAACATATTAATTATTCTTTATATATAATATACCATCCAATTAAATATTATTTCACCATAAATAGAATGATATCATCACTCGTGCTTACGTACGTCTTATCGTCTCCACGATGCGATGAGATTCATTTCCACGTTCAATATTCAATGATGATTATAAAAATATATATTATTAATAGGTATGTAATATAAGAAATAATAATTCTATTGTAAATATATGTGTGTGTGTGTGTGTGAATTTACATATATCTCATTCAATTACTTCCGTTCAATACGATATGAAAACGGAAAGAGCATTTATGCATACGTACGGCCTACCGTCTCCATAAATGGTGTTTTAAATTTCATATATCTATCTGTTATACATATTTATATTTTAAATATATTTGAAACATAAATAATTTTTTATATTCTGTAAGCAATTAAATCATTATATAAGTGATACGATCAAGAATAACAAGTTAAAACACATACAATAAAGAAAGCGATTATCACCCGAAATTTTATTTTAACTTAGAAATTATTATTAAATGGGTAGTATAAAGACATAAATGAATAAATTATGATATCATAAATATTATTATGGTTCTTTTATAATTTAATAACATACTATGGTTGTGACGCCCCAGGTTTTATGAACTAGTTCAAGTAAGCAATGTTATTCCTTTAATGATGTCTCTTGTTTTATTTGTTGTGCTAATAAGGAATTAGAAATAAAATAAAACATGGAGAATAAGGTAAACTGATATATATTAAAATTTTACATTTTCAACAATAACCAACTAGTTGAAAATACCATGCATAAGACCTAACACAGCCACAGAAAAACTACTAAGAACCACAACTCGAGTAATCAGATAGTCCTTGTCTTCAGAGTCCATCAGCGTGAAAAATATAACAGCCAGGGCCACGGCACACATGCTCAACGCCAATGGTATGAGGAGAGCCATCATTTCTGGTTCAAGTGTTTTGTTCTTGTAAAATACCCCTGCTTTTATAATGATCCTGTGAATATTGACCACTGGAAAATAGTCATTGGATTTTCAAAACAACCTTTGGGTTTCCGTTGATAAAGTTTATCTTTATATTAAAACTTATTTTAATGATCTTATAAATTTATAATATTTAAACTATTATAATATGTTTCACAAAAGAGTTATAGTTTTAAAATAAAAAGGAGTATTCTCAGAAATAAATAATTTTGTTTTCACAAGATCCCGATGGATACTTGCATATTGAAAACATAGTATTCTTTCTATATGTTTAAAGGGTATCAATAATAATATCTTTTGAGCTCTAAATTATGAATTATTGAATTAACTAGTAGTCTTTTAGAATTTCTTTAAAGATCAGAATAATTATAATGGTTTTGTATGTAAAATAATAAAGGTATATCTTTTAAAATATTTATATATAAATTGGTAAAGGGATTTAAATTTTAAGTTAAAACTATTTTGTTGTTATAGTATGTTGACTCATTTTTTTCAAATGTTTATATTTTGAACTAAGCATACTTAAACTTGTTATTTCGAAAGTCTAAATAAATTTTCTTTTTATAAATTATGTTGATATGAACTATATTATATAATCTAGTAAAAGGATTTAGATTTTAAATTAAAACTAATTGTATTTTTTGAATGAACCCTCTTTTGAATAAATATTTATACTACATTTTATTGTGAAAAAATTATACTTATGCTAGGTTATTTTATAAATTTAAATAAGTTTTAATAAAAAAATGGGTTGGGGCCCGGCCAACCCGAGGGCATCCATTAAGGGACAAGCCCTCTAGGCCGAGACCAAGCCCCAAGGGACCCGAGGTGCCGACCATCGGGGTCCCCAAGCACTCAGTGGGTGTCCAAACCGCGTCCCAAGCCGTGCATAGGTCTCTCAGGTCGCGCGCAGGCCGTGTGTAAGGCCACGGTGCGCGGTACGTAGGGGTGGGCCGAAGCCTGCATGGGGCCCATGTATAAGGCCCCGGTGTGTGTGTTTGTGTTATTGAACCGAAGTCAGTGCGCTTTGGTTTATAAGCCGCGCCTCAAACGCGTTCTGTTTCGATGTGGGACGCGCTCCGCGCGACCAAGAATGTTCGATCGACTCCTGTATCGATCTCGACCGTCCAAACCTATTAGCCACATGATCGCCCCGCGTATCCCCACGACTGTCCGATCTCACCCGAGATCTAATCACAGCCATCCTTTCCTTTACAGTGTCGACCCTCACCGTCTTGTTCCTCGAAGCGGCACCCGACCAGTAGGCCTGCAACCAAGGACCCCTCGGCCTCCTTCCCCGCACTACTCCCTTGACTTCCGAACACCCCCCCCCCCCCCTCTAGGTCTATGTTTTCCCGTTTTACCCATGTCGGTCTAGCCTCTTGGTTCAAGTCATCATTGGATACTGAGGCCTATATAAACACCTCTGGCCTCTTGAAACCGTGGTGGTTCTTCTTCCTCCTACCTCTCCCACGAACTCCCAGCAAGATCAGATTGGTTCACCTGGTCCGAGCTTCCTCCTCAAGCGATGTAAGGGTCATTTAATACATTCTTTCTTTTAAAAGAACCTCCGTTTTATACTCTCTGTATATATATATATATATATATATATATACAGTTTATATATATATGTATACTTGATTATAACCCACTCAGGTTGTGATGTTTTCAAAAGGGGGCTTGCATGATGTTTTTCCAGTAGGGTACAAGTGTGGTGGTTTTTATGTATTTCCCCATAATACTACTCTTTTATGTTTTAGTACATACGGCTTATACATATACATAGTTATTTATAATGAAATCCATCCGGTCTTAAAACAGGTTTTTCTAAAGTTTATTACAAAGGTTACTAAGGGAGAAGAGTTATCTTACCTTATTCTAAAACAATCCTTAATAATATGGTTCATATATATATACGGGTTACTTTATATATATATAGGTTATATTTTTTGTTCTTTTTGGATGGATCTATGTTTGACAGGGCTTTGGGTTGTTATGTTTTGATTTCTTTCGGTTTTGTTTCATGAAACCTATACAGATATAAATATACAGTTTTCTATATATATATATACAGATATTTATAACCAAAACACTATCTATTTTTCGGATTTCAAAATGATCCAACACGTAATACTATGCATTATATATTAATGAGGGTTGTTTGAAGTTGTTTTACCATAAACACCCCTCGTGGTAAACTTGGTTTCTATATATCTCTATGTACTCATAAACATGTAAACCAATACAAATCAAATTTATGATTTCAAGGGGTGGGTACCAACCTTTAATTAAATCCTTATTTTATGCAAACTATGTTGTATTAAATAAGCATACTCGGCATCGCTCATGATGCGTTTTACCATGAAGGGTGTATTTTGGTTTGATTTAAAATGTATTAAAGGATTTAAGATTTGATGGGTCATGATATCATGTTGTGTTCATGTATTATCTTAATACATAATGAACCTACTGGGGTGAATGTATTAATTAATCAAGTTATGATTTAATTCATGTACAAGACCAAGGGCCTATTTATCACCATAACTAATTTCAAGTGTTTTCCTTAAGCACTCCTTTTCCATGGATTTATAATGACAAAGATTTATCATTTAGTATACCATTATTTTATATGCTTTAGTGAAAAGGATGTTTTACAAGCTATGTATGCCTTTGATGAGTTATTGACACATTTTTCAAGTTAACTATCATACCTTGTATTAGCATAAATTTGTGGTGGTTCATTATTTATTATTCTACATAATGAATGCTTCTGACATATCACTAAATGAACTAAGAAATTGGATTACCCAAAGTGGTATGGGACACCTTGGGTAAAATAAAAATGAATGATATATTCAAGGTGGTATGGGACATCTTGAATATACAAACCATTTAAGTAAAGCATGAACGATGTGGCTCACATGATAATAAAGGCAAATTTAAGGGTGCGCCCTGATAGTGCTCCAATGCATTGGGTAATGATGTAACCACTAGAGATTACAATTTTAACGATACCTTGGGGTTTACCTTGGTAATTTCAAATGACACCTTGGGGATGGACCTTGGCGATATGTTCATGATTGTCTAAGTTAAATGTTGATGCCACATAATTCAAGTTATGTAAACAAGTTCTTTCCAAGATAAAGTTCTTTCACGACTGATGCCTTTAAGTTTTCATAAAGTTCTTATTTCACTGGTATAATCTTGGATCATGATTGGTGTTATTACTTAATAGAATAGTAACCAGCATATGAAAATTTAGTTGTTTCCTTTATGTGCAACTCTGATTATGTATTACTTTTAACTGTTTAATTTATGCTTAAGTAAGACACATGTCGTACTTGTTTATGAAAACCATTGTTATTCATTCGATAATTAACATCATTATTCCATGTTCTTATTGAAAACCTTGATTGATCATTTTTATGTTATGTGTTATAATTTTCCTTTAATAAGTGTTCAATCACTTTTAAAAGAATGTTTTTAAATGTTACAGTGTTTTAATTTTTTTTTAAACCCCTTACTGAGTATTTCAATGCTCACCATATGTTTTGATTTAAAATTTTCAGGTATTAGCTCTTAAAAGATGAATTGTTTCAGAAGTTTCCAGTTTCCCAAAACCCAAACCGCACACGATCCTCTGTATGGGACATGATGTGTTGTTAACAAAGTGTTTTTTATTTCAAGATAACACATCATGTTCCGACGGCACCGACTCCTGGGTTTCTGGGGTCGGGGTCTCTACAGTTGGTATCAGAGGTTTGGTTTAGATAACTCTAGAAATCCAGAAACTGAAACAAATATATATATATATATGTATATGTATTTCAATTTTATTAAAAATTGGGTTTTCTTAAATTTCAGATGGAAAACGAAGGCACAAATCTCTTATCTCTCCCCACAGAGGCCCTAGAGACCATTGTGTCTTTATCTAGCCGTGAGGACTTTCTAAACTATGCCTATATCCTCATGACATGAAAACACCTTTACGACGTATCCAATTCACCACGGATGCTTTAGTTACACCAAGGGGTAGGAATAGATTACCTCCTTATGATGATAACTCAGTTTCCCTCATATGTGCGTCGGGGAAAGTACCATGAGGGACTTTTCCAGATTTTCACGGTGGGTGAGATATTTGGAACCATGATTGATAACCCTTTTCAAGAAGCTGATGCTGACGGAGACCTCCGAGCGGGCTACCTCTGTCAGATTTTAAACTATGGCTTCTGGGGTCAGTTGTTGGACTTCGGGAGATTAGAAGACGAGTCCACCCGATTTTCTTGCAGACGAAAAGTGTATGAATATGTCTCTCAACTCTATACCCCCCATGCTAGACTCATAAGAAGTCATAGGTGCCCTCATGAGTTTTCCCCTGAATGCTCGGCCTGTGTTTGGTTTGAGGAGGTAGGGAGTTTTGCTTCTCTGCATGGAGTTCATTTAGTCATTGGATAAGGGAAACTCAAGCACTAATAATAATAAACGTATATTTATTGAAATTTCTTCTTTCCCCTTCCTTGTCTTTACTTTGTGTTTGTCCTTTAATGATTTTCAAGTGATTGAACTCATGTCTTAAAACTTTCAGATGGAAGGACAAACCCACCTGTTATCTCTTCCCACTGAGATTTTGGAAATAATTGCAATCAAAACGTGTGAGGATGAGTATGACCCCTTCACAAGTTTTTGAAGAACGTGCAAGTAGTGGTTTGAGGTAACAAACGGTCCGGAGATTCTCCGCACCTTCCAGGGGAATGCCTCCATCTATTACCGCATTGGCTCTACACAGCTAGTCGGACGTGAACGACGAGGAAGTTACCATGAAAGGATCTTTCTATGTTTCAGCCTAGGCCGAAACTACATGGCCATAGTGAAATTTCAGGAGGCTGCGTTAGAGGGAAATCTTTATGCGGCTTATATGCTCCAACTTCTCAGCTTTAGCATGTTTGACCGTATCTATGGCTTCGATATCCTCGATCAAGACATAATTCGGCAAGTCCTTCGTACTTTGGTCTGCAAATACATTTTAGAGCTTTATATTGTTCGAGCTTCCCTCTGGAGGCCTGAAGGCCCGGAACATAATTTCAACCCCTCCTGTCTTAGGTGTGTGTGGATTAGGGAACTGGAAGAGGTGATCTTCGCTATGGGGATTCCTCTAAATGCACCTGTTGACCCTATACGTTGGTGGAGATGTTGAGAACGTTGCAGAACCTTGTAGTGTTGTGAAATAAATTGCGAGGACGCAATTTTCTAAAGGGGGGATAATGTGATGCCCCAGGTTTTATGAACTAGTTCAAGTAAGAAATGTTATGCCTTTAATGATGTCTCTTGTTTTATTTGTTGTGCTAATAAGGATTTAGAAATAAAATAAAACAAGGAGAATAAGGTAAACTGATATATATTAAAATTTTACATTTGCAACAAGACCCAACTAGTTGAAAATACCATGCACAGGACCTAACACAGCCACAATAAGACTACTAAGAACCACAACTCAAGTAATCGGATAGTCCTCATCTTCAGAGTCCATCAGCGTAAAAAATATAACATCCAGGGCCACGGCACACAGGCTCAACGCCAATGGTATGAGGAGAGCCATCCTTTCTGGTTCAAGTGTTTTGTTCTTGTGAAATACCCCTGCTTTTATAATGATCCTGTGAATATTGACCATTGGAAAATAGCCATTGGATTTTCAAAACAACCTTTGGGTTTTCATTGATAAAGTTTATCTTTATATTAAAACTTGTTTTAATGCTCTTATAATTTTATAATATTTCAACTATTATAATATGTTTCACAAAAGAGTTATAGTTTTAAAATAAAAAGGATTATTCTCATAAATAAATCCTTTTGTTTTCACAAGATCCCGATGGATACTTGAATATTGAAAACTTAGTATTCTTTCTATATGTTTAAAGGGTATCAATAATAATATCTTTTGAGCTCTAAATTATGAATTGTTGAATTAACTAGTAGTCTTTTAGAATTTCTTTAAAGATCTGAATAATTATAATGGTTTTGTATGTAAAATAAGAAAGGTATATATTTTAAAATATTTATATATAAATTGGTAAAGGGATTTTAATTTTAAGTTAAATATATTTTTTGGTTATAGTATGTTGACTGATTTTGTGAAAATATTTATATTTTGAACTAAGCATACTTAAACTTGTTATTTCGAAAGTCTAAATAAATTTTCTTTTTATAAATTATGTTGATATAAACTATATTACATCAGCTAGTAAAAGGATTTAGATTTTAAATTAAAACTAATTGTCTTTTTTTAATGAACCCTCTATTGAATAAATATTTATACTACACTTTATTTTGAAATAAGTATACTTATGCTAGGTTAATTTATAAATTTAAATAAGTTTTAATAAAAAAAATGGGTTGGGGCCTGGCCAAGCCGAGGGAATCCCTTAAGGGACAAGCCCTCTAGGCCGAGACCAAGCCCCAAGGGACCTGAGGTGCCGACCATCGGGGTCCCCAAGCGCTCAGTGGGTTCCCAAACCGCGTCCCAAGTCGTGCATAGGTCTCTCAGGTCATGCGCAGGCCGTGTGTAAGGCCGCGGTGCGCGATTCGTAGGGGTGGGCCGAAGCCCGCATGGGGCCCATGTATAAGGCCTCGGTGTATGTGTTCGTGTTATTGAACTGAAGCCAGCACACTTTGGTTTATAAGTTGCGCCTCAAACACATTCCGTTTCGATGTGGGACGCGCTCCGCGTGACCGGGACCATCTGATCGAATCCCGTGTCAATCTCGACCATCCGAACCTATTAGCCACAAGATCGCCCCGCGTATCACCGCGACCATCCGATCTCACCCGAGATCTAATCTCGGTCGTCCTTTCCTTTACAGCGTCGACCCTCACCGTCTTCTTCCTCGAAGCGGCACCCGACCAGTAGGCCTGCAACCGAGGACGCCTCGGCCTCCTTCCCCGCACTGCTCCCTTGACTTCCGAACACCCCTCCCCCCTCTAGGTCTCTATTTTCCCATTTTCCCCATGTCGGTCTAGCCTCTTGGGTTGAGTCATCGTTGGATACCGAGGCCTATATAAACGCCTCTGGCCTCTTGAAACCGCGGTAGTTCTTCTTCCTCCTTCCTCGCCCATGAACTCCCAGCAAGATCAGCGTGGTGCACCTGGTCCGAGCTTCCTCCTCAAGCGATGTAAGGGTCCTTTCATACATTCTTTCTTTTAAAAGAACCTCAGTTTTATACTCTCGGTATATATATATACATTTTATATATATGTGTATACTTGATTATAACCCACTCAGGTTGTGATGTTTTCAAAAGGGGGCTTGCATGCCGTGTTTCCAGTAGGGTACAAGTGTGGTGGTTTTTATGTCTTTCCCCATAATACTACTCTTTTATGTTTTAGTACATACGGATTATACATATACATAGTTATGTATAATGAAATCCATCCGGTCTTAAAACGAGGTTTTCTAAAGTTTATTACAAAGGTTACTAAGGGAGAAGAGTTATCTTACCTTATTCTAAAACAATCCTTAATAATATGGTTCATATATATATACAGGTTACTTTTATATATATATATACATATAGGTAATATTTTTTGTTCTTTTTGGATGGATCTATGTTGGACAGGGCTTTGGGGTGTTAGGTTTTGATTTCTTTCGGTTTTGTTTCATGAAACCTATACAGATATATATATACAGTTTTCTATATATATATATATATATATATACAGATATTTATAACCAAAACTCTATCTATTTTTTGGATTTCAAAATGATCCAACACGTAATACTATGCATTATATATTAATGAGGGTTGTTTGAAGTTGTTTTACCATGAAAACCCCTCGTAGTAAACTTGGTATCTATATATCTCTATGTACTCATAAACATGTAAACCAATAAAAATCAAATTTATGATTTCAAGGGGTGGGTACCAACCTTTAAGTAAATCCTTATTCTATGCGAACTATGTTGTATTAAAGAATCATACTGGGCATTGCTCATGATGCGTTTTACCATGAAGGGTGTATTTTGGTTTGATTTAAAATGTATTAGAGGATTTATGATTTGATGGGTCATGATATCATGTTGTTTTCATGTATTATCTTAAGACATAATGAACCTACTGGGGTGAATGTATTAATTAATCAAGTTATGATTTAATTCATTTACAAGACCAAGGGACTATTTATCACCATAACTAATTTCAAGTGTTTTCCTTAAGCACTCCGTTTCCATGGATTTATAATGACAAAGATTTATCATTTAGTATACCATTATTTTATATGCTTTAGTGAAAAGGATGTTTTACTAAGATATGTATGCCTTTGATGAGTTATTGACACATTTTGCAAGTTAACTATCATACCTTGTATTAGAAAAATTTGTGGTGGTTCATTATTTATTATTGTACATAATGCATGCTTCTGACATATCACTAAATGAACTAAGAAATTGGATTACCCAAAGTTGTATGGTACACCTTGGGTAAAATAAAAATGAATGAGATATTCAAGGTGGTATGGGACATCTTGAATATACAAACCATTTAAGTAAAGCATGAACGATGTGGCTCACATGATAATAAAGGCAAATTTAAGGGTGCGCCCTGATAGCGCTCCAACGCATTGGGTAATGATGTGACCACTAGAGATTACAATTTTAACGATACCTTGGGGTTTACCTTGGTAATTTCAAATGACACCTTGGGGATGGATCTTGGTCATATGTTCATGATTTTCTAAGTTAAATGTTGATGTCACATAATTCAAGTTATGTAAACAAGTTCTTTCCAAGATAAAGTTCTTTCACGACTGATGCCTTTAAGTTTTCATAAAGTTCTTATTTCAATGGTATAAGCTTGGAGCATGATTGGTGTTATTACTTAATATAATAGTAACCAGCATATGAAAATTTAGTTGTTTCCTTTATGCGCAACTCTGATTATGTATTACTTTTAACTGTTTAATTTATGCTTAAGTAAGAGACATGTTGTACTTGTTTATGACAACCATTTTTATTCCTTCGAGAATTAACATCATTGTTCCATGTTCTTATTGAAAACCTTGATTGAGAATTTTTATGTTATGTGTTATAATTTTACTTTAATAAGAGTTCAATCTCTTTTAAAATAATGTTTTCAAATTTTACAGTGTTTTAATTTTTTTTAAACCCCTTACTGAGTATTTCAATGCTCACCCTATGTTTTGATTTAAAATTTTCAGGTATCATCTCTTAAAAGATTAATTGTTTCAGAAGTTGCCGGTTTCCCAGAACCCAAACCGCACACAATCCTCTATATGGGACATGATGTGTTGTTAACAAAGTTTGTTTTATTTTTAGATAACGCATCATGTTCAGAAGGCACCGACTCCTGGGTTTCTGGGGTCGGGGTCTCTACAATGGTCATTATATATGAGGCTAAACGTACTCTCGACCAAAGTAAAGTACGTGGTATGGGTTAATTCCTCAATATCATTATTTTCTGAGATTGTCTATCTCTAAGTTTTTACTGAGAAATATTTATTATCTATTTCCATATTTCATAAAATAGTTTTCAAAAGGATTATTTTTAAGGTACTCTTTAACTAAAACATCATTTTAAATGGTTTAAATATTTATTCTTCTAAATCATTCTCATTAATGTCCATTTTTTCCAAATGGTTTTAAGGATTTATTTGTATGGATATGAATGTTTTAAAATGTTAATTCCTTTAAAAAGTTTCAAATTGGTATGAGAATTTTTTATTCAAAAATGTATTTTAAATTTCTTTCTTTCTAAATTGTGTGACTCGTAAATGATTTCATGAAAAAGGGTTATTTCTCTCAAAGAGTTTTACTGATCATTTTCAACTAAGTCAACATCCTTTACAGAATATTATTCATGATTGAGGTTTATTTATTATAATACAATGTTCTATATTTTATTTAATGACATGTTATATGTTTGAAAATGGATGTGTTGTTTTTATACCATTCATGGTTTACGATTAAAGTATTGACATTTCGTATGTTAGTTTTAAAATGAATGTTTATGTTATGTTTCACTCTTTTCATATGAGGAGTGAATTGGACTTAGTAAGTGGAAGGCGAGGCCTACTATAGCCCATTGATGCATCGGTAGGTCTCATGAGACAAATTAGTGTCTTGGAACAAGGCCTTGACAAATTTTTTATTTGTAGTCTTGGAACGAGGCCTTGACTATGTGGTTATGATGTCTGGCATTATGGATTGCCTCGTTATGAAATTAGTTATTACATGTGATTATTAGACTAGTATAATATACATGTGAAAGTTTATATGGTAATGTTTTATTTACTTTTTATATTTTATGTTCATGTTTATTTTTAAAATGATGTGGTTTTTATTACACATATCGCCTTAAAAGTTTATAGCTTCTACTAAATTATTTACCCTTACTGATCATCTGAGCTCACCCCTTTCTTATGTTTTGTTTTACCATGATTCCGAGAAGTGTATTATGATTGATAAGCAGGGTTAATCTAGGGTAATAATGTCATTCTCAAAAGATTATTTATGTTATGTTTTATGTTTTAATGTTTAATGTAACGTTCATGTATATAATCTATTTTCCAAGACTGCTAAACTGATCGGTCCTTTGTGACTTGATTCCTTATAATCATGCCAATGTATTAAAACAATGCACTGGCTCTAATCTTCTGGGGTCAGGGAATTATAGAATAAATATTTTTTCCATGTTATAACATTTCATTTTCATGGATTCAGATAAGGTAATAATTGAGGTGGAGCTATCCAAAGAAGATAAGAAATAACTCTAAGAAGAATCATTTGTGGAAAAAAGTTCATCAAGTATTTACACTCAAAACAGATGTAATTATCTGGAAAAAAAATTTAGAATATTTCACAAATATGGTAATTTTTTATAAGAGTCTATGATAACAATTCTAGGTAAAACACTATAAGTTGTTGGATCAAAGAAATTCTAAAATAGGGAAAATAGAGAGGAGTCATTTCTTGTTGAAGTGGATCTTAAAGAATGAAAAAGTGGTAAACCATAGATATTTGATAGCTTTTTGTCATATCATATGATAGGAGACACAAAAATATTAATTAATATTGAAGGTCATGATGGAGTTTCAGATTAATTTTGAATTGATAGCTCCTTGAAAATTAGAGGAGTTAGTATTGCTAAAACGGAGATCAAAAAATTAAAATATAAAGAAGTTATATTTATGATGGCCTCACTCAAAATTTATTTATTGTTAGACAAATTTTCTTATGGTGATAATAAATTAAGTTTTATAATTAATGTATAAATCATCATGTGATTAAAATATGGAAGAGTTATCATAATCGTAGAAATAACTACTGATAATTTATTTTAAATTTGTAATTCAAGATATACATGTTATTTGAGATCAAAATATGAGAACAAGCTATGGAACATAAGATTTTTTCATTTGGTAAAATGATTTTAAGAAATTTCTCATGATAATATGTGTTAAGATACTTATCTGAACTAAATATGTAAAGATAATATATTTTTGAAACATGTCAAAAGGAAAAAATGATATAAATATGTCACAAGAGAGTTAAAATTCTATCCACTAGGCCACTTGAATTGATTCATGCAGATTTATATGGGTTAGTGAGACATCAATACTAAATTGGTGATTATTATTTCATCACATTCATTGATGATTTTAAAATAACGAATAATTTTATGTTTATAAATCATAAATCAGAAGTTGTGAAGATGTTCAAAAAAATTAGAAGAAATTTTGAGAAAGAGTTTGGAGTTTTTATCAAGAATATAAGAACTGGTAATGGAAGGGAGTTCACTAGAAAATAATTTTATTCCTATATTTCTAATAATGCAATCAATTGTCAATATATTTCTCCATATACACCTCAACAAAATGGATTTTCATAGGTGTAAAATAGAACATTGGTTGATATGGGTTGAACCATGCTAGAAATATTCAAGATTTCTAGATTTTATGGAGAAATGTTATGAATATAGATTTAAAAATTTAAAATAGGTGCATGTTGAGGTGTGAATCCAACATGATATATTATGAATTTTTTTCTAGAAAAATCTTTTTGTGAATTACAAAAATCTTCTTGGAATTCTATACTTAATGAAGTTCAAAATTTTAAATTTGGGATAATTTTATGATAAAGATAGCAAAGGATTTCTCATGGGATATTTATCTAATGGTAGAGGATATAAGTTCTATATAATAAGTCTAAAAAATTTATTGAACAATTATAATGTGAATATTACTAAAAATAAACCCAATTGTGGTGTGTAAAATTAACAAGATTTTGAAAATATTGATATGAACAACATATAGATTACTAGAAAAATGAGTGGATAAGAATATAGAAATGAACCAAGTAATTATTATATTGATTCATATAAAACTATTTATTTTGAAGGTGATACTATAGATGAGAAATTTAAATATCAATTATTGAAAAAGTATTTAGAACCAGAAAATATAATCTGAAATCAGAATGCACCAGTTCAAACTAGAAGAAACTAAGGTGTAACAATCAAATAGCTATTGTTTCATAAGTTTATCTGTAAAAAAAATTTAAGTTAATTGAACATAAATAATAAATAAATGAAAAAAATAAGGATATAGATTAGATAAAAATTAATTCCACTTGTGATCTTGTTCCAAGACCAAAAGGGAATAATTTCATTAGAACCAAGTTGTTGTTTAGAATCAAGATCAATGAAAAAGGTAAAATATCATGAAATAAATATATACTACTGTTAAAAGGATACTACAAAATCCATAATAATGTTCTTGTATATTTCATCTCATAGGAATTAAAATATATATCAAATGGATGTGAATTATTCTTCCTTTAATGGAAAATATAAATAATTAGTTTTATCAAACAACATGAAGTTATTGATTTTAAAATAATGTAAAACTAGTGTAAAGAGTGAATAAATATCTATATAGGATAAAATAGGCCCCTATATCCTGGTATTCAAATATAGATAGCCTCTTGAGAAAGATAGAGTTAACTAAAGTGAAATTTGACCACAATCTTTATGTGAAGGAGATGATAACAAGTACTCTTATTTTCATGATATTTTTTTTGGAATTATTTTTTCAAGAGATTAGAAGTATTCTAGTGAAGTTTTTTGTAATAAAAATAAAATGACATATTAAAATGGCTATTCTTGGAGATGTGGTATTCTTTATGGGATTGAAATTTATATAAAAACTGTTTTTTCCTATCCCAATAAAAATATCCTAAATAATTGTTAAATAATCATGGTATAGATGATTATAAAGTGGACTAAACACACATGAAAATTGGGGTCAATATAAGAAAATATTATACAAGGAGAGTTTTGAATCAAAATGAATTTAGTAAGTTGATTGAAAGTTTTCTTTATCTCACTAAATTTATAGCAAAAAATGTTTATACAGTAACATTATGTGTTAGGTATAAAATTTATCCAAAAAATTAAAACTAATTACTAACTAGAGAATTCTAAAATACATCATAGGGAATTATAATTATAGGCTTATGTACTAAAGAGATGAAAATATAAACTTTTTTTCTATACTTACATTAATTGGGCTGGAGATTCTGAGGATAAGAAATAAAACTCAGGTGTTATATTCTTTTTGGGGGAAAGTTGTGTGAGATGGAATTGTAAGAAGAAAAAATTAGTTAATTTAAATACTATAGAGGTTGAGTATGTGGCTACTACACATACATATATTTAAATGATTTAAATGAAAGAGAAAATTTAATACTTGAAGGTGAAAATTTAGAATCCATTGAGAATTTATTATGATAATAAAAGTGTAATTGATCTTTAAAACAATCAAATACAACACTCTAGATATATAGACATTGATAAAAAAATATCATTTTATCAAAGAAAATACTTTAAATAGTGTTTTGAGGCTTGAAATTATTCATACAAGGGTTCAAATTCATTATATTTTTACAGAATCTATGCCAAAGGACATATTTGAAGGTTTAAGGATAAAAATGCATGTTCAGACATTCCCACTCATTTTATCAATGTTTGGCATTAATCAAATTCCTTTGGATTCTATTTTTAATGGGGGAGAAAGGTATATAACTCTTTCAAGAATATTTTGAATCCAAATTTATTTTCCTTGCTAAAAGGGGGAGAAATGAGTGAGTTAATTAAGAGAGAGAGAAAAAAAATAACTATCCATATATTTTTTATCACCAAGGGATGAAGTTATCACACAAAATTGAATTATCTAGTAGTTTGGTGTTATGGAATTTCTCTTTGAGAAATATTTTTATTTGATGGTGTTTTGTGTGAGTTGTTGGATTTTATAGACAAATACAAAGGATGAGATTAAAGAACCCATGGAATTGTTGATAAAGTATTATATTTTGTGTTAACTATGAGTGAATATAATTAATGGTTATTAAGAATATTTATGAGTTATTAAACATATTGTTAAATTTATTTGAGATTAATTTGAATGGTTGAGGTTGTTTGGTGTTGAGTTGAAAATCCTAGAGAAGAATTATGTATTTCAATATTTCTAGACAATTCAGAAAATTACTAAAGCATACTATAATACATAACATTTTTTAAATGAAATGTAATATGTTCTTATTGAATTTTAATATATTCCAGTGCATATAGAATATTTTTAAATCATATAGAAGATATATTATAAAGTACATTCTAAACAGCAGTAAAGGAAAAACCAAATTATGATACCTAATATGTTTTGAGAATATGGAATATTTTAAATTTAATATATAATGATTTATTAGTTGTATATAACATATACCAAATGATACAATAGATATTATAGAGTTAGATTTGGTAAATTATCAAAAATGTTGTGTTATGTAATATATTTTATTTGATACAAAAGATATGCAACAATATATGTCATATTTCATCTAAATATAGAAGATACAATGGATCATATAGATGTTATTATGTATGTTACCTAAGGTTTTTTTTGGGAACTTCCAAAGTATAATTAAGGTTTATCTGTTTTCAAAAATGAGAAATTTTTTGAGGAAGTGTTCGAAAGGATAATTAAATAAAAAAATTCATTGTTAGTCTTTAAGTCGTAAATATCATGGTATTGAGGGATTGAGTCATGATTCAAGTTTATTTAGAAGGAGAAATGTTTGAGAATAAATTTATAAAATCTTGTGTGATTATTTTGATATTTTAAAATATGAATATTTGAAAATCATTGATTGAGGTCAAATATGGAGAAATTGTTTTAATATTTTATTTTCTGATTTAAATGAGAATGTGTTCCCATTTGTGGTAATTAAGTTTAGGTTCATAGGTACCAAACCCACATGATCTATTAGAGGCAGAAGAGAATAAGAGATAATATTTAATAAATCAGTTGATATAATATTTTTTAATTCTTTGAGCACCTAATTTTTTAAAATTTCCTCAATTATGAACTATTTAGTAATTAATGAGTGATGATAAAAATATAAATATGAGAAATATGATATGATTTGAGTTGTTAAATATATTTTAAATATTGAGTGTGAATTATAAAAAGAATAATAGATTCTATATTGAGTTCAAGACTAGCGATCTAATTCATCATGCTCAATGATCTGGGTGTCAAGATCCTGATGAAGAGAAACCCTGGATACTATTGAATATTATAAAGTCATGAAGAAGATATTTTGTTGATGCCTTAGAATCCTGGATCTTCATGTTGATCTTATTGGTTATGGTATCAATTATTTTTGTAAACTAATGGGTTTTAGTATAAATAACGGTCAAGAAAATGAGATTTCAAGAGATATATATTATAATAACTTTTTATATTAGTGATAAAATATATTTCTCGAACTCATCCAAAACACAACAAGGACATAGTCACCCATCCTGGGGGAAAACCTTATTAAAATATGGTGTGCTCCATTTTTATTTCTTTACTTTTTGTATACGGTTGAGGGAGTGTTAACTTTATTGGATTATAATCATAACTAGTCATAGAGGATAATTTATAATAGGAGATGAATTGTAAAACAAAGTAACACTCACCCCCCCCCCTCATTGTTACATAACTGATTACCTAGGCATTTTAGTATGGTATGTGTTTCCACTTATTCATGATACATCCTTGATTATGGGATGACATGATCATTATACTAATGTTTTCTATGGCCTAAGGTGATATACCCATTATGAAATTGATTATGTTTTATGGGTAATAATTCCCGCTTACCCATTATTTCATTGACACCTATGGCA
The DNA here is from genome assembly GCA_963277665.1 of Viscum album. Lineage (NCBI taxonomy): Eukaryota > Viridiplantae > Streptophyta > Magnoliopsida > Santalales > Viscaceae > Viscum > Viscum album. The sequence continues at coordinate 82,409,154 of OY728119.1, forward strand.
TGGGAAAATATGTCCATTAAGAGGATATATTTGTAGGAATGGGACACATTTCCACTTTCCTATATGGATCTTTTATGGTATTATCTACTATCTATATGAATTACCAATCGGAAGATTTTCCAATTATTTAGTACTTCCATGGAAGGGTAAAAATTCCCATATGTATGCTACTAATTATGGCTTACGATGAGATCCACACTCTTTTGTTGAGGCTCAAGGTTAAGGGAATTATTTTCACTTATGATTTTATCATTGGTATATTATAATCATTCATATACTATTTCTATAGGATATTATTCTTACTTATGTATTGTTTTCATTGGGGTGTTATGCCTACAGTTGTGACCTTGTTAGTGGGATGTATTGTCCATATATTGTATATTATATTGTGACATGATATTTTTTCCTTGATGACTTCTTATGACTTGGGATTTCATGCCAATTTAAAACCTTATATTATGATTAGGAAAACACTATGTTGACCCTAGGATATAACATGTGATATGTTTATAAACCCAAAGGATTGGTTAAAGTAGGAACAATCATTTAGTTGGTGTCATGTGTGGCACTTATGGATAAAAAATGTATTATTATTACTTATGTTTATTTCTTATTTATGAGTGTGTCATGTTATTCATATAATTGAATTTATTGTAATTTATTAGAGAAATTGGTGGTAGTGTCCCATTGAGATGTACTCACACCCTGCATGGACATCTCAGTGCACATATATATTTCATGATTCAGGATGGAAGTAATATCAAGGCCCCTATAGTGGATGGTTGAGTGGGATTTTCATGGTCAGAGTTGGAGATGAGATAGATTTGTGACTCAGGTCCATGCTTTTTAGTTGTGTCCATATTTTTATAACTTTTAAACCATGTTGTATATAATCAACCCATGGAAAATTATTCTTATTTATGCTTGAATTTTTGGAATTAGTGTAGTGTTTTAGTTTCTTATATCATGGAATATAATGATTCTTATGGTTATCCTTTGGTTATAGTGTACATACATATACATATTCATTATGATGATAGTTTATTATTTTTAATTATATTTTTATTTATGGTTCTCTAGTTCAAAGGGTATAGTCTCTCCAAGAATTTTATATACCCTTTCCATTATTTAACAACCTCTGGAATACAAGGATGCATGATTTAGGTCATGTGGTTCCACTGATTTGGTCACTGTTAAAGAAATGTAGGTTGAGATATTATAAAGTGGAATCATAGCCTTGTTTTGATTTATCTTACTATTTTGGTTTGGTAGTTGGAGGTGGGATATTTTTAGGACTTAGGATAGACCTTAATCCTAGAAGTGGATAACCCATGTATAGGGGAAGTCCAATTTACCAAGGACAATATTGCTTTTCTTGGTTTTGGATATTTTGATTTGGGATTTCTAAGAGTCATATTTTTTTATTTATAATTCATTATTTTATTCTTGGTTTGGGGTGGAAAGAGGTGTGAGTTCATGCATATTATTTAGCACATCATATTCACATAAAATATTGGTGCTTGTATGTGATTGAGCACCATGATTATGATATATAGTATTTTTAACAAAAGTATCAACAACAACGTATATGGTGTTTTTCTATATAACTTTTTGGTGGAATGCTACATGAAAAAGTTGTGATTTTTATTATGATATTATTATTTTATGGTTAATTGTGTGGATACTATATTTTAAGGCCCACAAGGGTTTTTAGTGAGAGAAACCCTAAGAGGGATGGGTGAATTAAGCTATAAAACATGATGGGGACAACACTTTTCAAGATCACCTAATCAAAAATCCCCCTGAATGTCACAAATATATCACCAAATATAAAATCTATATTTAGAATTAGATATATCCATAAATATAAAACTTTTATATCTTAAACACAAATATTTGATGTCACGTGTTAGATAAAAACAACTAAATCATGAACACTCTTATTATTTTTGATTCTCCATCGAAGCAATATCTTACACCTTCATATTCTGATGTCAATTGACTAATATGTGATCTTGAAACCAACACTTAAATTAGACCTTGATATCAATTTGGATTTATTTTATACCTCTTTTCACACTCTTGTTCCAGTAATTCCCAATTTAGCAAGTTACCACCTACACTACTCCAACAAAAATTGGAACTTCGGATCATTCCTTAATAAAAATTTCATCTTTTGAATGTAATCTCATAATGCATTTTATCTCCAAAAAAACCCAAAACACTTAAATATATATATATATCATTTAAATATATGGGGATAGTGGTAGCTTATGTTTTCTCAAGTTGAGAAATGTGGATGATCATGTTGAACCAACCCTTTACTTTAAACTTACTTCCATGTCTTTCTAGTGGTTCTCCTTTGAGTGATTCCACTTATATAAACTAAATTATTGATGTTTTATTTGGAGTTCTCCAATATTAGTTGAGGATTAAAATCCTTTTTCATATTAGTCCTACTTTTACATATTTCTTCCTTTTATGCCTTGTCACTGCACCCTTTATTATGTTTCCTCTTCCATAGGTGGGCTCTACCTCTAGTATTTATCTCTTGACTAGTGGTCTATTTTTTAAAACCACTAAGTCATTATTATTGCTTCTCCTATTTAATATCCATTAGATTTACCTCATCATTTTTTTATTTTTATTCATATGTTCATCCCTCTTTCTCATAACTAGAGTTACTTCCTTTTTTTCTTCCAAATTTTTTTCATTCTTTCCAAAAGGGCTGGAGTGATTTATCCATTATAGAGGTTTGGAGATTTTTTTTTGAACTCTAAAATTTATTTTCTCTAATTTAGTAGATATATTTTCTAGCATAATAAAATTTTCTGCAAAGCAATCTTTCTTCCCATTATTATGAGAATAGAGGATTTTATTATGTCACTTATTTTCACTCTCTTAAAATAATTTCTAACCATATGACCATGTTTGGAAAAAAAATAAAACACCCCCATTAAAAAAAACCTCGTATAGTCATGCCTCGATTGAGATTTTTTTGTAGTAATAATAATAGAAATTTTTATCTACCTTTATTTGAGGGCCTTTCCTTCTAAATTTTTAAAGAATCTTATACTTACTTGTTGATTCCATATCTCCACATTTTTGGACTCCACTTATTTATACTGCAATGGGAGGGATATTTCTATTTTCATTATAAGTTTTCAACCTATCCTCAAGCTTCTTGAATTTAACCAAGTATCCATTTACTTCAACCATGAGTTAGATTCATTCCCAGATTTTATCATCTATTCAAGTTTCATTTTTAGAGGGATAATAATTTCTTTCAATTCCTTCTCCATATCCAATTTTTATCCCAAATCAAGTTCAATGTTTTTAAGTATATCACTTTGACCCTTCATATTTACACCCAATCTTGTAATTTCATCACTTGAGGGTAAATTTTCTTACATAAATATTCTATTATCCTTGGATATATATTATATAAATGTGTATTCCACTATATAAAAAATATACCTTTGATCCACCTTTGCATATGGTGATTGGATCTTATCTTTATTACTACACAAACAACCTTAGGACTGATGATTTGATATCATTTATATTTATTTTATTTAAGCACCAATTACATCATTAAATTTGGGGAAAACTGATTTTCTATATTGAAATGTATCTTTCACAACAAATTATACAAAATAATTAACACAAATATCATTCACAGATGCCATAGTGGGTTCATCCTTCTTCATAGGGTTCTTCTTCCACCTCAGCTTATTTTTATCTTTTGACATAAGGCCCTATTAACCATATTTTTTTACTAGTTTATCATTATGGATATATTTATGTTCATCTCTTGAGGTATTCACTAAAACATTTTTTTATTTTATAAATTTTCTATATATATTTTCTAATATAACCCAAATATAAAAATCACTATCACAGTGAAAGGTTTTCATATATACCCCACTGGATATACCTTAGTTTAGAATTTTTTATGTATCTTCATCTTGAATTCGTTTATTATGATTTCTTAAATCAATATCTCATTAGACATATGTCACACCCATGATTTCTTTTCTCAGTATGGATATTTATTGATTGTATTTCCTTTTTTTATTTCTTTCTTAGTTTTTCCCTTTTATATTTTTAAATTTTGGAAAAAATAGCATGCAATATGGTTATCATGTGTTTATAAGTGACCATGTAGAAACCATGAAACAAGTCTGAAGTTTTTTATAGTGTGTATTTGGATGGTTAGAACATGGTTTACCAAAAATTTTGGACCAATCATGTAGGTTTCCATGTGAATTTGTAGTGATCTAGGATAATTACCACTATGAAAGATCAGAACCCCCTACAATTTTTATTATGATGAAACTCTAACTAAATAAATCATGATATGGATGTGTTTACCATTGGTACTTTATCATGGTCCTCCCTAGTGGCTTGCGCATAAGAATGATTGTGAATTGTTCAATCACCAAGTGTGTGAATATCCTAGGATGATTCCTTAACCTTCATTAATCTAGGGTTATCCAATGGTATGTGCTTAGTATATTTGTTGTTCTTTTACTATCTATATAAAATGTAAAAAGTATGTTTTCAATTAAACTATTTTCAAAATAGCTTGTTTATTTTTTATCTAATAATGGTTATTCATGGAACACGTGGTGGGACCCTGTTGGGCTAGTTGTGATTACACACTTAATAAAACTAATGTGTGTGTGTGTATAATTAATTTTTTAAGTCATAGGTAAAATTAAGCGATCGTTTGGTGTATTTGGGTACTCATATTTGTGGATCTTAGGTGATGGAGGTGACGTGGTGGGAGGTTGACCCTTATGTCACAGAGATATGGGTAGTAATTTTATTTATTTTGGGGTTTTAATTATTGTAAATTATTTTCCCCTTTTTTTATATTCTTGTAGCTCCCCGTATTGTTCATTTTTTATATGGAAGTTGATTCTATTTTTATATGTCTAGATGTATTTTCATATATATTAATAATGTTTCTTTAAAGTTTTATTTTACATTATGTTAATGGATTTTTTGGAAAAATTATTCCCAAGGTACGTTCCTGATTCCCAGGAATTAGTTTTTAGCCCATGGGGATTGTGAATTCCCTTCTATCCTTTCCATGGACTAAATCTGGTGCTCAGATCATGGGTTGTCTAGGTTAGTTCATGAAAAAATGGTATCAATCCCCTTATAAGAAAGAGAGAAAAATGTTTAAAATTACCTTATTGGGTTATCTTGTTTTATGAAGTCAAGATGGTATGGGACTTTCTCATCCTTAAAATGAAGCTTTTTTATTTAATCCTCAAGATAGAAAGGATAACATCTTATAAAGATCATACCGATTGTTTTCATCAGATATTTGATTTAACAATCCCTATTGGTAGAAATCTAGTATTCTTAGGAGAGTGGGACCCATGGTCTAGTAAGTTAGGACCTCCTCTTCTAGAATTTTGAAGGCTCACTTGTCAAGTATCTACTCTTATTTTATAAGCTGGTGGAGGAAGTTCTAGGAGTTAGTTAACTCAGGTGGTCAAGGAGTTTCCTGAGGTATTCCTAAATGATTTATTAGGCTTACCCCTTGAGAGTTAAGTAGAGTTTACAATCAATATAGAGTCAGGTAATTATCCAATATTACTCCCTTCATATCGTATGGATCTAGAAAAGTTAAGGAAATTAAATATTTATCTAGATGAATTTAAATAGAAAGGATTTATTTTCCCAATAATGATCATATGGGACACCATGGTTCTTTTTGTTAAAATGGTGGATAAGGAACTATGTTTTTGTATTAAATACCAGAAGTTAAACTAGGAACAATCAAGAAAAAATATCCCTTTCCCCAAATTAAAGACCTATTTAATTAGTGAAATGGAGAAAAGTTGTTTTCCAAGATTGATATTTATTAAGGATATCATTGTATTAGGGGGAGAGAGGTCGAAGTTCCTATGACTAATTTTCAATGAAGTTAGGGGAATTTGGAGTACCAAGTAATTTCATTCAGTCTAGCCAATGCTCATGAAATCTTCCTGGCACTCATAACCCAAATATTCCATTGGTTTCTTAATGATTTCATTGTGATATTTTCGGCTGAAATTTTGTTGTATTTAGATATGTTGGGAGAGAATACGAGTCACTTGAGAACTATTCTAGGAATATTTCACAATCACTGCCTCTTCTAAAAGTTTTCAAAGTATGTTTTTTTGAACCAATAGATCAAGTTTATTAGGCATTTGGTGTTAGAATAGGGTTGCTCCTCGATGCTGAAACAAATTAGGTTATGATGTCTTGGTAAGATCCCAAGAATGTTTTCAATATTAAAAAATTCTTGGTGTTGTAAATATATTTCATATGATTTATGAAATAATTCTATCTAATTGAATCACCCCTGAAGGAACTCAACTAGAAAGGGATGAAGTTATATTGGAATCTAAAGTTTTAGGAATCTTTTGATGTGTTAATATATAGGTTGAATTCAACTCTAATTTTGATTTTACCTTAGGTTGGTAAATTTTATGTGGTTTACTATGATGCATCAGGTATGGGTAAGGGTTTTGTTCTTATATAGGGTGATCTTATGGTGGAATATAGACCTCACAAAATCCGAACACATGAAAATAACTACCTAATTCATGAACTTAAACTAGTATCTATGATGCATTCTCTTAAGTGTAGGAACCATTATATTCTTTGTGGAAATATTCATGGTTTACATTGATCAAAAAAATTTGAGTCATATTTTATCCTAGAAGGACATAAATTTTTGGAAATGGTGATGGGTGGATTATATTCAATAATTTGATTTTCATATTGCCTATATGATAGGTAATGGAAATGTGGTTATGGATTCCCTTAGTGGGAAGGTACCCTCTCAATCCCTCAAAGAGTTTAGTGAGGAATGATATTTGATGGGTCCCTTTACCAAAATTACTTTGGAAGTTTGGGTTTAAAAAGGTGCATGTTTCTTGCTAGTATCTAATTAAAATATGGTGCTCTCACCATTGACATCCCTTATCTTGTATCAGTCATGATGCTTTGTTGTATAATCTTTAAATGCTTCTATCTTGCTAAGGCTCTATCAGAATCTCCGCCATTGATAAAAATTGTTGGATATGAATCTACAGATTATACACAAGAGGGGGGTCAATTGTGTCTTTTGCAATTTATTGGTAACACTTTGATTAAATGAGTTATGTCCTTTATGATTTATCAGATTTGATCATGCAGCGGAAATAAATAAAATCAGAACCCAAAGATGTATATTGGTTTGGGGAACAGAAGGCCCCTAGTCCACTCCACCAACGCTCAACTCCATGAGCTTGGTGATTTTCACTATCTGGTCCTCTTTTCCACAGATCGGTTCACAACTGAGTACAGGCAGTTGACACCTTTAGAACCCAAGGAAAAACAAAGCCTTCTAGTTCAAACACGAACCTACACAGCATAGAACGAGAAGCTGGTTACTCAAGAATAAAAATAATTTCAGAAAGAAGTTCTCCAGTTGATCTTCACAATTGAAACAGAATGAAATTGACAGCAGATGGATTGAAGTCTCAAGAAATATTGATCTTCAAGTTGAAGCAGTTCTGAGTAGATCTGGTTGTAGTAGATATAGAGATATAGTGCACAACTTCAGTAGTAGTAGATCCACAGTAGATATTCGATGTAGAAAAGGTGAATCTTTTATCGAGTTCCATCTTCTTAAAAGAACAGAACTTTGACGCTCTTTTTGAATCAGTAGATTAATCGTGAATTTCTGCATTCTCTATTTTCCACCTTTTTTAATAAAATATCTATCACCATACACACACATACCTGGTGTTTCAGAGATAACATATATAATAAAGCTGAGAAAATCTCATGCACATTTAGATCCATAAAAGTCTCCTTCTGATTCGAGATATTCAAAAATTTGAATTTACAGAGAAGTCATAACTTCCCTTAAGACTCGGCATAAAAATCTCCTTTTAATTAGATATTAAATCCATTAATAAAATGGCTTTTAATCAGTCAAAGTCATACTTTAAAAAAAACTTTAAATCTGGCTTGAAATCTGCCCGATAATCAGCTTGCTAATCGCTGCATAAAAATATCGTCTGTCAAAATTTCCGACGCCAAACGTAAGGTTGATAATGTGGCCTACAAACGTAGGGTTGATCACATAGTCTTAAAACGTAAGGTTGAAAACGTAAGGTTGAACACAAACATAGGGTTGACCAAAAACGTAGGGTTGATCATCCATACTTTTTCTTCAACACTCAAACATACGGTAAAAGCTCCATACTTTTACTTGATCCATACTTTTCAAGAACGTATGGTTATTTACAAAAGTAAGGTTGATGAACAATACTTTTGAGAAACAAACGTAACATTTAGAATTTACGTACGGTTCTTTTTCCATACTTTGTGGATAACCAAAATGTAAGGTTCCTTCCTAAGGTAAGGTTCTCCTTCCATACTTTGCTGAAAATTTATGTTTGTTTAACCATACTTTTCTCTTGTCTCAAAAAGTATACATGATTTTCATCTTTACGCTACGTTTATCCACGTGGGGTATGAATAGTGATTCCAGAATGCGCTAAAGCAGATTCCGCGCTATGTTTATCCACGTAAGGTATGAATAGTGATTCCAGAACATGCTAAAGAAGATTCTATGCTATATTTATCCATGTAAGGTATGAACAGTGATTCCTGAATGCACTAAAGCAGATTCCACGCTAAGTAATAAATTCTCGTTATTTCAATAGTAAAATTAATTAATAAATTCTTTCAAAATACTAAATAAAATCATTAGAAAATAACTAAGGGTATTTGTGAGCATAAAAATTATCATAAAGAGACAAAGTATTATTTTCAATAATCTCCCCTTTAAATACCATTAATATGTATTGTTGAAAACAATACTTTTCTCAACAATCTCCCCCTTTTTGATGATCACAAAACCCATAAAATTATTAAAATTATTTAAACAAAATTAAATTTCACTATTAGTTACATAAAGTTTTATAATTTTGAATGGATGAAACAATATTTAATTTTGGAAAAATTTCTCCTTCTGAATAAATAATAAATATACAGAAAACTATTAAAATAATGTTTTGAAAAATAAAATGTTGTGGTTAGCCAAATTTCTCCTTTAATTATCCCCCTCAATAAAATGAATTCTCCCCCTAAATAAAATGTTTATGTTTATCCAAATTCTCCCCCTTTTTGTGATATCAAAAAGAATGAGAAATCATGGATTTGAACACATTTAATGTTGCACTGAACTGTAGGTAAATGCTTACTATTAACTGTTTATCAATAATTAAATCTGGAGTACTGGCACATCAAAAATAAAATTAGTAAAACAAATAGAGAAAGAAACAAATAAATAATGAAGGAAATTTTCATTCAAAAACATCAGTATATACATGACAATGATATACACAGGAATCAAGGTTTGGGTAATATAGGCAACATGTGATATCTCCTCTGGATTGCAGACTTGATTTCTATAAACTGTTTCTGAAGTCTCTTCATTATCCCATATCCAAGATTGATAATGATCTCCCTATTATCATGAGTTATATGAATATCCTCGATTAAAATGACTCTGAAAAACTCATGCATCCTTTCCTCTTTTTCAACAAACACTGACAGCTTCTCTGATAACTGATTTAACAGAATTATGACTGATGGCTCCCTAGATGTTAGTTGATCCACTAAGAACATCTGATTATCCAGAAACACTGACAAAGGAGCACTGTTACATTGAAGATCTTGTAACCTGTCATTCATGTTTCCCATCATAGTTGTGATAGCTTGAAACCTTCTGATTAAATCAGGTGAAGTACCTAATCCACTAGCATCACTATTTGCAACTGATGCAAATTGGTTCTCCATAAACAACTTCAGATCTGATAAATCTGACTTTAAACCATTTCAGATTTCAATTGTGTAACAGCAGTCAGCATATCCTCTTTAAACATTTCCACTTCTTGCCTTGAAACTGTACACTCCTTCAGCTTTTGAAATTTCAAATATTCTAAGTCTAAGTCATTTCTCAGAGAAACATTCTCAGATTCCAACTGAGAAACCTTTTTGTACAGTTTTTCAATTTATTCTTTCCTTGAATCAGAGGCACCTTGTGCTTGATTCATAGTCACATGCTCTGGTTGATGTAGTAGTACCAAAAGCAATGATTCAGCATTAGATTTTTCTTTTTCTCTATCCTGAGAAGGTTGGTCCACATAGTTTTACTTAGATTTATCAAACTCCTCCACAGAAAAATACTCGTGTAGTACATCTATGTGAGATTTAGAAGCATGATCATCACATTCATCTGCATCTTTGTCTTCCACTGGGTTTTCAAGAACAATATCTTCAATAGTTTCTTGAGTTCTGTCCACTTCTTCACCAGGCACTGCCTCCATCTCTTGTTCCTGTTGATGTGCAACTTCAACATCAGCAACAATCTGTTACTGATTCTCCCTTTGAGCTTCTTCTGGAACTCCTGATCCCTCTACTAGTGCTATTATTTCAGTAACAACTTCCATGGTCTTATCAATGACATCTTCCCTTTCAAAAGAATAAGAAAATAAATATTCTGAGGTTGTTTCCAAAGCAGGGGAAGTAATGTCCTCATTGACAGGTCTCTTTCATTTTGATTGAAGTCCTTCCTGACTTCTGTCTTCCTCAACATCTTCCACTTAGAAAAAAATCCTTCTTGCTACATTGCTGACTCTGGATTCAGATTGTCCCTCCTTGGAATTAGCAGGTTGAGCCTGAGCACTCTCTGAGTCTTCTTCAGCTCCTACTGCAAAAACTTTTCCTTTAAATGTGCTCCAGAAATATCCAACTTTCCTTAAAGTTCTAGCATTAAACGTATTACTGTGATGACAGTTTACTCGAGCATCCACTAATATCACCATGTCTTTCTTAAATAGCAGTTTAGAAATAAACCATCCAAAAGGGTAGAAATTCATCCTGGGCTCGCTTTGATAGAAATAACTGAGATACCTTATCATGTATCTTGGAAAGCTTAACTTAGTATTGCTTAACAGAAGAAACATTATATACATATCAGGGTACAAAATCTTTTCCATTTCTTCCATTCTTGGAGCTATTCCAGTCTGAATAAATTTGACCAAAATCTTCTGATCAGGCTTCCAATCCTTGACAAACATCTTCTTTATTATCTTAGTACCAAAAAAAAGACATGATGTCTTCAGATTTATGCAAGAATCTCCAATGTTTTTCAAATCAAAATGAAAAACTCCCTCATGAGGGCAGTTAAGAATCTGACCAATCTCTACTGATGAGATTGAGAAATCCCTATCCTCTATCTTAGCCATCATATTGTCCTCGGTATCCCCCAGGCTAAACTGTACAGATTTAAAAAAGTATCTAAGTTCTACTTCACACAAAAATTTTGTATTTTCACTATTGAACATATGTTCATGATTCTGAAACGACAGCGCTTGCTTCAACAACAGATTTGTCTGAAATAACTAGTTGAGATCGATTACCTTTCCCTGTAAAATTTTTCTTCCCTCGGTGCGTTGTCTCTTGGAATTTCTTGGCTCGGCTTAACTGGATCTTTTAGTCCTTACCATTTCTTTGAGAATCTCTGAAGGTTTAAAGGTTAGGGTTTCAGAGGTTCTAAGGTTAGGGTTTAGGAGTGGCAGTGCGATTTTTGGATTTCGAAAGGGTTTCGATAGAAGTGAAACAGTTTAGAAGTCGAAAAGGCTCTAACATCCTTGATTCCTATGTAATCACTAATCATTACATATATTTAAAACAAATAGAGTTTGAATATGGCGAAAGAAAAAAAATCTAAAACAGTATTAAAAAAATTATAAAAATAAAAAAAATAAATAAAAATAAAAATTATTTAAAATTAAATAAACCTATCTCCCCCTTAATAAAATCAAACCTTTCAGTCCGAAGTGGTTTAGTAAAAATATCTGCTAATTGAATTTCAGTATTTATAAATTCTAAAAATATATCCTTTTTAATAACATGATATCTTAAAAAGTGATGCCTTATATCAATGTGCTTAGTTATAGAATGATTAATAGGATTTTTTTTGAAATATTAATTGCACTTGTATTATCACATAAAATAGGTGTATTATTAAAACTCAATACAAATCTCATTAGAGTGTTTTTCATCCACAACACTTATGCACAACAACTTCCAGCAGAAACATATTCTGCCTCACCTGTTGACAGGGCAACTGAATGTTGTTTCTTACTAGACCATGATACTAAGGACGATCCTAAAAAGTGACATGTACCTGATGTGATTTTTCTATATAACCTACAACTTCCAAAGTCATCATCTGAATATGAAATAAAATTAAAATCAGAAGTTTTAGGATAAAGAAGAGATTGAAAAACAGTTCCTTTTAAATAACTAAAAATTCTTTTAACAGCAGTCAGATGAGATTCTTTAGGATTTGATTGAAATCTATCACAAAGACATACTAAATACATTATATCTGGCCTACTAGTAGTAATATATAACAAACTACCAATCATACCACTATATAACTTGTTTTCAACTGATTTCCCAGTCTCATCCAAATGAAGTTTTATATTAGTACACATCGGAGTTGTAAATGTCTTGTTGTTTTCAAATACAAACTTCTTAAGTAAATCAGTAATGTATTTTCTTTGATTTAAAACATTTCCAAAATCTTTTTGATAAATTTGAAGACCCAAAAAAAAATTAATTCTCCCATCATACTCATTTCAAATTCTTCTTACATTAATTTTGAAAATTCATGACAAAGAGTTTTATTAGTTGATCCAAAGATTACATCATCAACATAAATTTGAACCAATAAAACATTATTTTTCACATTTTTCTTAAAGAGTGTTGGGTCTGACATTCCAATAGTAAATTCATATTTCAAAAGAAAAGAACTTAATTTTTCATACCAAGCTCTAAGTGCTTGTTTAAGGACATAAAGAGCTTTAGTAAGTTTAAAAACAGAATCAGGTTTTTGAGAGTTCTCAAAACCAGGAGGTTGCTCAACATAAACTTCCTCCATTAAATAACCATTTAAAAAGGAAGATTTAACATCCATCTGAAATAATTTAAAATTAATATAAGATGCATAAGGTAAAAGGATTATTATGGCTTCTAACCTAGCTACAGGTGAAAATGTCTCATCATAATCTATTCTTTCTTCTTGATTGTATCCTTTAACTACTAATATTGCTTTATTTCTAGTTATTGTGCCTTGGTAATATTGTTTATTTCTAAAGACCCATTTGGTTCCTATTACAGGATAATTCTTAGGTCTTTCCACTAATTCCCAAATTTAATTTCTTTTAAACTGGTTTAATTCATCTTTCATTTCTATTACCCAGCTTTCATCATCTAAAGCTTCTTCTATAGTCTTGGGTTCTTATTGAGATAGGTAGGCAGAGAATTCCACTAGGTTTCCTAAGTTTCTTCTAGTTTGAACACCAGATTCTAGGTCACCTATTACAGTTTCTAAAGGGTGATTCTTTAGGGTTATAGACTGTCTAGGTAATACATTTAAAGGTTCTTAAATATCATGTTCCTCTGAACTGGACTGAATTTCTTTTATATTTTTTTCAAAATTATTCTTTAAGTTCTCAAGTCTCATGTTATCATTAGAGTCAAGTTCATCCATTTGTTCTATCCTTTTCTCAAAGGGATTAGATTCATAAAATTTCACATGAACTGATTCTTCAACAATCCTTGACTTCTTATTATAAACTCTATAAGCTTTGGAGGTAGCAGAATATCTTAAGAAAATACCTTCATCAGATTTTGGATCAAACTTACCAAGATTATCCTTGGTGTTTAAGATGTAAACCTTGCATCCAAAAACATTAAAGTAATTTACATTAGGTTTTTTGTTATTTCATAGTTCATAGGGTGCCTTTTTCAAAATAGGTCTAATTAAAACTCTATTAATTATATAACAAGCTGTATTCATAGCTTCTTCCCAGAAATATATAGGTAGGATCTATTCATTTAACATAGATCTAGAAATTTCTTGAATTGTTCTATTTCTCCTTTCTACAATCTCATTCTGTTGAGGTGTTCTGGGTGCAGAAAAGGTATGTTTAATACCCATGTTTGAGCAAAAGGAATTTAATTCCAGATTTTCAAATTCTCCAGCATGATCACTTCTCAATGATATTATATTAAAACCTTTTTCATTTTGAACAGATTTTTAGAAACTTTCAAATAAAGTAAAAGCATCATTTTTAAATTTCAAAAATAAAATCCATGTAAATCTTGAATAGTTATCAACTAAAACATATACATATAATTTATCAACTAAGCTTGATACTCTTGAGGGTCCAAACAAATCCATATGAATAAGTTCTAGAGGTTTAGATGTAGCAACCTTATTAACATATTTGAAGGATGGTTTGTGTTGCTTGCCAAGTTGACTTGCATCACAAAATATATCACTTTCAAATTTGAGACAAGTTAAATCAGAAACTAAATATTTCTTAGATAACATCTATAAAACATATACATTGCAATGTCCATGTCTCCTATTCCAGATCCAGGATTCACGTACTTTAGCAGTCAAGCAGTTTACTTGTTGTTTACACAAGGAATTTAAATCCAAAGTATAGACATTTTTAGTTCTTGGTGCTTTAAATTTAATCAGTTTATCTTTAGAAAAAGTACAACAATTGTTAGTAAAATAAATAGTATATCCATCATCATAGAGTTTAGAGATACTTATTAGATTGTGTTTTAGTCCTTGTACATAACGAACTTTTCTGATTGAGACTGTTTTTTGATCTCCAATAGTTCCAATGCCAATGATTTTTCCTTTGACATTGTCACCAAATGTGATAAGTCCTCCTTCCTTTTGAGTGAGTGAAGAAAAATTCAATGAGTTTCTACTCATATGTCTTGATCAGCCACTGTCCATGTACCATATATCTTTTCTTCTCTGGTGTCCTGCTACCTGCAAAGACATTCAAACAAGTTGCTTTACTACCCATATTTTGTTGGGTCTAGGGGTGTTATCTAGCAATGATCTAGGTATCCATATTTGCTTTGTCCTTTTAAAATTAGCTGAATCATATAAGTCATTTAAAACATAGGCTTTCTTAATACCACAAATTTGAGGTTGTCTTAAGAAACAGTTTTTAGCTATATGTCCCTTTGTCCCACAAAAATTACAATTATCCTTTTTAGACCTTAGAAAAAAAATAATTTTTATATGGCTGAGGTTTTTTTTCCTTTACTGCCAATTCCAAATCTCTCCTTTTTAATGAATGTTTTTCCAAGAATTTCATTTCATAAATTTTCTTTATTTGTAAAAACCAATGCATCCTATTTGTAAGATTATACTTCATCCTGTAGTGTTTTTATTCTTGATTCAAATTCAATATAGTTAGTGTTAATAGAATTGTATTTATCAGTTAATTCCTTATGTTGTTTCAGCATTTTATCTCTTTCATCTGAAATAGCTTTATGTATTTTTTTTAGCAACTTATGTTTTTTAAATAGTGAACAATATATTTCTTCAAGCATATTGTTGTAGGCTGCAAGTTTTTCATTTGTGTAGCTTGATTCAGAATTTGATTCAGAGGAGTAATATAAGTTCACCTCATCAGTTTCAGCCATAAAACACATGTTTTCATTTAGATTGACTTTTTCTTTCTCTGATCTTGATTCAGGAGAGCTACTGGAGTCTTCAGATACACTCCAAGTGGCTTTCATAGCTTTCTTGTCTTTCTGCTCATTGTCATTTTCTTTGAAGAATTTTTTCTTCTTTGCAACCTTCAATTGTGGGAAATCTGGTCTGATATGCCCCATATTTTTGCATTCATAACATATTACTTCCTTATTATCTCCCTTAAAAGATTTTTTGAAGCCTCTTTTCTTGCTGTAGAACTTTCAAAATTTCCTGGCTAGCTGAGCCAGTTCTTCATCTGAGTTTGATGAGTCAGAGATTTCTGATTTAGCTTTGACTTCTTTGTTCTTCATCTTTCTATTATTTTGTTGTGAAGTTACCTTCAAGCTAGTATCTTCTCTTTTGATAAGAACTTTATGTTCATTATCCTCATCTTGCATTTCAGCTTCATACTTCATCAGTGTACCAATCAGCTCTCTCATGGTTAGATCTTTTACAGGAGTTGATTGTCTGATTGTAGCAGAGATACCATTCCATCGAGTAGGAATTACCCTTAATACTTTTAATTCTTGATCAGCCTGCTTGATAGGATCTCCTAGAGCTGTTATATTATTGAAAATCTCTGTCAATCTTCCATTCATTTGGGTAATGCTTTCACCTTCAAACATTCTGAAAGTATCAAATTTCAGTTTTTCAGTTGCATATCTCATTTGCCTCACATTGTATGTTCCTTCATATGCCACAGCTATTGTTTGTCACATCTCATATGTTGTTGGGCACTGAGATACTCTGTTAAATTCATCTGGTCCTAGACCGCAGATAATTGCATTCATAGCCTTTGAGTTTATATCGTACTCTGACTTTGTAGCAGCACTCCATGTCTCAGGATTTTCAGAAATTTCATAAGGAGTCAGAATCTTTGAATAGACTGTATATCCAAGGTTTTTCAGATATAGTATTATGCGCGATTTCCAGCAACCATAATTGTCTCCATTAAAATATGGTGCTATGACCATTGACATCCCTTCTCTTGTATCACTCATGATGCTATGTTGTATAATCTTTAAATGCTTCTAGCTTGCTAAGGATCTATTAGACGCTCTGCCTCTGATACCAATTGTTGGATCTAAACATACAGATTATACACAAGAGGGGGTGAATTGTGTCTTTTGCAATTTTTCAGAAACACTTTGATTGAACAAGTTCTGTCCTTTATGCTTTATTATATTTGATCATGCAGTGGAAATAAATAAAAACAGAACACAAAGATATATAGTGGTTTAGGAAACAGAAGGCCCCTAGTCCACTCCACCAACGCTCAACTCCACGAGCTTGGTGATTTTCACTATCTGGTCCTATTTTCTACAGACCGGTTCACAACTGAGTACAGGCAGTTGACACCTTTACAAACCAAGTAAAAACAAATTTTTCTGGTTCAAACACGAACCTACACAGCTTAGAACGAGAAGCTGGTTACTCAAGAATAAAAATAATTTCAGAAAGAAGTTCTCTAGTTGATCTTCACAATTGGAACAGAATGAAATTGACAGCAGATGGATCGAAGTCTCTAGAAATATTAATCTTCAAGTTTAAGCAGTTCTGAGTCGATCCAATTGTAGTAGATATAGATATATAGTGTACAACTTTAGCAGTATTAGATCCGCAGTAGATATTCGATGTAGAACCAGTGAATCTTTTATCGAGTTCCTTCTTCTTAAAATAACAGATCTTTGACGCTTTTTTTGAATCAGCAGATTAATCATGAATTTCTGCAGTCTCTGTTTTCCACCTTTTTTAATAAAAGATCGATCACCATACACACACGTACCTGGTTTTTCAGAGAGAACGTATATAATAAAGCTGAGAAAATCTCATGCACATTTAGATCCATAAAAGTCACCTTCTGATTCACGATATTCAAAAATTTGAATTTACAGAGAAGTCGTAACTTCCCTTAAGACTCGGCATAAAAATATCCTTTTAATTCGATCTTAAATCCATTAATAAAACGGATTTGAATCATTCAAAGTTATACTTTATAAACGACTTTAAATCTGGATTGAAATCGGCCCGATAATTAGCTTGTTAATCGCTGCATAAAAATATCATCTGTCAAAATTTCTGACGCCAAACGTAAGGTTGATGGCGTGGCCTCCAAATGTAGGGTTCATAACATAGTCTTCAAACGTAAGGTTAACAACGTAAGGTTGAACACATACATAGGGTTGATCACAAATGTAGGGTTGATCATCCATACTTTTTCTTCAACACTCAAACATACGGTAAAAGATCCATACTTTTACTTGATCCATACTTTTCAAGAATTTATGGTTTTTTACAAAAGTAAGGTTGATGAACCATACTTTTGAAAAAACAAACGTAAAATTTAGAATTTACGTACGGTTCTTTTTCCATACTTTTCTGATTACCAAAACGTATGGTTCCTTCCTAACGTATGGTTCTCCTTCCATACTTTCCTGAAAACGTATGGTTGTTTATCCATACTTTCCTCTTGTCTCAAAAAGTATACACACTTTTCAGCCTTACACTACGTTTATCCACGTAGGGTATGAACAGTGATTCCAAAACGCGCTAAAGCAGATTCCACGCTATATTTATCCACGTAAGGTATGAACAGTGATTCCAAAACGCGCTAAAGCAGATTCCGCACTATATTTATCCACGTAAGGTATGAACAGTGATTCTAGAATGCGCTAAAGCAGATTCCGCACTAATTAATAAATTCTCGTTATTTCAATGGTAAAATTAATTAATAAATTCCTGCAAAATACTAAATAAAATCATTAGAAAATAACTAAGGGTTTTTTGTGAGAATAAAAATTATCATAAAGAGACAGAGTATTATTTTCAATAATCTCCCCCTTTAAATAACATTAATATGTATTGTTAAAAACAATACTTTTCTCAACAGAATGATATTTGATGGGTCTCTTCACCAAAATTACTTTGGAAGTTTGGGTTGAAAAAGATGCATGTTTCTTGATAGTATCCAATTAACTCCTTCTCTTCTTAATATTATTACTTGAAAAAAATAGGTTATGAGTAGTTTTAATGCATCAAGATAATTTTAAATGGTGGGGAGAAAACTAGTGAGAGGTCTCAATCTTATGAGGGTGTATTTTTATACTACGTTTGTTATGTGGTTCTCGTGTCGATGAGGAAGTCAATAATGATGGATTGTTTCCACTCTTAGTGTTTTTTGTTGGACTTGGTGCCCTAGAATCAAATTATATGTACTTTATGATAACTTGTATTAATAGTTTTGAATATTAAAAAACTTCTTATCTCATCTTGATTGTTTTTCTATGTAACACAGTATGTGATAATTTCCCAAGATTACTTCTCACACTAAAAGGTCATAGCAGTTCCCTACTGTGATGAGAACTTGGAAGTTATATGAAATTATTCTAAAATATATGTTATATATTAAGATGATATCATTTTAGGAACACAAATGATATAGTCTATCAGGTTTGGAGACTCATAGAACTTTAAGGCACCTTCTCATGGTGTACGCCCTTGGTAATATCCAGTAGGATATTATGACAATGAGACCCGCTAGTGGGAAATACTCATTTATATGTGTCATTTGATGTTCTTATCTATGGAAATTGGTATTGGTCCTTATAATTTAACATTATTATTAAAAAAAATTATGATTCACATACTTTGATTTATTGTTAAAAATTGTGATGACAGATGTTCGTGGTGAGGTAGAATATGCCGGGCGCATCACGATTAATATTTCATTAATGAATAATGCGAGAAAGTGTTTGTCCCTTCCATTATTTAATGGAATTTGATATCTCAGGACCTTTGATGAAAATTATATAGACTAAATAAATTCATTTCCATGGTGTATAATAAGCAATTTCAATTTCTAGTAAGTCAAAGAAAGAGACCTTGAGCATATAGGTTGATGGAACTAGCATGCAGCCTGCTTGATTTGAGATATTTTGATAAAGGGATTATATTACATAGTAGGCATTTGTATGAGGTATCACATAATTTAATCATTAAATTTTCCCTCTCTATAGGTTCCTTGATGTGTTTCTAGATGCTAACCTCAGACTTTAGGCTACTTCGCCTAATGCCACTGACAAAGAGGCCTATAGGGTCACACACAAAGTGTATCTAGAATCTAAATTTAATAATATATTATTATTTATTATTTAACAAGTTTAATAAATATTATTCCTGAATGTAGTTTAATAATTATTCAATTATTCTTGATCGCATATAAATATTTATTTTCTGTTTAGTGAACATAATATTTATATATTTATTAGTGAATAATGCAATGATGTTTATTTAATAAATAAATAATAATTATTCAAGGCCCGATAAATATTATAGAGGAATAGTAGACTGGGTATAATGGCTCAGTGAGAAATAAATAATATTGGATATTATTTTATTAAATGATATTTAATTCAATTTAAAAGTTAAGCACATGTCGAGAAATAATAATAATATTATCATTATTTGACATGGGATTCTATAGGGATCAAATAAATAATTAAGGGAAGTTGTGAAATTATTTTATTTTAAACCTAGTGATATATAAACCCAATGATATTATTTTCTAAATTAAGATAAATCATTTGTTTTTTTGTGCACAACAGATTTGGAGAATCCTCTCTAGACCTAGATAGCTCCCTTAACCAAGAATGCTCCTAAGAACGGAGAGTGATCTTCCTCTACCTCCCACTCTTGAGTCAAGAGAGATCTAGCAGAACATTTTGGAAGAAGTTCTCAAGGTGATCAAATGAGGATGACACAAGCACTAGGATCTATTATGATAGCACCCAGATATTCCTATGGTAATGTTTGTAGATTTTTGGAACACATGTGGACCACCGCTAGAGGGAATCTACTTTAATTCCTACAATGCAATGATCAAACAATGAAAATCTGTTGTAAGATCCATAAATGAAGAAATAATTCCATAAATGTAATTCTTTATTTAATTAAATTAATTATAAATAATATGTGATTATTCTATCTCTTGGTTCTGGCATTCTATCCCTTGTCCATATTCTTTGATTCAATTTCATAGATCCTAATGCTTATTGTTGTGTAAATCTCAGATTGATCATCAATCATGGAAAAATAAAAAGTTGGGCACCACCCATCGCATGATTCCATTGTGACCAAAACCTAAAAGTGGTATCATAGGGGTCACATAATTATTATAATAATTTAAAGATCTTTGATGATTTATTCATTTGTGATTTAGTTTTTTAACTCAAGTTTAATCATTCTTTTAATCTGAATTGCGAGATCTGCTTTTGCCTTTTTCATTTCTTATAGATCTAATAAATGCGATTAATTTTATGAATGAAATAAAATATAAGAACTTGTTTGGAGGTTCTATGAATTATGGATGGATAACACAAGATTATATTCCATGTAATCAGAGTTACACGCCATGTACTTGTGTTCAATCCATCAGGAATTAATTCAAAAATTAATTCAATGTGTGTGCATTGATGACACGTAGTGTAGTTAATTATTTCACCACATTTTGACTAGGATAACCTAGTGAATGTTCAGATAGAGTACATGTTGTGTAGTCCACGTACACAGCATGTAATCCCATTAAGTCATAGACAATCAATGTGCTTCATACATGGCCGACCTAACTAGTGACTGTGTAACTCGGTGTCCACATGATGTAATTCCCTTTTACACACCATGTATTCTATTTATTACAAGGTGTAATTTATAGATTGATTCCCTAGGTGTGTACCTCAGATAAATGGTGAGATATGTACATGTTGTGTATCTCACATGTACACATTGTGTACATATACCAAATTACATAGATTTAAAATTTATTTATTATACTATGTAAATCTTGAGACATGTTCTTGCGTGTGGTTATTAATTTGATAGGACATTCTATGTGATTGGTTTTTAATATATATATATATATATATATGTTTAATTTATATCTATGTAGTGTTCAGGTATTCTTATCATGTATGATTTGTATTACAGTTGTTACTCTACGTGCATTGAGGCATAACACGTGATCAAAAAATTATGTAATTTATGTAATCATTAAGTTGATAGTACATTTAATGAAAGTACATGATAATTCATGTATTATATATGCCACAAAATCAAAATTGTATACAAGTATAATACATGTTGGGTAGGATTGAAATGTTTATTCACCATGTTTCCTCCAAAGTACATTTAATGTACACAGTTAATTTTAAATAAATTTATTAAATTTGTTTAAAATTATGATGGATGAGAATCTCAAGGAAATTTGGATGAGAATTAAGATAAAATAATTAATTAAATAAATATAATAAGTAATTTATTTGAGTGTGATTTATCTTAAATAATAATGATTTATAATTGAATGTTAGTTTTATTAAATGTGTAATTCGTTTCATGTATGTGGATGATCATGAACATTTACTAGACCATTTTATGTGATTGGATTTACTTAATTTATTATTAAATTAAATTGTTGGCTCATGTGCCTTCTCTCTTATTATTATATAGGGCATGTGTTCCCATGTTTTTATTTCTGTAAAACTTTTTCCCTCAACTTCATGTGGGTAAAATCATATTAAATGGATGGAACTCCCAAGCTAGTGGAGGTGGTTCAATTTTAGAGGTGAGGAGAAACCAATCCAAGAGATATAAACTGGTGGACAGGTGGAAAACTGAAACACAAACCTTAATTGGTTCAAGGTGTTTTTACCCTAGGTCGATGGTTAGTTTATCAACCACTAGATAAACTAACCATTAGAAAATAATCATGATCATACCGCTTTATTATTTTATTTCTATCAAGTTTCATGGTTATTTCATTATGAATGTTTTATCATGATCACATAATTTAATGAAATTAACAATCATGCAATATAGAACTAAAATAAATTGGATTATGATTAAATATTATATAATACATGGTTAATCACTTAAATAAATCCACATAATATTAACCAACATGTAATAAAGATAATAATTTGAAATTTTTTCATAAAAGGATAAAATCCCTCGATTAGATATATTAAGTTAGTATATCCTTCCACTAATTCAATTAAAATAAAATCATAGTTCAAAGTGCTTGTCCATAAAAAGTTAGGGTAATTTAAAATTATTGGGGAATTATAACTTGAAGTTTTGAGTTGACATAACTTACTTCACATCAAGGGTTGACTGCCAAAGAAAAACTTTGTGTAATTGAGAGTCAAAGGATGGGGAAATCCAATTTAATAATTTTAGTATTAGACAATCCACTTAGATGATCAAGGAACTATAAGTTAATGCAGTTGGAATTTATAATTCCTCCCTAAAACCATTCAAGTTTCTTGACCAACCAATGTTGGGGTAATGAAAAGGGGGATATTGATCTTTAGCACTAGGATTTCCAAGAAACATGATATTCCAAAACAAATGGTGAGGGCTATTGAGCTTCAATAAAATAGTGGGAGACTAATAAATATAATATTAATTTATTTGTAAAAATATTATCAGATAAAGTACTAAAATTCTTCTTATCTTATTTTGTAGAAACAACATTAAAATGACATCAAACATAACATTGTGAATAAATACTTGAGAAGGACAGCCTTCTCACCAGCACAAATTTACAAGAATAGAAAAGGTATCTACATGTCATCCTTCATTGTGAAAGGAAACAATATGTATTGGAAGAACATTTTTCTAAAGTGCCTAGAAATGAGGCTAGTGATGGAGAGTTAAAACTCTATGAGAAACATTTGAATGATTCTACATATGTTCAATATTTCATGCTATTATCCATGTCCAATGATCTTTTGAAGAAATATGAGGATATGGATGCATATAGCATGTTATCTTGCCTTCGGTATCTCTATTAAGAGAAGGTGAGACAATAGAGCTACGAGATCTCCAATGCTTTGTTTACAACTAAGGCTGGAAATTTTTCACCATTCGGGCCTCATGTAGTTAAGATTATTGGCTACATTGAGAAGTTAGACATCTTAGGGAATAAATTCCCAAATGAGTTACGTATAGATATCATATTTTCATCACTACCCAAGACCTTCTCCCATTTTATGATTAACTACAACATGAGAAATAATGATAAGAGTATTCCAGAACTTCTTACTTTGATTCACCGTCTGGATAAGGACATGGGGCATGATAAACCCATGGACCTTATGGTTAATAAGAAAAGGAAGAACAAGTAAAAGGGAGATAAGAACTATAAATAGTCTAAATCTAATAAGCATCATCCTTACAAGAAGAGTAAGATCTAGAGGCAAGGTAAGGAAAAATAGGCAGTATGTTTTGTGTGTGTCAAGATAATCCACTAGAAAAGAAATTGTACCCAGAAGCTAGGGGAAGCTAAAGGTGAGTTCATTATCAAGTGTAATCATTCCATATCTACACATTGGGTATTAGATATATCTTTTGGTGATCACATATGTATCCAAATTCATGAACCAAGTAGATTCTAAAATATTTTTAGAGGAGATGTGGATCTAAGAGGTGCTAATAGTGTAAGACTGGATGCTCTGGCCATTGGTGACTACGACCTTTCATTTCCAATGGGAATGATTTTGGTTTTAAAATATTTTTATTATGTACCTAATATTACCAAGAACATAATTTATGTATCATTCCTATATGAATATGGGTTTATTTTTATGTTTTAAAATAATTTTTTTTTCTTTTATAAGGAAAACATGGGTTATGGTATGGAACATTTAAATAATAGACTATATGTATTAAATTATGAAAAACAACTATTTTAAATTGATAATGAATCATATTCACATGACTCATATAACACCCAACTTTGAAATCACCATCTTGGTCATGTAAACAAGAATAATTTGACAAAGATCTGTAAATATGGTTACCTAGACTCATCTAAGATAAAACCAGTTGAAAGATGTGATGCATGTTTACAAGAAAAAAATGACGAAACCACCATTTGGTGGATAGGGTGAAAGGGCCAAAAATATTCTAGGATTTTTACATACTGATGTGTGTACACCATTTCTAGTAGAATATAGAGGTGGATATTATTACTTCATAACTTGTATAGATGACTTGAGTAGATATGGATATATCTACTTGATGAGGTATAAGCCTGAGTCTTTTGAGAAATTCAAGGAATTCAAGAATGAAGTATAGAATCATCTTGGAAAGAAGATAAATAAGCTTTAATCAGATCGAGTTGGTAAATATATTAACCAAGAGTTTATTAACATTCTACAAGAGTTTGAGATTCTATATCAACTTACTCCACCTTACACACCACAGTGGAATGGTGTTAGTGAAAGGATAAAATATACCCTATTAGACATGGTAAGGCTGATTATGAGTCATAAAGATCCTCCATTATCCTTTTAGGGATATGAATTTCAAACTATGGAATACACATTAATTTGAGTACCAAATAAAGTGTAAAATGGAATTCCCTTCAATATATGGAGTGGAAAGAAACCTATTTTGTCACACACATGTATATAGATTTGTAAGGAATATTTTAAGGACTTATTTGGAAACAAACTAGAACCCTAGGACACGAAGTGTATCTTTATAGGATGTCCCAAGAAAATAAAGGGATACAACCTATACAACACCTCAGACAAGAAAGTGACTATCATTGGAAAATATGTCTTTCTTGAGAGGGATAACATCCTCAAAAAGGATAGTGGGGTAAAGATTGAATTAAATGAAGTTGATGCTCAAGATAAAAAAGAGTTGGTATAGGAATATATTCCATAGTTCCCCATGGAATAATTCTTTTCTAAAACAAAATTACTACGTATGATTGTAAGAGAGGTAAGAGAACTATAGAAATATGGATTTTTAGTCACCAAAGAAGGTGACTTGTTATTGGTTGAAAATGATGAACCTCTCTCCTAAAGGAAGTTAATAGAGATATCAGAAGTTACAAGATTGTAAGAAGCCATGAATTTTGAAATGGAATCCATGTATCAAAACCAATTTTGGGTTCTGGTTGATGTGCCAGTTGATGTAAAGCCTACTGGATGAACATGGGTATTCAATAGAAAACTAGACATAAAAGGTAAACTAAATACCGATAAATTAAGGATAGTGGCTAAAGGGTTTAAATAGTGTCAAGGGTTTGTGACTCTAGGTGATTATAAGAAGATTTTAAAGTTGTATATATCTATTTATGGATTGAAGAAAGAATCCAGGTCATAGAACATTTAATTTGATGAAGCCATAAAAGAATTTGGTTTCATTAAGAATGAATGTGAGCAATGTATTTAAAAGTGGTTTAGTTGAAATACAATCATTATCCTAGTCTTATATTTTTATGACATATTACTTATTGGAAACAACATACCAATCTTATAGTATATTAAGGAATTATTAAACAACTGTTTCTTCATGAAGGAATTTGGGGAAATAGCCTATAATCTAGGGATCAATATCATTTGTGATATATCCAATAGGCTCCTTGGACTGAGTCAAACTAAATATGCTGACTAGATACTAAAGAGATTTAGTATAGAACCATACAAGAGGGGATTGGTTCTAGTGTCACGTGGTTTACATCTTTCTAAGAAAATGTGTCCTTAAAAAACAAGAGAAATATAGAATAAGCAAGATCCTATACACTCCAGTGATAGGATCAATAATGTATGCCAAGTTATATACTAGACTTGATGTTTTCTAAGTAATGATCATGATAGGAAGATACTAACCAGATCTAGGAAAACATCATTGGACTTCTGTTAAGTTTATCCTTAAGTATCTGATAAGAACTAAGGATGTGTTCCTGGTGTATGGAGGAGATGAGGATCTGGTCATCAAAGGTTATAATGATTCTAGTTTTCAGATAGATCATAATGATCTAAAGTCATAGTTAGGATATGTTTTTCATCTCAATAGAGGATCTTTGATCTAGAAGAGTTCAAAAAAAGATAGTTATTATTGATTCTATAGCATATTCTGAGTATATAGAGTCTTTTAATGTAGCCAAGGAATCTGTTTGTATTTGGTAATTTTTCCAGTACATTGATGTGGTACCTAGTAATAAAGACCATGTCATGTTGTATTGTGATAATACTGCAGTGGTGGATCTTGAGAAAAAGATAAGGTCACACCAATGGACAAAGCACATACTCAAGAAGTATTACCTCTTGACGGATTTTCATCAGAGGGGTGAATTTGAAGTAAGTAGAGTTCCCCTGGAAGATAACATAGTGTAGACTTAACTAAAGGTTTATCTAAGTATAATCATGAGTATTGAATGAGAGTTAGCAGGCAGAAGGTTGTTAGCAGTTGGCTCTAGTGAAAGTGGGATTCTATTGGAGTTGGTTCCCTAGAACCAACTTTTGTGTACATTATGATAACATGTATTCATAGTTATTAATGTTAACAAAATTCTTATCATATCATGATTATTCCTCTGTGTAACATAGTATGTGATAATGTCCCAAGAGTAGATGTCACACTAAAAGGTCAAAACAGTTCCCTACTATAATTAAAACCCTGATGTTTTATGAGACTATTCTTAAATATAAATTCTAGTCTGATGATATCATTTTAGGGACAAAAATGATACATTCTATCATGTTTTGAGACTCATAGGACTTTAAAGAACCTTATCATGGTCTACACCCTTGGTAATATCCAGTAGGATATTATGAGAATGAGACATGCTAGTAGAAATCCATATCTGTATGTGTCATTGGATGTTCTTATTTTCATATGTTTTTATTGGTCTATGACATTAAGATTGTTATTAATGAGTATTATGAGACAAATACTTTGATGTATTGATGAAAACTGTGATGATAGATGTTGATAGTGATGTAGGATACATTGGGTGTGTCCATATTAATATTGAATTAATGAATAATGAGAGAAATGATTTTCCCTTCAGTTATTTAATGGAAGTTGATATATCATGCCCTTTGATTTAAATGATATAGCCTAAATAAATCCATGGACATGGTGTACAATGGGAAAGTTCAGTTTTTGGGAATCCAAATAAAGAAACACAAAGCACATAGGTTGATGGTACCGTCATGTAACATGCTTGATTTCAGATATCATGATAATGGTATTATATTAAATTGTAATAATTCTTATGATTTATCATGTTATTTTGGAATTAACTTCTTTCCATGGGTTCTTTATAGTGTTTTTAGATGTTAACCTTGTACTTTAGGCTACTTCGTCTAATTCCACTGAGAAAGAGTCCTAGAGGGTCACAAGATGAATAATATATTATTATTTATTATTTAAAAAGTTGAATAAATATTATTCCCAGATGTGTCTTAATAATTATTCATATATTATTGATTGCATATAAATATTTATTTGTTATTTAGTGATTATAATATTAGTATAGTTATTGTAGAATAATGTAGTGATAATTATTTAATAAATAGATAGTCATTATTCAAGGCCTGATAAATATTTTGGAGGAATGAAATACCGAGTTTAATGGTCCGATGATAAATAATAAATAATAAATATTATTTGATTAAATAATATTGAATATTATTTTATTAAATAATATTTAATATAATTTTAAAGCAAAGAACGTGTCAATAAGTAATATAATTATTATTAATATTTGACATGGGGTTTTGCAAGGATTAAATAAATAATAAAGGGCACTTGTGAAATTATTTTTTTAACCCTAGCGATATATAAACCCAATTATTTTATTTTCTCAATTAAGCTAATTCATGTGTTTGGTTGTGCATAATGGATTTGGATAATCCTCTCAGTACCTAGAGATATCCCTTATCTAAGTATTATCCTAATAACGGAGATAGATCTTCCACCACCTCTCAATATTGAGTCAAGAGAGATCTAGGAGAATGCTTTGGAAGCGGTTCTCATGGTGATTAAAGGAAAAATATGTAAGAGCTAGGATCTTCCATGTTAGCACCTAAATATTCCAATGATGATGATTGAATATTTTTGGAACATATGTGGATCACCTCTATAGGGAATATAATTTTATTACGATAATGAAATGACAAAACAACACAAATCTATTGTCAGGTCTATCAATGAAGGAAGAATTCCATCAAGGTAATTATTTATTTAATTAAATTAATTATAAATAATGTATGATAATACTCTATCTAGGTTCTAAAATTCTATATCTTTTCCATGTTCTTATATTAAATTCCACAGATCATGATACTTATCGTTGTGTAAATATCATATTGATCATCGATCATGGAAAAAAGAAATGCTGGGAACCGCCCATCGCACGCTTCTATTGTACCCGTAACCTATAGTTTTTTCACCTAGGAGCTAAAAAATGTATTATAATATCAATCATTGATTCTAGTGTCTGGGTATGAGATGTGATATTGTATATTTGGTGTCTCAATGCAATACTTGTCAACAGATAAAGGTAGGGTATTAAAAACCTTTGGGTTTGCTTCAACCTCTTTCTATACCTACCTAGAAGTGGGATGAGGTGTATATGGACTTAATCATTGGTATTATTTATAATCCTTGAGAAAGTAATGTTATATGGGTTTTGATTGATC
Organism: Viscum album; assembly: GCA_963277665.1. Classification (NCBI taxonomy): domain Eukaryota; kingdom Viridiplantae; phylum Streptophyta; class Magnoliopsida; order Santalales; family Viscaceae; genus Viscum; species Viscum album. Next base: position 82,438,302 of record OY728119.1, read on the forward strand.
ATCTAACTGAGTCCACTCACTTCTTTCCTATCAAGGAAACTTCTAAGCTAGAAGATTGTGGTAAGATGTGTGTCTAAGAGATCATGAGGATACATGGTGTGTTTTTTTATCATCTTAGATAGAGACCCTAGGTTTATTTCTTATTTCTATAAATCCCTCCAAGAGGTGATGGGATCTCATGAAAGGTTTACTATAACCTCCCACCCAGAAATCAATAGAAAAACAGAATGAGATATACAAATCCAAAAGGATTTGTGCTGTGATTTTTTCCTAGATTTTGGAGGATCATGGGATGCCCATTTGGATATAGTTTAATTTACTTATAATAATGGTTATCATTCATTGATCAAGATAGATCCTTTTTAATCTCTATATATTTTTCCATGCCACTCTCCCCTCTATTAGATTTAGGTGGTAGAGACTTCCCTTCTAGGGTCAATCATTGTGCATGATATGAAAGTGATGATTTATGGGATCAAGCGAATAATAATGATGGATCAGAGTTACTACAATTATTTGTGTATATTATATTCCATCCCTTATAAATTTTATTTTGGGACTAAGTGTTTCTAAAAGTGTAACCTCGGTTGGGTCATGATTTACTTTGGAATCATGGGAAGATTTCTCCAAGGTATGTGGGGTCTTTCGATGTTACCAAGAGAATTGGGAAGGTTGAATATCCATTGGTGTTTCTAACTCAACTAACATAAATTCATGATGAATTATATACATCACACCTTAAGAGTAAAATCCATACCCCTATCATGTTTTTAATTGGGAAGGGCTCGAATTGGAACTTGATGCATCGATGATGGAGAAACCAATTCAAATTATTGAATCCTAAGAGAAAGTGTTAAGTGGGAAATATATCATGTTAGTTTGAGTGGTATGGAATCATGGGGGTGAATCTCATAATAATTAGGAGTGATAATAATTTATGAAGGAATAATGGACTTATCTATTCCTTGACCATTATATGGGTATACGTTTTGGGTACATAAAGTAATATGGTGGGGAGAATTGTCACACCCATGATATCATTTTAAAGTATGTATTTTCTATTGATTATATTTCTTTTTTGTTCTTTATTTATTGGGGTTTTTTCCTTTGAGATTTGGAAATTTTGGAAAAAATGGTCTTTTGAATGGTTAGGAGTAACTATGTAGAAACCATGAAATAGTTCTATAGTTTTTAATAGTGTGAATTTTCATGTTTGGTGCATCATTTACCAACCCATAAGGACCATATTTATAGGTGCCCAGCTGAAGTAGTGATGATCCACACATCTAGCACATGATTTACCAAACCATGTTGATGAACCATGAAAGTGCCTAGGTAATGTAGCGGTGATCTCCATAGTTAAATTAGGGTTTGGAAAACTATATATCCAAACAATATGGTCTTCACATAACTTTAAAAATATGATTTTCCTAAAATATCCTTACTCAATTTAAACCTATTTACCCCATCATTTATTCCCCCAACTCAGTTTTCCTATCCATCATGCATGATCTACCCTCTTCCTCCTTCGCTCCTTGGGTGGATTTTAAGTGGTATATTATTCAAGTTGTTCAAGAAATTTTCAATTAAGGCCTTCATCTTCTTCCTCTAATCCATATTCTCCCTTTCCAAAAAGTTTTCCTTTTTCTCTATGGCCATAAAAACCTATGGTTTGCATAATATTAATTCAATAGTGTAGTTTTTTGGTTATTAAGTTATCCTATTTATTCAAAAAGGTATTTCTCCTCATTTTAAAGTGGATTCAACCTGGTTTTCAATGGTTTATTTAGTTAAAGGTAGGTGGTTTCATGATATATCATTTATTTATGAACTAAATTCTCTTGCCAAAATTTCTAAAGAAATTTTTACTTGTTTTGATACCTAATAGGTTTTTTTAGAAATACTTGTGTGTGGTGTGATTCTTTTAAAATTATTTCCTTTTTTAATGAGGTGGAAATAGAAGGAATTTTGCATGTTTTTTATGGAATGAAATGGAAATAGTGATTTGAATTGAATATAAAGGGAATGGTGCATAGGAACCCCATGTAACTAGGCGGGAAAACTAGAACAAGTACCACTAAGAAAGGTCTTTCCTCCCTAGACATTGGATTGTGATGAAACTATAACTAAACAAATGAGGATATGGATGTGGTTACCACTGGGACATTAGTATAGTCCACCCTAGTAGATCATGCATGATAATGATTTTGAATGGTTCGATCACCAAGATTGTGAGTATACTAGGGTGATTCCTTAAACTTTTTTACCCAGTGGATATCCCATAGTGCATTCCTGGTATATATTTTATACTTTACCTGTCTACTTAAAATTTTGAAAACATGTTTTCAAATAAATTATTTTCAAAATTTCTTGTTTATTTTTTGTCTAAAAATTATTATTCGTGGAACAATTTGTGGGACCCAATTGGGATAGTTGTGTTTACATTATACAAACACCAAATGGGTGTATGAGGACTTTTTTAATCAGAAATAGGTAAAATAAAGGCATCACTCAGAGGCGATGGGTACTCATGTTAGTAGAGTTAGGGTAATAGATGTGACATGGTGGTAGGTCGACCCTCACATCATATGGAGATGGGTAGTGATTTTGTTTATTTTGGGGTTATGGGTATAGTAACTTATTCTCCCCTTTTTTATAGTCTTTTAGCTTCTCATCCCATTAATTTTGTATATGGATATTAACTCCCTTTTCCATTTTTTTTTATTTTTTCTATATGAAGTATTATGGGTTTTTAATGGTTTTTTTTTCATTTTTCTGATGTATTTGTTGGGAAAATCAATCCCAAGTTACATTCTTAATCCCTAAGAACTAGTTTTTATCCCATGGGGATTTGTAATTCCTTTCAAGCCTTTCCATAGTATATTTTAAGTTCCTAAGTCAGGGGTATCCTGAGTTGGTTTGTAACAACATATTCCACAATCTCTTCACTAAAATACTATAAAAACTAATACATCTCCTTTTACTAACTTAAAAAGTTAGTTTCACTGAAAAATGGAAACTTCATTATTGAATCCATATGCACACACATCCAAAATCTAATTGAGATATTGAACAAAAAGACAAAACCATTATTCTTTTATACCACTTTTTAAGAACATAATAGATTTTTGTGAGACATACCTTAAGAGGGGGTGAATTAGGGTATAAAACTCATTCCAATTAAAACCACTTAACCCTAAAATTATAACTTCCCTAAATGATATTGAACTCATTTCTAGTAGGGTATCTATTAAATTATCATTCAATGATGATTTAATTGATATTTTCCTTATATTTTCCTTAATATAATCATGTTGATGATTACTTAACCCACATACACCAATTTATTCCCTAAAGAAAGTAAGTAAATAATGCACATAAGAAAGCAGCTTCACATTCCCTAATGAACTACTAAATAACTTTAAATTATGGATTTAGAAAATATAACTCTAATTATAGGGTCAATCCCCTTATAATAATTTAGTTTTTGGTCATTCCTTAAACCAAGGGTTACTCCCTCATTCCTCTCCTTCTCTCAATACTCAAGAAGGGACAACACTTTGGTACACATGGGAATGAAATAGTTCATTATCTCTGAATTTCACTAATTATGGGTAGGATATTGTTAATCTTCGCACACTTCTCTTTTAAACATGACATGTGAAATATTTTATGACAACAAATTCACTTTCCCTAATGATATATAATGCATCTTTAAGGAATAATTTCTTCCTTTTTCATAGTCTTCAATGAGTGTTTATTCACTTTTTATATTTTTTACTTATTATGAATTCATAGTATTTACTTTCACACAACTTTTTTTTATGTAATTATATCATTTTTCAAGAACCTATTCATGTTTACTTCTATCGTGCTAGTTTTTAATTCACACAAAACAATGGTTTAGGAAAATAATATGTTCACGGAACGCAGTGGTTCTCACAAGTTACTCACACAACATAGTGGTTTGAATAACCCTTTCTCATAACTCCCCATTTGAAAAAATAATATCATTTAGATCTCTAAAAATATTCCTCATCTAAATCCCTCCAAGTTAAGGATGATATTATGTCCCTATTTATAGGCAAAACCCCATCCTTATTCGTCTCATGGAATTATTCCTCAAACAACTCCAATTTGTGAAAACTACCAACATGAAATAACCCTTTACATGATTTTTCATTTCATATATTTATATGGATTCATAAAACTCTACATTTTTTAGATTTACAACATGGTTTTTTTGTTAAAATTGCTTCATTTCCTCAATTTTCTCTAAAACAACCCAAATACCTCCAAAACCACTCCTTTATGAATGTAGATAAGTCTTTTTGGTACTAGAATATTGTCACAAAATTTCCATGGAATAGTTATATCTTGATTATCTTCTATCCCCAATAATTTTTCATGTGTTTCCACTGACTCCACTCTTCAAACAGTCCAACTCTAACTATTGTATGCTACCCACAACTTTTTTAGGTTGATTCATTTATCATTATCCTTGACCAATATATTTTATTTCCCCTATCAACAAAAAACATGTGTGTTCCAAAACTGTGTTTTTTCAATCCCTCATGGCAAGAGTTCCTACAATGGGAAATATAATGCACCAATCAACTGTTGACATGAGGAACAAAAAATCCAATTTACTCTAACTCACCTTGTTATGGCTGACAAAAAATCCAACACATAGTAGAACCAATTATACTATTTTATTTTAATATATGTGTATTGTTTTACCCTTGATAGTGTATAGTTGGGGATAGAGAGAGAAATCAAGTTGTATGAGACCCTTTCATCATAGGGTGTATGTATAGCATTTTGGGATACAATTCAAGTTACTACCTATATTATCTTTGATATTACGTACTATGATAAAAATGTGTTTTGGGTAATATGTTTGGAATTTTAGAGACATGTCATCATGATGACTGCTTATTGAGCACCAAGAAGATAGGGATGTGCATTCACCACTGGTGGTTGAGATGAACCACCTATTAATTAGAATATTTGAGAGAGTTAACTTTAGGTTATATAGTTTATGGGACATCAAAATCTCTAATATAGGATTCTCATGATAGATATAACCTTATAGTTTTATATACAACATCCACATATTTTACCAGCGAGGGTGGACCATAGCCTATAGAGTTTTGGATAAATTCCTTAAAACTATATTTGATAATATTGATACACCTCATAATAAGAGGGTGAATATTTATATTTATATTCTATGAGAACCAGTGAAGCACTTTTGGTATGTGTTAGTCTAGGAAGATCAGCATGTGGGATATCCTGGAAGGATTTTTAGGCTCATTTTTTCAAACATTTATTTACAATGACTATAAGGGTGGGTAGGGCCTCAGATGTTTTTCACCTTGTCTAGGGAGGATGTTAGTGATATATTATGAAACATGTTTTATTTATTTACTTTGGTTTTATCTAATGTTGGATAATGATGAGGTTTCAAGAGTTTGTCATTTTTAGGATATTTTAAGGCATTTTTTCAATCCCATGTGAATATTGTTACCTTATATCTTTTTTAGAGGTCATGAACCAAGACCTCATCACTAAGAGGAACTTGTTCAAGGGTGTACCTTCTAGGTTGTATGGTTCTAAAATTATATTTTAAAGTGGTTTTTGGGTAGTTAGAAATAGTCATTTAGTGATTCTCATAAGAGTGGTGATAGGAATGTGTCCCCCTATGAGGAAGGACTCTAATAGCATGTTATCAATGTGGAAAATTGGGGAATACCCAACCACAGTGCCACCAAACACTAGTGGAGTGTCACTCATGTGATTATATTAGGCATATGAAATGTTTTTATCAAAATTATTTCTAGTTAGACAGTTGTCATGGATTAAGTAGTTATGATGGCTAGTAATAGGGATCTAGAGTGATTGGATTTATTCTTTCCGAACATTGCATGAATGCGGATGAGGAACCCCATAGTAGAGGCATTAAGGAAGTTCCCCTAAGGGTAGATAGTCAAAAGGATATCAATATAAAGGAATTAGATCAGGAAAATTGAATGTTATCAAGTGGAATATTAATTATAATAGTGAGGTAATATCGATTATTCTAGGTATGATTTCATTGGCATCCACCTTAGCATCTATTTTATTTGATATGGGTTCACTGTACTCATTTATATCTTATTTGGTAGTTGATGTTATGTGGTTGAACATAGACTATCTATACGAGGTGATTTCTATCAGTAAACCCATAGAGGTCTAATCTGAGGGTATTCATAGATGTTGATAGGATCAAATGGAATCGTTATTTACCAATGGTTCTAATAAAAATAAAATTTTTATAAAACTTAGAATAGTGAAATTAATTAATTAAAATATGGTATTTAGTAGTTCAAGGTTGAACCCATAGAGTCTGTGAAATTAGTTTAATTAGGTTATTAAAATATAATTGTTTTATTTTATTTATTTTGAGAAATAGGTTGAATAATAGATATTGGTTTTGGAAACAATTTAAAGAAAGAGATAGACCAAAGTAAAGTGGTTCGGGTTTTGAAAATCAAGTTGGATTAAATGTGTGTCATATTTATGTAGTTTCAAGTTTCAGGTGCCATTTTATTTTATAAAATAAATTAATTAATCCATGTTTATAATCATAGTTGATATGAGGTGGGTTCAATGGTCATGGTATCCTCTCCTTAACTCAACAATCCCCCTTTTCCCATGGTTAGGTAGTTTAGGGAATTTCTGATTCATGTTTTTTTATAACATATTTAAATTAGGTTTCCCTAAATAAAAAAATGGTCATGAATCAATTCAAGGTAACTAGTTTTCCAATATTAAATTCCTTTTAATTTTAAATTAACAATATTCATGATAAAAAAAGAACGGTATTGGAATTGAATAAAAAAATTGCAATAATCCAAAACATGAATAAAAGTTCATAAATCCATTAGTGCCTCCCCCTTAAGCTACATAAACCTAGAAAAAAATAGGATTTACCCCCTCATACTAGTGATGAAATAGTAATAGGGAAGGAAATAAATAAAAGAATACATGAAATAAAACCAAATAGAAAGCGATGGAGGACCCTATAGTAGTACAACCTCTCACCCTAGATTTTGGTCTCTAGATCTTTCCTTCACAACAATAGTTTGGGTATCTATTTTTAGACACTAATGGGATCTATTTGCATTTAAGTTTTCATTAATTTGGACTATAATGGATCATGGGTCTATCCCTGACATTAAATGGCACCTCAGGTCATCAATGATGGATCTCATGGAAAGATACATTAAATATTCTCATTATTGGGTCTATCCCATAATTTTCAAATTATGTAAGTGATTCAAGACATTAAAGTATCAGGGTCACCTTTGATTTGGGTTTTCTTCTCTTCATGTCATGTACTTGGTTCACTCCTTGTAATTATTTCACATCATGTAATGTTTACATTACATGAATATTTAATTTCCATCTATGGAAGCCTCCTTTCACTTTGGTTTTTCAGTTTTGGACGATGGGAGCATCCCATTGGTATCATTAATCATGGGAAGAATTATTTTTTATTGCTTTCATGTGATGACATGAAGTGTCACAGTTCAAAGTGTATCTTTTGCCTCAAATTTCCCTCTTTTCTGATCCTTTTTCCAATTATTGGTTGTATCCTACCACAAATCACACTATAAGTTAAATAGTCCAAATATTATTTAGAATATCATTAATATTACACAAATCAATGTATTAAACCACCAAAAACTATATTTAATAATTTTATGTATCATATGCCAAGAGTGTGCTATCATGATTATTGGATATAGCCTTCTTTGAGATTTCTTTATATTGGAGATAAAAGGTTTTGATGTAATCCTTGTGATATATTGGATGAATTTATATTGATCACACATCAACTGTTATCATTGATGAGTATATTTCATTTATTTTGAGGGTGATTTTAATACCTTCATTCGATATTGATATCTATATGTGGTACATTTAGGACATGTCCATGGTGAATTTAGGATGATTTCAGCCAGTTTTCTAGTGTTGTTTTAAGAGGTGAGGATATGTGTAAGGTGATCTTTCCTCCTATTATTGACTAGTTATATCAAATATTTCTAGAGTAATTATTAGGGTTTATAAATTATATATTGGTTGAGTTCATCATAAATTTGATTCCCAATATAGAGAGCATATCCACTCATATTTACAAGATGCATCCATTAAATATTAGAGAGCTAGAGGTACAGCTAGAAGAAATTTGTCTCAAGGGATTCATTCACCCAAGAATATCCCCTTAGGGTGATCCCGTGTTATTCTCCAAGAATAGAAACACTTAATTAAACCTATTCTTGGATTATAAAAGGTTGAACCAAGTGATATTTTTTGAAGACCACTAAATGAGCATTAGAAAATTCACAAAGGAAGAAATATCTAAATATGGGTATCATTTTCCCCATAAAGTAAAGGAAGATAAAGGTGTTCATGATCTCATGGATCATGTGAACACCCATGAGACACGTGATCTCATGACCAATAGAGGGTCATGTGAATGGGAATGCACAGTGCATCACATGTGGAAGATCCCAAAAAGATCATTTTGATAAGCCCTTTTTCTCTTGTGAAGGCACCCTGGGCAATCAGAAATTGCATGGTGGCTTCTAGGAAAGCACCCCTAGGACACATGGATTGTCAACTAATGGATACCTAAAAAACCCTCAAAAAAATTTAGAAAATATGAGGGAATTTTCCAAATGTTGGGAGCCTCTTCTGGTGGTAAAACTCATGTGATGGATTAGTGATGTAGAGAGTGATTTTTATTGATTTTGAACATCACGTGGCATGCCCCTAGAAATCTGTAAGATGTTGCAAGCATGCAGTGACAAGTTTTCCTCATCACTTGAAAACCCATTTTCATGTAATCCTCATCATGCGAAGAGCCTCAGACATTCCCATTCAACCTCATTCCCCCCTTTGGATCTATATGTACAAAGAGATGGGATTTTTCATGAAATGCTCATGCATCTCCATGGTAAATTTTTTTTCATGAGACGCATCACCGAAAGGTAGAGTGGTTTTCTTAGAAAACATTCATGTAGACTCATGAGATCCCCAAAATTTGTAAAATAAACAAAGGAAATAAAAAAGGAGAATGTGTGATCCTCTTATTATCATAAACAACATGCGTCGCACCCTGGTGATTTGCAAGACGTAGAAAGCACCTAGTGGCATGTCTACCTCATCTTATGAAGGCCCCTGTATATGTAATTATTTTCTCATTAAAGTTTCTAGAAAAGTCACATGAGATCACACAAAGGCACAAAAACAGGTGCTATGATCTCATGAAGGCCCTTGGTTATGACATCATGACAATATAAAGTCCTTATTCATGTCTGAATAATTCAACAAGACCCCTAAAATTGGAAATAATCCAATAAAGTAGGAATTGATGGGATGGTATTGTTGTCTCTAAAGATCATGTGATGCCCCTGGAATGCCTTTATAGTGGAAACTCGTGAATAAATTTAATTCCAAGTCTCTCCACCAACTCCATCATGGATTCATGCAATATGCGTTGTGCAAAGCGGTGAACAACTAGGTTGAAGAGCCCTATAAATCCCCCACCCCAACATGAAAAATACAACCTTATATGAACAGTTGGTCTTTTTTCATCTAGACACACCAGTGCACCTAAGAACCAGAGAAGATTTCTCAGATCAGATGATCTCATGACCGAAAAATATTCCTGATAGGTAAGATCTGGTGAACAACCAGACCAATCATGCAGCATGCATGAATCACTTCTCATGACCACCCATAGATCGTGTGAAGGAATTATGTCTAGAAAAATAAAGAACATCCCACATATATGATAAATCATGCAAGACTTAAAATAATCTAACACTTAAAAAATATATGGAATTCGCAATATAAATGATAGAATAAAGACTAAAAGATAGGATACTTACATGAAGAACATATATGTTGATTCTTATACACTTCAAATGGACCACTTAGGTCATGCAACAGCACCAGGATGTGTCTCCAAGATCATGAAACACTCCTTTTACATACTATTTGGATCATTATAAGTCCCCTAGACATGTCAGAGCAAGACACATGGCGCTCCCCGGGTATGCCTCCCAAGTCTTGTGAAACCCTTCGGGATTTCCATCAAAACCTTGCATGTTCATCATACATTTTTCCTGGCTCATATGGTAGCACCATTTCATGTCAACTGAGTCTCGCGGTAGAACTCAGGCATGTCAAATGGCTCTCATGATGCCCTCCAGGTACGCCAAATAGGTCTCAGAATGTCTTCTAGAAAAGTAAACCAGGATATGTGACACCCTCCGAGACATTTCACACTAACTCTCATGATGCCCTTTGATAATTTCATCCATATTTTGTTATTACACCAGGGAATGTATTCTAGATCATGTGATACACTCTAAGAAATCTATATGAGATTATGCGATGACTTCCAAGATCAACCTTTAAGGTCTTTTGATGTCCTCTAGATAACTCAGCCTTGATCGTGAGACAACCTTCAGACATGCCATCCTGATTATGGGAAGTCCTTCAGAAAAGTCAGTCGGATCATACAATTGTCCTGGGAAATTTTAGGAAAACACCCTATGGCATGTCAACTAGGGAATCAAGGAATGTCAAGTGGACAACCAATGCATGTCAGGCAAGCAAGTAGGCAAGGTAAATGGGGAAACGTCAGTGTGTAAGACACAATAAATTGAACTACAATGAATCTAATTCCTTCCATAATTAAGATACGTAGGATTCCTCTCTAAGGATCCATCTCTATATTAATCTCCCATGGGTTTCCCTAGTGAATAAGTCCCACATTCATAAGTAATGATAATGATCATTTTCCATCCCTTGTTTCTCACACAGAGCATAGATCATGTGGACTTAGGGAGTTGAAATAATCATATTATTTTCACCATAAGCCTCTATTAAGATAAGGGAAACCTCATAGTGTAATCCTCGATCAGCATAATATTATAATATGTCCCACATATAAGGGAAACCTCATAGTGTAATCCCCGATCAATGGCATAATATGATATGTTCTGTATATAAGGGAGACCTCAGTGTGTAAGCCTGGATCAACTAAACTACGATGACTCTGATTCCTTACACAACTAGGATACATAGGACATCTCCCTGAGGTACGTGGTCTATATTAGTAACTCAAAGGATATCCCAACACATAATTCATGCATCCACATGCAATGAGAATGACTACTTACTACCCCTTTTTTCTCTCAACGAGCATGGATCAGGTAGGCTTGGGGAGTTACAATAGTCACATCATTCACATCATGCATCTCCACCAGCTAGGGAAAGCTCATAGTTTTATCCCCGATGAGTGGCTTGATATGATTTCCTCCATATAAGGTCATCTAACTTGGAGCCAGTCTCAAGGTTATGACTGAACTATGATAACTCTGATTCCTTCAATAACTAGGATATATAAAACACCATTTTAAGGTTCAACTTAAAATAGGCATCTACTTTGGTGTATTTCCCCTCATGTCTTTGAAATTTCAACCATCATAACCCAATCATTTCCATGTGATGATCATTCCACCTCATCCATCAGTGGAATGAGAAAACAAATAAACTATAGAAACTCTAATTCTTTGCAAAATTAGGATACATAGGATGTATCATTGAGACTCAAGCTTGAATACCTAGTGCCTCAGTGCCCACATATATGTCCTTTCTAGACAATGTTAAACTGCACTAGTTTAAAGAACTATGTGGGTTTTGATTCCTGGAATAACCAAGATATATAGGACACCTCATAATGGCTCAATCCCCTCCTCATAATATTAATTTCCTCCCTAAATGGTATAAAATTATGAAGAACGCGGTTATATGGATTCAGAACAAAAAAAGCTTCCCATTACTAGGAAAAGGATGAAGAACCTTAGATACATACAGATGGATTCACTATTCATATTTCCTTCTTCTTCTCATAAAAGGAGTTAACCTATGTAAATTCTATTAGGTTAATCTATCATGCATCTAGATTAAGAATATATTTATAAACATATATTAAATATATAAGAGAGTCTCCGAGTAGGCAACAATTCCCCTCAAAAGGGTGCGATTAGCCCGACCTCCCATACTCTCGACCAATGTGCATCCCTAAGAATCATTCGGTCTAAAACCCCAACATACCACCTGCCTTTGAAAAGCTTCTTTATACCCAGTTATGGATATTGGAACCATTGGGAGTTTCTATATAATAATAAAGAAATGGTAAACTCGATGTGAGGTATTGAGAAAGGTATTGACATCCCAATAATCAAACCACTCAGAAAATATTTAATCATGAAATCTCCTTCACAACATAAAAAGGATAGATTGTCCAGTTCTTTCTAATCCATTCCATTCGTCAGATGAGTTATTCCCATCCATGTCATTTCCCAATGAAACAAAAATGGTGAACCTAGTGTGAATATCTCAAATAATAGAATGATTGTTTAATCATGTGTTAGGAAATTTTTCTTTGCATATTATACGCAAGAAATAAGCTTGATATAAAACACTCGAATAGAAAGATGGTTGATTACTATGTGTCAGGAATCTTTTTTGGCATATCAAACAAAGATAATAAACCTAGAATAAATCTTATGGATGATCTTTTTAACTGGGGTTCTCATAAAATAAGTCCTACCTCACTTTGACAAGTCCACATGATCAGAATGGCCGAATCGGGAATAAAAAGACAATTATGTTAAACATGCATATCTAATTGATCACAGATCTGGAATATAATATTACACTAATTGGTAACCTTATTCCTTGTTGTCTTCATGACTACATATACTACTCTTATAAAAAAATCTCGATATGAGATAATTTCTTTATACGACGTCTGTTCTAGTAAATCACCATTTCTTGCATCCCCCTCGGGTTGAAAAATGATATCACATGCTTGACAGCTTCAATGTCAGGTGGAGAACACAATGGTCTGATAATAACACTGATGTGGTACAATCCTGGCCCTGGAATCTTCCCATGAGAGTCTCCAAGTACAGAAACTGATGAGTTTTCATCACCCATGGAAAGTTATACCTAATCTAGTGGACCTTGTCACTAGATAAAACTACTTTGGGAGATTATCCCTATATTTAAAGAACCACAACCTTTAGTCTCTAATTATGGTCGACCATGGAGTCAAATATGGCTCCCTTTCGGTTCAGGGGTTGTCGAGGAGGGCTCATGTTAACCGTCATCGCTAGAACCATACCACTAGTATCCATCAATCACCTGCTAAGGCTACCACCTAACACACTGCCACCTCAGATACCCATGAAAGAGAAATAAGGAAGAAAAATTGGTTGAGGAAGGCTCTAGATAACATTGAGTGGTCTCATATCCCCACTCCTGCTAATTAATTCTACCGACATATTTATAATGACCCAAATTTTTATCAACATAATTTTTTCCTTCTTATAATTATGTCGTATAGTATAAAAAACATAAATTGAATAAATATCCCAATAAAAAAATTATTATCATAAATGAAGAATAAAATTAGTGATATTCATAGAAATTAAGGAACTTATAGTAATGGAATAGTAACTTGACCCCTAGAATAGTAACTTGACCATTAAGAACAGTAATCTGGTCAATAGAGTAGTAAACTCACCTATGAAAGTATAGATAAAATTTATGAATATAATAAATGATAATATGATATAATTATATCATAGTATAAGTAAATAAATGTTTTAAAAATGATAAATTAAGTGTTGGTATTTTTGTAAAACATAAATGTTTATTTACAATTTTATAATTGATGTAATGATTTAAAAGAAAATATATTTTCATAAAATTTATTCATAAATTAATAGTTTTTATCTTATGATTATAAGATAATTTTATGATTCCTTAATTAATTTTTCTATGTTTCATAAAATCAGTTATAATTTTAAAATTAGAATTTTTAAAATAAATGATGATTTTAATTAAAAATTAATTTTCTCATATTTAAAAAATTATTTTCATAAAATGGTGTTCAATTTTTAATTCTACATGTATAAAAATGGTTGTGGTCATTTTTTGAAATTTTTCTAAAATAGTTGAATTTTTGTGAATAGTGAAATACGATAATTATGGTATTTAAACAATACATTAATTATTGAGTCATGAATGATGTATGAATGATGTCATCCCATAATCTCAAACTCTATTTAATTATTTAATATATTTATCAATAATGTTTAAACTATTGATATTATTGAGTGAAAATAATAAAATAACAAATATAATAATCAAAAAACACCCCTCTCCTCCCCTATAAATATCACTCATCACCACCTCTTCTCCTCACACCTCCAAATCCTTGAAGTTTGTCTAAATGCTACTCAATAATCTTCTTAATAACCTCCCCCAATTACAATATCATTTGTTCTAAACAAAATACCAAATCCAATTTCCTTAAGGAAGTTCTCAAGGAGAAGAACTCAAGAGGTAAAATCCTCTTTCTTTTTCTTTTAATTTCTTTTCAATTTATTTTATTTTTTTATTTTATCCTAACCCCCTTATAAAAGTGGCATGATAAATCCAGTATATTTTATATACTATAATTTTATTGTATTAATGTGATAATCTATCATCAAACCACTTCTCCACTCCCTTTTATTCTAAAAATTAAAACATCATCCATGATGTGTCGATTTACCTCCATCGTGGATGATGCGCTTTCATTTTTCTTTACTGCCTTCAAGGATGGTAATAAAATCATTATAATGGTTGTAATATATTTTAAAATTTATTTTATAACCTTTTTATGTTATGGAACTAACATTTTTACATAATATTAAATAATAAAACAAAACTAGTTTGTGATGATCGAAAAACCGCCAAATTAATCTAAACAATTATCATTAACGTTTTATCATATGAATCATACTCAAATATATAAAAATATGTATATCAACATTTAAATTTTTTTAATTTCATTAATAATATATAATTTAAATCCTGGATAATTATTCTGATTTTACATGATCATCCATACATATATACAAGTTAACCGATCATAAAGACCAAGAAAACGAATACTCCCAAATGATGAAATTGGACTCTATAACTCATAAAAATGAGTATAAATGAAATTAATAAAATTATAATGAATCCAATACATCTATAAGAGGTTTTTTATTTAGTAATTAATTAATATATCTTTATTATCTAGGGTATTAAAGTGAAGAAAGCATCCATACATAAGGTAAGGGGATTCTCAAACCCAATTTCCTTTCTTGGGGTTATTCCTATTTTGTGTCAAATTTCAGTATGTATGTCCTTTAATTGTTATAACATTTTATTTTATGGGATATAAATGTTTATAATATTTTTTATGATAAATACAAATATTTTCCAAAAGAACACTTTTTACCAAAACACATTTTGGCATCTCTTGAGTTGTTTCTTCTTTACTCAATATTTATAAATCTTATAAAAAATATGTTTTCCCTTTATAATTTTGAGACACCCAAGTTTATTCATGAATGTATTCTATATGAAATGAAAACTCATCCCTGAAAATGGTATATTTTATGTTTAATATCAATATACATTCTAAGTGGCATGCATGATTATGTAAATATTATGATGTGATGGGTGCGCCCAAAATTATATAGTGCTTCAATGCATTGGGTCATGTGATGTATCTCATGAGAAAATGTGAAATATGCATGAAAATGATGCTATATTTGTTTCAAAATAATGATTTTATGATTATTTACATATGTTATGCATGAACATGATGCATGCTTTGTTCATAACTATGTGTGGTATTTGACCACTAAGTCATGATGTTTCATTTTTATGAATTTCCATAGTTCAAGTCTTTATCTAATGATTTCTATAATATTATTATGACAATCCTATGATTATGTTATGATTATTATTGTTATTCTCACCATTATTATATGCATTCATGTATTTATTTATCCTCTTACTGGGCTTTTAGCTGACCTCTTTCTTTGATGTATATCTATAGGTGATTACTTATACTAAGGAAAACAAGGGCCACTAAGAAGCTAGAGAATAAGGAATTAAATTAATTTTTATGCTTTATTATGTAAAATTTGTGTATAGTCCTAATCTTTTCAAGTCAATAAACATTTAGATTATAGTTTTGTAATGATTTTGTATTTTTTATCTGTAAATGATGCAATAATCATGTAATAAAAGTATGGTCACTATATTTGGTATCAGAGCATGGTTTAGTTAATTTGGGAATTATGATTAGATAACATTAGTGAAAACTCGTAGTATGAGAATAAGTAAATGTAATAGTCCAAGAATATTTGTTTTATAAAAATTCTAAACATAGGGATCTCATAAGATATGCCTTTAGAGTTAATTTCACATAGGAATGAATTATTTATTCATGACTTGTTGACTTCTATTTTGTTAAAACCTTTTATATTTTAGAAAATGGTGGGAACTTAGAGAAACTAGGCCAAAACCCCATGTGAGGTACAATAAAATGAATGCTAGAATGACATCCCCAATGCCTTGGGGGTAGAGTTTAAAATTTCATGGAAATACTTACCCAGATTTATCAAGTTATGAATAATAAACTGAATAATGTGAAATTTCCTCCATCACCTAAGAGGGAAAACTGTCTATCAAGTATTTATATGGAAAGGACCACTGATGTTTAGTGGAACTTTGGATCCACTAGTTTTAGAATATTGGGTTAACACAATGGAGAATATATTTTCTATGCTTCACTATTACAAGATGGAGAAGGTGACTCTAGTCATTTATCATTTAGATTGATAGGCTGACCAATGGTGGGTGTTGATGAAGAACACCAAACCTAAGGATGTAATTTAAGAGATGGAGTGAGAAGAATTTAAGAAAATATTTCTTAATAAGTATTTCCCTCTAACTCTTTGGACAAAGATGGAGAGAGAACTCATAGAGCTAAAGTAAAAGGAAGTTGAATCTATTAGGGCTTACAAAGAAAATTTCACAAGTATTTCATAGTACACATTAGGTTTTGTTATCAATAAAGCTATAAAAATAGATAAATTCTTTATTGGTTTAAAACCACACCTTCTAAAAACTATATAAATCAAATACATTTAAAGCTATGAAGAAGTTGTCTTATGTTATCTCAAAGTGGAGATAGAGTTTATTGAATGATCACGTGGCTATGGAGATAAGAAATGAAAGATGGAGTTTCAAGCTGGAGGATCTAATGACAAAGGTGGAAATAAATATCAACCACTCACATGTCAAAAATGTGGGAAGAAGCATTATGAGAATTTCCTCAAATGGATGGGGAAATGATTCAAGTGTGGGAGAGAAGGACACTAATCTCATGAATCTCAGAGAGACATAAATAATTTGTCCAATACAATGGAATAAAGGAGAGAACCACCCATGGTTCAGTGCTTCAAATATAGGGGGAAAGGGAACTATGAAAACCAGTTCACTAAACCTCATGTCATCGAGGGTAATTAGTGTCAGAAGCTACAAAATCCAAAGAAAAAAGGTAAAGATTATGCCATCACTACTACTGAAGTGGAGTAATAAAATGAATCCATACAAGGTAAACTTCCTATTCACCACACCTAGTGGTGTGATCATTACAACCCAAGGGTTAGAAACCTCTACTGTTGGCATATGTGGGAAGATTCTTCAAGAAAATCTCATGATACATACCTTGGTGGAATTTGAAAATATACTAGGTATGGATTGGATCTTGTTATATATATCACATATCAATTTTTGAGAAAAGTAAATATCTTTTAAAATTCTAAACCATCCCAAGCTCCTATACAAATGAAAATAAGATCATGAATATCCTTTGGAAAGACCATCAATGGTGTGGGTGTTGAAGCCCTATGAAGAAATATACCTCATTCAAATAGTTGGGTCAAAGAAAGGTATCAACCTAGAGAAAATTATTATTATGAGGGAATATAGTGATATATTTCCAGAAGATTTACATGGACTTCCCCCAGATTGTGAGGTAGAGTTCTCCATATAACTCTCACCTAGAGTTAATAATATATCAAAATTCCCCTACAGGATGGTCTCTATCAAATTATAGGAGTAAAATAATTAGTTTCAAGAGAACATGGATAAAGCGTTCATATTCCCTAGTGCATCACCTTGCGGTGCGCCAGTGATCTTTGTCAAGAAGAAGGATTGATCAATGTAGTTGTGTGTTGATTATCGGGAACTCAACATCATCACCATAAAGAACAAGTATCTTATTACTAGGATTGATTACTTGTTTGATAAAATCTGAGGAGATCAATACTTCTCAAAGGTGGATCTTTATTCTGGATATCATCAACTAAAGTTGAAGAAGGAAGATATTCAGAAGACTGCCTTCTATACAAGGTATGAACACTATGAGTTTCTAGACACTACATTGAAAAAAAATTGGTAGTTTTTATCAACAATATTCTCATCTTCTCCAAGAGTAAGGAGGAATATGGAGAACATTGAAGTATTTTGATGAAAACTTTAAGGAAGGATAAATTTTACACCAATTTCAGAAAGTCTGACTTTTGAATGTATAAATTCACATTCTTGGAACACATGATCCCAAGTAATGGAATTTATGTGTACCCTTAAAAAACAAAGGAAATTAATTAATGGCACATACCCACTAGTCTCACAGAAATTTGTATTTTTCTTAGATTGGAAGGATACTACTGATGTTTTGTGAGATATTTCTCATGATTTTTGAGGTCGTAACTAATATAACAAAGAAAGAGGTAAATTATTTATAGATGGAAGGATGTGAGGAAAGATTAAATGAGATAAATAAGAGTCTTGTCACTACACCTGTACACACATTACCAACAAGTGGAGAAAGTTTTTTGATATACAGTGATTATTCAAAGAAAGGATTTGGTTTTATACTCGTGCAAAATGATAAAGTGATAGCCTATGCCTCATGGTAGTTGAAGATGCATGAGAAGAACTGCCTGATGCATGATATAAAGATAGAAACAATGATCTTCAGCTTGAACATTTGGAAGAACTACCTATATAATAAGAATTTTTATATATATACCAACCACAATATTCTATAGTATATATTCATACATAAGGAATTCAATATGAATCAAAGGAGATGGTTAAATCTAATCAAGGACTACAATTTATCTATTCTATATCATCCTGTAAAGGAAACTAAGATATTTTATTCTCTTATAATAAAAGAACCTACAACTCTATCCATGATGTGGATTGAGAAAACCCTCTCTTTATGGATATACAAAGGATGGATGTGGAAATTATAATGGCATGGAATACATCCTACATTTTCCAAATAATTTCCCACCATCTATCAAAGATAATATTAAAGAGGCACAAAGGGGTGGTCTAAAGCTTCAAAAAAAGGTGAAAGTAGTAATGGATGGTAAGATACAAGAGTTCTATATCAATGATAATGGTTTGATTCAGTTTGGAATAATGCTTTGTGTTCCTTCATCACTGGAGATAAAGAAGGAGCTATTGTATAATGCACATAGCACAAATTTATCTATACATCCTAGAAGTACCAAGATGTACCATGATCTTTAAGAACACTTATGGTGGGACAACATGAATAAGTATATTTCGGGGTATATCTCAAGGTACTTAATATGTCATCATGTTAAAGTAGAGTAATTTATGTCTAAAGGGATGATGAAACTATTACCTATACCCACATGAAAATGGGATAATGTCACCATGGAATTTATCACTAGTATCACAAATACATCCAAATGAAATAATGAGATATGGTTTTTCATGGATCGAATCACCAAGACTTCCCAATTTATCACTATTCGGGAAGATTTATAACTTGAACAACTTTCCAAGATATAAGGGAAGGAAGTGGTGAGGCTGCATGGGGTTCCACTTTTGATTATCTCTAATCATGATGCAAGGTTCACATCTAAATTCTAGATAAGTATTCAACATGATTTGAGTAATAAATTGAATTTTATCATGGCCTATAACTTCCAAAATGATGACCAATATGAAAGGATTATTCAAATGCCCAAAGACATGCCAAGATCATACTCAATTAAATTAAAAGGTGAATGGGATAAGAATATCCCATTGGTTGATTTTTCATATAAATATAACTTCCAATCGAGTATTCAGATGGATCCATATGAAGCTCTATATGGAAAATGATATAGAACTCCAACCTATTGGGATGAAGTTGGTGAACGAAATATACTTGGACCCAATCTAGTGCAAGAGATGACAGATAAGGTTCAAGCCATCCTACAACACATAAAATATTCTCAAAGTTGGAAAAAGAGATTCATTGAAAATATTTGAAGATACTTGGATCTCAAAATTGGATATAGATTCTTCCTTTGAAAATCACCATGGAAGAGAATCATGCGATTTGGAAATAAATGGATGTTAAGACCAAGGTATATTAGCCCCTTTGAGATTCTTGATTGAAAATGATTAGTAGACTATCCACTTGCACTTAAACTAATTATAAGTCAAATTCATGACACGTTCCATGTATCTATCCTGATGAATTACATATCAGATCTCTTACATGTACTGAACTTAATGGTGGTACAGCTGGAATAAGATCTCTCTTATGAGGAGAAATCGGTAAAGATTATGGACTAGAGATATAAGGTTCTACGCAAAAAGAAAAACCACCTTGTCAAAGTATTTTGGAGAAACTATAAGTATGAAGAAGCGACTTGGGAACTAGAGGAAGTAATGAAGGATAAATACCCTCACCTATTTATGTGAAATAAAATTTAGAAGGGGAAATTTCAAATGGGGGGAAGAATGTAATGATCCAAACCTTTATCAATGTAAATTTTCTCTACTTATAATTATGTTATAGGGTATAAAACACATACATAGCAAATAGATCCCAATAAAAAAATTATTCTCATAAATGAAGAATTAAATAGTGATTTTCATAGAAATTAAGGAAATTGTACTAATGGAATAGTAACTTGACCCTTAGAATAGTAAATTGGCCATTAAAAATAGTAATCCATCCAATAGAATAGTAAAAACACCTAGGAAAATAAAAAAATAGGAATATTATAAATGATAACAAGATATAACTATATCATAGTATAAGTAAATAATTTTTTAAAAATGATAATGAAGAGACTGATGGTAAGGGGATGTTTCAATCAGCTGCTGAAGATGAATTGGATGGACACTGGAAAACCTGAGAATGGGGTTGTCATCCGATAAATCAAGGGAGCGGATGTAGCCGAGCAGTTTGGAAGAAAGATGAATCGTAACCCAAGGAATCTAATTCGGACTGCTCGAACATTGAAGGTCTACTTCGATAAGCAAGGTAATTGGAAACTCTTCAGAACAGAAGACATGGACGTGGTCGAGGTCGAGGAATGGATTAGGGAGCCTTGCGTGATAAAGAACACGGTATTTCTTACAAGATAAGAAAAAATCTTCATACCACATGAAGAGTTCTTTTCTATCTTGTTTTGAACTATCTGTGCTTCTCTTTTTTCTTTTTTCTTTTTTGTTTTTCTTTGTTTCTGTTTAGTTTTTCAATAAAAATATTGGTTTTGGCTTGTTAAAAAAAGTGTTGGTATTTTTGCAAAACATAAATGGTTATTTATAATTTTATAATTAAAATAATGGTTTATAAGAAAATCAATTTTCATAAAATATATTCATAAATTAATATTTTGTTTTCTTATTATTTTAAGATAATTTTATGAGTCCTTAATTAATTTTTCAAAGTGTCATAAAATCAGTTATAGTTTTAAAATTATAATTTTTCAAATAAGTGATGATTTTAATTAAAAATTCAATTTATCATATTTATGAAATTATTTTCATAAAATGAAGTTTATTTTTTAATTATACACGTCGAAAAAATTTTAATTTTAATTTTTTGGAATTTTTATAAAATAGTTTAATTTTTGTAAACAGTAAAATACGGTAATTTACATTATTTATCAAATACATGAATTATTAAGTCATAGATGATGTATGGATGATGTAAACCCATAATATTAAACTCGCCTTAATTATTTAATATATTTATTAATAAGGTTCAAACTATTGACAATCTTAATCCAAAATAATAAAATGATGAATATAATAATCAAACAACACCCCTCTCCTCTCCTAAAAATACCACCAGTCACCACCTCTTCTCCACACACCTTCTAAGTCTTGAAGCTTATAAAAATTATGATTAATTAAATTCCCAATATCCTTCCCCAATTCAAATATACTTTGGTCTCAAAAAAAGACAAAATCCAATTTTCCTAAGGAGGTTCTCAAGGATAAGAATTCAAGAGGTAAAATCCTCTTTCTTTTTCTTTTAATTTATTTTCAATTTATTTTCTTTTTTTATTCTATCCTCATATCCCCTTATCCAAGTGGCATGATAAATCCATTATATTTTATATACTATAATATTATTGTGTAAATGGAATGATCCATCATCAAACCTCTTCTCCTCTCTCTTTTATTCTAAAAATGAAAACATCGTTTGTGATTTGTCAATTTACCACTATCTTGGATGTTGCACTGTAATTTTCCTCTATCTCCTTCAAGGATGGTAATAAAACCATTATAATGGTTGAAATAGATTTTAAAATTTATTTTATAACCTCTTAAATGTTCTATAACTATCAGGTTTACATAATATTAAATAATAAAACAAAAAATAGTTTATGATGATCGAAAAAACACTAAATTAATCTAAACAATTATCATTAACGTTTTATCTAATGAATCATCCTCATATCGGAAAAAAAAATATAAGACCATTTAAACTTTTAGAAGTTCATTAATAAAATATAATTTAAATTCTGGATAATTATTATCATTTTAAATTTTCTTACATGCATATATACAAGTGAACCGATCATGAAGACCGAGAAAATGAACACTCTTAAATGATGAAATTGAACTCTATAAATCATAAAAATGGTCCTAAATGAACTTAATAAAATTATAATGAATCTAATACATGTATAATAGGTTATAGATTTAGTAATTAATGAATCAAATTTTATTATCTAGGATATTAAAGTGAAGAAATCATTTGTATATAAGGTAAGGGGATTCAATATGACAAATACAAATATTTTTAGAATATACCCTTTTATTGTTATAAGTAAGGGGATTTAGTATGAAAAATAAAAATATTATTTTGTTGTTATACCCTTTTATTTTTTCAAATATGCATGTTTATAATCTAGTTTTATGACAAATATAAATATTTTCCGAAAGAACTCTTCTTTCCAAAACACATTTTGACTCCTCTTGAGTTGTTTCTTCTTTGATCAAGAATGATGAATCATATACAAAATATGTTTTCCCTTTCTCATTTGGGAAACCTAAAGTTTTTTCATGAATGTATACTATATTAAATGAAACCCATCTCTTTATATTTGCTATTTTATTTCTAATATTGATATATGTTCTAAGTGTCATGCATGATTATGTAAATGTTATGATGTGATGGGTGCACTTGAAATTATATATCGCTCCAATATAGTGGGTAATGTGATGTATCTCATGAGATAATGTGAAATATGCATGAAAACGATGCTAGATTTTTTTTTTACAATTATGATGTTATGATTATGAACATATGATATGTGTGAACATGATTCTACATTTTTTCACAACTATGTGTGGTATTTGATCACTAAGACATGATGTTTCATTTTTATGCAATACCACATTTCAAGTTTTTATCTAATGCTTCTTCTAATGATTGTGATGATGACCCTATGATTATGTAATGATTGTGATTATTATTCTCACCCATGTTATATTGACTCATGTATTTCTCTATCCTATTATTGTAATTTTAGGTCACCTCTTTCTTTGATGTATATCCTCTGGTGATTACTTGTACTAAGGAGAAAACGAGTCCACTAAGAAACTTGAGAAGAAGGAATTAAATTAATGTTTAGGTTTTATTATGTAAAATTTGTTTATGTTCCAAATATATACAAGAAACTAAACCTTTGGATCCTGGTTTTGTAACGATTTTATGTTTATCATTAAAATTATGTAATAATCATGTAAGAAAAGTAGGGTCTCTATAATATTTTGACAGTAACAAGCGGGTAGGATCATATTCCTGCTCACTCAGAATAAGTATGTGGGAATATCCATAAAGCAAGAATGGGGGAGGTGTATATCCCCTCTGTTATGCATGAATTATATCAACATATTATGAAGGAATAAGGAGGAAAAAGGTGGGATCATATCCTATATTCAATTGAAGATATCTGTCAGTACATAGTTGAGAAGGAAAATATGCATGCTTATATATTTGTGCACACTTTTATAAAATTCCAATATATCTTAGAAATAGATGAAGAACTCCACCATAATATTTTGACACTGATATAGATACAAGGATAGGTGAATATTCATATCCCTACATCCAGGGTAGCTCAACACTCTAATCATTATGAATAAGTTGTTTCTCTGACGAAATTGCACATTCTTTCTCTCATCCAAGATGATTATCGACATATTATGATAAAGGGTGCGGCATTGGATCGAGATCATATCCCCATTCCAACCATGGATAACCAAGTGATAGTAGTACCTACCTTGGGATAGGGGAACATGCCTATTGAAAAAGTCTATTGATGTATTACAAAGGCTCAGGATCGGGCTCATATCCTTGTTCTAGTTGGGGATCACCAAGTGAGAGGGGAACATGCCTCAGGATAGACTCATATTCCTATCAAAGAATAATGGTTTCATACCCCCAAGGCCCAGGATCATACTCATATCCCCATTCGGGTTGGGGCTCACCAAGTGAGAATGGAACATGCCTCAGGACAAGCTCATACTCCTATCAGTGAATCTTCCAAGTATATTCTAGCATATCATGAAATAAAGAAACATATTCCTACTTTTACTAATTAATTACAACACTAGTATCCTTCCATGTAAATATAAGAGGAGGATCATATCCCTTATCCCATTCCATAGGTCCATCTAAATATTCCAGCGAAGAATGCATATTCAGACCAGGATCATATTCTTGTTCCAACCTGGGATCACTAGTTGAGAGTGGCACATGCCTCAGGGAAGGCTCATATTCCTTCCACAAAAGACCATCAACATATCCCAAAGGATAAGAATTGGGATCATACACTAGTTTTGACCAAGGTTCACCATGTGAGGATGGAACATGCCTCTGAATAGGCTCATATTCCTTTCAAAAGTAAGGAATATCATTGGAATATTTCAATAGCTTCTCAGTAACGGAATCATAATCCCACAACACCATACAGTTATAAAACAAAATTTGGTAATCATCATACAATTGGTACATATCCCTAAAAAATCCCAAAGTGAGGTTAAACATATTTCAGCCACAATGAATAATGATGATCATATCCCCAATATTCTCAATGTCATAATCCTTGAGGTCGTTCAAGACACATTATCAACACAAAAAGGGTTATCCAACTCTTCAACCAAATCAAAAGACAATCATTATTTCAATAGTACTCATCATGGTAGTGTATAAATGGATTGCAAGGACTCTACTCCTGACTTCCATCATGGTCAACCTCCCCATGATAATATCTCCCAAAAACAAAGAAATCATCCCCATTCCTAGACACCTCTGTATAGAGAGGCGATCAAAACTCAGATGCCTTCATATAGAGAGTTTCTCAAAACATCAAGGCCAAGTGCATATATTTCCCCATAAACTTCCAAAAACACTCTACTCTTGTGAGAAAGTGACCCTCATAAGAATATTCTATTTTCTAACTAGATAGAGGAATGTAAGTCCGATGAAGAGGATTTCAAAATTGGGTTATAAATATAGTTAGGTGAATACAACCTCCCCACCATGTTATGGGCCCTCTCCACTTCTAACTATGAGATCTCAGATGAGCTAGAAAAGGAGTGAATGCCTTATCTATTCCAAAATAGGTGGGCTACTCATTAGTGAATAAAGGATAGACGTCTCCCCTAAATGAGATATTAGTGTCACCTTTAGCTCATCAATACACTCAGTTTTCATCTAGATATGGCTGCTTTTTCTGTAGTCTGAAACCTATGAGTGGAAGAGTGTGAAAAATTCCTTGATACTGTTTGTTTCCACATTGTGAAAACCCTATTCCAATTGATTTCTCTAGCATCATCAGATGTGTGTATCCTAGGATGAGATAAATTTGGAGATTTTCACTTCACTATATCCCAAGAACAATAGATCTCTTTAGATACAACGTCCTGCAATGAAATAGTCTCTAGAAAAATAAAAGGATCGAGTAACATGCGAGCTAGTTGGTCAGTACAACATAATTCCCCCACTTCAATGATGCCCATATATAACGAATAGAGGGAAAGGATAATCAAAGAGTCTTTGAACTAGGACCCTCAATGCAATGGGAATGCATTTTAGACATAGAATCCAAGGTTGTAACCAACTCAACAACATCCTATAGAAATTGATTCATGTCATGGGTTTTCATTGCACCTAGATCTTACATGGCCATAGTTTTGCTGCATCAAATATGTCACAGTAGCAACTGACACAACAACCATCTAGAAGTGGTACCATCTCACTGAGCTAGGGGAAAATCTACCACTACCTCCACCTCTCAGATATTCAATTCTTGAGATGATTCTGGATACATCATCAATAGCGAAAAATAAAACCCATCTCACTAGGTTGGGGTCATTCATATATCAATAACCATAATAGGGTTAATCATATCATGAGATTATCCTGGGGAAATCAGTGGTGATTCTAGATTAACCACATCCTTCTAGGATGAGGGCATTTATATCTAAATTTCTATCCTATGATTCATCAAATACCTAACTACAATCAATGGAACCCCAAAAATAGGATTAATCAATTCCATTTGTGGCCCTGAATAACCCCCATTCTATCAGGATGGGGGTATTATTATCATCACTATTATCACATAGAGAATCAGTCTTCTCTAGGTTCAGAAGTAAATATTGATGGTCAGCATCCCATCTATTTCTAATTCCATAATAAAAACCTCTTCTATTTAGGGATCATTCAACAATCATGACTAAAAACTCTCTCATGGTCATTACCCATAGGATAGGATATGATGAACATATAGAGAAGGTAGTGAGACCCTACCTGGGTCACAAGCCAAAATGGTCCAATATGTCTAGGGGTTTAAATAACGACCCTGATGAAGGTTGTACAAAATCATCTAGTTATGTTAAATGTAATAGAATAACATCCATTTCCTGATATGACTCTATGAATTTCGTCACTATCAACATAGTAGATATTATGGATCAAGACATAAATATAGATGTCCACAATATGAAAAACCTAACCCGAAAGCATGGTGATCTGGATGCACCAACTAAGGCTGCACACACCCAAAAATAGAGGAGGTTCTGAAACTTGGTACCCATAAATGTCGATTTTCCACCTATACAATGGTGATATTCCAAATAAAATGGGAAAGGTTTGGATACATTCCAATAACCACCCTAAAGAATCGAAGTTCCATCCATGGAGGAAAAATTATTGCAATATGGGAATGAAATATAAACTCTCAGACAACTCAACAAGGATCTACTCAATGGAAATATTCCCATTGGGTTCCATATTTAGGCTGAGAAAATTATTCCCCCTCCCATACTTCTAAAAAATTTCGATCCACCAGTAAGAGAGGAATATGAATATCATATTGGCTCTGGATCCAGACTGCCAGTCTAAATAGATGAGGAAGTCAAAAATGATCATGAATTCCCTCTGTTGCAGTGACAACCTCTCCCTCACTATGTTAATCATTCGGTCCTAGGACAAATCAAGAATCCATAAGAGACGAAGGTGGGGCCACCTTATCAACCACCGCCCACTCCCTATAAAAGGAAGGTGGATCAGACAATAGTACCCTCAGAGCTACATAATGACGTTGATTCCATGGCTACTCTAATGGAATCCATGGAAGGGTGACACACAACTATGCATCTTTAGAGGAATACATATCCTTAGTGGGTAGATGACACTTTTCCCCCACCCAATTTCATTAATCCTACCTTCTCTACCTTTTATGGTGTAGGTAATCCCAAAAAAAACATCTCACACTAAATATCCCAATGAGGTCCAATAATGGGACCTTTACATCAATAGGAAGCAATAAAGCTAAGGTGTTTTGTATAGACTCTAAAAAGGCTGCCATTTTTTTGTTACAATAGTTTTTCAGCAGGATCCATTTCAGAATGGGAAGACCATTGTCATCAATTACTTTATTAGTTCATCTCCACGCTAATGAAAATAAAAAATTTTGCCCTAACAAACTACAAGAAATGTGAATATTAGAGGGTGTATAACTTCATAGCTAGGTGGAAGGGTTTAACCTATTCACTCAGCATCCCACTCTCATAGGAAAAACTACTGGAGATATTTTTTGAAAATCTCTAGGGTGAGTAGAAGACACCTATGATCCTAATGAAGTGTCTAGGTGGGTTCCATGAGTTTACAAAATAGAACAACGATTGGAAGACGCCATTAAAATCTTGGATCATTACCTCAGGATAGGTGAAAATGATAGGCAAGGAAGAATCTTTAGTTTACACTCTCAAGATAGCATCAGTTCCCATACAAGCTTTTAGGAATGTCCTGAACCACCCAGCACCTTCTTTCAAGTGGAAACAACCACAAAATCTACCTCATCCATAAGCACATAGAAATCAGGGTCACCTGGGATTTGATGAATGGACGAATAAATCATACTCCATCTGAAATTACCAAGTACCCAATTATTTATTAACAGTCATGGACAATAACTTGTTTAGGCTTCCATGACATCGGAATCCCAATGAGTTCAACCTCACTAACCATCCCAAATACTTCCCTTTCCACAAAATGTTGGGTCATAATATCTAGTATTTCTTCATATTCAATGACATCCTTCAAGGCATGGTAAATTCTTGAAAAGTGGTGTTAGAAAACTCCTCAAAGTAGGTGGCCTACATGACCATTTCCCAGTTAATAGAATAGGGAGGTTAGTAGAAACTTTCGGCAAGGAATTAGTGGAAGTTAAAAACTGTATGAATCCAAAAAAAGTTGACCGTGCTCATTCCACCCTGAGAGAATAGTTTTGTAGAACTGAAATAGATCCACAACCCAAGGAGATAACATCATATATTCTTACCTAAGGTGGGAACAACCATAATTAGCACGAAGATAAAGAAGAGGAATATTTATATTATTCCCCAACGCAAGCTCTAACTCTTGTATATTTCTTCCCGAAAAAGTATGAAGTATGGTCACCATCCCAAAAAATGGAATCCTAATCAAAAAAAGAGATCATATTTGGTTCTTCCAATGTAATACATTTGGAAGACCCCTTATCTAATGATGAATATGCCTCAAAATAATATATTCATGCACATAACTAGGGAGTAGGAGGCCGCATGCCGAGGAACCAAGGATATAGGGGACATAACGAGTGTGGATTGACCCAATATTTTGGTCACATCCCCACAGAGAACATATATGTAGCAAAAACACATGGGAAGGAACTCCGGTGATCCCAAAAAAGGCATGGAGGTTTCTTAGATCCTTCTATCAGTTTTCCAAACCCAGTTTCCTTACATGACCCCCTAGCAAGGGTGCAATTATCCAATCAACCTAGGAAATAGGGAAGGCTGGAATGACCCATTCCAATAGTCTCAGATTCTCCCAAAACCTTTGAAAAAGTGCCAGGCCTATCTACCTCAAATTTCTTAGTTCTTGAGCCACATGTCCAAGAGAGACCCCACCTCAAGAATTGCTAATCTATGTCACAAAAGTATGATATTTTGAATCATATTTCAACTATCCCAGCCAAATTCTCAATCCTTGATGTTCTTTATCTTTAAAAAGAACTCATAGAGGCACTTGTTAAATCCCTCTAAATCCTGTACAAATTTGGTAAAAAATTATTACAGTAAAGTTATATCAAATGGAGACCATGTCAGTGGATTTAAATGTCACCATCTTATTTGTAGAGCATGATCAGGAAGTTTTCATCTAGGAACACATTATACCTTTATATATTTCAGGAAGAATCAATAATGTTGACATTCAATGGGATCTGATTGAAAATGGCTTCAGGATAAACCCCGTCCTGATTTAAACCCTTCGATGTTTGGGATATAGTGAAGAGTATTTATCTCCCTCAAAGTTTATCATTCAAGGGTATGGTAAGGGTGAGTGAAGACCTCTCAGGAATATCAAAATCAACACTCATTTTTGGGAAATCACATCTGAAGCTGAGTTTATGGTTATCTAGTAGGACACCACCTACAATGTTCCAATCAGAAGTCCCCAACTCCACAGACACATGGAGGTACCTTAAACATTCTATTAATTTCTGAAATAAACCATTGATGTAAAGGTCAGCATACTACATAGTGATAGTTCTCCCTTTGAGACCTAAAAGGCCACATATGCTAAGTAAACTTTCTATAAAAAAAGGCAAAAAACCAATGGTGGATGATGATATATAGGTTTCATCTCCCAATGCCTTGGGGATAACCCCTAAAAATTCTTTTTATATGCTCTACAATGACTATGTGGTCCCCATTAATCTAGTTTAGGTGATATACCTAGTCCCAGAGATCCAATCTCTTCCTATCACAAGTGATAGTGTAAAAAACAATCATCTTTAGAATATATCAACAATAAATTAGGAAGTATGGGATGATAATGTCTCTTATCATGGCCCATATCTCCTCAATAGTGACAGAGAAGCCCCAAGATTTCTAACTTCATCTGAGAGTGTCTCCACAGACTCAGAAATGGAAGAAGGTGAGGATGAACTCAGGAATTCCCCTTCCACATTCAAGGAAGTAATCTCTACCACCATTGATGAGCTCAGATAGATAAATATGGGGAAAAAATAAAACCCACAAAATATAATCATTTGTGCTTTTATGCCCCTAGAAGAGCAATATATGCACATTGGATTTAAAAAGGAACATCGATATGTGTTCTCTTAGAACAATAAAGAAATTTCCAAACTATGTCCAAATGTGGATACACACCATCTTGGCTTACCTGATGAGCATAAAGACTTTATGTAGGAATCTAAGAGGATCAACCCCTCTCATGCAACCAATTTAGAGGCATAAATTAACAAACTGATCAAATCCAACTTTTTCTTAGAAGTGAAATACCCAAGATGGCTAGCCAAAATCGTCCCTGTTAAGAAAAAGAATGGTCATATTAGGGTATGAAATGATTTCAGAGACCTTAATCCACACTTCCCAAAGGATTATTTCCCATTATTGATCACATAAATCTTGATCAATGCAAATACTAGATTCCAAGACCTCACATTCATAAATAGGTATTCAGGTTACAATCAAATATAAATGAATCTAAAATATGAATAACCCACTGCCTTAAGAGTTCCTCATGGAATATTTTTCTATCAGGGTATGCCCTTTTTCTTATAGAATACTAACGCCACATATCAATGCACCATGCATCATATCTTTAATACATTCCTGATAAGGATAGCCTAATATTATTTCAACAACTTGGTTTTAAAATCCCAACAATGATGTGATCAATTCACGGATATTCAAACAATATTCGACAAGTTGTGATAGCATAGTCTGAAGATGAATATGCCAAATTTAACTTTTGGGGTAACATAAGAGAAGTTACTTGGATTTTTGGTATGCCACTACATCATCATGTTTGACCTAGAGAAGACTACTAATATTTTAGAAATTTCACCCCCAGAAATCTCAAATAAATGAGGGGGATCCAAGGGCATCTCACATACATTCTGTGTTTAATAGCCAACTTGGCTAGAAAAGATCTCTTCTTTACTAGGATAATGAATAAGGGAATCACCTATCAATGGAACAATGATTGTTAGGGAGACTTCAAAATTTTCAAGCATTGCCTACTGCACCCACCAATTCTAATGCCATCAGTGGAAGGGAGTCAACTCATCTTGCATGTGGCCTCCATGGAATGCTCAATATGAACCCTCCTCGCATAGAAAAATGATGCAGGGAGTGAGAACAGTCTCTACTACGTTAGTCTAATGATACTACATACTGATACCTGATACTTTGATGTTGAGAATAAATTCCCTGCACTCATCTTCATGGTGTAAAAGATGTGGAACTACTTGTATCACCATGAATTCCATCTAGTCTCTCATATCGATCCGCTCAATTACATTGTTGAAACTGGAAAACACGTCCCCAAAATATTCCAAATGCTTCCATACATGATCCAAGATCGTATCCCGTTTTACAAGCTTTGATTTGGTAGGTCGTAGGGCCCAAATGGAGTTACATATTAGGAGTTACAGAAATTTGAAGTTGGGCTGGAAAACGGGTTCGTGGAGCCCATTCACGAATCTCCCTCTGCGATCGCGGAGCAAGGGAACTTGACCAGAACCCCCAGGGCCCTGCACTGACGCAAAGCTCCTCCTTCGTGAATCCTTATCGGAGCAAAGAGGTGGCACACTCTGTGAACCCCTTTGATTTTTTCGAACCCTCCATGAAGAAAGAAGGCGGGATGCTCCGCGAACCCCTTTGACGTTCGTGAACCCGCCTCAAATCAAGGAGTCGGGATGCTCCGTGAACCCCTTTGACGTTCATGAACCCGCTGCAGAGTGAGCTCTATCTTAATGCTGAGTGGGATCTGCTTCTTGGAACCTCTCCCTTATAAATACCCAGCTCACCCCCCCCCCCTTCTTCGAACGGTCACTCTGCCCCTTGGCAGCCAATCTCCCATTTCACGGTGCTCCGCTTTCCTTTGCGAAGTAGCTCCGCAAGTCCATGATCTGCGAGTAACTTCCTTCACGAAGCTGCTTCGTGAGTCCATGCTCCGTGAGTAGCTTCCTTTGCAAAGATGCTTCGCGAGTCCATGCTCCGTGAGCATCTTTCCTTCATGAAGCTTCTTTGTGAGTCCATGCTCTGCGAGCACCTTTCCATTGCAAAGATGCTCCGTGATACCCCATGATCCACAAGCCCCTTTGCTCCATGAAGCTACTTCATTAAGTCCTATCCTTTTCAAGGTTCCTACCTTCACGTCCATCGGTCCATACCGCGGGGGCTGCGCCCTCGCACCCTCGCTCCGGATCAATGCTCGGCTGCAATCCTGGCCCTCTGGGCCGGTCCTTTTGCTACCATCTCTGACCCCCATGAAAAATAGAGAGTCACACCGTTAACTTTTCGGGCCAAGACGTCAGCAGTTTCCATTGCGCCCTTATGTGTAGCCATGTTCCGCTTATGGGATACCATGATTTGAGATACTCCTCCACACACCATGAAACACCTTGAGTCAGTATATTCCTCTTTGTCCATTTCCTATGTCGTGAGTTGATATTCTCATCATCAATTCCCCCCCAAGTACCTTGAGTTGAACCATTCCTCAAGCAACTCATCCAAACCCTATCACCTGACTCCTATTCCAAGTTAAACCAGAAAAGGCCGCCCTTGCATAAGTCCCAACACCAAACATTTCTAGGCGCCTTATGCCTAATAGTCCTATCTACATGACTATAAGCTGTAGTAATCCCTATGTGAAAAACATAGGACACCTCTTCCTCAATATAAGAAATGCCTTGTGGGCCAAGCATAAGATGCCAATAGTCCTCTCTACATGACTATAAACTATAGTATTACCTATGTTACAAATATAGGAGGCCTCTTTCTCTAAACGATAGATGCCTTATGCTCCATACATAAGATTCCAAAAATCCTATATACATGACTTTAAACTATAGTAATCCCTATATTACAAACATAGGGTGCCTATTACTAAATATAAGAGATGCCTTATTCTCCAAGCATGAGATGTCAATAGTCCTATCTACATGACTATAAAATATAGTACTCCCTATATGACAAATATAGGATGCCTATTTCTCCAAAAAAGAGATGCCTTATGCCCCAAGAATTAGATGCCAATAGTCCTCTCTATATGACTATAAACTATAGTACACCCTATGTTCCAAACATAGGATGCCTCTTGCTCCAAAAAATAGACGCCTTATGCTCAAAGCATGAGATGCCAAAAGTCCTATCTACATGACTATAATTTGTAGTGCACCCTATGTTCCAAACTTAGGATTCCCCTTGCTCTAAATAAGAGATGCCTTATTCTCCAAGCATAAGATGCCAAAAGTCCTATCTACATGACTCTAAATTTTAGTACACTCGATGTGCCAAACATAGGATGCTTCTTGCTCCAAACAAGATATTCCCTATGCTCTAAGCATAAGATGTATCATGCCATGATTAGAGTGGCATAATTTCAAGATCATTGGAATCTGTTCAAACATTACATCACTCCACCTCACGCTTAGCATGTCCTTCATTCGAATATTCATCCACTTCAATGTCTGAAGGCACCCCCTAACGTCCTAGTACCATGTTTCATCGTCACACCTACCGTCTTGGGCCAATGCCTCGGAAGACTTTGGATGACACTTTGAGTCAAGTCCTGTGTTTCGAACACGGTCAATAATTGAACCTCATTTGTTTGTCCCCATTTCAAGCTAATGAAATATGGATGATGTGTTTTGAACATGTTCAACAGTTATCCTCCATCATCGCGCCACCCTCATTGTGTTCCGAATATAGGGCATGTGATTCACACTTTTCATCTACCTTTGTTCGGACTGGTTCCAACACCCTTGGCATTATCCCTCTTGTGCACTACCGCATAGGTAAAGGTCTCAACCCACTAGTGGGTTGGGATTCCCTCATGTCCATACATGAGGAAGACATTATGGGAATCTTCCTTGCGTAAGCCCCATGCACCATCACTGCTCCATAGCGACACCCGAGAAGCTACCTTGCGTAATCCCCATCCACCATTGTAGCTCCATAGCGGCACTCGGGCAGCTTCATTGTGTAATCCTCATTCACCATTGTCACTCCATAGCGGCACCCGAGAAGCTTCCTTGCATAATCCCCATTCACCATTGCTGATCCATAGCGGCACCCGGGCAACTTCCTTGCGTAAGCCCCATTCACCATTGACGCTTCATGGCGGCACCCGGGTAGCTTCCTTGCGTAAGCCCCATCCACCATTGTCACTCCATAGTAGCCCTCGGGCAGCTTCCTTGTGTAAGCCCCATTAACCATTGTCGCTCCATAGCGGCACTAGGGAAGCTTCCTTACATAAGCCCCATACACCAGTGTCGCTCCATAGCGGCACCCAGACAGCTTCCATGTGTAATCCCCATCCACCATTGCCGCTCCATAGCGGCATCGGGGTAGCTTCCTTGCATAATCCCCATTCACCATTGCCACTCCATAGAGGCACCCAGGAAGCTTCCTTGCATAAGCCCCATTCACCATTTCCACTCTATAGCGGTACCCGGGCAGCTTCCTTGTGTAAGCCCCGTCCACTATTTCCACTCCATAGCGGCACACGGGCAGCTTCCTTGCGTAAGACCCATTCACCAGTGCCACTCCATAGAGACACCCAGGAAGCTTATTTGCGTAAGCCCCATCCACCATTGCTGCTCTATAGCGGCACCTAGGAAGCTTCCTTGCGTAAGCCCCATCCACCATTGTCACTCCATAGCGGCACCCGAGCAGCTTTCTTGCATAAGCCCTATTCACCACCCTTCATGGACACACCTTTACGCCGTGATCATTTGGTCATTGCCGCCTCTTTTTTCTCACACCGAGCACGACTATCATGGGATTACAGCAGTAAGCATCGACCATGACATCCTCCCTGGGAAACCTAGTGTGTAAGCCCCAAACCCAACCTGAAATATGTGGTCTTTGATCCTTACCAAGGAAAGGTACGTAGAAAGACTCCCTAAGGTTCAAGACCAATACCTGGTCGCTACAACCCCCTTCTCGTCGGTTCACCCACACCATCCTAAACTACAAGGTATTTGATCCTTTCCAAAGCAACGTATGTAGGAATCCTCCTTGAGGTTCAAACCCACCACCCATTGGTCCCGACCATCTTCACATCAGTTCACCAACCCCTCATGAACTATGAGGTCTTTAATCCTTGCCATGGAAAGGTACATATGAAGCCTCCCTAAGGTTCAATTCCACCACCCATTGGTCCCGACCATCTTCGCATCGGTTCACCAACACCTCTCATGAACTACGTGGTTTTGATCCTTACTAAGGAAAGGTACGTAGGAAGCCTCCCTGAGGTTTAATCCCAACACTCGGTCACTCCGACCCCCCTCACATATATTTTCCCACATCATTTTGAACTACGTGGACTTTGATCCTTGCCAAGGCAAGGTACGTAGGAAGCCTCCCTGAGGTTCAAGCCCAACACCCATTGGTTCTGACCCCCTTCACGTCAGCACCCACTCCATCTAAACTACGTGGACTTTGATCCTTTCCAAGGCAAGGTACGTGGGAAGCCTACTTGAGGTTCAATCCCAACACCGATTAGTTCTGACCCCCTTCACGTTGGACCACCTTCGTCCCACATGACGTTAAACTGCATGACCCCTTTTCTTCCTGCAAGATGTTAAACTTCATCCCCCATCCAGCAGCAAGTCGTTGTCACCCCATTCTGTGGTTATCCACTGTCAACCCATTTCAACGGTAATCCGTCTTCAGATGAACTACGTGTACTTTGATTCCCTACCATGGGGATACGTAGGAAGCCTCCCTGAGGTTCAATCCCATCACTCATGTCTCATCCTGATCTCTCCCTCGAGCCTATGTGTTTTGGGAAGGTCATGACCCAACCTGGAGGTTCTATTTCCTCTAAGTCCCATCCATGTGTCAATTCTCAAGGGTCGCCTCCTCAGGTGTCCCATCATCCCACCGAACTATGTGGACTTTGATTCCCTAACACGGGGATGCATATGAAGCCTCCTTGAGGTTCAAACCCATCACTCATGTCTCATCCTGATCTCTGCCTCGAGCCTATGTGTTTCGGGAAGGTCATGATCCAACCTGGAGGTTCTATTTCCTCTAAGTCCCATCCATGCATCCATTCTCAAGGGTCGCCTCCTTAGGTGTCCCATCATCCCACCGAACTACACAGACTTTGATTCCCTATCATGGGGATACATAGGAAGTCTCTTCAAGGATCAAGAAAAATATCATTGTCATACTCATGTCGGTTCAATCTCATTATCTCTCCACTTCATTCAACTCTCCATCATCCATCTTGATTCTTACCCAAGCTGCCACATCCCGGTGGGATAATGTCATCCACCTCCCCGATGCTCCTAGCAGTACTTGGGCCACTATCCATGCGTAATCCCCATTATGTATTCGGGTTGTTGTCCTCTGTATACACCCTATTTCATCACCCCTTCGAACTACATGGGTTTTGATCCTTGTCGTCTACACAGGGTACGTAGGAAACATCCACGAGGTTCAATCCCAGCCAATGGTAAACCTTTGTGTCCCCCCATTCTGGGGGTGCACACTCCCCGATCCACCCTCAGTGGTGTCCAGATCAGCCTTCAAGGTGTGACATCTTCCCTTTATTAGACACACCATCTTGGGTATGCTCTTATGGATTTTTCTGATCCATCCACCTGTTAAACCTTCCAGGTGTTCCCTCCTAGGGATTTACCAATCTGATCTGTCTATATGGGACATTCTGATCACCCTCATTCCATCTCCGCAAGACGTTAAACTCATGGACTACATTGTATTAAACATGATATGCTTGAGGAAAACCTCAAAGGACACACCTTTGGCGTAACCATCTCCACTAGACGTTAAACTCACAGCATACCCCATGTTAAACATGGTAAGATGAGGAAAACCTTAGAGACATGCCTCTAGCATAAGATACCTCGCGACTGATGTGGGATGCCTCAGGTTCTATACCCTTGAGATGCCCTCTTATGAGGAATAATACAGATTCCCCAATGTCCATGCATTCATAGATTCTTCGACATGTTGGATGTTGTCATCTACTCCGACCGAAGGTTGATACCATGTGAAGACCCCATGGAATGTCCTGAAAGAAGTAGTGTAATTAACCTATGTCCACAAATATATGGTAGTGGGAACAGGATTCAAGAATCACAACTTAATCTTTAAGGGATACCCAGACTAGGTGATGAGTTCCGAGGAGGAATTCATGGAAGGAAGAACCGGCATCTCATCATCCCATTTTGATCAAGGAGAAAACATCCCTAAATAAGGAACAGATGTCACCCGCCTTTGGAAAGCGAGAATGCGGGGAAACAAACAGTGTCGTCATACTCGAACATACGGACGTGTGCGCCCCAGCGAAATCATCTAAAACATACATCCTTGGTAATCCTATACTAATTGGGAATTTGGATCGATGGACAATCATTCTACATTAATATGACATCCATTTTTTGTCACAAAAGTCAGTGAAAGAAAAAGCCCTAACTGATTTCCTTATAGGACATCTTGCCTCAGAGAATACACTAATGGACATTGAGCTTCCAAATGAGGAGGTATTTTATACCCATAATACCCCCAAACATGGTAGATGTATTTTGATGGTTGTTCCCAAAGTCATTTCGGAAAAAGTATGGAAAACTCAAAGCTTAATCGGGTTAGCCTAGGGATTGTATTTGCCTCTCCAGAAAAATCAGTTTTTCCTGACTCTTTCTCACTATTTGAGGGTTGCATGAATAATGAGGCCAAATACCAAGTTCTCATTGTAGGTTTGGAACTATCCCTACAGCTATATATAGCCTACCTAAATATCAAAGGAGATTCATAACTAATGATAAAGTAGATCAATGGAGAATATGCCATCAAAAAGGAAGAATCATCCCATCTCATTGGCTACATCAGGGTATTGATGTCATAGTTTCCTTTTGAGCCCACATTGAACCATGTTCCCTGATCAAATAATGTTCACACTAACACATTGGATAATCAATCCACCATCCTAGCCGACCTTGATTAGGAGGAGGTAATCTTCTATATCACGCACCGAATAATGGTATCATCGATCATTTTCTATGATATGGAAGAAATAAATCATTTAAACAGTACCTCAGATCATGATGAATAGGTATATATCCATGGATAGATGGATCCCATAATCAGTTATCTCGAAAATAAATCTCTCCTGACAGACCGAGTTGGAATGGAATAGATTTAGCACTGTGCAGTGAACTTCACCCTACAGGATGGTCCAAATGAACAAAATACCTCTAAAAGTGAGGCTTTTATGGAATCTTCTTTAGATGAATAGTATAAAGAGATATTCCCACCATTATAAAAGAAGTCCATGAAGGCTCCTACGACTCTCATAATTCTGGGACCATGCTCTCCCACCAAACCAGGAGGTTGGGTAACTACTAGAAAACCATGATACACGACTATGTCGAGTTCACCCAGAAATTTCATGCATTCCATATCCCTGAAAACTTCATCGATCAACCCACAGAATTGCTATATGAAGCTAAATATTCATAAACATTTTCTATTTGGGTAATGGATGTTGTGGGGAAATATCCCTAGACACATATAATAATTTCAAGTACATCCTTACTACTACTAACTTCTTTTTCAAATGGGATAAGGTAATACCCCCCAAATAAGTCAGGATGAAGAATATCATAACTACGTTTGGGGTTACTCACAAAATATTAACGAATAATGATTCCAACTTCTATTCTATGATTTTGAAGAAGCTATACCAGGATTACAATATCGATTCCAATCACTTATCTCACTATCATGTAGTGAAAATTTATAGATAGAGGCCTTCAATAAAACCCTTTCAAATATACTTCATAAGATGGTGAACAAGGATATGAATTCCTAGACGTAAAATATCTGACATGATTTATGGTCCTACCATACCACCACACATATTACTACATAAGAAATACCATACTCATTGGTGTGTAGGGATGAGGAAATGTTACCCATAGAAGTCCATCTATCTTCACACTGAATAGCCATTTGCAGACAGCTCTTAGATGATGAGAAATTGAAAAGGAGGCTGGATATATTAGGGCATCTAGATGATATCAGGTTGTGTATATTGGACAACCTTTAAGTCCATCAAAATCAAATCATACAAGCCTTTAATAATAAGTCTCGACTCTATTTATTCCTCAAATGAGAATTGGTATTGGCTCTCAGAGCCCTAATGATACCATAGAAAAACCCTCCAAAGTTGGAACCCAAATGGTTAGGGCCTTACATCATACATAAGTTCTATCATAATAGAGCCTAATAATTGTCCAAACTAGATGGGAAGCATGTCACACCCCCCCCCCCACCAATGATAGATTTTTCAATAAATACTTTTCATAGTTTTCATCAAACAAATCTCAATTTGGTTACATGATGTTAAATTGTACAAGCTCATCCTAGTTACATGATGTTAAATTGTATGAGTTCATCCTAGTTACATAATGTTAAACTAT
This sequence comes from Viscum album, assembly GCA_963277665.1. Classification (NCBI taxonomy): domain Eukaryota; kingdom Viridiplantae; phylum Streptophyta; class Magnoliopsida; order Santalales; family Viscaceae; genus Viscum; species Viscum album. Next base: position 82,478,651 of record OY728119.1, read on the forward strand.
ACAAGACCATCCTAGTTACATGACGTTAAACTATATGAGATTCTCCTAGTTACATGACGTTAAACTATAAGATCACATCCCAGTTTCATGATGTTAAACTATATGAGATTTTCCTATTTATATGATGTTAAACTGTAAGATCTCATCATGGTTACATGATGTTAAACTACACGAGATCATCCTGGTTACATGACCTTAAATTGTATGAGCTCTTACTGGTTAAATGATGTTAAAGTGTATGAGCTCATCCTAGTTATATGATGTTAAACTATACAATTTTCCCCTGGTTACATGATGTTAAACTATATAAGATCATCCTAGTTGTATGATGTTAAACTACCCATGTGCACCCTAACCGCATGATGTTAAACTGTATAGAGATGTCCTTACCATATATGTTAAACTGTATGGGTGAAGTACTCACCACATGACATTAAACTACATAGAAATTACCATCTTACCGATTAATCAATTCATATAAGCTAGATCTTTGTAAAGGAAGGATGAAATCTCCCCATCCCCATGTGAGAGCTAGCTCCAAATAGGGAATATCTCATCCAAAAACTAGGTGTGGATTGATTCCTACCAACATAGGATATGAAGTGATGCCTGAATCTCTAGTCATGGGACCGACCACAATATTAGTTTTCTTTCACATAAGGCGCTTCTTATCCTTACTACATGATGTTAAACTACACAGAGAATTTCCTCACCACATGACATTAAAACTATATGGAAACTTTACTTAAACCATCACATAAAACTACAAATATCCATGACATCCATCTTCATTCACATTGAGTGATCATCATCTTTAGCACAAGATGTTAAAATTCATGACTAATTTTCTTTACACAAAACATTAAAATGCATGTGTTTTCAAGAACTATGTGTGGATTGATTCTCATTTTCAATGAGATATGTAGGGATTCATCGATCCTATATCATTATCCAGCCACCATAAGATACAAAATTCCCCTGTCCTATCCTTAATTGCCTCTACATGGTGAGTGGAACCCTTACCATTCCTTGTTTCTCACACCGAGCATAGCTCACATGATCACAAGAATTTTAGTAAGTTCTTCCCACAAAAATAAGGTATAAAATCGCACTACATACTCATCATATTCCTAAATGAAATACTATAAAAGGAATACCATGAGTCTTAACTATATAATATTAAACTTCATAGTTTATGTCCCTTGTATGATATAAAACTATACATTCCTATGGAACTCACTCAGGAGGACCACCGTTGTTGGTGTTGGTATCCTACCACAAATCCATTCAAGAAAAATGTGTGATTTGGTTCCTAACATCATAGGATATGTAGTGATTACTAGATCTTTAATCCTGGGTAAAGTTACAAAAAATATAAAAATGCCCCCTCTCTGTATATAGGCCTTACTTGTACAAAAAGTTCATTCCTTAAAAACTATGTTTGGATTGATTCCTATTACCATAGGATATGTAGTGATGCTCATATTTCCATCCTTGGGTCTGGCCACAATTCCCCTTTCCATGTTCGTAAGAAAAAGTCATTTCCACACGATGTTAAACTACACATCTCCTAAAGAACTATGTGTGGATTGATTCCTATCATCATAGGATACATAGTGATGCTCGGATATCCAATCTAGGGACCAAATATAACAATAAATGGAAATAATTCCCACCTTAGCATATGGTTCAGACCTGCATAGAGAGTTTATCGCTCAAGAACAATGCGTGGCTTGATTCCTATCATCATATGATACATAGTGATTCCCATATCTCCAATCCAAGTCCCAGATACAATAACCATTAAAAATTCACCCCAACTGCATAGGGGTCAGGTTATACAAAATCATTTTTCCTATGTATGATCCAGATCTTTCTTCAGATTGCTTGTGTATGAAATATATTGTGAAAAAAATAACATTGATTCACATGTCCCTATCACATAATTTTAAACTCTAAGGAAAACATCCTGGTCTCATGACATTAAAACTGCACAACAAAAACATCCTTACTGCATGATGATAAACTGCATGAAAAATGTTCTTACCGCGTAATGTTAAAATGCCTGGAGAACATACCCATAACATGAAAATAAATTGTGCAGGCCATAACCCATTTTTATCCCCTATCAAAGGACTACAAGATCCTTACCTCATTCAGACAGAGTACATGGTACTTCTATCATCTTTTAAATCACCTCAATCAACAAATCATCGTTCATGTATCGAGTTCCTCAGGTTACAAAAAACCTTCCATGTACCCTAAAAAGTATACCCAGCTTCAAGATACCCTTTTATTGACTATGAATGTATGCTTATAGATTCTGTATGTGATCCTATGGTCATCAACCAAATGTGTCACTTTTCAAAAAAGGATTTCCAATCTTTTTGAGCCCTAACATCACTATGGAAAAACTCAAAACCTCGGTGGGCTCTAAACTACTCTCAGTATGATTTTCCCATATCATTACTCATGACATGAGAGCCTTGACCCATGATTTACAATATTTTCATCTCCCACTTAGAATTATGTTGGGGCACCCCTGATACTGGGTATCCTAATTAGGATCTTATGTATCATCCTCCATATTATTTCCATGTGCATCACGACCTTAAACTGCCTTCAATTTGATCCAATTTTTACAACCTTAAACCCTATCATATAATAGTTTAAATCATAAGGCCTTAAATTTCTAGAAAAAGAGGCACAAAAATTGTCTGGTCAAAAACCCACAAAGAGTGATCTAATCATAATTCAAGTCTCCGATCAATAAACTCTTGATCTATAAATTTAAGGAATAAATTAGGGAATAAAAAAATAAGTCATAAAGCTCATAGAGCCTACTTTGTATCCCTAGTAAAATCTATGCTATGCTCATTAAACCCCCTAGTTTAAGAAAACATTAGATTAATGATTTTTTGTATCCATTTTGTCACAAGAATGTGTTCTACAATAGGTGACATAAATTTTTGGTTGCTCGAACCCTTCTTGGATATTGCACTTTCCACAAATCAAATTTCATGATTTGAGTGCCTCAAATCACCGAAACCTTTCATGGCCATTGGAAAAAATACTCAGTTTCAAGGGACCATTTTTTTGACTCTGCATGTATTCTTATGGCTCTTGCACATGTGCCTATGGTCTCCAAACAAATGTGTCACTCTAAAAAAAAATTCTGATCCTTGTGAGCCTTGACATAATTATGGTATAAATCATCATCTCAGTGTTTTTTAGGTCCTTCCTTGTATGACTTTTCCATATCATCCTCCTGACTTGATCACTTTGGACCATGATTCAAAATATTCATGCCAAACTATCCAAGTGGATTTTACATCCTCAATGTTATGTCATCATGTTTTATACCCTTTCTTAAAACAGGAATGTGACACTTCATTCTTAAACCTTTGATGGCCCACACCTTGTGACTCGAAACCGCAGGATTTAGGGATAGAGCTTTACAATTCAGAGACAAAATTCCCTATGGTGGAAAAACACTTCCTAAATAGATTTATTCACATACCCAACCTCATCATTTGAACATTTGAGTCTTTAAAAATATTTAATGGCCCTTGGAAATAAGTGGAGATCATATTTTCTTGACCATGCTATTGACGCATATGGGCCTTGACCCACCAAATAATGGAATCTACTCCTTGAAAGAAATAAGATTCAATACTTGTGGGCCTTATAAATACTATGGTGGAACCTAGAACCTCAAGGTGTTACAGGTAATCCCATATTAATAGACTCAAACTTTTAGGTTATGGTTTACGTCATCCACATTCTAAATATTCAAGTGGACCTATAATCCCTAGTACTTCTCCCTAAACCAATATTACCCCAAAAAATAATTAATGAAACTTGGAAAAGAGTGTATACACCTCTGTTTTACAATGTTACCGACACATAAGGGCTTTGACCTATTGACTAGAGGCATCTCCTCCTTGCGGGAAAGGATCTATGATCCCCATGAGACAGAAAAACACCACGAAAGAACCTGGAATCTTAGTATATTTTGGGATATTCTTGGTATTCCTGCACCATATTCCATGATCATCGATCAGTTATGAGCTAAAAGACCCTAAACTATTGTAATAAAGGTCTTATATAAAATACCCTAAACTATAGCAATAGAAGATTCTAGCTAAAAGACCCTAAACTTCAGTAATAAAAAGTCTAAGCTAAAAGACCCTAAACTACAAAAAATATAATGTCTGAGATAAAACATCCTAAACTAAAGCAATAGAAGGTCCAAGAAAAAAGAAGTTAAACTATAGCAATAGAAGGTCTGATCTAAAAGACTCTAAACTACGGGAATAGAAGGTCTAAGAAAAAAATAACCTAAACTAAAGCAATATAAATCCCGAGCTAAAATATCCTAAACTATAATAATAGAATGTCCAAGATAAAAGACCCTAAACTATAGTAATAAAAGGTCTGAGCTAAAATAACCTAAACTATATTAATATAAGGTATGAGCTAAAAGAGTCTAAAATAAAGCAATAAAAGGTATGACCTAAAAGACCCTAGACTACAGGAATAAAAGGTCTGATATAAAAGAACATAAACTACAGTAATGGAAGGTTCGAGCTAGAATACCCTAAACTATAGCGATATAAGGTCCGAGATAAAAGACCCTAAACTACAGCACAACAACAATATAGTTTTAAAAAATGAAAAATCATGTAAGGCCCACTATATGGCCTTAGTAAAAATCTAGTTATGCTCACCAAGCCTATCGGCTTCAGAAAAATAAATAGCACCCTCCCTCTAAGACATATATTTTATCTAATTGTCCTTTCGCAAAACAAGTGATCTCAAGATATCTAGAACATACATTTCAATGATGAATCTCATGTTGGTGGGCATTCATCAGAATTTATCAAGAAGAATATATTATAATTTCAACATTCAATTCCAGGCATTCATGTTTACTTGATATTATAAAAGGGATGGGTAACGTTAGTGATTCATATAGGATCAGATCCTAAAAATGTCATTCATATCATAAATGAAAGAAAAAAAAAGACAACAGCATGGAAGGTTTAGATAAATATATTCATTTATTATGTGAAAAAAGGTAGGAATCTCCACATTTCAGATTATCTCTAAGAATATCAACAAAAATAGATTATATCAAATTACAATAATATTCGATCTTTTGATTTGGCCAAGTAGGAAAGAGTCTAGCGGGAACTGTCGATTGAAATACGGAGTGTTGCTCGCCCTAAATCCTCTACTTATGCCCCGGTATGGAGAATATCAACTAAAGTAGTCATCTCCTCAACTCTATTTTGAGCATTTTTTGATTAGGATGATGATGTTGAAAGTTCAAACCATAGGAGACCTATTATTTTCTCGTGTCTCCATATTTTCATAGTCCAAGCATCCATCTAGGCTTGTAGTTTAGATATCAACTGGAGACCCTACTCCAATACCTCTAACACCTACTTCATATACTCAATAAGGGGATCCTCATCTGAAAAATCATGCAAGTTCCTCTCATTGGTGTCCAATATTTTCAAGTTGGGACAATTTGCTGCATGATTTTATATAGTGTTTTTCAATCAAGACCACCTACCCCCAAGTCATGAAATAGCTAATTAAGGCATTCCCCTTGGTCATAAAATGATTCCAAATGAGTCTTAGAAATCAAGGTGTGAAAATTATTCTAGATCAACCTATGTTGAGTCTTAGCTTCTATGACTAGTGGGATGGGTGTACTAAAAAGAGGAATAGCCAGGTGAGATGGCAAAAAAATAGGAGAGGAGGCTCCACATATCACCACCTAAATAGAGACACCATCCATTTATTATAAAAAAGGGATTAATTCCTTAATAAATTGTCTCCCACTATTGGGATGGTCATCATAAGGATGTGTTATCTTCCTCGAAGTCTATCTCAAATCTTCAAAAAGATCCATTATTTCCATGGAAAGAGGGGTTGGTGAGGCAAATAGATTATACACATGACAAACCGTTATTATTATAACACCATTTGAATATGATGATGCCCAAGCTTGGGAATAATCCTGAGTAATAAATGTGGGAGCATTAGTGGGTGGAAGAATGATCTCAGCATCATTATCTTCATGCACCAACATCATCCAAAACTAGAAGATGGTCCTAGGGTGTTTCTCTCATTGTACACCATCCAAATGAAGAGGGGAGACCCTTTGGGTATAGAAAAACTGATGATAAAACTAATAAGTTTTATATGTCTCAAAAAATAACATCTCATCCATCTTTTCTATAATAACCCCATCCCAAAGCAAGATCGTATATGACCTCTCATCAATAGATTTGATACTGTTATCAATAATCAACCCATTCGGTGTGTGGTAAGGGGTGAAATCAAAGATATCAAAGTGGATTAACACATATCTAACATCATCAGGGATTAGTGAAATTTCCTCAACCCTAGATATGTTAAATCTAGGATGAGATAAGTCCTTGGGGGTCCTAGTGGCATTGTAGTATTCATAACAGTTGAAATTCTCCCATATCCAACTAAATAAAAAATTGAAAGGACCACTGATCCTGTATGGGATGTTTCTTTTTGAATATTTCCTAAGAGTTGGTAAATTCATCAAAGGATCAGCACTATCAAATTAATGAACTTCCCTTCCACTAGTTGCACCACCATCAATAGTGTATGAACATAGATTTTTTAACGTACATCCCCAGTTGAGACAATCCATCCATTCAGAAACATGGACATAAAGACCGGTAGAATGAGGCTTAGAGATATACTTAATTTCACTTGGTATCCATGTAAAGTATGATCCTCAGCATCTAGGAGGGACCAATAAGAGATTTCATTTTTCTAGAGCTGTTGGGAAGGGCACTGATGGGGGCGTATAGCAATTGGACTAACCCCATTGTGAGAAAGGAAAATATTGATCTAGTATTTAAAGGATATGAGCAAGTGCATCATCATATCATTCCTCAACCTCTCCTTCACAGTGGTAAGAATGTATCTCTCTAATACTATAGTTTGTAAAGGGTCATCCCAAACATCTGTAGGAGGGAGGAACTCATCGCACATCTCTTAGAGAGGGGAATCTCACATAATTGGTATATTTCCCATAAGCTGATACCCACTTCACCATGGGAAAATGTGTGTTGGTTCTAGGTAACTAATGTCTAATCATTTTTCGAAGAATATTTGGTTGGAAATAAAGAATAAATTGGTAAATCTATATGTATTCATAAATATAGACCTTGTATAACAAGTTAGTAAACTCTATTCCGGTTTTCCTAACTCAGAAGATTTATGCCCATTCATTAGAAAAATTACATCCAATATGAAGATCCCATTTTAAGATCCATCCATTACCTGGGTTGTTCAGAGAAGAGAAAAATATACTTGCGTAACTCTAAGAAGTAGGTCTATGTGAAAAATCACAGCCATCATGGCCCAAGAGAGTGTTTTTTAACATATAAGACAACCCCTGGGATTGAGTTGTGACTAGTTAGTAGTCCTTGGAAATTGTATTCTGAGTACAGTTGGGAGAATTTGACACCCATCAAGATGGAAAATTGAAGTATGGATAAGGAATGACAATATCATCCAGTGGGTTGAACCCGTATAGGGTAATTAGATGCGATAAAGGATAATTTTGAAGCTAAAATGGGAGAAGAAATTTTAGAACCTCGTTATCAGAATTCACATGGTATTAAGGGTTGGCATTACAGTTTCAAAAGATCATAGAAATTTGATTAGCTATAGTAGAGGATCCTTGAAGAGAACCAAAATTCATATGAACAAAAGTAAGTGGCATATTTCATCCATATAAAATAAAATATTGTCAAATGGAATAAAACGATAGTATCATGTGCATCACATGAATAAAAAATTTCATTCGTGAATCACATAAAGGGATCACGAATTATCTGACTTCTGAAGATCTCGTGGGTTGCATAAAATCACAGGGCACTGTGTAACCACATTACCCCTTGAATACTTGAGATCATATGACCTTTTCATGGTCACACGAGCTACATGATAGTCAAAGGATCATATGATCAAGCCAACAGGCCCCATGTAACCCTCAAGATGATCCAGCATCCCAAAACCAAAGATCAAACAATTACCGAAGTATAGTTTGAATTTAATTCAAGATGGATCCTATGAAAAAGAAGTCTTTCATAGGTTCTCTTTAAAAATGGGCTCACAGTGAGGTCTCATGGTCAAATATTTCAGAATGCTCTTATGATGAGGTTACACAACATAAGAAGGGTGAGAGTACTGGAGAAAAGAGTTTCTAGTGAATGAAACCCTCTTTTCTCCCCTATTTATAAGTCATTACATGGAATACCAAGCATTATATGGAAGATAAATCATCCTCCAAGACACTGATTCACGATAATTCCAAAGCCTCATATGGGAATTTACTTTTCTCGTAATCAATCCTTTGTCCCTACAGACGTCACTCCTAAGCAGGGAAATTTGTTGACTCCCAGCAAATGAGCATTAGAAAATTCACAAAGGAAGAAATACCTGAATATGGGTATTATTTTTCCTATATAGAAAATGAATAGGAAGGAGGTCATGATCTCATAAATCATGTGAACTCCCATAAGAAATGTGATCATATGACCAGAAGATGGTTATGTGTACCATAATTCACAATACATAACCTATGGAAGATCCTATGAAGCCCCTTTGGAAAAGACCTTATACTCTTGCAAAGGAACCATGAACAATCATCAATAACGCAGTGGGTGCTAGGAAAGAACCCCCAAGACATGCGGATTGTCAACCAGAATATTCTTGACAAACCCTCCAAAAATCCTCCAAAATAGGAGGAAAATATCCAAAAAGAGGGAGCCACTTGCGGTCATAAAACTCATGTGATGGATCACTGATGGAGAGATTTATTTTTCTCGAAAACACTCAAGAAAAAACATGAGATCCCCAAACTTGGTAAAATAAAGAAAGTAAAGTAAAGGGGAGAAGTTGGTGCCTCTTGTGATCATAAACATCACGTGACATTCCCCTAGAAATCCACAATATGCCACAAGCATGCAATGAAATTTCCACCTCATATATTTCCAGGAAACCTCATGCTCCCCCTTTGGCTATATAAGGAAGGAAAGATGGGATTTTCCATGAAATGCTCATGAATCTCCATAATAACATTTTATTCACATGATGAATCATCTAGAGGTAGAGTGACTTTCTTTGAAAACATTCATGTATCCTTGCAAGATCCCCAAACTTTTTAAAATAAACAAAGTAAATTAAAACCAGAAGGTGGGAGCCTCTTGTGGTCATAAATGATATGCAACACACCCTGGTGATTCGCAAGATGTTATAAGAACCTAGTAGAATGTTTCTCTCATCCTATTAAGGCCCCCTAAAAGGTTATTATTTTCTCATGAAAGGTTCAAAAAAAGTCCCATGAGATCACACGAAGTCCTATCGACTAGTGCTCTGATCTCATGAAGGCCCTTAGACATGTCATCCTGAAAATATAGAATTCATTCATCATGTCTGCAAGATTCAAAAAAAACCCAATATTTCACAACAATATAATAAATGATGTGTTTATGGGGTGGCCTCGTGGTTGTTGAGGATCATGCAATGCCACCAGAATTATATTACATAGGGAACTTGAGAAGATGCATGATGTTAAGTCCATCCACTGAATCCTTCCTGGATTCACGTGATATGTTTCATTCAAAGTGGTGAATTATTGGGTTGAAGAGGCCTATAAATCCCCCACCCTGGCATGAAAAATAAATTTTTACATGCACAGTTAGCCTTTTTGTAACCAAACTCACTGGCACACGCAAACACCAAAGAAAATTTCTTGGAGTGGCTGATCTCACAACTGTAAAAGCTTTCCATTAGGTAAGATATAAGTAACAACCAGAGTGATCATATAGTATGCATGAAGTACTTTGCATGATCACCCATAGATCATGTGAAGGAATTATGGTTGTAATGTGAATAAAATCCCTCATATCTGCTAAATCGTGCGATAATTAAAACAATATAACACTGAAAAAATCTAAGGAATTTTCAATATAAAGGATAGGAAAAAAGGCTAAAAGATGAGAGACTTTCACAAGGAACATATACACTGATCATCATGCACTTCACACGAACCACCCAAGTCATGAGACAGCACCAGGATGTGTTTCCCAGATCATGAGACACTCATTTGGCATACTATATGGATCATAAAAACTCCCTTTGACATGTTGTAGAAAGTCACATGGCACCCCTTGGGAAAGCCACCCAAGTCTGGTGAAAACCTTTGATCTCTCCATACAAGCCTTTCATGTCCTTCAGACATGTATTTTGACTCATATGTAATCACCAGTTCATGTCGGATGAGTCTCATAGTAGCACTTGGTCATGTCAACTGGCTCTCATGATGCCCTCCAGGTATTCCATTCATGTCTCATGATGTCTTCTAGAAAAATCAACCATGATATGTGACACCCTCTGAGACATGTCACCCTAACTCTCATGAAGACCTCTAAGCATGTCTGCTAACTTTCATGTTGAAACTAGGGAAATTTAGTTAGATCATATGATACCCTCTAGGAATTCCAGTTGAGATCATGTGATGGATTCTAGGATCAGCCAGCTAGGTCTTGCAATGTATTTTATATAATTCATCCTTGGTCATGCGAAAACCTTCAGACATGACATCCATATTATGAGAAGTCCTCTGGACAAGTCAGATGAGTCATAAACGTTTCTTGGGACATGTTAGGTAGACACCCTCTGACATATCAAGTAGTCAATAAATGAATTTTGAGTGGACAAACAATTCATGTTAGGTGGGAAAGAAGGCTAAAACAATAGAGAAATGCCAGTGTGTAAGCCCTGATCAATTGAACTATGATGGATTTGATTTCCACCATAACCAAGATACATAGTACACCTATATAAGGCTCTATCTCTATATTAATATCCTAATTTTAATCCTAGTTCATTAGTCTTGCATTTATAAGCAATGAGAATGATCATTTTCCATCCCTTGTTTCCCACACCAAGCATAGATCACGTGTTCTTATGGAGTTGAAATAATCATATCATTTTCACTATAAGACTCTATCAAGATAATGGAAACCTCAGAGTGAAATCCCCAATCATTGGTATAATATGACATGTCTTGTATATAAGGGTAATCTCATAGTGTAATCCTCAATTAGCAACATAATATGATTTGTTCCTTATATAACGGTGACCTTAGTGTGTAATCCCCGATTAACTAAAATATGATGAATATAATTCCTTCCACAACTAGGATACGTAGGGTATCCCCCTGAGGATCGATCTCTATATTATTATATCAAGGGTTTTCCCAAAAAATAATTCCCACATTCATATGTAGTGAGACTGATTATTTTTTAGCCCTTTTTTCTCATACTGGGCATGGATCATGTGGGATTAGGGAGTTGCAATAGTCACATCATTCACATCATGCATCTCCAGCATCCAGAAAAACATCAGTGTTTTAGACTCGATGAGTGTCATGATATAATTGCATCTATATAAGGGAATATACCTTGGGGCCATTCCCAAGAGTATGACTGAACTATGGGAACTCTAATTCCTGCAATAACCAAGATATGTAGGATGTCTTTCTAAGGTATGATCTTAAATAGGCATCCACTTTGGTGTAATTCCCCTCAGGTCTCTGACATTTCAACCATAGAAATCCAATCATTGATGATTCTACCTCATCCATTAGTGGACTGAGAAAACAAATGAACTATGATAACTCTAATTCATTAAATAATTAGGATACAAAGGGAATATCCTTGAGACTCAAGCTTGAATAACTAGTGTCTCAATGCCCACATATATGTCCTTTCTGTATGATGTTAGACTGCACAGTTTTAATGAACTAAATGGTTTTTAACTCCTGTAGTAACTAGGATACGTAGTATGCCTCATAATGGCTCAATCCTATCCTCATAATATTAACCACCTCCTTGCATGGTAGAAAATTATGAATAACTTGGTTATATAGCTTCAGCGCATAAGTAGTTTCTGATTACTAAGAAGATGATGAAGAACATCAGATACATACATATGGCTTCACTAATCAGAAATCCTTCTTCTACTTATAAAAGGGGTTAACCTATGGTCATCCTGTTAGGGTAACTAGTTCCGCATCGATATTAGGAATAGATTCACGAATATATCTTAAATCTATAAGAGAGTCATGGAGTAAGAAAAAATTCCCCCAAAGGGGTTTAATGAACCCAATATACCATCTTATTGTCCAATGTGTGTCCCTAAGAATCATTGGTTCTAAAACCACAAATGACCACCTACCTTTAGAAATCAATTATGTACCTAGTTATGGATGTGGGGACCATAGGGAGTTTCTAGGTAAGACTAATGAAATGGTAAACCCGATGTGAGTGATTGAGCAAGGCATTGAACCCCCCATAATCTAACCTTTGGGGTTGTATTTAATAATGGTATCTCCTTAAAAGCATAAAAAGGATAGAATTCTTAGCTCTTTCCAATAAATTAAATTTTTTAGATGAGGGATTCCCATCCACATCATTTCCCAATGAAACAACAGTCAATAGCCAATATCCTCAACCTTGTATAGATTATTGTATTGATTAGATGAGGGGAGCTAAGTTATTCTCAAATACCGATTTGATATTTGGATATACCATATATGTGTGAGGATATATAACATTACTCATACCACTTTCAAGGGTAGGTATTATTTAAATTAATTTCTTTAAATGATGTATGGTTTAATAAAAATGATAATAATTTTTATTGAACTAGTATATAGAGTCTTTCATCCCTATTTGGATTCATTTGTAGTCATTTTTATTGATTTTTTGGTATACTCCTTGATGTAGGAGAACCATGATCAACATTTAGAGGTTTTCTTAGGCACACTAAGAGAGATTCAGATTTTTTTTAAACTCTTAAAGTGATAGTTTTAGATAATATGGGTTTGCCTCATAGGGTTTGATGTCTTGGAATTGAATTCCACTTAGTGGTTCCCTGATCCCGATGGGTTACTAGGCCTCAAGTCCATCTACCCAAATACTAGAGGCTTCTTACTAGCAACGAGGGTCTATGGTGTGTCTGTGGGGAGACTATTCCCTCATTACCAGAGTGTGACGCAATGGTTAAATATAATAATAGGTAAATATAAGAATAAGTATAAATAGATGACACCGCAAAAGTGGACATAATGATATAAAATAGGAACAACTGATAATGATATAAAAGAGATTGTGATACAAGTCATGTCTCTATGAAACTGGAAAACATGGATAAAAGGAAGCAGGTAATACATTCTATATAAACAAAGAAAAAAGAAAAAATTTATCCATCATCCCAAGCTCCATCTCAGTAATCTTCCAGCAAGATCCATCCTAAGAAAGAAATAAATATCAAGTGTTAAAATTAGAACAATTACCTTTTCCAACACCTACATACATGTAATATTCCTAGGTACCAATGGTGACCTAGATAGGGTGTGAGATAAATATAAGTAGTCCACCACCAATGATGTCTATAACAACCATTCCATGTAATGTAAACTAAAACAGTGTGAAGGAATGCATATATAGAATTAAATCAGTATAGTAGTGTAAATAACCAAGTACCTACTTTATCCTCATCTGGTGTCTGAATATGTAACCAGTTTATTAATTAATTAATTTCCAGTTTATATAAGTAATGTGATGTATAACCATCACTAACATCCTGACATGATAGTAATAGTAAAGGATCCAAGGTATACAAGTCATCCTATAATGATGATTATAATTAAAGGGATCCATGGTAATAACCAAGGTATCCTTGACCTTAGGGGATGTGCCAACTCAGGTGGTAACTATAGCCTAGATATAAGTTTTAAGAGTGTAATCCAAGTGGAATCCCCTAAGGATTTACAAAATAATGATTCTAACCGATTCTAAGGAAAACATCCAAGGTAAAATGGGATAAGTAATTACTAGTCCTAAGGGGGTATCCAAGGTGCAATATATCTATAGACATCATGCTGGATTTAAAGAGTGTATCCAAGGAATCGGGTAATAATGAGAGGACCAGTTTGGAATATACCTAACACTGAGAGGGGGGTGAATCAGTGTTGAGGAACTTTTAAACCAATTCTTACTTTTTATCCTTGTACCTCTTGACTTGTTAGGATCTTGATTCTCTTATTCTATTTTACCAGCTGCATGCAATAATAAAAAGCATTAAAAATATGCACACAATATTTTTACAAGGTTCACCACTCAATAAGAGTATCTACGTCCTTTCCATGCATGGGAATGACCAGTGCATGGATTCTCCACTATAATGTGATATGCTTTTACAGTGGTTGACTAGGAAAACAATCCTCTAGTCAGGGTGAGTCCTTATACTTTGGAGGGGGAAGGGAAACAATCCTATCTTCTTGGGCTAGTGACAACCTAGTCCAACTTGCATCATCTAGATGGTTCTTTATACTTCCTATGGAGAGAGTATTCTTCCGTCTTTAGTAAGGTAGGTTCATCTCTTGATCTTCTTTAGTGCTCTTCACTTGATTACTTGCAAAGAAGTGGGAAAGAAATTCTCTTCTTTCTTTCTCTTTTTCTCTAGTGCAAAAACCAACTGCACTAGTTCTTCTTCTTTCTTCTTCTTATTACAACAATTGACTACACTAATATTCTTCTTTCTCTAGATAGAATCACATACACCAATGTGACTATTCAAACACTGAGGATCCACTCACATAGAATCATCTGAATTTAACTACACTAAATAATTATAGGCTTCAATTGGGCATACTATGTTCTTCTTCTTCTTCTTCTCTTCTTTATATGCAGCAAACCTGTAAGTTTAACACTCTTCTTCTTCTTCTTCTGGTTCTTCAATGCAAAACCAGCTTCATTGAAACCTACTCTTCTTCACACATTCACTTTCAGTGAAAAACTATCTTCATTGAGATCTTCTTCTTCTTATTCTTTCTAGAATCACAAGTTCTCTTTGTGATTGCAAAAACAATGAATTCTAGATCAACTTAGCATCATCACAGTTGATCAGAAGTTGGTAAGAACTTCTAGAACAAATCACAGCTTGCGCACCAATCCTTACTTGCATTCCACCCTACTTGTGCACCTCCCTTCTTGCGTGCCATCAAATACTTGCGTGCCACAATGGTTCACAACTCACAACTTGTGTTCCACTTCTACTTGCGCTTCATGCTGTTTGCGCGCCACTCTGCTTGTGCGCCACATTTTGTGTGCCACAACTTGCACGCCACTATTGTGCACAGCTCACAACTTGCATGCCACTTTTGACTTATACACAACACACTTCTTGAAGAAACCTCCCTAAATGCACGCCTCTGACAACTTGTATGCCACTTCTTCTTGCACACCTCCCTACTTGCGTTCCTTATAAATAACCCTCAACTTGCGTGCCACTTCAGCTTGCGCGCCACTTCTACTACTTGCGTGATCAGAGCTCAAATTTTATCTTAAGTTTTGAGCCTTCAAAAAAGGGGAGGCTAGTTGTCTATTTATAGGCATTTTGGTGACTTGTGTACTGCATACACTTGCGTGCCTCTCCAGCACTTGCACGTCGCTCCGGCCCTTACGCGCCGCTCCAGCCCTTGCACACCGCTCCAGCACTTGCGCATCGCTCCATCACTTGCACACCGCTCCATCACTAGCACGCCACTTTATTTCCTTTGTCATATTTTGGTATGATGATGTTGAAATATGACTTGCATGCAACATACACACTTGCATGCCACATATAATTCTATGCCACACTTGCACGCCACTTTTGACTTGCACGCCACTTTCTTTACTTTTCCAAAAAATACTTCATTACTCTCCCTATACTTCATAAGGCTTGCATCACAAGTTCTCAAAACTTATGATATTTGTGAAATACAAATCAGAAAAGCATCACCATAGTTTCAATGTAATATACTGAAACTTCCCTATCTTCCAGCAGCATCATTCCTTTCAATCAAAATTGAATATGAATGGCATCATCATTTCTCCCCCTTTCCATCATAAGTCTTGCATCACAAGTTCTCTTGACTTATGATATTTGTGAAATACATATCTGTAAAGCATCGTATGGTTTTGTCCATTCGTTTGGAATATGAATTCCAAAGTACTTCTTCGTCCTCACTTCAAATCCTCAATTCCTTTTAGAGTGTTAATTCCAAATAACTCCAATCATCTATCTTCATCCAAAAGTGGAGGCTTGAAGCTTCTTCAAATACCTTCAATGTTGCAGAAAATGTATCACATTTGATACATGTATTTGGAACTTTAAGAATAGTGCAACAATCATCTGATTTCAAGGAAATATGTAATTTATAAACTTCTTGGAATACCAAGCCCTTACACGCTCTCTCTTATTCTTCATCCACCATTCTCTACTTCATTCAAATCATATGATTCTTTTCTTCAAGTAAGTTCTTGCATGGTTCTCATGCAATCGTGAAGCATTTCATGGTCTTCTTTAAATATTAATTCTTCTTTAATCATCCTTTGATAGATGATACTTCACCATTCTCCATTGTTGTAAATAATGTGTCACCTTTGACACAAGTTCTTTGAACTTAGTATCAGTTCAACAATCGTCTGAATTAATCTTCTTAGAGAATTTCTCATGTATGACATCCAATGCTATGATTCCATAACAATTCTCCAAGCAACCTCACTTCATCCAATCTCCACTAACTTTTTATTCCTTCTTCATCTCCTTATTCATTTTGATGAGTATTGACAACTGTTGACAACAAATACAATCCTCATACACAAAGTGGTCCCAACAATCTCCCCCTTTTATTTTATTTTCAATACAATAAAGTCTCCTCAAATTAATGTGTCAATGTAAAAATAAAAATATTCTCTCTCTCCTTTACTTGTTTCTCCCCCCCCCTTCATTTCAAACTTTCATTTCACTTTCTATCCCCCTTATTGACAAGAAATACAAAGTTCATGGTAGAGAGGGTATCAGTCCTTACTTAAGCAGTGTGCCATCAATCATTTCACTCTAAGTCTACTTGAGCAAATATTGATGTAGAAAACAAGATAATTTGATTTACACAACAAAGTTTTCCATTATCCACTAATCGTGATACCTCATGAGATGAGATCTCCTACACTTATCTTCAAGGGTTTTCCACTTTCATTCTAGGAAAAATATATAATAAATGTGATAGGAAATAATCGATCCTGAAATTCTTTCACTCACTTCAACAAAAGGATCAAAAATATTCAAGTGAAATTAGCAGGATAAGTGAATTTAGGGCACTTTCATTCTTCTTATGTCACTGATTGACCTAGTTACTACCCTTTTGTAAAAATATATTTATTTTGAGTAACTAAGGATGAGAGATTAAGAAACGAATTACCTTTTCCAATGACATGATCTTCAGAAAATCTTCAGAGTAATTGAATTTTATACCAACTGATGTTGATAATGATTTAGATAATGACTCTAACAGCTTCATCATGTGTCTTTCCCTCAAGGGAACACTTCTCCTCACTGAATCCCAGGTTTTTCCCCATAGATATTACTTCACCTTAAATTCCTTGTATGATAATAACAAATAAAATAAACAAAGATTTAATGGAATAAGGTGGATCCGCTTTTCTCCATCAATGTGAACAACAAGGTTGAGATGATCTTCTCAACCCAGATGCTCCATTCTTCACACTTTCACAACTAATCTTCAATGCTGACTGTGATTGTGTGGACCTCACTATTTCTTCCCTCTCTTTGTGTATGAATATTCTTTATTCAAGGGCTTTCAAAGCACTAGAATCTCCTGGTGAAACTTTCATCTTTTTGATGAATTCTTGTTGGGATGGAGTAAATTCAAATCATTTTTTAATAGTATGACCAGCCTTGTTGCACCTCACACAAAGAACTTCCTTTTCTTCATGTATAATCTTCTTTTTTATTTTAGCACAAGTATTAGCCTATGCAACTTCCATATTTCTCATTCTTTCTAAATATTTTGGCCAAACCACCAAAATATCATTAGAGACTGAGGCATCATGATTGGATCTTCTACATGGCTTCTTCTGAGTGGCTTCCTTCATAGTCGTTATTTTGGATGAACCACCCTTCACCTTCTTGGATTTAGAATCCGATGACTTCTCATCTTTCCTTCTTGAAATCTTCCTGGGTGAATTTTTTTCATATTATTTATTTGATTTCTTCCCAAGGATGCTTATTCATTCTTACTCAGCTTCTGTGGTCTTATTTTCCTATATGAACATGCACCATTCATATGACCAATCCTATTGCATACATCACAGATGTTATCTAACATTTCAAATCTATTTGTAGTATACATATGATTTTGGATCTTTGGATGTTGCTTCTTCTTCTCTGGATTTCTCCCCCTTGAGATGATCTTTCTCTGTACTTTTACATTTAAGGGGTTGTACCAACAATCTTGTTCACAATGTCCAAATCTATTACAACACCAGCATTGACTAAAAAACCTTGACTTCTTCCCATATTATTTATAAGGTTTCTGAATCTTATTCTTGGTATGTTGTGATTTATGTGGGGAGATATCTTCGACATTCTTTCCCCTATCCACCATAGCCATGGTGGTAGGTTTCTTCTCACTTTTATTCATCCATACTTGTTTAGAATTTTTCTTACAACCTGTACTTTTTGTATAAACAAAAACATTAGTACAAGTTGGTATGGATGGTACCTTTACTTTCTTATCTTCTTTTGATTGATCAATGAGTGAAGCCATGATCTTCTTATCACATGTTGGAGGTCGTTTGACAGTAGAATCCTCCATTGAGCATTGAATACTGGCAGCAACTGTTTCCTTCTTTTGTGGAGACTCAATATGTGTCTTCTCAAGATTGGTAAACTCAGGTTCCAATTATAGACATCTCATATTGAGGATGACTTCCTGGTCTTCAATCATAGTCATCTTCTCTTCACAATCCTTCTTTAATCTTTCAACTTCATCTTCATGCATATTTACTTTGTTTTTTAATAAAGGGTCAAGTTATTTGATCTTCTTGGAGTTTTATTCCAAATATATCTCCTTGACATCATTGCTCTTTTTCAGCTCATCTTCATGTGCATGGATCTTCTCTTCTAGAGTCTTGTTGACTCCTTCTTTATCTTCAACATCTATGAACCACTTTGAAGAACTTACTTCAAATCCCCTCTTTGTTGCTTCAAAGGATCCAACTTGTCTGGAGAGATTTAAACATTCGACAATTTTTGCTTGTAATCCTTTCTCCAAAACATCAGTTTCTTCTTCCAGTTGAGTGATATTTTCCTACATGCATTAAAATACTCCACAAAAAAAGAGATGCACTCTCTTCAAGAATACCATGCAGAATCATTCTTAATCTGTCAACTAATATTTCTTGAGATTTTGTAGATTGATTATCACCACTTGTGCCATCATTTTCATCATGAGAATAATTTCCAAATGTAATAACACATACCTCCTTATCATTTGAGGTAGGAAGTTTATCCATATTCTTAGTGTAAACTTGATCCACCTTCTCATAACTTTCCAAGTCTGGTGTGTCTTCAATGTTTGTCATATATGGAGAACCAGATACATCCCCTTCTTTAGATAGGAGGGACTTCTTCTTCAACTTTCTCTTCTCCTTATTTTTCTTATTCATCATGGTCTTCATAGATATAGCCTTATATTCAGATATAACTGAATATTCACTGAAATTTAACTTCATTGATAATTCAGGAAAGAAACTCAAATCTTCAAAAGAGAGTAACTTCACTGTAGAGAATACAACAGAGGTTAACCTCCCTCTGATACCAATTGAGAGGACCAGTTTGGAATATACCTAACACTGGGAGGGCGTGAATCAGTGTTGAGGAATTTTTAAACCAATTATTACTTTTTATCGCTATACCTATTGACCTATTAGGATCTTGATTATCTTATTCTATTTTACCTGCCGCATGTAATAATAGAAAGTAGTAAAAATATTCACACGATATTTTTACAAGGTTCACCGCTCAATAAGAGTAGCTACGTCCTTGACATGAATGGGAATGACCAATACATGGATTCTACACTACAATGTGATATGATTTTACAGTGGTTGACTAGGAAAAAAATCCTCTAGTTAGTGTGAGTCCCTACACTTTGGAGGGGGAAGGGAAAAATTCCTATCTTCCTGGGCCGGTGACAAACTAGCCCAACTTGTAGCCTCTAGTTGGTTCTTTATACTTCTTATGGAGATAGTCTTCTTCCCACTTTAGTAAGGTAGATTATGCTCTTGATCTTATTTAGTACTCTGTACTTGATTACTTGTAAAGAAGTAGGCAGGAAATTTACTTCTTTCTCTCTCTTCTTCTCTAGTGCAAAAACCAACTTCACTAGTTCTTCTTATTTCTTCTTCTTAGTGAAACAACTAACTACACTAATATTCTTCTTTCTCTAGCTAGAATCAAAAACACCAATGTGAATATTCTTACACTGGGGATCCTATCACATAGCATCATCTGAATTTAACTACCCTAAATAATTGTAGGCTTCAATTGGGCATACTCTGTTCTTCTTCTTCTTCTTCTCTTCTTTCTATGCAAGAAACCTGTAAGTTGCACACTCTTCTTCTTCTTCTGATTCTTTAATGCAAAACCAGCTACACCAACACCTACTCTTATTCACATGTTCTCTTTCAGTTCAAAACCATCTGCACCAATCTCTTCTTCTTATTCTTCTTTCTAGAATCACAAGTTCTCTTTTTGATTGTAAAAACAATGAAGTATAGATCAACTTAGCATCATCACAGTTTATCATAAGCTGGTAAGAACTTCTATAACAACTCACAGCTTGCGCGCTAATACTTACTTGCACGCCACCCTACTTTCGTGCCATAAAATACTTGAGAACCACAATTTTTTACAACTCACAACTTGTGCACCACTTCTACTTGTGCTGCATGCTGCTTGCGTGCCACTCTGCTTGCGCGCCATAACTTGTGCACCACTATTGTGCACAGATCACAACATGCGTGCCACTTTTGTCTTATACACAACACACTTCTTGAAGACACCTCCCTGCTTTCACACCTCTGACAACTTGCGTACCACTTCGGCTTGCGTGCCTCCCTACTTGCGCGCCTTATAAATAACCCTCAACTTGCATGCCACTTCATCGTGCGCGCCACTTCTACTACTTGCGCGATCAGAGCTCAGATTTTATCTTAAGTGTTGATCCTTCAAAAATGAGGAGGATAGTCATCTATTTATAGTAATTTTGTTGAATTGCATGCCACATACACTTGTGCGCCACTCCAGAACTTTCCCACCGCTCCAGCCCTTGTGCGCCGCTCCAACACTTGTACACCGCTCCAGCACTTCCGCGCCACTCCATTACTTGCGCACTGCTCCAGAACTTGTGCGCCACTTTCTTTCCATTGTCATATTTTGATATGATGATGTTGAAATATGACTTGTGCATAACATACACTTGCATTCCACATATACTTACGCGCCACACTAGCGCACCACTTTTTACTTGCACGCCACTTTCTTTACTTTTCCAAAAAACACTTCTTTACTCTCCCTATCCTTCATAAGGCTTGCATCACAAGTTATCCAAACTTTTGATATTTTTGAAATACAAATCAGAAAATCATTTTCATAGTTTCAATGGAAAGTAATAAAACTTCCCTATCTTCCAGAAGCATCATTCCTTCCAATCAAAATTGTATATGACTGGCATCATAATTTATCCCCCTTTCCATCGTAAGGATTTCATCACAAGTTCTCCTGACTTATGATATTTTTGAAATATATATCAGAAAATCATCGTTTGGTTATTTCCATTATTTTTGGAATATGAATTCCAAAGTACTTCTTCATCCTCACTTAAAATCCTCAATTCCTTTTGGAGTGTTAATTCCAAAGAACTCCAACCATCTCTCTTAATCCAAGAGTTGAGGCTTGAAGCTTCTTCAAATAACTTCAATGTTGCAGACAATGTATCGCCTTTGATACATGTATTTGTAACTTTAAGAACAGTGCAATGATCATCTGATTTTAAGGCAATGTGCAATTCATGACCTTCTTAGAAAGACAATCCCTTCCACACTCTCTCTTCTTCTTCAGTCATCATACTATACTTCATTAAAATCATATGATTATTTTATTCAAGTAAGCTCTTTCATGGTTCTCATATAATCATGAAGCATTTCATGGTCTTATTTAAATCCTCGTTCTTATTCAATCATCCTTAGATGGATGATACTTCACCATTCTTCATTGTTGTAAAAAATGTGTCACCTTTGACACAAGTTCTTTGAACTTAGTATCAGTTCAACAATCGTCCGAATTAATCTTCTTAGAGAATTTCTCAAGTATGACATCCAATTCTATGATTCCATAACAATTCTCTAGGAAACCTCACTTCAGCCAATCTCCACTAACTTTTTATTCCTTCTTCATCTCCTTCTTAATTTTGATGAGTTTTGACAACTATTGACAACAAATACAATCTTCATACACAAAGTGCTCCCAACAAATAATAATGAATGGATCCTATATTTTCATATTGGGCATCAATAAGTAGACAAAGATAAGGTTCCAAGGTTTTTATCAACCTTGGAAACTAGAAACCCTGAATCGGAATGGAATCTATGAGGGATCAAGGAATTACCTCAGGAATCCAACGCATGCTTGAGTCTGACCGCTCCTATAATAATAAAGAATATGTCCATATACAATAAGAACCTTTTAATTGATTCATTCAATTAATTAGGCCATGTAATACTCATTGTATTTAATAAATCATTTGGTCCATGTCATTTCCATTTATGAGTGTGAAAAGACTAATAGGGGATGAAACCATTTAGTTCATTTAAGTAATAATCAATTTATTAGGTCCACTCCACTACCTTCAATTAAACATGGAAAGGTGTGCAATGGACGTGCAAACAAGTCTTACATTTACATTTATGTATGCCAAGTCATATATACAATATACTTTCCTATTACCATTTAAAATTGATTTATCAAGTTGAAGAAATTACCTTATAAGGGTCAAGTGAAAAACATACTTGTGAAATACATTTAACTTTCATTTAATTAAATAACACTTATCTTTATAAAGGTTGAGCCATGGAACACTCGAACGGTGGTGCAGATAGGCTTAACAAGCTACTAAAAGAATAATCATGCAAAACACCCTACATGGGGTGGTCAGTGTTGAAGTCATAACCTCCAATGATGGATGATAGATATGACAAGTGTCTTGGAACATAGTTCTAATGACTACAAGCTAGGAAGAAGAATTTTATAGGCCACTCCCAATGAAATAAGAATGCACACATAAAAATTTTATAAAATGATGAAACTTAAGGGATAAGTTATAGATCACCTACCTTAGTCTTGTATGAATCTCCTTTACTAGTACCAGCCTTTAATTTGGCCTAGATTGGAAGATATCAGAAGAATTGATAAATACCCTAAAAATAAGGCATATGAACCAGCATCTAAATAGCATCTTCAATAAAAATAAGAATAACAAATGGATAAAAAGGAATCAAGTGCTTAAGGATATGCATCTAATGTGATGAATGAGGATTGAATAATAGATTGAATGGGGATTCAAGATCAAAAGATACCAATGAGCTTGAAAGGGGAGAAAAAGGGAGAGGGTTGTCCACTAGAGTAAAAAGAGAGTAAGGGGAGTTAAAAAATTTAATTAAGGGAATTTTTTTCATTTCACCCAAAAATAGGGGTCGAATGGTTTGGTTGCATGGTTAGATAGGTCATATGTCAACCATGTGCCCTTCACTACTTCAAGAGGCACTTTGTATGATTAGGCTACATAGTTAGGGAAACCATGTTCCAACTATGAACAACACCTATGCTAAAATTTCTATAGTTTTTTCATTGGTATGTATCCCCTGGTTCATGTTTAGGTAAAACCATGTGCCCTGCTTCACCCCTATGTCTATCCCCACACAGTTAGGAAAGATCGTGTGGTCTGTGTTGCACGGTTCCTACTAACTATATGGGCTAGTGTTTTTCTCTACCATTTTGGAGTTTTGATCTCCAAACAAGCTATGGACACCCCTAGAAACATTATTAAACTCATTATCCATACATATTTGGTCCAAAATAATAAATTAAAAAAAATTTAAAAGGATCCATTCATGATTGAAAAATTGGGTTCTTACATAGGGCGTATTATATCAGAGGCCAGTATATCAATGGAACTTAATAAGGTTGAGATTGGGGTTTCATGATAGAAACCCAATATTTTTTGAGATTTGTAACTTCATAGGATTGGTAGGATATTGGAGGAGATTCATTCGGGGATTCTCATAATTAGAAGCATTGATGATGGCCTTAACCAAGAAGTGGGTGAATTTTGAGTGGTTTGATCCTTATAAGTGTTCCTTCTAAGAGGTAAAGGGTAGGTTGACATCTACATAGATATTGAAGTTACCTGAGTTGGGTAAGGAGTATACCCTACATTTTGATGCATCAATTGTCAGTCTTGGAGCAATGTTGATGCGGGATGGATGAGTACTTGCTTATGGGTCCATGAAGCTAATACCACATGAGTAGAACTACCTAATGTGTGATATAGAGTTGGGGTGATGGTGAACGCATTGAGATATTAGTGTTACTACCAGTTTCAGGAGATATTTGCGGTGTTTACCATTCATAATAGACCTAAATATATATTTTCACAACATAAACTAAACCTTATATATAGAATGTGTTTCAAATAATTTGTTATACCCTGGTCCCATAATACACCCCAAGAGGGTGGTGAATTAGGTTGAAAAAACATATCAACAATGTGTTGATATGGAAATTAATAACTATTTCACTAGTATATGATTACAACTTTAGGAAGAGATCACTACCCATACAAGTTCCATGACCTCTTCATCTCTTCTACATACGACTTTTCAAGAGGGAAAATATAGAGATGAAAAGTAGTTTAATCTTACAAATATTTCAAAAAAAGATAAGTAACACCAAACTATGAGGGTGTTATTATATGATGCTCTAATTATACAATTATAGATCTTAATGAATATGAATAGTAAGTTACACTTTTCTTATCTTAAATATATTTCATATCGATAAAACTCTTCCAGTTTCTAATCTTAAAGTGATCACCCTCTATTCTGTGTGATACCTCTAGTTTTACACAATAGTTTCTTATTATCTAGAAAAAATTGATTTTTTCCTTTGAAACTCAAATAATAATAACTACCCAAATTCTTGTCTTATAATATTAACATTTATATCATCTTTTATTTAATCTCAACTAATTAAATTTGAAATTTTAGTTAAGATATGTTATAAAAACCAATAAACTCCCCAAAGAAAGACAAGTCAATAGTGCCATTTTAACTGCCTAGTTTTTAAGTCTCTCAATGTGGAACTATGATTTATGGCATATCCAGTAATATTTTAGCATATAATTTCAAATAGTTTAAAGTATTTTGGCATATATTTTTTCTTGTGGCGTGAAACCCCTTGGTTTTCTAGGTTTATCAAAACTAAATTACTCAACATGTTATGGTGTAAAATTCTTTCATGGTGAAAGATTCATCAGATCACCAGACTCTTTATGGTGTAAATGGCCTATGTGATGTGGAAACCTCTAGACACTTAAAAATGAATTTTATTCAATATTTTGAATCCAAAACTTCCACAACTTAATCTAATTATGCGGTGTGGAGTAATACATGTCAACCCTTCTATGGTGTATTCTATGACTATGATGTGGAAATAATAAAATCACCAATAGCTATTAAAATAATCATTTCCAACACCTATGGTATAACCTCATATCCATGGTGAATATAGAAAAAATTAACCATTATGTGTCATGAGTAATGGTCTACATATTCAAAACACCCCTTTTTCTCCAATTTTCTCCATAATTCCAAATTTTCAAAATTATTATCAAGTAAAAAAGGATTTTTAAAGGACCTTAAACACACCTTTAACACTTATAAACATTGAAAACATATCCAATAAATAAATACATACCATTGGTTACAACATTCTCCCCCTTTGGATTTTGTTGGAAATGAAATTAGTTCAAATTATAAGGCCAATTTGTTTCAATCCCCCTTTGTTAATAAAATTTAAAAGGTCCTAGAATTTTCCATTTCATAGAAACCAAACAAAGAGTTTTTAATAAGTTATATAATATTACATGCTTCAAATATCATTATATTACACAAGAGAACGTATCTAAAACTACAATTTTGTTAATGATGTTTTATACATGCTTTTCTCTTTGAAAAAAATCCACCTTGATAGTATATCCCTCTGTCTTTAATTCCCATTACAATATATGAACCTATAGCACAACATAAATACCATATACATCATTATATTTAATGGGGGAGAGGGGTGACTCTGAACATATTTAGTTAGAGTAATTTGTTTAAACTCCAATTTTAAACCCATTCCTTTCAAATACAAGAGTTTTCAATGGTTTTGGGAAGATATCAGCCACTTGATATTGAGTTCCAATGAAATATGTATTTATAATGTTGTTCTCCACTTTCTTCTTTATGAAATGGTACTGGATATAGATGTTCTTTGTGTAAGATTTTTGAACCATATTTTTAGAAAACTTAAGAAAAAATTTATTATTGTATTATATAATCATTGTTTGTTTCACTTATTCACCAATATCTTCCAACAGTTTCGTTATCTAGATAAGTTTTGTGTAATATTTGGTGACTAAAACATATTCCACCTCTTTTTTTATTAATGAAACATAATATTGTTTCTTTCTCAACCAACCAACATAATTATTCCTAATGTTTTCATCTCTACCACTTATATATTTTCTATCCATAATGTCACCATCCCAATCAATATCTAAGTATGCTAATAAATCCATGTTCCTTATAAATTTAAACAACAGACTATAATGAAAGGTTCCTTATACATAACTCATTATTATTATCATCACCATGAGTGTTATTTTTAAGGAAAACACTGAAACCTTTCTTCCAAGAATATAGAATGGAAAATATTTGGTCTAGTTATAGTAAGGCAGAGAAAACAACCAATAATTTTTCCATATAGAGTTTAGTATACCACCTTACTATTATCAAGTAAACCCAATTTAGTTACAACTACAATTGGATTTGAAACAGGCTTTCAATCCTCCATTCTAAATTTATTTGGTACTTCTTTTTTATAATTCATTAGTGAAATAAATGTTTTTCCTTTACCATGATTAATGTGTAACCCTATAAAATATTTCAACTCACCAATCATTAACATTTAAAACTTTGTACTCATCAATTATAAAAATTTATCAACCCAATTATTATTTCTTATAAAAAATATAATATCAATTTCATGTAACAATACTATGAACTTCTCTCATTCAAAAAATATAACTTAGAGGTTTTAATTAAACCCTCAAATATTGAACTCTATTTATCTCAAAAATGTATCCAACCTTGCATACCAAGAATGAGGTGTTTGTGTTAGTCCTTACAAATATTTTATCAACATAAACACTTTAGAATCATTATTTCCAAGAAAAAATCAAATAAGTTGTTTTATATATACCTCTTAATTTAAGACTCTATTCATAAATTTAGGCTTCACATCCATCTGAAACATTTTAAACATTCTTTGAATATTCACTATTAAAAAGAAGCTAATATAATCCTTCCTTGATACTAAATAAAATGTATCTTCAATATCATTTCCATCAACTAGGGAATATCCATTACAAAACAATCTAACTTTATTCTAGATAACCTTCCCATTTTCAATTTTCTTGTTCTTGAACATCAACTTTGTACCAATAACATCATTTTTTTAGGTATTTACACAAGCTTAAATATCTGATTTTTTACCAATTTGATCATGTTCTACATTTATGGATTTCACCCATGACTCCTCCTTTTCCCATTTTAAAAATTAAGTAGGTTCAATCTCAAATAATAGATCAATGTGTTCAATTATATTCATTATTAATGTTTGAGTTAGAGTATATGTGTATGTAATGATATTATTTGAGTCAAATTTGGTCCTTTTACTTTTTGATTGGGTCATAGGTTGACTCACCTATTCACTTTTCTCTTTTACAAATTCTATCTCTGGAAATTAATCAGACTAAATATCTTATGTTTCTCTTCAATCAATATTCATGTCTTCACTTTCTTCAAATTCTTCTTCATACATAAGACTTCCATAATTTTTTTCCATTATTCTCAACAACTTTTACATAATTATTATCAATAATTTTGTTGATCCTCTTATTTAAACATTTGTTATCCTTACTCCAAGTTGACTAGCCTAAGAAGATGCCTTCATTCATCACATCATCGTATGTACCTTTATTATCTTCTTTATTTTAGATGAAATACTTTCTTCCAAAATACTCTGAGATACTTCAAACAAGGTTTCATTCCATTCCATATTTCATATGGAATATTCCATACTCCCAAACTAAGTAATAATTTTTTTTGAGTATATAAAACCACTTTAACCACTTCTTTCCAGTAATTACATGAGATTCCATTATCTATCAACAATGTTTTTTCCATATTATTAACCATGTGATTTCTTCTTTCCATAACCCCATTTTATTAAAGATTTCTCACTAATGGCACTTCATGTTTAATACCATGTTTTTCAAGGTGATTTTCAATCACATAATATTTTAATTACATTCCATTATCTAATCTTATAATTTTTATAGACCTTTTAATTTCATTTTCTACTCTTCTTTGAAACCTATTTATGAAATCCAACACTTCTATTTTTGAATGTATGAACATATAAAATCCCATCCTTCTATAGTCATCTATAAATAGAATGAAATATCAATCAACATAGTTACCTATTTAACAAATCTAACCACACACATTGGTGTGAATCAGATTCATCAAAATCAATTTTCTCTTCTTCTTTAGAGGATATGTATTATGAACCATTTTTTCTCACACGCATTAATCAAAAAACTATTCTTGATCTCTCTTCAAGGTAGGAATATCCACTTCTACTATGAATCTTGAAAATTTATCTGTAGTTTTTCATTATCATAGACTATCATTTAATTCCACAATCAGTTTCCCTCTTGCACTATTAATAATCAAGTGCTTTCTATGCTATCAACATGAAATAAATTTTCATTTTCCCCTACCTTTCATCAAATAATTTCTCAATTTTACTTTTATGTAAAAGAACTTCTTACCAAATGATTCATCCAAAACTAAGTCATAAAGTAGGATAAAACTTAATAAATTATGTTATAAACCATAAATAAAAATCACATCGGTATTTCTCAACTCATCTCTAACCAAACAAGTTTTCAATTTTCTTTTATTTTTAATGCTCTATCATTCCAAAACTATATGGTTATATCAAATCTATATTTTACATTCTTTAACAATTTCATATTTCTTATCATATGATATGAACACCCACTATTAAAAATCTAGATACTAATATTATATATTACTTTTAAAGAAATTTCTTTGTATTTCTCCTTTTCAATCTTTCTCTTTCCTATCCATGAAGTTATCGAATAGGTTGAGGCCTTAATTATTTTCTTTCTATAATTTTCATCACAATCCATTAAGTCAAATTATTATTATTCAAGAGGATAAAATTGATTCCTCAAGTTAACTTGATTAGATTATCTTGTATCCAACTTCCGTTTTCTTCTATATAAATTTATTCCTCCTCTATACATGTAATCAATTGCTTTATGTCCAAAATTTGAATAATTAAAATTGTAACAATAGAAAAAAAATACTTCCCTAGTATGAATAGCATGTACGAAATCTCATTTGTTAGCTTCCAATTTATTATCCTCTTAGATAGAATTCAGCTTCACCATAATAGGACATAGTGTGGCCAAGAAAACTATAGAACAAAAATGTCATCAATGGAAAAATTATTTTTCTTATACTCTCCAAATATCTACATATTTTTAATAATTCCCTAATTATTGAAAATTTCTTGTTGATTAAGAACTCTTTCCCTTCAACTACTTGCATATGTTCTTCATGATTACAGACTTTGTCTTTATTTTTTTTTCATCAAAACCAATTCCATATTTTCCCATACTATTTTTCATTTGAGTATAAAACATTTCTATAAAGGTTTTTGTACATCATTCATCCCTTTATTTCAAACCTTAGTCTAAAAACTTTCCAAACTGAAGTGTATTCTTTGAACTATCTGTTTTAATTTCTCGATAATTATTTTTTCTAAAATAGACAACTTCTTATTCAAGATTTTTAATCTTATTAAATTTATACTTAATAGATGGTTTACGTTCAACAATGATATTATTCTCTTTTTCAAAATTCAACCTATAATTCATAGCTTCTTCGGATTTAACATGATTATTTTCATATCCTTCTAAAAATTTCTCAGTAAGATCAATTTATACTGCAATTTCAGCAATATATCTTGAAGTCTCCTTCATCAAAGTTCCAATTTTTCTATTTTTCTTTATTTTTAAATCAATATCTTAAATATCATATTCTTGTTCCACTTAGAGATCAACAACTCCCTGTTGTTTATTAACTTATTCAATATCAGTTTTTTATTTATTTCATCGATTCTATTATAGTATATTCTATATATGAAATAAATTTAGTCTGAATACCTTTCAATGAATCTTCATTAGTATCCTTTTATGTCCTTCTTACAATAACTTTCCTCTAAAACTTATTTCCACTTTAATTTCTTAAATTTAAGTTACTTCTAGATATAAAATTATTTTTATGTTTTGGATAGAACTCATACTCATCACATTATTCATAAAACTTATTTAGACATATAAAAATAGTGTATCCATCTATAGAACAATATAAAAAATCTTTTGGTATATTTCTTTAAAATATACCTTTTCCACTTTTAAACTTCGTTGAAAATAGTGATAATAAATCATCACTTTTTTCATCTTCATTTTCAGTAAACTAAGATTATTACTTCTCAATATATTTGAATGTTATTTATTTAGATGAATATTAAAAAGATAATTCTCATTTTACTCTCATTTCATAAGAAACCAATTTTCTATGAAATTCATCAAGATATAATTCACTAAGATTCATTTCCTCAAGAGCTGATACCTTTAGATTATACATGGAAGGAATTCTTCTAATAATCTTTTTTACAATGTTATAATTTTTTATTTCCTAACCAATCCCTAAAATGTCCCCAAAAACATCAGTAATATTGTTAAAGAAACCATATATGTTTTTATGGGAACTCATATTCAGATCATCAAACCTATTTTGTAAGGACTTCAGGTTTTCCTCCTTGACTTTAGTGTCACCTTCAAATATATTATCATGTTTATCCCAAAAACTTATTGTAATTGAGAAATCCATTTCCTTCAAAGAAATATAATTTGAAATTTCCCCTGATAAATCATGAAGATTCTTAGCATCATCATTCATAAATATTTTTTCATATTTCTTTATTGACCTTCCTCTTAGGTCACTTACTCATAACTTATGTACTACAGTAAAAAATACATTTAGTCTAAGAGATCTAAGATGATATCTCATCCAATTTTTTAGAATATGATAATTTCATCCATAAAATAGTGGATTTACTCTATCATTAATAATATAATTAATAGCAACATCTTTTTATAAAAATATTCAATACATAACTTCTACCTCTGATACCACTTTTTGTATTGTGGCCTCATAATACACCCTAAGAGGGGAAGTAAATTAGGGTGACAAAATTTCTTCCTTTACAAAAAATTAGATTTTATATTCATTTTGGAAAATATAACTTAAATTTGATTATTAAAATTAACCAAATATAGAAATATAAAGATCATGAGAACATTTATTTTAGTTTATTCACCTATAAAAGGTTACTCCATGAAGTACATATCAACAATGTGTTGATATGTTGATTAATCACTACTTCACTAGTATGTGATTGCAAAATTAGAAATAAATCACCGTATATCCATGGTCTGTGACCTCTTATTATATTCAAAAAACTACTTTTAAAAATGTAAAATATAGATATGAAACATAGGTCAATTATACAAATATTTTATAAAAATAAGTAACTCCAAACAATGATATTTTTCTTCCCTTATGCTCCAATTCTATGACAATCCATATATTTAATACACTTTATTTCATGATTTATTATATAAAGGTATACTTAATAAAACCCCAAAATATCATGAGTCCTAGTGTCTTTGGAAAATTAGGTACATGACAAAATAACTTAAAACATGGGTATAACATCATTATTCAAAAACATTGAAACATGTCCTTATATTCCTTGGATCTTTTATAACTGCATGGGATAACCTAGGGATATACATAAGAAAAGGGGTAAGATATAATTCCTAGTAAGGGTAAAATAAAATAATAACATTATAAGAGTAATATATGTGATTAAATAGGAATATAAAAAATACATAAAATGGGTGATGATCTTAAACATGAACATAAAAGCATTATATACAATGATAACATGAAGGCAACATAAGAATGTGGAAACAACATAAAACATGACATCATAAACATAAGTTAAGGATAACCACCAAGAAATCATAACATATTGTTATTAGGATAACCTCCTATACACCATACATGGTATCTCATGAGATAAAAATATTACCCAATGCAATATAGGGCTATATAATTTAACGGCCACCCATCACTTATGTATCATGTACATGCATGAATTTTCCACGTAGATCACACAACATAAGGATATATTTCATCACTTTTAACCCAATTATTAAGGATTTTTGGTTAAATATAAGTAAATACCCAATAAATTAAGGATAAATACAACAATTTGAATACCTTTAAGTGGAAATGGGAATGGTAATTCACTATAAAAATGATTGGCATGGAAAACCACATGATCGTTTCAGCAGCACAACATGGGTATATAAAGATTCATAGAAGAGTAAAATGAAAGTTAAAGGGGTATATCATCACTTGTACATAATAATTAAAGTATTAGGAATATTTAAAAGCATATCCCAACATGAACAATTGGAAAACAAAAAAGAATAATTTAAATAAGGTGCTTGAATAAAGAGGAGAATGAGGGGATCTCTTACCATGAGAAGAAACTTATTAAAGCTTGGAATAATCTTTTTAAGATCTTGAGGGAACCTTTAGAAGGATATATATAGGTAAGGGTGGAGTAAATTTATGATACATGGGTTTTTAGTAAAGAATAATGGGATTTTTGGTGGGTTTATAAAGAAAAAGAGAGGGGAATTATTTATTAATTTCTGAACATAGTTTTTTTACTCTATATAATAAATTAATATAAACCAAAACCCATACCATGGTTTTTGACCATGGTCTCTAAAAAATAAGGGTTCATTTTATTATTTTATAATTTCAAGTACCAAACTCGTTAAAATAATACCCTTATTGATGTGGAATTGAGTCATGTTTGTAAATAATTGATTTTAAAACCATAAACAATAATATAGGTTTTTAAGGATTCATTAAGGGTTTATAAAATTAATCAAATAACTATAAAAACATATTATTTTAAAGCTAAAACATGATATTTTTCATTTATATTTGTTAGTATTTATTACAACACTTTTGGGATTTTATGGTGTCATAATACATACTATATATTTATACCATATTTAATTTTGATCCAAAAATTATACTATCATAGAAATTATGAAAAATTCACCATTATATAATTTTGATTTGGTGATTTAAAAAATATAAATTTCTCAAAAAAAATCTCTAAATATGAGATTTTACACTTTCAAATAAAAATCCTAATTTATTGAAAAACATTGGGTTTTTGACAATAACAGTTTTTTGGACCTTATAAAAATTATATTTGACTTCATAAAATTATATTATCATTTATTTAAAATAAATATTATTTGATAATAATATTTTATTAAAATATTATTTATTTTGAAAAATATTTAATTCATCAAAAAGAGTGTCTTTATTTAAATTATATATTTCCCAAAAATAAAATTTATGTTTCATCATATCAAAATATTATTTTCATAAAACTCATTATCCAATCACTTAAAAATTAATAATAAAAATGAATTAATATAATCATTATTTTATTAAAATAAAATATATAGATTCATACTATTTGGATCTAGATACATATCCCTTTATTTCACCAGTGAATTCCCTATGGGTAAGGTGTGTGGTGGTGATATTTTCTTGGGGCGGTTCGGTGAACATGGATTGGGTCATGATCTCGATGATCTTGAAATTATCCTATAAATGGTTTTTCTCATAATTTATTTAGTGAATATTATCTTGGCCTTGGTCAATGTAAAATACCATTGATTTTATCTCCCTTAGAAGCTTCAATAACTGGGATTCATTGGGTACGATCCTACTGGTCGTGGTCATCGCTTCTTCCTTCTATGTTAATTTAACTTTATCATAAACCTTAATATACTGATCTTAATAGTCACTATAAATAAGCTATATTATCAATTTTTATGATGCTTAATGATCTTTTAAATCTAAAAAACCGTCTAATAATTCAAAATAACCCATGAAATGCATGCATTATTTATAACTACATTACTTGATAATGAATTTATTTATTCAAAAAAGAAAAATTCATTTATAAAAGTTTGGGTCGTTAAATTATTCCCCCCATCAAATAAATTCCCTTGAAATTTTCATTTCATACACTAAAATAGATGATGGTGCTTCTATTTCATATCCTCTTCTAGTTCCCATGTTTCTTCCTTAAACATGTGCTTTTTTCACAACACTTTGTCTATGTGAGTTGTCTTGTTTCATAGAAATTTTTCTTTATGATCTAAGATCTTCACTAGCTAATCCTTGTATAATTCTACAATGGTACCACCTATCGATCTAGTACATGTGAAGGGTATGGTATGTAATTCTCAAGTGGGATATATGGAACACATCATGTACTTGATATAGTTTAGGTGGGAATTCTAGTTAATAGAACAGTATTCCAATGCGGTCAAGGATATTAAAGGGGTTGATGTATCTTGGAATAAGCTTTCCTTTCTTCCCAAACCTCATGAATTTATTCCATAGAGATATATGAAGGAACACATTATCTCCAACCTCAAACTCCAAGTCTCATCAGTGATTGTTTTCATATATTTTCTATAGACTTTGTGTGGATTTCATATTTTGTTGAATGGTTTGATCCTTCTTTGTCATATATTGTACAAGACCAAGTTCCATAAACATCTACTCTCAAATGTTATCCCAACATGTCAAAGTTCAACACCTCTTCCCATATAGATCCTCATAAGTTACAATTTTAATGTTATAATGAAAATTATTTTTATATTAGAACTCCACTATAGAAAGTTATTGATCCCAATATCCTTGGAAATCCATTGAACATGATCTTAGAATATCCACTAGAGTTCGAAGGTTTCTTTTAGACTAGACATCCTTATGAGGGTTATAAGTAGTACTAAAACATAGATTTGTATCTAACACTTACTTAAGGCTTCTCCAAAATCTATAGGTAAACCTTGAATATCGATTAGATATAATGGTGATTGTCACTTCATTAAGTCTTTCCACTTATATTATGTATATCTTGGAATGTTTTCTGAGAGATAAATATCCCTTGATAACTATGAAATATGTTGTCTTTATAAAGTGATCGACTACCACCCAGATGGATTTATTTCCTTTATGTGTCCTCAAGATCCCTATGATGAAATACATGGTTATGTTTTACTATTAATATATTTTTATGGGAAATAGTTTCATAATACCCTTATACGTATATCATTATTCTTTAAATTATTGGCATAGTAAGCATCGAGATACAAACTCCACAATATCCATCTTCATGTTATCTCACCAGAAGTTTTAAATCTATATAAATCTTAGTGATTTCTAGATGAATAGAGAATGATGATCTATACACATCATACAAAATATCCTTCTTTAATTCTGGTTTTGATAGGACACATATCTAGGTTCCAAACCATATAACTCCATCTTTAGTAATGTTTAACTCTGAAATATTTTCTACTTTTTTTGGCAGCACCTCATCATCTTTTTTAGCCTCCTTGACCCTATGAAGAATGGATGTTTCAATAGTTATTTGATCAATGTAATATGAATATCCTTTTATTATTCCCATATCCATACTTTGTATTTCTATAAATATTGGATCCCTTTCAATCCTTATCATGGATAGGGTTGCATGATCCTTTCTACTTAGTGCACATGACACTTTGTTCACCTTCCCAGGATGGAAATGGATTGAAAATTCATAATCCTTGATCAAATCTAACCACATTTGTTAGCACATAATAATCTCCTTTTGTGGGAATATATACTTGATGCTTTTATGATCCATATATATGTCACACTTTTCTCTACAGAGGTAGTGTCATCAAATCTTCAATGCGGAGACCACTTCAAGCAATTCTAGATCACGAGTTGGGTAGTACTTATCAGAAATATTTAATTGATGAGAGGAATAGGATATCACTTGTTCATATTTCAAGAGTACACAACCCAATACCTTTTTATATACATCATTTTAGATCACAAATCCTTCCCCACTAGTGGGTAATTTGATTACAGATGCAGTGATTATCCTTTTATTCGACTCTTTAAATCTCTCTTCACATCAATCGGCCCAGAAAAACTTGAATTCCTTTAAATTTATATTTTTTAGTAGGATTAAAAATTCTGAAAATTTCATCTCAAATCAATGATAGAACCAATATAATATAAGGAAAATTTTAATTTCTATTAAAAATGTTGGTCTTATCCATCCTTCAATTGCCTTGATTTTTAAAGGATCCAAAAATATATCTTTTTTGGTGATAATATTCCCTAAGAAAGATACTTTCTCTATCTAGAACTCATATTTACAGTACTTTGAAAATAAATTTTCCTTTTGAAAAGTTTTCATAACATAATTCAATTGATCTTCATGTTCCTCCATTATATTATAGTAGATAAGAATATAATTTATAAAAACTACCACAAATTTTTCAAGATAATCCCTAAAGACTCTATTCATAAACTCTATGAAGATTTTTGGAGAATTAGTGAGTCCAAATGGAATCACTATGAACTCATAGTGCTCATACCTTATATGAAAATAAGTCATGAGGATATCCACTTTCTTCACATTTTCTTGATAATATCCTGACTGAAGATCCACCTTACATAAGTATGGTGCTCCACATAGATGATTGAAAAATTCCTCAATTTTTAGTAGATTATACTTTTTCTATATCATGGTCTTGTTGATATCTTGATAATCAATGCAGAGGCACATTGACCCATCCTTATTCTTAACAAATAGTACCTCTATGCCCCATAGTGAAGAACATGGTCATATAAACCCTTTATCTAGAGTCTCTTACAGTTTCTCCTTTTCCTATTTAAGTTCAACATTGTCCATTCTATATGGATTTTTTGATATTGGAAAATATATAGGAATAATCTTGACTCAAAACTCATCCTCTTATATAGAAGGGAGACCAAACAATTCATTGCTAAATATAACAGTGAATTTCCTCACAATGGACATGTATTCAAGGATGATATTTTCCTTAGTATAAATCATTTAACCATAATATGCTTGATAATAGGGAAATAATATTCATACTTGTAATGATGATATGAAAAGATATTCATCCTAATCCTTACAATTGTATAGAATAGGAGGATGAATCAAAATACGAAGGTTTATTTCCTTCTATTGATAATTTATGTTGGCTCTATATAAGGAAAGTGAATCCATGCCTAGAATAACATTGAATTTCTCTAAAGGGAGTATCACAAGGTTCTCTTGTAAATTCAGCCCAAAAATTTGGATAGGGGATGAGTTATATGCTTGGGATGAAATAATTAACCCAATCTATTTCTTCCCCAATAAATCAAATTATATGTTTTGAGGTGGTTTTTAAATAGTTCAACTAAACTTTCATGATACAAAATAATTCATAGAACTAGAATCAAAAATTGTGTTCACTATTCTTGAATGAATAACTAGTATACCTGGAACCACTTCATTATTGGGATCCACCTCAAAAATTGTGATGGAATAATCTGACCCTTCATCTCTAGACCATGGAGGTTGTTTGCATCATTTATTATTGACAACCCTTAGCTTAGTGCATTGATTCACATAGTGTCCTTGTTCCTTGTAGTTGAAGCATTGGACAATATGTCAAAGGTTTACTAGATCATTCCTTTCTTTCATCACATTGGTGGGTTTCTCCCATCTATAATCACAAGCTAGTTTCCCCTCCTTTAAAAACCTAAATCATTTCCTCATCCCCTTTAGTAAATTTTCTGGTTGTTTCTTCTCATTAATTTGATAAGTAGGATATTGGAATTTATTTCCACAATTATATTTTTCCATCATACCTCCAGAATTAAACTCTATTTTTTGTTTCTTATCTCTATGAGAACCTTGAGATTCACTAATATCTATTTCTACTTTGATTACACATTGGGAAATTTTCTCATAGCTATCTAATCCCTAAATGTCTAAGTATTTTCATAGACTCAGCTTTATCCCATGAAATAAGTGGTCAGATTTACTTTTAGGGGTAACGAAAAAGTTGGAGGTGTATCATTAAATTTTTTTGAAGTTATATTCATATTATTTGATAGATTACTCATCCCTTAGGTCTAGTTTAAGGAAATACCACTCCATTTAAAGTTATAGAGTTTGAGGAAAATGTTTTTTAAAAACCATTTTTAGAAATTCCTTCCAGTCCATTGCTTCGATCTCCTCCTCAAGCTTTGTATTCTTAACCAACGTTCACCATTGATCAACTTCTCCTTCCATATGATAAATATAAAACATGACCTTTTCTTTCTTAAATAATTTAAGGATAGATAAGAACTTTTCAAAGGACTTGATCCATTGTTTAATGATTAAAGGATTGGAATATCCACTGAAATTCAGAGGCCTTTATCACATAAAGTCCTAAATTGAAACTTTCTCTTTCTTGGGGGAATTAGGGAATTCCTCCTTATTCATGTTTTGGTTAAGAATTGAGTTAAATAATAAATTATTATGATGAAGTTCCTAATTATTTCTCCCATGAGTTTGGGAATCTCATTTGGGTAGTCATCACATTTACTCTCACTCTGGTTGTTGACTCAGTTTTTCCTATTTCTATCTATTAACTAAAATAAATAGAAAATTAGGGATGAGTATTTTAAAATTATTTAACACATAAATAGGAAACCATGATCATTAAAAGGATAAATTTTAAATGATATATATTATTTAACTTTTGAGTTTATAGGTTTCAGTATAAGTTATCAATGATGTATTTCCCAATATAAAATCTTATGGTCATGGTGTTCCCTTCATAAGGGTTCTTAAATAGCTTGTGAATTTCAAAAATCTTATCCCTTGGGAGTGTCAAACTAGGTGTCTATAAAGGATCCTTTTGTGTGCCATGTGATGATCAAGTCCATATCAATGCACTATTTTTGGGTTTATTACCCCTTGGTACAAATTTTCTAGATCCATATACACTTTTAGTATCCATAAAGGGATGTATTTTCTTGGGAACCACTAACTCTATACTTTATCAAAATTTAGGGATGTTTTCTTATGTTTAGTATTATCCCTAAGGATTTTAATATATTTTTCTAATCCTAATCCTCAAGAATAATTATAATTTTATATGATACCAACTATTACAACCCATATCTTTAATACACTTTATTTCATGATTTATTACATGAAGGTACACTTAATACAACCCCATAAGATTTTGAGGCCTAGTGTGTTTGGGAAATTAGGTATATGTAAAAATAATGTAAAATGTGGGAACAAAATCATTATTAAAAAACTTCAAAACATGCCCTTAAATTACTTAGATCTTCTAAAACTACATGAGATAAATTGGGGATGTACATAAGAAAAGGGTGATATATAAATCATGTCATGGTAATAATAAAATCATAACTTGATTAAAGTAATACATATGAGTGAATAGGAATATGAATGAGACATAAAAGGTGTGAGAATCATAAACATAAAAAATAAAAGCATGATATATGATAATAAAATTAAGGTAACATAAAAATGTGGTAACAACATAAAACATGACATCATACACATAATTCAATGATAACAACCAAGACACCATAACGTAGCATGATTATTATAACCTCACATGCTACATGAATGGTATCTCATGAGATAAAAACATTACCTAATGAATTGTATAGATATATAATTTCAGACCCACCCATCACCTTCATATCATGTGAATGAATAAGTGTGACCCATAGATCGTATAACATAAGGATGTCATTCATCACTTTTAACCCTACTGTTAGGATCAGCATTGCATTTTATGTCAATAATGTGTCAATTTTTGTTTGGTGTACTAATGATGAAGTGATTATGCTTGGATAATTGTTATTGATTCATGAAATGGCATTGGATGTTATTCTTATAAAATTATACATGCTAAATGTCACAATATTTGAAGTGGTCTTAAATGTTAAACACATGTGTTAAGGATTTTGCACATTGGAAACATAAAGTGAAGACCACGAAAAATGTAATTGAATGTAGAATAATTGGAGAATATTTCCATGAAAAATAAATGTAATTACATGAAATATTTTGAGGTGTTTTGGAAACAATTGTGGCTTAGAATTATATTATGCACTTAACATATATGCTAACTATTAATTTTTTCCTTACTAAAAAATAAGGGCCAACCCACAACCCTATATAGGCCAGGCTTAACCAAGAAAACCTATGGGACCAGGAGGTCACCACGCCAAAGGGAACAAGCCTAGGACAACCCATTAGTTTAATTGGAGCATGGGAATTCATAGTTCCCAAATTTTATGAGCAGGACCATGTTTAAGGCCCGTAGATATCACAAGACCAAAGGCACACATGAAGATGGGTATGAATCCCACTAGGTAGAAGCTCATGGTGTGTGAAGGTGAAGTGTGGGTTTTGATCCCTTTCCACCAGATCAAAAATTTCATGGGAGGTATTGATTAATAAATCAAAACCCATACGTATTTTATATTTGATATGGGACGCATGAACATTGGGGTACTATTCCTCTGCATTAAATGATATGTAAGGAACTCCCACCATTTGATTTAATCATTCTGAGCCAGCTAATTGAGGGATATGAATTTCCTTAATCCTTCATTTGAAGGATCTTCTCCAATATATCTTCCTCCATTGATGATTTGTGACAATTATTTTCAAGTTTCCTTAGATAAAATCAAGTCCTCTTTCGTATTAAGAGGGTCGCGTCGAACACCTTTGATCAAGTTGATATCCAAACACATGTTGTAAATAGGTTTCATGTTTTTTTATTCATAAATAGAATTATATTGATACACCTAATGAGTTTGAGTCTTAATATAAAAATATAATCTAATAAATACATGAGTTATGTCCAAGATGAGTGGACATGCATGCAGTTACACTTTCATGCAAGTAAACCAAATTGAAAATGGGTGGTAGTTTCATGAAAGCTTCAAACAGGGTGTGTTTGAGATTCCAGTGCATTAGATATTCATATACTCATTTATTTGAAGAGAATTATTCTTTTAAATTTGAATATTTCATGTGATGAGAATCCGCAAATATTCAAACAGGGAATAACCTATGTGAATAATGTAGACCCAAAAACTTTGGGTATTTAAAATGACCCTAAATATTTGTTATACCATGTGAAGAAATAGGAAAATTAATCCTTCAGGTATTTAAATGAGTCTCA
Source organism: Viscum album (assembly GCA_963277665.1). Classification (NCBI taxonomy): domain Eukaryota; kingdom Viridiplantae; phylum Streptophyta; class Magnoliopsida; order Santalales; family Viscaceae; genus Viscum; species Viscum album. The sequence continues at coordinate 82,520,382 of OY728119.1, forward strand.
TTCATAAATTAATTCATTTAGGTTAGTTTATGGGTGAATTTTCTATGTGATAAGAAGAATTCAAAACCCTAATCCCTCAAGTATTTCAGATGCACTGTATGAAGAAGGAAATACCCAACACACTCGGGTATTCTAAATGTGCATTGCATGAAGAAATAAATACCCACAGAATATACATGGTTATTTAGATGAGTGATAATAATACCCACGTTTATTGAGGTATGTTTAAATGATAAATATATGTACCTAAGTATTTATGGTTATTATATTTGAGTGAGAAAAATAAATATGTATTTTGTAAACAAGTTTATTTCATGTAATTAATTGAGATCCCATGAAAAATATTGTTTTGTGTATAGATATGTTCATATATGGGGTGGATAATATTTATAGTATTATAATGTATTTTGATATCTAGATACATACTTGTATCAAAGGGATAAAGAGTTTTAAGTCGATAACCTTTTTAAGTACCAACTTTTGTGCCTGAGCATTCAAAGACCAAGGAGAATCCAGATTGTACCAAATCTGGATTTAGTTGCAAGACCATAATTTATAAATTTATTGATGAAGAAAATGAGAAATTTTTATTCAGTGATCACATGGATTTAGATCAATGTATCATCCTACATTGGATCATCCTTAAAAAAAGGTGAAGACTTCTGGTTGGAGCTAGGAGTAGGAGTCTCTTGGTTGGAGCTAGAGTAAGAAGTCTTTTGGTTGGATATAAAAGAAAATAGAGTCTCTCTATTGGGTACAAAGTATAAGTCTCTTAGTTGGAGTTGGGATCATTGCAATCACTATTTTGATAGTGAATAATCTTAATCACTTGTTTAACAGTGTATAATCTGTAACCGGTGGGGTAACCAATTATAATAAAGAGTAGGAATTATATCAAACCATGTAAAACCTATGTGATTATCTCTCTATTATTACCATTTCACATGAGTGGATATTAATAGATAATATTGTTTGGATCAATAACCTTAACAAGTTTGATAGGTTTAAGTCAGAATTAAAATAATTCATAAAAGGGGTGTACCACTAATTCACCCCCCCCCCAGTGGCACCTAATCTAACATGGGGATATATAATTGGTATTAGATTATGGAGGTTACCTATGAATATTTAAGAAAGTTTTTATGAATTATATATTTAATGAAATAATTTATCTACCTCATATGGAGATTTCTTCCAAGGATCAAAAGAACAGAAATAAAATACTAGTAAAGAAGTTGAAGAAGAATCCCATTATAAATAGAGAGTGTAACACCCTGAATTTTTATGTACCTTTATTTTGAATAAGTTAAATTTATTTGACGGATTCAATTTCATGATACACCAAGTTAATCTTTCATTATATTCTACACCAAGTTAAGCTTGTCCTACATGCAATGTCGGCTTATCTTGCGTTACACACAATACTAAGTTTCTACAAAACTACATTTTATTATTATAATTATTTAAACAAGATAGTTATAGCCTAGACATTAAAATTAGTAATATTAATAGTAAAAACTAATTTTTAAATATTATCTTTAATGTTTTTATATAAATAAAACATATTGATAGTGAAATATATACTTTTCGGTAAAGTCTATAAGTTTTGAGAATACTATTTTGTTAAAATAACTTCTTTTTATATCCTTCCCTAAACAATAATAAATTTAATTTTTGAAAAATTTATAAATTTATTTTTATAAAATAAACTTATTTTTTAAATTAAATATATCAAAATTATGTTAGGGTGAATTTTTTTAATTTTATGAAATATTTCATTTTTGGATAAATAGTGAAAAATACTAAATTTTAATTAAAAATTTTCTTTTCATCTAATTTATTTGTATAGTTAAATTTTATTTTAAACTAGTTTTAAAGTATAATTAGTTCAATTTTACATCAATAAATCCAATTTAGGTCATTGTAATAAATTTTACATTCAAATTGGATATAAAAATATTTCGAACATTTGAACATTTTAACTTTAAAAACTTATTGTCCCGTCCCATCTACGAGATTAATTTTATACTAATTTCTCCCAATTATATGATTTTAATTTGAGAAAATGGATTCCATATTTGAAATAATAATAATAAATAATTTCTAATAAGTAAAAATTAATTTTTTGTAAAAATTATTAGTGAAAAAGTTAAAATTAATCACGACAATTAAGAGAAAAACAAGTTTACTAAGGGACTAAACTTTAAACTTAAGGGGAAAATGACCTAGACACTTGTCCAAAAACAATTTTATGGAAATATTTCGAATTTATTCCATATTTTATAAAATTTTATTCATTATTTTAGGCATATTATTTAAGGGATACCTCTCAATAGTGATTACCTTTTCAGTATTTACAAGTTTGTCACTCACCCACCTTATAAAAGGACACCAAATCTTCCCTTATCTTCCCACATATCAATACCTTTTTATTAGAAAAACCCTATCCAAATCAATTAAAAAAATTATCCTATTAACCTAGAAGCCTCAATTTTTCCATAAATCCAACCAATGAAGTCCTTTGGTACAAACCAAAAGGATATAGTCGAAGAATAGGTAACGTTCATCAACAAACGTTTTTATTTCATTTCTTCCTCAAACCCCTTTAATTATTTTTATTTCATGATTATATATTAAAAATAGTATATTGAATATAAAAATATTTTTTGATGTTAACTTAGTGACCTAAAACTTCACACACTTCCATTAAATGGGATACTCAATCATTGTCCGTGTGTATGGTGGACTCCCGCATTGCAAACCGATGTCATTCATTCTTCCATTACCACCATTAATGGTTGGTAATAATGATGGATTTATAGTTTATAGATAATATTTAATATTTTTTTGGTGTTATTATTATTCTAATATTATTATCTAACACATATCTTCATGCTTTCAGTTTCATGGGAATACAATAACATCGTTCGTGTAGACGAAGGACTACAGCCTCATGAAGAGATGTGATTCATTCATAATTTACATGTAATGTATTAAGTATGGGTTTAATAAAAATATATTATATATATGAAATAAATACTATTATTTTAATGAAAATATCTCATATACTTTTATTTCTTTTAATCCAACAAGAAAATGAAAACAGCATTCATGCGTACATATGACCTACTGTCTCCACAAACGGTGTATTTAATTTCTTACCTCTATCTTTTATAGTTTATTATAAATAAATATATAATAAATTTATATATTATATTTATATAATTTTTATAATTATTTAGATGATTAAATCATGATCTATATAATAGTACCAAAATTAACAAGTCAAAACATGTATGAAAAACAAGGTGGTTATTACCCAAAATGTAACTTTAACATGCTATAGTTAATAAAAGAGTAATATAAAGTCATACGTAAATTATATGTGGTATTATATATATAAATATGGGTATTTTATATATTTATAATAAAATTATATATATTATACATGATTCTTTAACAATTACAAAGATAGTCAATACTTAAGGTAAGGGGTTCTCGTCTAACGTTTATTTTTCATGAGATACAATCCATGTTCACCACCTATTACATGTATGTTGTGTGTATACCTCCCATGGATGTATTTTATTATTATTATAATGATAATTATTTTTATTTACATATCAATTTTATGATATCTCTTTCATGGGTTTTATGGTTCAAAAGTTACCAAATCGGTAAAGGATTTCTGTCAAAATTTTCCTTCTTTGAGATGTATGTTATGATATGGACCTATATTATTTCATGAGGTGTATATAAAACCCATTTGAAATTTAATATCAGGAATTTTTTAATCCTTTTTATATTTTAAGTTTCATTTTATGTTATTTCTTGATGGGTTTTATGATTCAAAGTTACAAAATTGGTAAGAGTTTATTGTTATTATCCCATCGTTTATCTAGATTGTTTACGATTATGATCCCATCAATGAAATATTATGATATATATCAATAACTATAGTGTATTTCTTTATCCTATAGTTATTAATCATATATTTATGTAATGTTACCATTTTTTATACTCTTTGATACTTAAGATAATTAAGAAAATGTTTTTGTTTTTTGAAAATTTGACTTTATTTCTCTCTTCGGTCGAAAATATATTTTCTCCAAAAACCATGTTTTCAAAAAATGTTTTCAAAAATATTATAATATTGTAAAATTATTTTAAAAATACATTTTTACCCATATTTCTTATTTTAAATTTTCTAAAGTAATCTTCTTATCGTTTTATGATCAACGCTCTTTTGAATTCTAACCACAATATGAAAGGAATCCTTGAAAGGAAAGAATTATCCACCACCATGACTGATAATTTATTCTAAGATTCCTTTATAAGTTTTAAAATTTATTTTCAAATAAATTTATTTCAAACTATATTATGTTTTAAAAAATTCTTTTCATTATAGAAAGGAAATTTTCCTCAAGAAATGATTTTAAAATATCTTTCAAAATTATTTTTCATATAAGATGAAATATGTTGGTGTTACATATTCCTTACTGGGGATATGACAAAATAATACCATTTATATTATTTCTTTGAATGTTTTATGTTTTTATGGAATGATTTTTATGACATCTTTTTCTCTTACATGTGTTATACCATGATAAAACATTTATGAAACACACTTCTTTTCAAGGGTTATGTTATGATGAAATGATTATGAAACTTGTCTCTTTTACATAGGTTATTATATGATGAAATGTTTATGATACCCATTCATTTTATGGTTTAGTATATTATTATTATTTTTATTATCTTGTGGATCATATATTTATGATTTCATTGTGTGATGGGTGGGACCTATATTCCCCTCCAATGCATTGGGTAAATATTCATATCTCATGTGATAGTCATGGATGGAATGAGGAGTGAACATGGTTCAGTAAAGGAATTTTTCCGCTAATATGGTCTTGGTAGTGAACCTTAACTACTAATACTATTTAAGTAGTGAACCTATTACATGAAGATTTCCTTAGCATTAAGCCTTGACTACTATTGAAATCATTTGAGATGTTTATGTGTCTTCCACAATTCCATGTCTTATTCCTATGTTATGATTTTATGGATTATACTCTAGATTCTATTATGATTCATGTATTATGAAATACCAATATTTATGCCATGACTCATGTATATGATATTTATATGTAGGCTATAATATTTAAATTTTATGCCTATGTTCTCATACCCATATGTTCATGTTATGCTTATATATCTCCCTTGTTTACCCTTACTGAGCATATGATCTCACCCTTTATTATATTTCCTTTCTATAGGTTATGAAGATATTTATTATGTATGATGTGTCTAATAAGGGTTATATCCATAGATAACTTAGTGGGAGATGATGTATCCCACTTATAGATCAGTGTTTATATTTCTATGTTTCCAAATGCACTAAACTAATATGGTCTTTGGGCATGTGTTTGTGTAATGTATTAAATATTCCACAAAAATGATGTAATGTATATGTATGGGAATCATGGGACACTATATTTGGTATCAAAGAAAATTTTTAGTTAACCTCTATAAACTAGGATGATAAAACTATAGTGAGATCCCTAAGTACATGTCTCTTAGAATAAATCGAAATATGAGTCAAAGTATATGAAAATGTCCTAGAATTTTGGTAAAGGATAGAGTGATTGGTTTCCTAGAAATAAATCCATGTATGTATACTACAAGTAGATGTGGATATGAAATAGATGTACATAGGGGTAACAACCTTGAAAACCCATATTGATCTAGTCTCGATCAATAAATGGTGCATGAAAACTGGCCTTACTGCACACATGGTTTGAAACTCCAGAGGGATACGCTTCAAAAATTCAAAAACACTTTATGAACTATCATGAAGGATTTAAATATAATTTTTCTATTAATGACCTAAGATAAACCTAAGGTTTCATAAATTAAATAAGGTTTCATAATTCATACATCCTATAAGTGATTTTCCATTATTATGTGGTTTCCCACTATGATTATTATTTTTTCTTCTATGCTTTTTAGTTTTTGTCAATGGATGGAACCTGAAGGAACCACATCAATGCTGAGTGTGATGATAAATGATATTATTTTCCTTCTAAACATCCACAATTTATGGGAGATGGAATTAAAAACCTCATTTTTATGATCACAATTATTCCTCAATCTATGAATCATATTGAAATTTCAAATGATCAAAGGAGAGAACAATGTTCTATTGAGTCCTTCATGAGGAAACTCCCACCGTATTTAAATGGGTATTCTAATCCACTAAATTATGAATAATTTATCAGTACCACTGAAAAAATATTTTCTATTCTCAAATGTTTGGAAAATTATAAATTCATTCTAGTTATTTATTATTTAGAAGGTGAATCAGACCAATGGTGGACTCTAATCAAGAATATGAGGCAGGATGATGAAATTGAATCCATGGATTGGGATGAGTTCAAGAACTTATTTTTAAATAAGTAATTTCCTATTATTATTCTTACAAATATGGATAAGGAGTTACTTGAGTTAAATAAAATGTATGATGAATCTATTGGTACCTATGAGGATAATTTTACAAGACATGTTAGATATGCTTCTGGTATTATCATCCAACCTGAAAGTAAAACTGATTTATTCTTTAGTGGATTAAAACCAAGTATTTTAAGGGTGATAACCATAAGAAAATTTAGTAGCCATTAAGAGATTGTGAATTGTTCTATCAAAGTGTAAATGGGTGGTTGGAGTTATGTATCAATCTCATAGTTTTTACAAGAAAAGGAATATGGAGTTAAAAAAAATCTAAAAATCATGGAGAGAAGAAGATGATATTTCATTTATGCTCAAAGTGTGGGAAGAATCATTGAGGAAATTGTCTTAAGGGGTCTAATAAATGTTTTAATTGTGGAAAGGAAGGTCATTGAGCATTTTATTATTGAATTGGTGGGAATAGTTAGCTAACAATGTGAATAGACTCAAAGCTACACATAATGTACCTCCCCCACTTCAATGCTTCAAGTGTAAGGAGAATGGGAATTATACTAACCAGTTCCTGAACCTGATGATTGATGTAAGCAACCTCTTAATATGAGGTAAAAGGTTAAATATCATGTGATTGCTGTTTTTGAAAAGGGGTGTGATAACGACATGGTGAAAGGTACACTTACCATCTACTCTAGAACTATTAATGTTCTATTTGATTCTGGATCTTCCCACTCTTTCATATCTAAATAATTTTCTAAGGGTTTTAAGATTACACCAAAATAATTAGATATAAAATTATCAGTGAAAACCCTTAATGGTGCGATGATCACTTCTCAAGTGTATGATTCCTCTTTGATTGATGTTTGTGGGAATGTTCTTCCTAAAAATCCTATCATTCTTCCTCTTATTGAATTTGATGTCATCTTAGGCATGGATTGCCTTTATCTATATAAATAACACATCAATTATCAAATAAGGTAAGTTAAATTTTATATTTATAAACTAAATATGATCTTCTATCAATGTGATGATAATTTTGAACTTCTTATGGATATTATATTCAGTCTATGGGTATTAATTCCAATTCATAAGGCGTGTTTATATCAAATGGTTGGGGAGAAAATTTGTATCGATGATATTCCTATTATTTAGGAATTTTTTTATGTCTTTCTGAAATATTTTCCTAGCCATCCACCAAAATTTAAAGTTCAATTCTCAATAGAAATCATACCTGGTACCACACCAATTTCAAAGACTCCCTATAGAATGGATCTAATTGAGCTGTAGGAATTAAATAATAAACTATAAGAAAACATTGAAAAGGGAGTCATTCATCCAAGTGTGCCACATTGGGGTGAACCTATTATTTTTTTAAAAAATAAATATGGATTAATGAAACCCTATATTGATTATCGGGAGTTGAACAAGATCATGATCAAGAACAAGTATCTTTTTTCCAATATTGATGACTTGTTTGATCAATTATTTAGATCTAAATACTTTTCCAAGATTGACCTTCATTCTATATATCATCAATTGAGTGTCAATAAGGAGGATATACCAAATATGATATTCCATACAAGGTATAAAAACTATGAATATATAATGATATCTTTTGGTCTTAGTAATTTCCCTACAATATTCATGGATTTAATTAATAGAGTCTTTAGATATTGCATTGATTAGTTTTTGGTAGTCTTTATAGATGATATTCTTATATATTCAAAGAGAAAAGAGAATAAATACCACTTGATAATTGTACTAAAGACCCTAAGGAAGGAGAAACTGTATGAAATATTTAAAAAGTGTAAATTTTAGCTCCAAAAGGTTTCATTTTTGGGTCATATAGTCTCAAGAGAGGGTATAGCAGCAGATCCATAGAATATGGAAGTTTATAAATATTGGCTCATCCCAACCATAGTGATTGTGATATATAGTTTTCTTGGTTTATCTGGATATTATTAATAGTTTTTGTAGAATTTATTACCACTACCTAATCCTCTGAGCAAGTTAACTCATAAAGGTTTCAGGTTCCTCTGGACAGATGAATGTGAGGAAAATTTCAAGGAACTGAAGAGAAGGTTATTCAGTGCACATATTCTTACATTACCCCATAGTGGATAAGGAAGTTTAATCTATATTGATTCATCCAAGAAGGTATTGGGATGTGTTATTATGTATAATAACATGTTTATATCCTATACCTCATGAAAATTGAAGATTCATGAGAAAAATTTCCCAACTCATGATTTGGAGTTAGCTGTGGTATTTTTTTCATTAAAGATATAGAGATATTATCTTTACAGATAAAAGTTTGATATCTATACTAATCACAAAATTTTAAATTATATATTTATATATAAGGATTTGAACATGTACTAGAGATGGCAGTTAGAGCTAATTAAGGATTATGACGGCTCAATAAATTACCAACCAGGAAAAGAGAGCAAGGTGGTTAATGCTCTGAGTTAAAAGGATCAGACTAGATTATCCATGATGAGGATCACAAAAGATATAATTTTTTTTTATTTGAAAAGGATTTACCTAGAAATCCTAATGGAAGGGAAAACTTTTTGTCTTATTATCCATGATAAGGATCTAAAAAGATCTAATATTTTTTTTATTAGAAAAGGATTGACCTGGAAATCCTGAAGGAAGGGAAATTTTTTTATATTTATCAATTTAATGTTAAACCCTCTATCCAAGTGAATATTAAAGAGGCATATAAGGAATATGTAGAGAAAAAAAATAAGTTATAAATTTTCCTGATTTTAATTTTGATCATTATAGAATGATAAGGTTTAGGAACCGTGTATGAATTCCATATGTACCATATTTGAAGGAGTTATTAGAGGAAGCTCATAGTTTTTCATTCTCTATTCAACCTGATAGTACAAAGATGTATACATATTTTAAATAACACTTATGGTGGGATGGAATGAAGAGGGATATCACAGATTTTGTATCTATATGCTTGTTATGTCAACAAGTTAAAGCTAAAAGACAAAATTCTATGCGGATGATGCATCCATTACCCTTACCAGAATGGAAATGGGATAACATCACTATAGATTTTGTCGTTGGACTCCCCCAAAACCTCTAAATGGAATAATGTTATATGGGTGGTAGTTGATAACCTTACTAAGTCAGAACACTTAATTTATATTATAGATGAATTCTATATAGATCATCTTGATAGGATATAAATTAAAGAAGTTATAAGGATTCATCGAGTACCATATTCTATTATATCTGATTAGGATCCTAGGTTTACTTCAAATTTCTATAAAAGTATTCAATAATCCCTTTTAAATAATTGAGTTTCAATACTGTATATCATCCTCAAATGGATGGTTGGCCTGAAAGGATAATTTAAAACCCATAGTATATATTGAGATCTTGTTCTCTAGATTTAAAAGGTGGTTGGGATAAACACCATACTCTAGTTGAATTTTCTTAAAATAATATCTTTCACTCAAGAATTCGGATGACCCTTTGTGAATCCCTATATGGGAATAAATATATAGCTCCAGCGTGTTGGAATGAATTTGAAGAAATAAATCTATTAGGACCTGATATTACTGAAGAAATATAATAGAATGTTAGATCCATTTAAAATCCTTTTAGGATAGCTCAGAGTTGAAAGAAAATTTGTGTTGATAATATTCAATGTGATCTAGAATTTTTAGTTAGTGTAAATCTGTTTCTAATAATTTCTCCATGGAAAAAGGTTATGAGATTCAGGAATAAAGAGAAATTAATCCCTAAGTATATCGGTCCCTTTGAAATTCATGATCATATTGGGACGGTAGCCTATTGATTTTCACTTATACCAAATATATCTCAATTCCATGATGTATTCCATGTATCTCTCCTAATTAAGTATATACTTGACCCTTCATATGTACTAAACACAAAGGTCATGCCGTTGAAGTAAGAACTTTCTTATGAGGAACAACCAGTTGAAGTTATGGATCGTATAGAGAAACTTCTATGAAACAAGACCACTCACATGCTCAAAGATTTGTGGTGAAACCAAAATTTTGAGGAAGCTACATGGGAACTTGAGGATATGATAAGGTAGAAGTATCCTCATTTTTTCTATCATAATGATTAATTTCTAGGGAAAAAATAATTTTAAATGTGGTAGGATGTAACACCCTGAGATATTATAAGCCTTATTTTTAATAAATTAAATTAATTTGGTGGCTTATGCTTCATGAAAAACCAAGTTAATATTTCATTATACACTACACCAATTTAATCCTTCACTACATTCAATACCGACTAAGCTTGGGTGACATGCAACACTAAGTTTCTACGAAACAACATTTTATTATTATAATTATTTAAACAAGAAAGTTATAACCTAGTTTTTAAACTTAGTAATATTAATAGAAATAAATAACTTTTAAATATTATTTATAATGTTTTTATGTAGAGAAAACATATTGGTAATGAAATATATATATTTTGGTAAATTCTACAAGTTTCAAAAATACTATTTTCTTAAAAGAACTTTTTTTTATGTCCTTATGTGAACAATAATAAATTAATTTTTGAAAATTTTATAAATTTAATTTGAAAAAAAAAACTTATTTTTTTAATTCATATTGTTAAAATTATTTTAGGGTGAGTTTTTGGGATTCTTATGAAATATTTCATTTTTGGACGAATAGTGAAAAATACTGAAATTTTATTGAAAACTGCATTTTCATCTAATTTATTTATATAGTTAAATTAAATTTTAAACTAGTTTTAAAGTATAATTAGTTCAATTATATAACAATAAATCCAATTTATTCCATTTTAATCAATTTCATATTAAAAAGTTAAATAAAAATATTTCAAACTTTTGAACATTTTCACTTTGAAAACTCATTGTCTCATCCCGTCTGTGAGATTAATTGTAAACTCTATGATTGGAATTTTAAAAAAATTATTCCATATTTGGAATAAAATTAATTTCTAATTTCTAATAAGTCCAAATTAATTTTTTACAAAAATTATTATTGAAAATTAAAATTAATCATGATAATTAAGAGAAAAAAAGTTTACTAAGGGACTCAACTTTAAACATAAGGGTAAAAACCTATAAACTTGTTAATAAACCATTGGATGGACATATTTATATTATATTTTCTCTTTTATTTAATGTATTTCATTATTGGAGGCACATTATGTAAGGAAGACCTCCCAATAGTGATTACCATTATGGTATTTACAAGTTTTCCACTCACCTCCCTTAAAAAAGGCCACCATCTCTCCTCCTCAGTTAACACATCTAAAGCCATTTTTCTCAGAAAACAATTATCCAAATATCTTTAAATATTAACTCCTATAAACTTATAATCCTCTCTTTTTTAATAAATACAACAAAGGAATTCCTTTAGTGCAAACTAAAAGGAGATACTCGAAGAAGATATAATTTTCATCAATGAACATTTTTGTATTATTTCTTCCTCAAACACATTTAATTATTTTAATTTAATGATTATATAATAAAATAATTATCTTAAATATGTTGATATTTTTTTATGTTAAGTTTATAACCTAAAACTTCACACACTTCCATCAAATGGGATATGCAATCATCGTTCATGTGTACAGCAGACTACCGCCTAACGAACCGATGGCATTCGTTCTTCCATTACCACCTTTAAAGGTTGGGAATAATGATGTGTTTATAGTTTTGATATTTTTTATATTTATGATTTCATTATTATTATTTAATTATTATATAACATATACCTTCATACTTTCCATTTTTTAGGAATATGATAACATCGTTAGTGTGTACAGTGAACTATCATCTCACGAAGCGATATGATTCATTCACGCTTTACATGGAATGAATTAAAGATGGATTTAATATAAATATTTGATATGTATGAAATAAAAATGATTATTTAATTATAATATCTCATTTACTTTTCATTCTTTTAATTCGACAATAAAATGAAAATAGCGTTCATGCATACGTGCGACCAACTGTCTCCATGAACGGTGTATTTAATTCCCTGATTATATATTTTATAGTTTGTTATAAATACATATATAATGAATATATATATATATATTATATTTAAATCATTTTTATCATTATTTATATGGTTAATTCATGATCTAAGTAATAGGACCAATAATAAAAAGTCAAAACATGTATGAAAAACAAAGCAGTAATTACCCAAAACGTAACTTTAACATGAAATTGTTAATAAATGAATAATATAAATTCATAAGTAAATAATATATGGTTTTATATATATGAATATGTTTCTATTATATATTTATAATAGAATTATATCTATTATACAAGAGTTTTTAATGAGTACAAAGAGAGTCAAGACTTAAGGTAAGGAATTTCCATCTCACTCTTATTTTTCGTGAGACACAAACCATGTTCATCTCATATTTATATTATATAGTTTATATAATTCACATGGATATATTTTATTATTTTTATACTGATAATTATTTGGATTTATATATCCATTTTATTATATCTCTTTCATGGGGTTTATGGTTCAAAAGTTACCAAATCGGTAAAGTATTTTTATCACAATTTTCCTTCTTTGAAGTGTATGTTGTGATATGAACTTATATTCTTTAATGAGGTGTATATACAACCCATTTGAACTTTAATATTATAAATTTTTTTCACACTCACTATATTTGAAATTTCATTTTATGTTATTCCTTCATGAGGTTTATGTTTCAAAGTTATCAAAGTGATCAGAGTTTATTTCTACATTCTTATCATTTATCTGGATTATTTATGATTATACTCCAATCAATGAAATATTATGATCTATATCTCAATAAATATCATGAATTTTTTATCCTCTTATTATTCATGATATTTTCATGAAATTGTACCATTTTTTTCACTCTTTGGTACTTAATATAATTAATAAAATGTTTTTAGTAAAATCTAACTTTATTTCTCTCTTCAGTTGAAAATATGTTTTCTACCAAAAACAAGTTTTCTAAATATGTTTTAAAAACTTTTATACTATTATACATTGGTTTCTAAAAGAAATTTTTCCATGTTTTTCCTTTTTACAAAATACTTTTAAAAGGAATCTTCTATTATTTTTCTGATTAAGGATCTTTTGACTTCTAATGACAATATGAAATGAATCATTATTTTAACATGTATGACATGAATATAATTATATATCATTGTAACATCCCCATCCAAATATACAAAAAAAATAGGGCCTTAAGTTAGGTGATCACATAACCACGAGTACTCATCCCCATACGCTAGAGGATGCCGACTAGCAGTGCCGGTCTATAGAGAGATATTGGGGAGACTATACCTGCTTATCATAGTAACATCACATTAGAAATAATATCACTGATAAAAGAACCAATCTTAAACATAAATAGAAAACATAAAGAAAAAGAAAATAAGTAACCAAGAAGCACATGGTAGAAAATATTATGAATGCAAAACATGTCAGGAAGTCATAAAAATAAAATTTCTAGTACCAAAACCATAAAAGATCTTGAACATTGACACATGTCCCAACCTAGCCCTAACATCCCATGATCCAACCCAATATCCCATGCATAAACCAAACCCCAGGACCGTGCCTTAAACCTATAACAAAAACAAGTATCTTATTCTCAAGTACCCAAGTTCCATGGAGGCCCGATTAGAGTGTGAGTACAACTTAGTAAGCCACCACCAATAGTGTCTAAATCAATAACTAGTCTATACAACAGTGTATGCAGGGAAAAAATTACAATAAATAAACATAGAAAAATAAAGGAACATGTTTCACATTTAACAGTCACCTACTCAACCATATTTTATCAAGATACAAGTTTCCCATTTAAACAATTACTAATTAACCATTTTTTCCATCAAGATCTCTAGATTCAACCAACCAACTAAACTAGGTCTAGTTTCACTAGGAGCCTAATCCATAACATAATGGGTTAGAAACATTAATTTACAAGGGGTGATTCAATAATCACAATTTATCAATTTACCCCAGAGCCTTAGTTCAATAATCAAGTCATGTCCACATGTTTGGGAAGCATAGAGCCTTAGTCTGACATCCTAACTCATTCCATGATCATACATTGGGAAGCATAGAGACTCGGTTCAAAATCCCAACTAAAAATTACATAACTCTAACCTTGGGACCTCAATCCAGGTATTCTCATCCTATGGAACTATTAGGGGAATAGATCCTTAGTACAACTCCCTAACTCATGTGTTATAAGGGTGGGGTTTAGAGCCTCAGTCTAACCTAACCCATGGATATAGATCCTCATGTCCAATACCCCACACTACCATCAGTACATTTGCACATTCTTATTTAACCATAACACAATTTACCAAATACAAACCATAATAATTTACCACATTTACCATTTACAAACAAAACTTGTTAGACATATCTCCCTTATAAGGAAAAACATTTTAACACATATACCATTATGCCAAACACCCCCTTATGATATATCATCAACTAAGCATCTTCATTATTTAATTCACTTCATTACCATGTTAACATGCCAATATAATTATTATGGGTTCCATCTCACTAACCACATATCATTTCAATTACTATGGTACTGACAGACCTTTAGAACTACATCATAAAACAAAAAAAATTAAAATACTCATTTGAAATCATCTTGAATCCACCATTTAAAACATGGGTCTTCCTCATTGAAAAATAAAACATACCCCAAATATTTCATTTCCATTTCCAAAATTAAAAATAACCATTAACCCATTTTAACAAAAAGGGATTTGAATCCTCATTTCAATAATTATTTTAAATCTCTTAAGAAACCCCATTTTTAAAAACACTTTGAGGTTAACACCTCCTTTCAATATATTACTCACTTTCAAATAGTATTTTATTTAAATAAATCTATAATCGGGTCAAATCCCCCAAACAAACCATTAAAACAATTTAAAAACCTCCTGTACATTTAATAAAATCTAACTTATAATCATTTCAATTAGCCCATTAACCATGCCCACATACCCAATTACACTTTTACAAGCCATTCACTCTCATAATTCCTTTATCTTAATGTTTACCAATCTATTCACCATTTACAAGGGTTTGACATACTCCATGGGTATCCCTAGGTTAAATCTCACTTCACCAAAGGACCCAACGGGGTATGTGAAGGGTTTCACACCTCAATTTAAGGTATAAATCACTTTTCCTAATCAAAAACATTAAAATACAACAAGATTTTGAATTGGCACAACTACATACACATATAAAACATCAAAACTATAGGAAATATATTTGATCCCATCTACCTCATGCTCGTAGACAACCATTTGATTAAAACTAGACATTGGTTTGAACTCAAAAAACAATAAAATACCTCATATAAGAATTTTCCTAAAAATATGGTTTTAGAGATTTAGAAGAAAAAGAATGGTTCTTCCATCCCTAATCTAGAAAAAGGAAGGAAGATGAGTGTTAGACTCAACTGAATATTTGATACACACCTAAATACTCTCCAAATTGTTAATAATCGAAGTAGAATCATGCCTTGGAAGTCTAGAATGGTTTGGTTAATCACCCAAGATGTTGGAGGAGGAATAGAAGAGAAATTCGGGTTAGAACCCTTGAATCTTGAGTGGAAAAAACTAGAATTTCTCACTTTTTCAGGTCCACATGGTTTTTCTGCATGGTGGACCAAACTATGAACCAACCATGTAGATCATGCAGTCCAAGAGGGGCTAAGGTACACGGTCTCTTGAGTGCACCCACATGGTTTGGAAAATTGTGCATCATCCTCTACCTGAGAGGAGGCTCAGTCGTACGTCTTCCCCTATCCAGGCACACAGTTAGTAATAATTGTTCTCCAATCATGTGTTGAAAACTAAATGACCTATTTTCTTCTCATTTTCGGGTCTCAAGCCCTATAGACACCCTTGAAACTCATCATACACCCGAGAAATAATACAGTATCCATGAAAAAGTAAATTTAACCAAATTTTAAATAGGTATATGCCTTTATAAAAGTTCATGAACTTACAACCTTCCCAACTTATAATGGCTCATCCTTGATCTATACTTCCAAGACTTAATGATCCTTCATGATCAAAATTTTGGGTTTTGGGTTCCACCTACCAACCCTCATCTCCCCAGTTTCCTCATGAACATGAAAATTCCATCACAACACTCAAACCAAACAATAGTCTTACCCACAAAACAATTTCCCATTGTGATCCAAATCATGAACCCAATGCTCCTCAAGGAAACATCTACCCCAAACTCATCATCACCTCAACCAACACACGATAGAGGTCCAAGAAACATTGTTGAACCACTATACATAAGGATACGAAAAATGCACTACATTACCTTGGGAGAACCAATCAGAACACCCCTGGTCCAATCCTCTTTGTGATTCATGGCCCAAATCTCTTGGAGCCCCCTCAAATGGCTTCCAAAATTCTAATAGTGACCCAATATCAGCATCACTGAAGAGACATGTAGATTCTAACCACATTTTCTGGCCTATATCAATTCAAAACTCAAGGCTAAATAGCCCCACACCATGTCTAAACATTCACAGCATAACCACAAGAATAACCTTCATATCATGGTACTCAACCGGTAAAAACTTGATCCAACACCCATCACCAACATTGATACACCAAGATGGAACTTACTTAAGTCCATCCAACTCGAAACACCATTCACATCATTAACCATCTACTTTCACACTATTGTGATCCCCTCCATATGCATTAGTTAACCACCACCATTTTGCAGGTTGAGAACTTCCATCATTGAGAAAGATACAAATAGAACCTCAACTCATCCTTTACAACTTACCCGATGTAGTTCCCAACTCACTACGCCCAAAATTCCAAGAGAACTCCACCCAACTCTGGCCTTCATCCTATCCACTGAAACTACCCTATATTGGTCACACTTTCAATGTCCCTATCTAAACCATGGACTACTTGGTTCTTCCTCAAAACACAATCCCATTATTAGGATGCACTTATCCCACCACATTCATTCTCTTTTACCATACTATGCCAAGCCATCCCCGACTGGTTTGTCCCAAAACACCCATCACAGCTCTAACACATGCATCTCAGATTCCTTTTATCACCACCCAGATCCCAAAGCCAACGCTTTGCTCGATCATCTACTACATCCAAGGACCACTTGGCCTTTCCCAAGGAACCCAAACATTCACTTTGCATGTTTCTTATTGGAATCCTAATGCCACTGCAACCACTTCACGACCAGACCTTCACCTCAATGACCTATAAACCACTATTTACATTAGGATTTTTGTTATTAATTCATTACCCAATATATTTCCAACTACCTTGTACCACACTTCAATCATAATTTAAACCCTAAAACTTGGATGTGTCTTTATAGCTCTTCCTAGAACAACAAAACAAACACCAACCACTACCCATTCTGGATTTCGAGAATGAAAATCACAATATACGTCGACATTTATTCTATCCCAAGGACCTCTTCCATAACCATTTCATGGTGTACTTCTCACCATACAACTCCACACACATCACTCTGTGATCATATCCTCTAAGAGGCTCCATTTTAGTTTATTTAAAATTTTGGTAGCTAGGAATAAAGCTAAATCTCTCTCAACATGCCCAAGATTATGTTAAGATATTGGAAAGATCATCAATGGATAAAAGTACTCTAAGAAATTGTTGATGAATGTCATCACAAACTATCAATCACCGTCGTCACCTACCACCATGGAGACACCTTAACCTTCTGAAGTATTGGATTTACCTTCCCACCAACATCTCACTGACACCCAACCATCATTACTCAAGGGGGTTTCCAACTGAACTCACCACCATTCCACAAATCTATACCAAGACGTCGTGAACCCATATTTCTGGTGGCACTACTGTTCTTTCAACTCTCAAGTCCTTCCAGTACGACCCTAGTGATTCACAGTAGAAGAATAAAAATTGATTATCATGAGACACATGTTCACCCATCCCCAATGGTACCATACCTTCCCAACATGCACCCATATCTAGACCTCATCAAGTACCTTGAGGTCCCACACTTTCCTTTGAACACTCACTAAACCTGAATTTGGATCACACAAGTCGTACATCACCAGAGGCAGTCCCAACACCCTCTCACACAACTGGTCATTCCACCTGATACTTCAGCCTCATCAGACTCAAGGATTACTCAACATCTCACCTAACAACCAAACCATTTCTACAACCAAACCCAACAATGTGATCACCCTCATATCAGGAATCACCAATATAAAAAACATTCATCCATGTTTTGGTCACCCTTTCTTTTTCCACCCCAAAAGAATATAGATTTCCACATCAAACACCATCAAAACCATAGGGTTAGGTCCCCAAATGATCCTTCCCCTCATAACCACATTTATAACCAAACATAAGCACCTAGGTGATTCCCCAAGGTTAGACCATGGAATAACTTTTCACTTTTACCAAAATTTTTGATGGTACCCATTGTGTGTCGATTCCACCTCTGTAGAAACCACATGTGCTTCAAATTCCAAGGAAACTACAACATTGGTCCAACCTTCCTCAAGGCTATAGTTTATTTACCCAAAACTATCAACTCATAACCACAACTCAAATCACCTTTCTAAAAACATCAACCTTATTAGTTATCCCTTTAGGCCCAACTTTCACTAGGAAACACTCTCTGTGTTCCACTGCTAAAGACCAAAACATCCACCTGTGTCATACACACCCAAAAGCACTACAAACCTTGGCCAAACCCTCTCCTGATAACCGTGAAAGTCAAATGATACCAAATCCCTAAACTACAGTCACTCCTAAAAAAGTGAATTTTCTCTCCCTCTATTCCAAACACATCAAACCTCAAACAACCCACTACTCGTGGGCGGAAATTCTACCCCCATTCCCAAAACTATGCATATAATGCACCAAAAAACCATTTTCTCTAGGTCCTACACCAAGGATACTCATACACATACTTAATCACCCTGAGCTAAACACCCACTCTAGTGTCTAAAAAAACAACTCATGAGGTATCAACCCACAAGGGACATCCAAATTAACAGACTTCATTTTACAACATCAAGGTCACAACCTAACCATTGGGAATAAATACATCAAGGTGTAAACTTGGAGTTTTTAGGGTGTTTTTGTTTGTTGAAAAATCAGATGACCACAAATCAGTGTGGTTAGTGTTTTTGAAGAAGATATTTAAGGTGGCGTAGTTTCCAAGTGTTTACCAAATTTGTGGGGCCTCAAAATCATGAGTTTTTTATTTTGATAAAGGAAGGTTTTGTGAAAAGGATTTCATGAAGAGAATTTTGTAGACCGAGAATTGTAGTTCATGGAACAAAAAAGGAGGTACATAGAATGGTGATGGAAAATCAGTAAAGTAAGGATTTCTGTATATAAGTGCTATGTGGAGCGTAAAGTGCACTATGCGGGCCGCATAGTAAAAATAATTTGTGGGGGGATTGTCAGTTCGAGGGAGGTTTTTTTTATAGATTGAGGTGATGATTATGGCCTCTAAAAATATTTTTTCATTTGTTAAATACCTTGGCTACCACAAAGGAGAAAGACTCTATGTGGACCGCATAGCAGTTCGCGGGGAAGGTTGCACCGCATCCAAGTTTTAGGTAATTCAGATTAATGGGTTTTATCGATCTATTTGCCTATATAAAGACCCCTAATCAAATCATTGAGATAGAATTTCATTAGAAAATATCATAACTCTAGGAAGAATTTAAAAAAGTATGAATTAGTTTGTGAGGGAGGATTCAATGAAGTGTGAATTAGTTCACATAAAAAAATTCTGCAAAAGGAGTTTGTGGGGATCTGTAGCCCACAAAGGAAAAGATACCACATATAATTGGTGGTATATGGAAAAAAAGGTGACCATGAATTAGGGGTTCTCTGAAGAACAAGAGGTGTTCCATGGAAGAAGAGGCAGTCCGTGGAAGAAGAGGTGGTCTGCAGAAGAAGAGGCAGTCCATGGAAGAAGTGGTAGCTCACAAAAGAAGAGGTGGCCCATAAAGCACTCATTCCACACAATGAAACAAAGTTCATAGATGACTTAAGGTAGTTTGTGAATGATTCAAGGAAGTTATTAAAGTTACTAAAATAGTTCACAAAATTAATTTCCATAAACTAATAGTATACAGAATAGTGTATTTCACCTACGGGTGAAAATAGAACTTCAACAGAGCATCTATTGATAATTGAGGATGTGTTCAATCATGTAAATAAAAGGACCTAAAAGTCCCTAAACATTATGAGGACCCCATATAGAGTAGTGATAAAAGGAATAGGAAAATGAGGATAATTTCCACAAATAGTGATCTAGAGAAAGAGACAAAGGGAGTGACTCTTAGGAAAGTAGTGAGCTAACCCTAAACATTGTAAAGGCAGTAAGCCTGGGAATATAAGTGATCTAGCCTGAACCTTGTAATTTGGTAGTGAGACTTAGTAGATTTGGTACATCATCGAATTTTCATTGTATACTCCTTGGACATAGCCCAGTGAGGGTGAATATAACGAAACACACTTTACATACATTTCTATTGCTTCAAAATTGAATCACACTTATTATAACATATAACAAAACCATTAAAGGACCGTATAGGTATAGTGTCTTTAGAAACTGGGAAACATAAACAACTGGTTCATAAAGCATCTACATTGTCTCCCATTTATTTCATCATATCTAGAGTCCCTTTTGGCATATCCTACTTAATAACCTTCTTCCTAACCTGGGGAAAGAAAACATACAAAAGGGTGAGCTCAAATGCTTAGTAAGGGTAAACAAAAGAAATATCAATCACATCATATTCATAAGAACATAACATTTTGGAAATCATAACCTGCAAAAGAGATCATAATTTCATAACATGGGATAAATCATAGTAGTGAAATGTAATCCCAATAATCATAACTTAAAACATGAAACTTTGTGGCATACACACATAATCATAGAAAATATTTTCTTACTAGTCATGACTCATTGCCAAGACTATCTTAGAGGACAAAGTCCATTTCTGAACCGATTTCACTCCTCGTTTCAGTCCTGTTTCACTAAACCGGATTAACCTGTCGTTCCAGCCATGTCATCTCATGAGATATAAATCTTTACCCAATGCATTGGAGGTAGATATATGTCCCACCCATCTCATAATGAAACCATTCTTATGTGTTCCACAAAATCATAAATCATACATCATAGCATAACCCATGTAATAAAAATGGGATTCTTAAACATCATGCCATCATAACATAATCCACATAAGATAAAAGGACATCATAAAAATAATTCCATCATAACATAATCAAAACAATGTAAAAATATGGATAGAAACATAACCCTATATTATCTTAGATGGAAAATAATTTTGATAAAACACTTGAACTCCATTCTTGAGGAAAATATCCTTTCTACTTCAAAAACAATTTCCTTTATAAACATGTCATATAATTTTGAACTAAAATAAGTTGATTAAAAATAAAATTGAAAACTTGTAAATGAATCCTCATGGAAATAATGTTCTAAAAATCCATTCATGTCATATAAGTTAAAAATAAACATTCTTCTCGTACTTTGGCCAGAAAAGTCAAAAAGTACCTCGTACGAAAAACGACAAAAGATTCCTTTCATATCTTTTACTAAAAACTCACCGAAGGGTGAAATTGGATTTAAAAAATTATAGGAGGATAGAAATAATCTTACATATTGAGGAAACATGTATGTGGATGATAAAAATTCCCCAGTAAATTCTGATGTATAAACAATATCGGATAAAAATGAGATTGTGAGATTTTCCCTTACCTTAGGTCTGATTTTCTTCGTAAGTGTCCGAACCTCCTGTATAATGATTTAAATAATTTCATTGACTTATTAAAGAATCATACTTATTATTATGATATCATAAATGGTCATATTCTTATCTTCTTATTAGTAATATTTCATTACTACTTGTTTTCGGGTGTTTATTACTTTTTGTTCTTATGCGTGTTTTGTCGAATAAATTCTTATTCTTCTTTTTAGGTTATAGATACCTCATTTACATAATGTTATTAGTGTAATATATATCATATTTATTCATTCAATTCATTTATATAATCATTATGCATTGAATATCATGTAGAACGAGTTGCATCACATCGTGGAGATGGTAGGCCGTACGTACGCACGAGCGATGATATCGTTCCCATGACCATGTAATTGTATTGAAGTGTATTTATACTATTTCAGAATAAATATCAATTTAAAATAATCATATATATTTATTATCTATACCATTATACCCATCCAAGTAATGTGGTGGTGGAAAATAGATTACACCATGGCGTGGAGACGGTATTCCGTACGTACACACGCGCGGTGATTTCGTTTTTCGTAGGATGGATAGATGGTGAAATAGGGTTGTTTCATACATATAATAACATATATGTATATGAGTGATACTTATGTTATTACTTCATAATGAAACAACTAAATAAGAAGAAGTAGAAGAAGAAATAAAGTAGAAAGAATCGGTAACGGACATTACCTCTTCTTTGAAGCGCCTCTTCTTAACCTCCTCTTAGGGCACTAAAAATGGTCTTTGAAGAATACCAGGACCTATAGGATGTTTCTAGGTAAATTTATAAGATAAATTGGCAGGGTTTGGACGAGCGTGAAGGCTCAAAGTGGTGTGAGGAAGAGAGGTAGGAGGTTCCCTTTTATAAGAGAGGAGAGGGGCACCTCAAGAAAACTTAAAATATTATTTTATTATAAAGTCATATTCGGTTTTTAATAGCACAAAATTGATTTATTTGTAAGATAAGGTGGGGATGGGTCTAAATACTCTCATCCAATATAATTTATAAAAGTTTATGTTTCTATTTTTACCTTATCATTTAGATTTCACTTTAAGTTAAATAATTTTACTTTTACTCTATCTTCTTGTTTTCTTACACTATAAGGTTAATAAACTTACTATAACAAGCCAAACAAACCCAAAGTTGTTAATTATTAATATATATAACCTAATATAAGTCATTTGGCCGAAACTTAGATTTTTAGGAATAATTTAACAATTAATAATATAATATTTGTTTTAAAAACTATTTTATGTCAATCTTGACACTATTTGGTAATTGATTTTTGTGAAAATGATAACAGCATTATTAGTTCTAAAAAAGTTAATTAAATCAATAATAACATGTCATATTAACCTATAAAATTATTTTAATTCATAAAAAGTCTCAAATTACATTTATTTGGGTATTTATAACATCAATTATGTTAATATTTCATTAATAAGGTAATTACTGCATCATCATTGTGCCAAAAATAAATTAACTTATTTAATGTATAAAAATTACAAATAAAATACCATTATGTAGGAAATATTTTTATATTTCTAATTAATATTTATAGTCGAAATTATCTTATGTATACCCCTATATTAAAAATGTTTTAGTTATTAAACTTTGATTTTAACTATTTTAACTATTCTTTAAATAAAATAATAATAAATGTCCTAATCTAATCCAAGTGGACCTAAATGGTCATATTTTATTACTAAGGTTGTTTTTGGTCGAATTACACTTATCCAATAGAATTATGACATGTGTTAGGGTAATAATAATATCATTTTTAACCTTAATTACCCTATTTACTTTTAACCGTGGTAAAAAAATGTAAAAAGTTACTATTCACCAAAAATTATTTTCATCTCATTGAACCAAATTTTAGTCCTTGATATTAACCTTGTCTCTCGGATTTTCGAAATTCCACTCACAGAAGTAGTAAAATTAAGTTTTATGTAAATTTTCAAACTCTCCTAGGAGGTGGGTAAAAGACGGTGAAAAGTTCAATAAAATTTTTATATGTCTAAAATTATTATAAAATGACTCCAATGAATTACTTTGAACTTATATAGGTATTATGTATCAATTTGGACCTAAAATAAATTTAAATAAAATAAATAATTATTTAAATAAAAAGTCGGTTTTTAAATAGTAACCTAGTGTTTTCACTATTCATCAAAAATTGAAAGTTTTCAGAAAAATACAAAAATTTCACCCTAGGATAATATTGATATTCTGAATCCAAAAATGAAGTCCATTTTGAAAGATAAAATTTAAAAAAATTCCAAAATTGGGTATTACTATTCATAACGGCTAGTTTTAATAATATTTTAATAGCATATCGTTGTTTAGTGAAACTCGATATTGCATATAACGCAAGCTATTGAGTAAGGTCATGATTGCGTGTAAAGAAAGAAAAGCTAGTGTTGTGTGTAGTGAAAGATTCCTTTGATGATGTATATAACATAAAAACAAAATATTTCTCATAAAAGTCTCGGCTGTTACAGTGAACCAACTAAATTTGTTGTGTCTTGTACATGATTTCAATTATATTCATACATTTCTATGATAAAGAGATAGAATAGCATTTTTATAACAATTAAATAAGATCTGAAGGGGCAGTTTTTTTAATTTGTCATGCCCAAATTCACCCCCCCCCCAGGTTATTTAACCTAATTAGGATAACAATTGGTATTAGAGATAAATTTTTAAATTCAGTGGTTCTCTATCAATTGAAGAAATGGAAGCTATTAATCACAAAAGGATTATTATCTTTGATACAAAAAATTTTAATCTATAGAATAATCAAATGCAACACTTATTTTTATCATTGGTTATCGATTTATTTATAACTGAAATGCATGGTATTTTTACCAGAATGGATAGTAATGTTTTATCAGAAGAAGAACATAGATAATTTTATATTTAAGCGAAAGGAATCAATAATTTAGGGGGATCCCTATACAATAAAATTTATATGAAGGTTATTTCATGTAAGTCATCACATGATATGTGTGAAAATTGATAAATATATATGAGGGAGACTCAAAAGTTAGAGAAGAAAATCTTTAGGTTATATAGAAAAAGTATGAGGATATTAGAATGCACCCTAATGAGTCTGTTGATACGTTCTTTGACTAGGTAAATGTTGTTGTGGAAGACATACATAGTCTTGGAGAAATTATTAAAGATGTAAATATTTTCAAGCACATCTTGAGAATACTTCTACCTCAGTTCAATCTGAAAGTTTCTATATTGGAAGATAAATATCCAAAGGAGATGAAATTGGATAGCTTTCATAGTACTCATGTTTCATATGAGATGAGAAATGAAGATAATGAGTCTGTGGAAAAAGAGAAGTCTAAATAAGGGGAATTAAAGGCCATGAATAAGATCACTATTAAATATGGGTAGGAAGAAGAAGATACAGATGAAGTCATGTAATTCCTTTCATCAAATTTATGAAGAGGAAAAGGAAAGTTCAAAGGGAAACTTCCACTTGCATGCTTTCAATGTGGAAAGGTTGGACATCTTAAAGCTTGGTGACCTAAGAAGTCTCAATGTGATGATAAGGAAGAATTTTAAATTCAAAAGAATAAGTCTTCAACCTATGTGAAAAGGTAAGAAGAATTTCTTCAAAAAAAATAATTTTCTTTCAAAAGAATATGATAGTTCAGAAGAATTTGATGCAGAAGAGTTGGAGGACTCTAAGGATCATGAAGCATATGTTATCATGGAATTTATTATAAATTCCCAAAAAAATGGAATAAATCAACAATGATGAAGGATAAGTTAAATAAATAGTTGACCTTTAGTTTAAATTAGAAGATTCTCTTGAGGAAATAGATGTTTGGAGAGACAAAATGAAGAAATCCAATAAAGTGGTTCATGATGCCAAACTTTAAATACAGTACTACGAAGAAGTGAAGTCTGAGCCTAATTAAGAAATTGAAAAACCGAAGTCTTCAATACTAGAGAACACAAAAAATTTTGTTGAATACAAACTCAAAAAATGAAGAACAGAAAAAAGAAATTGATATTTTGGCTATCACTGGAAAAGAAAAAATCAAACGTATCAAAGATATTAAAGAGGAATTTTTCAGTATGTGAAAGAAAGTGAAAGATCGGGAGAAACTATTGATTCTATAAAAGTAAGATACAAATGTAACAGAAAAGGTAAAAGTATAATTCAGAGTTCCAGTGATGTGGACAAAGGAGTTTCAAGGAAAAAATGATTAATCAGAATGATATAGCTGGTATTGGGATTGATCACAAACAGAAAGCAGTAATGTTTGAAATCATACTACAAGAACCTACTCCAAGATTGAAGATTGATTTGGGTATAAATCAGAATCAGAAGATTTAGAGAACCCAAGGGAGAACCAACAATTCAATATTTTCACACAATAATTCACTCCACATGAAATGTTATTATTGTGGAAATATGGGACATTCATAAATTTTTTGCTCCATAAATAAGAGGCATTGAAGGAAACAAGACCACTAGAGGCAGCCATACAAAACTCAATATTCCAAAATATCATTTGATGTTCACTATTTTAGGTGTAAAGGATTAGGGAACATGTAAAGATATTGTTCATCAATAATGTAGAGAAATGTGTCGAAGTAGAATGAATGTGTTCATAAGTATCAATTTAATGTATCATCAAATAAGCTAAAAATTAAAAATTAGTTTGTGGTGTTGCAAGATGAATTTGGTCCATCATACATTGAGGAAGATCAAGATTATTAATCTTTCTGAGTATGAAGTCAAAAACATGGATTAAAAATAAGAGAGATAAACAGGATGTGGTTGTAAATATTTCTTTTAAAGCATCAGATCGAATAAGAATATGGATAATTAATAGTGGATACACCTCTTGTATGATAGGAAATAAAGAACCAGTGATAAGAATCAGATACAACAAGGAAGGTATTGTAAAATTTGGTAATGATGGAGGCTTGAAAACTATTGGTTTAGAAAAATAAAAGTTTATGGGAAAAGATATGATACGTTCAATTATCTTGGTTGTTGAAGGTCTCAATCAAAATTTACTAAGTGTCATTAAATTATGTGATTCAGTACATTCCATAGGCTTTTCTATGAAATTATGTGTCATCAAGGGAAAATATGGTGTAGCTTTTTTGTAGGGAAAGTGTATGAAAGAGAATATCTACCTTGTCAACGGAGTAGACAATTTGTTCCTTCTTTATGAAGGAAGAATAAAATAGGTTATGGAATATAAGTCTTTGTCACTTGATCCAAACATCCTTGGAAGATCTGGTGAAATATGATGATGCTCGAGACCTCCCTAGGTTATTACATGATCATACTCATACATGCGATGATTTTTAGCAAGAGAATATCATTTTAAAGACATATAAGGAAAATGAGAAAGTGTCAACAAAATTTCTTGGGTTGGTCCATATTGATGTGTGCAGAACTATTTCGCCAATATTTATTAATAAGAGAAGATATTATGTTCTCTTGGTTGACGATTTTAGTAGAATAATAGGGGTTTCAATCATCACCCACAAATCTAAGGTGTTCAGTTTCATAACAACTTATCGAAGGGAATTTGAAAAGATGTTAGGTCAAATAATTGTGAATATCTGAATAGATAATGGAATGGAGTTCACAAATTTCCAAGTGGAGGATTATCTCGAGAAACATGGGATAAGGTACCCAGTGTCAGTAGTAATAAATCCTTAAAAAATGGAGCAGTTGAGAGAAGAAATAAAATTATCAATAACATGGCTAGAAAAATTCTCATTGAGAAAGACCTTACAAATACGTTTTGTTAAGAACTAGTGATTAAGTCATTCTACACATCAAATAGAGCGTTATTGTGTAAAAAATAAGAGAATAATCTATATGAGCTATGGAATGGAATGAATCCAACATTGAAGTACTTTTGAGTCTTTGAAAGTAAGTGTTTCATTCTAAATAAGGAGAAACATAATAAGTTTGAATCCCATGAAGATAAAGGGATATTTCTTGGCTACTCAAATAAAAAAATCATATAAATTCTTCAATAATTAAATAGGAAAGTTAGTTGAAAGACATGATGTAACTATAGTAGAGAATGAGCATAGTAAATACATGATCAGTCTCAGGAGGATAGTGATGAAGAGATAAGAAGATCAAGGTATGTTCTAGTTCCAGAGGCTAATTCATAAGAAGATTCAGATAATGAAAAGTATGATAAAAATATATTATCTACAAAAATATCAAAGAGAAGATCCAAATTTGATATATATAAAATAATTGGTTATCAGATAGTGCCAGTGTAGAAAAAGAGGATAAATTCTCTACAGCAAGCATCATTCTTATCACAAGTAGAGACTAAATGTTTTGATGAAGTAGATGGATATGAAAATTGGTTTTAGGCTATGAATAAAGTGTTTTTTCAAATTGATAATAATTAGATATGGGAGATTGTTTTGAGACCAACACATAATAATTTCATCGGGACTAAATTGGTCTTTCACAATAAGATGAATGAATATGGAGCTGTGATTCGAAACAAATCATGAATAGTGTGAAAAGTGTACTCCTATATAGAGGGTATTGATGTTGATGAAACATTTTCACCTATTGTGTGGCTAGAGACAATGAAATTATTCTTGGACATAGCAGTGAAAATAAAGTTTAAAGTTTTATAGATGGATGTAAATTTGGAATTTCTAAATGGGGTTCTAGAATAATAAGTTTATATTGAGAATATAGATGTTTTTATTATTCATGTAGATGATAATAGAGTTTTCTAGCTGAGAAAAGCACTGTATGGGTTGAAGAAAGCATCAAGATCATGGTATTCACAACTCAATCTGTTTTTAAAAGAAACTTAGTTTTTAGCGTGGTGGAGTTTATTATAATATATATGTCAATAATGATAGTAATAAGAGGATGATGGTGATAGTATATGTATATGACATAATAATTGGTGGGTCGGATGAAGCACGGTACAGAGAGTTTTCATAATTCATGAAAAGTAAATTCAAAATGTTAATAATTAGTGAACTGACATTTTTTCTTGTTTTATAGGTGATATAAGGAAATAATGACACATTAATTTCTCAATCAAAATATTACAAGGTTTTGATAATATTTGTAATGGACAATTACATGGAGATAATGACTCTGATGTCTACTCAATTGGAACTTCCATGGGATGATGAAGGTAATGGAGTTAATGTAATAGAATATAGGAAAATCATTGTAAGACTACTATATTTGATAGTGAAAATACCTGATATTAGTTTTCCACATGACAATTAGCATGGTATCAAATCAATACCAAGTAAATCCCCTTTCTTGTAGTGAAAAGAATACTTTAGTATATCAAGGTCATGGTGGATTTTGGTTTTCTATATAATGAAAAATATAAGTAAAAGTTATTGGGATATATAGATACATATTGGGTCAGTTTAATATATGATATAAATTTAACATCACGTGGTACATTATATCTTAGAGGATTAAGTATATATTCACTAATCAAGAAACAAGATTGAATTTCTTTGATCACTACAAAAGATAAATATATTAAATCTACTCAAGCATGCATGTATTTTTTTTGGATGAAGCAATATCATGATTATATGGGAGTTGAAGTAAAGTATCCTATAGGAATAAATTGTGATAATTAAATTATTATAAATCTGAGAAAAAATCTAGTCCATCACACAAGGACAAAGCACATTGAAATAAAGTATCATTTTATCAAGGAGAAAGTGGAGCAAGATCTTGTGAATTTGGAGTATATGCCTACATAACTATAGGTTGAAAACATTATAACAAAGTCCTTACCCAAAGAAGTAGTTGAATGGCATAAACTAGATTTGGGATTACAGTTGAATCCCCACACTTGAAAAAGTGTTTATGTGGGTCCCCCTCTCCCTATGGTATTCTATGTTTTTCCCTAATGTGTTGATCTGTGTTCTCTACCTTGTTGTAGGCCATAATGAAGTGGCCTTCAGGTTCATTGATAAAGGGGTGGAAATTGTGGATATAAAAAAGGTAGAAAATGTCTTAATGAAGACAATGGTATAAGATGATAAGGGTAGTAGTGAAGTAGGGGGGGTTTTAAATTTTATGATGTTAAAGGTGATCGATCAAAGATTATATGTCACAAAAGATGAGGTACATGATGAAGAAATTTGAGTGGTTTTGAAGTGAAGTAATTAATTGATTCACTTTGCATGCTACTCTTATTTATTATGTCAAGCATAGATCATGTGGGCTTAGAGTGTTTGTTGAGTAATAAATCTTTATAAGTGAATTTTGGTAGAAGTTGGAAGTATATTTAACAATGTATCAAATCGTGAAGAGTTGTCTACAAATTCAAAGGGCAGATTTTTGGGAAAAAATCCCTTAAGGTTTCATCTTGGTGTTTTTGGGGTGATTGTGTTTGTTGAAAAATAAAAATAATTGTGAATCAGTCTGGTTGGGGTTTATAAATAATATATTTAAGGTGGCAGAGTTTCCTAGTGTTTTCCAAATTTTTGAGTCTCAAAATCAGGAATTTTTTATTTTGATAAAGGAAGGTTTTCTGTAAAGGAATTCATGGAGTGTAGTTCACAGACCACGAAGCATAGTTGGTGGAATGGAAAGACGTACGCAGAATGGCGATGGAAAATTGTTAAAGAAAGGATTTCTGCATAGCAACGCTACGCGAACTGCGAAGCATACTACACGGACTGCATAGTGAAAATAGTTCACAGAAGGATCATCAGTTCATAGGAATCATGTCATTTGAAGATTGAGGTGTTTATTATGGATTCCACTAAGGGGTTTTGATTTTTGGAAGACATAGATCTTTGTAAATGAGAAAGGTGATATGAAGACTACATTGCAGTTCGCAGTGAATGTTGTACCGCATCGATGTTTTGGGTAATTCAGATTAGAAGGTTTTGCGAAACTATTTTCCTATATAAAGACCACTAATCAGATCATTTAAGGAGAGAGAATTTCATTAGAAAATATCATTGCTCTGGGAAGAATTCAACAAAGTCTGAATTGGTTCATGATGGAGGATTCTATGAATGGTGAAGTAGTTCACAGGAACAATTTTGCAAAAGGATTTTGTGGGGCTTTATAGCCCGCAAAGGAAAAGGGACCACATAAAATAGGTGGTCCGCGAAAGAAAAATGGAATCTATGATATAGGGTTAGTCCATGGAAGATTAGGCAGCCCATGGAAGAAGAGGTAGTCTGCAGGAGAAGAAGTAGTCTGCAGGAGAAGAGGTGGTTCGTGAAGCACTCATGCCAAGCGGTGCAATGCAGTTCACGGAAGACTGAAGGCAGTTCACAGAGGATTTAAGGAAGTTCTAAAAGGCACTAAAATATTTATTGAAAGTAATTTCCACAAACTAACAATATGAGGAATAGTTTATTACACCAATGGGTGAAAATAGAACTTCAACAGAGTATATACTAACAATTTAGGATGCATTCATTCATGCAAATTAAGGGACCTACAAGTCCATAAATTGTGTGTGGATCCCTTCCATATAAGTGAGAAAAGGAAGAGGAAGATGGTGATCATTTACAACTATATTGATCTAGAGAAAGAGATATAGGGAGTGACCCTTGAGAAAGTAATGAACTGATCCTAGACATTGTAAAGCTAGTGACCTTGGACATAGAAGTGATCTAGCCCAAACCTTGTAATTTGGCAGTGAGCCTTGGTGGATTTGGTACATCAGCACATCATCATTGTATGCTCCTTTGATGTATCCCAATGAGTGTGAACCAAGTAAAATTGTTGTTTATTATTCATGATTTCAATTCTATCCATACATTTCTATGGGAAAGATAGAGAAGGGTGTTTTGTATAACAATTAAACAAGATCTAAAGGAGAAGTTGTTTTAATCTATAATTACCTAAGTCACCCCCCTCCCCTCAGGGTATTTATCCTAATTGGGATAACACTAAACAAATACACAAATAGAAACATTCCATCAACCAGAACATCCAAACCCTTCCAGGTATCACATCCATAAACCAAGGTCTCAAAACTAAGACACACTCACTGTCCAAACCACCAATACACCGGTCCAACAACCAGCAAAAGGGATACCCACCACCAATGGCCTTAAAAGCTCCATCATTTTCCTATTTCTCTTATTAATTAAACTTTACCATTCAAAGCCCATGTTTTTACATTTCAGATTTTTCCATTTTCAAAACCCAAGCATTTACACCTCCAGGAACCTTTTTATTAACCCAACATTTCAAAAAAATAAGCTTTATCTAAATTCAAATTTCAAAAAAAAATCATTATGAAACCTTTCAAGGGAAAATTAGTATACAAAATCCAATAAGAAAAGTGCACTACCCATATATGAATCACAAGGAACTATCAATCACAGGAAACATATGGATGACCTATCAATTCTATGTACCCAGCATGATTCATGAACTTACACACCTTTTCTTTCCATACCATCCAAGAGATAAACCCTCATAAATCAATAACCTCAAATCCAAGTGCACCACTCAAGGTGAAAATAAAAATCAACCATAAAATCATAAAACTGAATATCAATTCTCACCCATGGAAACTTGGATTTTCCCTCATATATGGGGAGGCAGGAACCTAGGCACGAGCTGATTACCAAGACTCGATAAGATCCTAGTATCCTATCTACCATGCCCAAAATAATAAGATAAAATAAATGCTTTAATACCACTTTGTAATGTCCTCAGCCCAATATCCACTAAACTGGTGCCCCGAGCCGGGTAGTCACATGACCTCATGTGTGCCTCCCCGTAATCCATAGGCTGTCAACTAGAAGCATAGGTCTATAGAGATATGTTGGGGAGAATATACCTTCTTTTTAGAGTAACATCACAGAAAAAATAATATCATTGATAAAGGAACCGATCTGAACCATAAATGGATAATATACAGAAAAATCAAATAGGTATGAAATAAACACGTGATAAAGTAATATTATGAATGCACTAAATGCCAGGTAGTCATACAAATAAAATGCATAGTACCAAAACCATAAAATATCTTGAACACTAACCTGAGTCCTAACTTGGTCCTGACATTCCATGCTCTAACCCAACATACGATGCATAAACCAAACCTCAAGAACCTGTATGAACCTATAATAGAAATAAGTAGCTTATTCTCAGGTACCTAAGTTCCATGGCAGCCCAAGAAGGGTGTGAGTAAAACTCAATTATCCACCACCAATAGTGTTGAAAGTAATAAATAGACCATAAAATAGTGTATACAGAGAAAAAATTACATTAAATAAACATGGAAAACTAAAGAAACATTTTTCACATGTAAAAGTCACCTAGTTAACCAAATTTTATCAAGAGATAGGTTTCCCATTTAAACAATTACTAATTAACCATTTTGTCCATCATATTCTCTAGATTCCACCAACCAACTAAATAAGGCCCAATCGCACTAGGAGCCTAATCCATATAATAAGGGGTTAGACACTTTAATTTACAATGGGATATTCACTAATCACAATTTATCAATTTACCCTAGAGATTTGGTCGGATAATCAAGTCATTTCCACGTGTTTGGAAGCATATAGCCTCAGTCTAACATCCCAACCCATGTCATGATCGCATGTTGGGAAGCATAGAGCCTTAGTTCGACATCCCAACTAAACATTATATAACACTAACCTTAGAAACTTGGTCCATATAGTATCATCATATGCAACCATTAGGGGAATAGAGCCTCGGTATGACTCCCTAGCCCATGAATTATAGAGGTGGGTTTTAGATCCTCAGTCTAACCCGATCTATTGGTGTATATCCTCATTTCCAATACCCCACACTACCATCAAGTCATGTGCAAATTCTTATTTAACCATAACACAATTTACCAAACACAAACCATAAAAATTTAACACATTTACCATTTAAAAACATAACTCATTAGACATATATCACTTATAAGGTAAAACCCATTAACACATATACTATTAGGCCAAATACCCCCTTATGTTATATCATTAACCAAGCATGTTCATCATTTAATTAATTTAATAATCATGTTAACATGAAAACATAACTTTTATGGGTTCCATCTCACTAACCACACGTCATTTAAATTACTATGGTCCCAACAGACCTTTAGAACTACATCATGGCGCAAAACAAAATTTAAAATACACATTTGAAATAATATTTAATACACCATTTAAAACACATGTCTTCCTTTTTGAAAACTAAAACATTCCCCATGGCTTTCACTTTAATTTCCAACATTCAAAATGACCATTAACCCATTTTCACAAAAAAAGGATCCACACCCTCATTTAAATCTTCATTTGAAATCTATTATGAAAACACATTTTTAAAATAAATTTGAGGTCAATAGATCCTTTCAATACATTACTCACTTTCAAAAATTATTTTTTTTTCAATAAATCTATAATCGAGTCAAATACCAAAGACACACCACTTAAACCATTTCAAAACCTTCAATAAATTTCACAAAATCCAACTTATAATCATTTAAATTAGACCATTAACCATGACCACATACCCAATTACACTTTTACAACCCATTTGATCACATAATTCCCTTATCTGAATGTTTACTAATTTATTTACCATTTACAAGGGTTTGGCATACCCCATTGGTAGCCCTAGGTTTAGTCTCACTTCACCAACAGACCCAATAGGGTTTGTGAAGGGTTTCCCACCCCAATATAATTACCAAATAACTTTACCTAATAAAAAACATTAAAACATAGTAATAAAATGCATTGGAACAACTACATATAAATATAAAACATCAAGACTATGGGCAAGAGCTTTGAGACCTCCTACCTCATGCTCCTAGAAAACCACTCGCTTAAAACTATCCCTTGGTTCACACTCAAACAACCATAAAATCCTCTATCCAAAAATATATCGGAAAAAGAGTGTTTTATATCTTTGGAAGAAGTAAAATAATTCTCACAGCCCTAATCAAGAAAAAGGAAGGAAGGGAGCGTTAGACTCACCCAGATCTTTGATTCTCACCAAAACTCTCTCCAAATAGAAAATAATCAAAGGAGAATCATCCCTTTTAAGTATATAAGGGTTTGGTTTGTCACCCAAGATGTTTGATGAGTAATAGAAAATAAATTTGGGTTATAACCCTTTAAGACCGAGAGGGAAAACTGGAATTTCCCAATTTTTAAGGGATACATGGTTGGCCAAACTATACGTCAACCAAGAGGCTCCTTCTTTCCAAGAGAGTCTAAGCTACATAGTCTCCTAAGCTCACCTGCACGTCTTGGAAAACTTTTTGGAGCCCCTACCTCATCCAAATACTGATAGGAGACTCGGTTTCACATCTTCCCCTAGCCAGATACATGGTTAGTACAAATAACGCACCAACTATGCATTGAGCACTATTTGGAATCCTTTATTCAGTTTTTTAGGTCTTTATCCCTACGAACACCCCCAAAACTCCTCATACACCCTAGAACCACTCCATTATCCATAAAAAGTAAATTTAACCAAAATTTAAATAGGAATGTACCTTCACAAAATTCCAGGATCTTACTATCACCATGACTTCTCACTTCTTTGATGCTTACTTTATAAGTTTTCAAATTTATTTTCAAAGAAAATTATTTTCAAAATGTATTATGTTTTAAAAATATTTTTCAAAGATAAATTGATATTTTCATCAAGAAATTTTTTTAAAATATCTTTCAAAATTATTTCCCATTTAGGATAACATATGTTGGTTTCACTTATTTCTTATTGAGGATATGATCCAATAATACCATTCATATTATTTCTTTTAATGAATTATTTTTTGATATCATGATGTTTATAGAACCCATTTCTCTTCCATGGGTTATACGATGATAAAAAATATCATGAAACCTACTTCTTTTCATGGGTTATGTTATGATGAACGATTTATGAAACCTTCCTATTTTTCACAGGTTATGATATGATGAAATGTTTATTATACTAATTTAATTTCATGGGTTATGATATGATTATTGTTTTATTATCTTGTGTCACATGTATATATGATTTCATTCTGTGACTGGTGGGACCTATATCTTCCCCTAATTAATTGGATGAATATTTATATCTCATTAGATAAACATGGTTGTAACGGGGAGTGAACCTGGTTCAATAAAGGGATTTGTTAGAAGAAGAAACATATTCCATGGAAGAGGCATTAGTTAAAAAGTATGGCATATCCAACACTATCACAAAACTTTTTAATGAAATAGTTGAAATAATATCCCTTTATAATGAAAGATAGGATGAATAAATTGAATAATTGAAAATAAATTTTTGTAAGAAATATTCCTTTTATATTTCTTTATAGAATACCTTAGTTCACTTTAAGATATGCATATAGTTTCTATGTTTTTCAAAGATGCTCAATTATAAGATAAAGCAAGAAAGGTAAAATATCTTGATAGTTATTTACAAGAATCAAAAAAATTCATAAATAATGGGTAAATAAAATTAAGGAGGATTGGGAAGAAATTTTGAGATTGGTTGGGGATGCGAATAACTCTCTCAACATTAAGTGTTTAGATATGGAGGTGAAATTGAAGAATCAACCATCACCACTAGTTGAAACTTCTCATATTGTAGGAAAAAGAGATGCTACTCCATAAGTTTTCATTGAGGATTTTGATTTAAATAAAAACATGAGATCGTCCTCTAATAAAATAGAAAAAACTTACAAAAATAAAGTATCCCATAACTTATAAACCATATTATGTATTAATGTTGTTTCAAGTTATGGTACAGGTGTTAAACCAAACTCTGGGATAGTATGGATGATAAAAAAATGTCAATAAACCTACCACATCAAGGGTGGATGATGAATTATTCATGAAATGTTGTTCCACAAGAAGTTTCCAAAAGAGTGGGTGTTACACTCAAAATTAGAAAGGTTCACAATATGTGAAACCTAGATATACTACACCCCAAATAAAGAGACTAAGTCTCATAGGATATTGTTTTTGTTGCTATAAGTTTGGATACAAGGCATTGGAATGTTGGAATCATATGTCAATTCATAAAAAAATATAAGGCTAGAATTTAGGAGGATAAAAGTTGAAAAAAAGAGGACTATGTAGGAAAATAAAGGTGACAAGTCAACCTTGGTATGTGATAAAAAACAAGAATATTTTTAAAAAACATTGTTACCAAGAATAATAATGAGAAGTTGAATATGATTAAGAGGAAAGAAATGGCCTAGGTTGAGAGGTAGTTATCAGCCTGAATATTAATCCTAAATTCCAAAAAAGGTCCCTCCTTATTCCCTATATATATATATATATAAATATATATATATATATATATTTATATTGATATGTTGGGAATTGAAGGAGATATTTGAGGTTCTCACTTCTGGATAGCATGAAGAGATACTACTTTATGGAGTTTATTTACTTCTATAAAATAGAAGAAAAGTGTGCATCCCTTAAGGGGGATAAACTTCAAGAATGAATCTAAAAACATTGGTACAAATTAAAAACTGAAGTTCAAGAATTCCAATCATACTTTTATCATTTTTTATTAATTCTATTATCTTATCAATTAAGGGGTGCTTGGTTGATGAAAAAAGAGATGAAGGGGGATATGTATCTTTTGTTCACCTAAACTTTATGATATGTTTGTTGAAGTATGTGACGGATTTAGCATTTTATTAATAAATCTGATTACTTACAATACCTATATTAAAAATTGAGAATTTTTTATCTTGGTGTCACATGTGATTATCTTTTATGGAGATCATGGACAACGTTGGTTGTATCTCTCTTATTTTCTACATCGGGTCAGCCCAAATTGACTTAGAGTTTATTAACAAAAGGTCCTTTTCTAAGAGAATCATGTGATATCATTCCTCTCTTATAAGTGATATAGAATGTTTCATACAAGGGAGAAGATCATTTTTTTAAAATAAATATGAGACAAGAAAATCCCACTTATCTTGTTCATTTTATTTTTAAAGGGGGATAAAGTTTGGAGAACACATATTGACTTTTAAATATGTGAAGATGTATTGACAACAAAATACATAGGGGGGAGATTTTTTGGCCTAGTAGTTCATTTGTTTTAAATGATGTGTCAATATGTGTTTGGTGTGATAAGGATGAAATGATGATTCTTGGATAATTATTATGGATTCATGAAATGACATTGTACTTCATTCTTGGAAAATTATACATAATAAATGTGATGATTTTTGAAATGATCTTAAATATTAAACATGTGTTCTAAGGAGTTTTCACATAAGACACATCAAGTGAAGTCTATGAAAAATGTAATTTCATGAAGAATACATGAAGAATATTTCCATGAAAAATAAATTTAATTGAATAAAAAAATTTGGGTGGTTTGGAAATAATTTAATTTTAACTATGTGAATATATACTGACAAAAATAAAAACGGGGAGATTTTTTGGCCTAGTATTTCATTTGTTGTCAAAGATGCATCAATATGTATTTGGTGTGCTAAGTATAAAGTGATAATTATTTTAGAATTTTTATTGATTAATTAAATGGAATTGGATTTCATTCTTGGAAAATTCTCCATATTAAAAGTGATGATTGTTGAAGTGATATTAAATGTTACACACTTGTGCTAAGGAGTTTGTATATTGGATGCATTAAGTGAAGTCCATGAAAAATGTAATTGCATGAAGAAGAATTGTAGAAGATTTACATACAAAATAAAGGTAATTTCATGAAGAAGTTTGAGGTGGTTTGGAAACAATTGTGTCTTAGAATTATATTCTATAATTACCATATGTGCTAAGTATTAATTGTGGTCTTACTAAAAAATAAGGGCCAACCCAGAAGCCTAACTAGGCCAGGCTCAACTAAGGGAACCTGTGCGACCAAGAGGTCTACCATTCCCAAAGGAACCAAACCAGGCCACCCATGTATGGAAGAG
Source organism: Viscum album (assembly GCA_963277665.1). Classification (NCBI taxonomy): domain Eukaryota; kingdom Viridiplantae; phylum Streptophyta; class Magnoliopsida; order Santalales; family Viscaceae; genus Viscum; species Viscum album. The sequence continues at coordinate 82,559,634 of OY728119.1, forward strand.
AAGCATGGGTAGGCATAGTGCCCGTATGGTGCAGGAAGACCCGTGTATATGGCCCACAGAGAGTGCAAGCCCAGAGGCACAAATGAGGATGGGATTGAATCCCACTGGACCAAAGCCTTTGGTGTGTGAAGGTGAAGTACATATGATGATCCCCCACCACCAGCTCGAAGAGTTATTGGGATTGATTGGTTAATAAATTGTTGCCCATACATAGTGTAGATTCGATGTGGGATGCATGAATGGAAGGGTATTGTTACTTCATATTAAATGATGCAAAAATAAATCTTTCCATCTGATTTGATTATTCTGAGTCATCTTATAAAAGGAGATTCATTTTCTTCATTCTTCGTTTGAAGGATCTTCTCACATGAATCTTCCTCCAATTATGAGTTGTGACAATTATGGTTGATCATGCTTGGATAAAACCAAGGCATCTTCCACATTAATAAGGTCTCGTCGAACACCTATGATCCAACCGAGATCCATGCACATGTTTTTAAAATGTTTTATGCAATTTTTATTCATAAAAAAGGATTCTAAGATCCCTAATGAATTCGATTCTTTATAAAAAAAATAGAAGATTATAAATACATTATGTATGTAAAAGATGACTGGAAATGTATTTAATTACACTTTCATTTCCTAAATGGCCCGAAGGCCTTCATTTTTATTGATTTTTGATAACCCATCTTTCAAGGGATGAGAGGGAACCCTTAAAAGTCTCGTAGGCTTAGAGATTACAAGTCCCGTAGGCTTAGGAGATTACATAACCCGAAGGTCTTAGGGAATTCAACCAGACTATCTACAAGGAACTGCCCCTACACAGCATCTGCATCATGATAATAGCTCTCCACCTTTGCATGGTCATCTGGATAGGCTTTGTAACGACCTGAAATTTTAACTAAATCTTGTTTCCTAAATTTATGTGTTATTTTATTTTATTTTTATACTCAAAAAAAATGTTTCATTTGATAACATGAGTATAATTAAAATGAGACTGTTGGGTTTTGACTGTTATTTGACCATTGGTCAATATGACCGCTGGAAACTAAACGTTTTGACTATTGTCTCTAAATACAAGCAATCTTGGTTAATTAATATAGAAAGAAGATTCGATGGCCTCACCCAGTAGTCTTGGACCGATCGAAGCCCATCTAACAGAACTTGGGAAGGAGGTAGCGCCATTGGGCTTTGCTCTGGACCAAACCCAAGCTGAACTTCATCGTGTGAAGCTAGAACGGGATCGCCTTCGCGAGAAGTTCAAACTGATAGAAATTACTACTCATGCGATGTTGGCCAAGCCTCCCTCAGATTCTCTCACCTTAGCACACCTTACACTTAGGTCCTATGCTGGTGTGATAAGGGGCTATGTAAGGAGACTGTAACTGCCTTGTGTAATCCTTTGTTTTAAATAAAAATTGGGATTTCTTCTTATGATGAAGTTTATGAATTTTCAAATGACCGGATAAATATAGTATGCATATTTTTGATGAATTTTAGAAAAAAGTATATTTTAAAAATGTTTTTGTAAACCCTAAATAATTAAAAATGTGTAATGATTTTCAAAAAATGGTCTTCTACAATTATGTTCAGTACTAAATTTAGAGTCTAATAAGATCAAATTAATTTTTGAGGAATAGTAAATTATGAATAGTGATTTTATGATTAGTATTAGTAATGTGTCCAAATGGATTAGTAATCTCACTTAAAGAAAGTATTAATATAGTCTAGGCACCTTGATTAAGTACTGTGATTCAATAAAATGGTTAAATAACGGTTTAATAAATTATTATTCAAGTATTAGTTTTTTCGAGTGAATAGTGCTTTTTAATTAAAATTTAAATTAAAAATATTTAAAAAATTATTTTTATAAAATGGATTTCATTTTTGAACTCATAGCACCGATATTATGTTATGGTAATTTTTGGGGTTTTTTCTGAAAAAATGAATTTTCGGTGAATAGTGAATTTATTTAAAAAATAAATTAAAAATATTTAGAAAATTATTTTTATAAAATGGAGTTCATTTTTTAAATCAGAGAATTGATATTTGGTTAAGGTGAAATTTTGGGATCTTTCTGAGAAAGTTGAATTTTCAGTGAATAGTAAAAATACAGTTTTAGGGTTTCGGTATGTTTAATGACATCATAACTATGTCATGATGATTTCATGAGATATTTTAAGGGTTGGCCGGACAAGGGTGATGCATTATTGTTTTGGGGGCCCATGTGGCCTAACTCCATGGTAAATGCCAAGGGAGAGCACATGGTTTTGAGAAAAGCACTTTTGAGGTGTCCCTTGGCCATTAATGCCTTGTCCCCTCACTTTCCCTATAAATACCAAGCCCTCCTCTCATCCATTAGACTCCCCACTCTTCCCCAACAAAGTTCTGGTCTCATTACCTCCCAAGTAGTCCTACCAAGGTGCCCCCAAGCCCTCAAGGTCCCAACCTTTTAGGTTTAAGAGTTACATTTTAAGGTAAGGGATCCGACCCCTCTCTTTCTTTTCAAGTGATCTCTTTTATGTCATTTCTTTTATGCTCTATGTTCTTAAGTTGGAGGATGTTCTTTTATATTTATTATACTGTCATTTTCATGTTTACATAATGAGAGATCCCCTCTTACTCTCATTATTTCATTTTATGAAGTTTTAAGTGGCGCCGTTAGGCTGCCGAAATTTTTGTAACAGATTCTTTCTCCCTTCTCATTTTTTTAAGATCTATTTTCATGTAAAGTATTTCAAGTTACTTTTTGTTATGTTGGGGTATTATCTCTAAATTTATCATACTGATATTTTATGATCATATGATGAGAGACCCCATTTGATCCCTTCAATTCAGTATTTTGAAGTTTTAAGTGGCGCCGTTAGGCTTTCGAATTTTTAAGTGGTTCTTCACCCTTCTCGTTTTGAAGTTCTACTTTCATGTCAATTATTTCAAGTTCCTTTTTTTTATGTTGGGGTATTATCTCTATATCTATCATACTTATCTTTTATGACCATATTATGAGAGACCCCATTTGATCCCTTCAATTCAGTATTTTGAAATTTTAAGTGTCGTCGTTATGCTGCCGAATTTTTAAGTGGTTCTTCACCCTTCTCGTTTTGAAGTTCTACTTTCATGTCAATTCTTTCAAGTTACTTTTTGTTATGTTGGGGAATGATATCTATATCTATCATACTGATATTTTATGACCATATGATGAGATACCCCATTTGATCCCTTCAATTCAGTATTTTGATGTTTTAAGTGGCGTTGTTAGGCTGCCGAATTTTTAAGTGGTTCTTCACCCTTCTCGTTTTGAAGTTCTACTTTCATGTCAATTCTTTCAAGTTACTTTTTGTTATGTTGGGGTATGATCTCTATATCTATCATACTGATCTTTTATGACCATATAATTGGAGACCCCATTTGATCCCTTCAATTTAGTATTTTGAAGTTTTAAGTGGCGTCGTTAGGCTGCTGAATTTTTAAGTGGTCCTTGCACCTTTCTCCCTTTTCAAAGTTCTAATTCCTTGTAAAGTCTTGAAAGTTCCTTTTTATTATATTGGGGTATGATCTCTATATCTATCATACTGATCTTTTATGTTCATATGATGAGATACTGTAACGCCCCGACCCTAGTTACCCAGAGTCGGTGCATTATTACGTAACATTGGCATGATCACAAGAAAGATCAAATCTCGAAAGACCGATTGGTTTAGTAGCCTTGGAAACACTAGATATATTCATAAGTTTTACATTACATAATAAAATGAAAAACTACTACAACAACATAATGTCTCCATAATCCACACTCATATCCCCACATAATATCCCTGTAGGTCATTCATAATTTACTTCTTCACTTCCTGGGAAAAATAAAACATAGAAAAGGGGTGAGATCAAATGCCCAGTAAGGATAACAATATAGCGGAAACTTTCATAAATAAGAATAAACATTTAAGGCAATGTATAACTAAAACAAAAGCCTTTCAAACATGAACTTTCAACATGGTATGGCATAAATAAAATGAAATAATGCCATTTACTTATTCACATGGATATTCTACTAATCGAACAGTCACATGCAAAAATCAAAAACCACTTTCATAATGTTGGAATGCATAATGCTGAACTTTAATTTCTTTTTCAAGGACTCATCCCAAGACCTTGGGGCTAACTGTAACCGGATCCCAACCCGGAGTGCCTCTAATAACCGGACACCAACCCGGAGTGCCTCTAATAATCGGACACCAACCCGGAGTCCTTCTAATAACCGGAGACCAAACCGGATGGCTTACTTTTACCAGTCCCTAACCTGGAGGGCTTACTTTTACCAGTCCCCAACCTGGAGGGCTTACTTTAACCAATCCCCAACCTGGAACATACTTGTCCAACACATTCATATGAAGTAAAGGTTGAAATATAACATAAACATTCTTATTGGAACTAGCATACGAAATTTCAATACTTTACTCATAAACCATGAATGCTATATAAATGGCACATCCACAGTCAAAAATATCACAAAACTTTATTACAATATGGAAGTTTTGTATAATAAATCAACTTCAAATAAGCGTAAAATCCGTCAAAGGATGTTGACATAGATGAAATCAAAACACTTTTTAAAGAAATATCTCTTTCTATTTTTGAAATCATTTAAGATCCATATAAAATAAAACATTTTCTTGAAAATGTTCTTATAAGCTTGTAAGGGAAGATTTGACGATTTTATAACGGCAGAAAATAACTGCACCCGCCGTATATGTTTAAAAAAAACATTCTTATCTTAATTCTGTCGAAAAGGTTAAAAAGCACCTTGTTTGGAAAACGACAGAAAGATTCCCTTATAAAACTCTTATAAAAAGTCAAACAAGGGTATAAATGACTTAACCCATATTCTTTTAAATATTATAAATGTTTTGAAATACATTTTGAAGAAACATGGACGTGGATGATAACAAGGTCCCAGTAGATAATTATGTATAAACAATCTCGGATAATAAAGAGATTGCGAAATAAATCCTTACCTTGTACTTTTCCTTGGTTGGGGTAGGTTAACCTCCTGTATAATGGTGAAATAATTGTTACTAAATTATACAAGAATCGTATACATTAATATGATATCATATATGATCTTTTAATATCGATTTATAATAATATCTTAGTATTATCGTTGTTTCGGGTGTTAACTTACTTGTTTTCTTTTATATGTTTTGTCACGTAAGACATTTTTGTAAAGGATAGGTTGTATATTATTCATATCCAGAATGATATCAAGTCCTTAACATCATTTTTAAATCATCAAATGATAATTATACTTGAATGGATACGATGGAGAATGAATCTCATCGCGTTCGTGGAGACGGTAGTCCGTACGTACACACGAGCGACAATATCATTCTTTTGATATTAAAATAATATATAAATGGTTGTTATATCATATATACAGAATCATTATCATGTTTTATTTATTATTTATATGAGTTACATATCATTATTATACCCATCCAAATAATAATATATTGAATAACAATTACACCACGACGTGGAGACGGTAAGCCGTACGTACGCACGTATGGTGACATGTTATTCAAAGGGTGGATAGAATACTTAATATGGTTGTACCATATTTATAATAACATCACAGTATATATATGATACTGAAGTTATTATTTTATAATGGTAACAACAAAGGAAGAAGAAGTGGAAGAAGAAATGAACTTGGAGAAGGGTGGTGAAATCATTACCTCTTCTTCGGGTTCTTCCTTTTGATTTGATCAAAATGGCTCCTTAGGTTGGCTTTATGATCAAACTAAGGCCCTTAGGTTGTAGTGAGGGAAGTTGGGAGAGTATTTGGGCAGAGTTTGGCCGAACCAAAAGGCTTTGAAGGTGTGAAAAAAAAAGAAGGAGGAGTGCCCTTTTATAAGAGGGGTGAGGGGCACCTTTGGAAAAGCTAGAAATATTAGTTTATAATAAACTCATATTCGGTTTCTAATGGCTCAAAAGTTGACTATTCAAAGGTTAAGGTGGGGATGGGTCGACAAAAACTCAACCAATAGAATTTAGACAGGTTTGGGTACTTATATTAACCTTATCTTTAAGTGTTAACTCTAAGTTAATTAGTTTCACTTTTACAATGTCTCTTTGTATTTTTATATAATATGGTTAATAAACTTACTATATACATCCAAGCGACCCCCAAGTGGTCCATTAATTATGAAACTATCATGATATAAGTCTCTTGGCCGAAGATTCGATTTTTAGGAATTTAATATCAATTAATAATATAATATTTGTTTTAAGAACTCTTTTATGTCAATTTTGACACTATTCAATAGTTGATTTTTGTGAAACTCATAACAGATTGATTACTTCGAACAAATTCAATTAAATCAATCCTAATATATCATATTATCCTATAAAATTAGTTTAATTCATTAAAAGTTTCATATTATATTTATTTGGGTATTTATAATATCAGTTATTTTAATTTTTTACTATTATAGTAATTACTGCATCATCATTGTGTCATAAATAAAATAAATTATTTAATGTCTAAAAATTATAAATAAAATATAATTATGTAGGAAATCTTTTTATCTTTCTAATTAATATTTATAATCTAAAATCCAACATATATAACCCTATGTAACAATTGTTTTTCTAAAAGATATATGCTTGTGTCATTTTTGTATTCATTTTAACTTAATTAAAATAAAGTGTCATTATCACTTACAAGTGGATCCATGGGGTCCCAAAATAGACCCAAAGATTCCCATGGTCGACCATGTATCAACCAATAGGGTTAAGACACGTTTTAGGGTAATTTAGTATTATTATAATATTATTTTTTAACCCTTATTTACCGGATTTACCCTTAACCATGGTAAATAAAATATTTACCGCAGTAATTATTCAAAATGTCTAAAAATAAAAGTTACCTATTTAAACAATTTGAACATCCTGATTCCAAATATGGAATCAATTTTCCTAAATTCAAAACACAGAAGTGGCAGAAATTAATTTAAAATTAATTCCCGCTGTCAAAACAAAAAGCGTGTTTTTAAGAGATAATAACTATCAAAAGATTGACAATTGTTTATGTTCGGTTTAATTGTAAAATTATGTCCAATGACCAACATTATATTAAATGGTAAAAATATATTCTAAATATACTTTAAAACCACTAAAATTAATAATTTATCACTATTAATTATTTTGATTAAAAAAGTTGTTTTTAATTAAAATTTAGTAATTTTCACTATTCATCAAAATATAAAAGTTATCCGAAAAGTACCAAAATTTCACCCTAGGCTAATTTCGATATTCCGAATCCAAAAATGAAGTCCATTTTGAAATATAAATTATATATGATTTCAAAAAGTAGGTATTACTATTCACAACGGCTATTTTAATTAGTTGTGGTGTGTGTTAGAACTCGAGGTTGCGTACAACACACGCTATCGCATTATTCGAAGGGAAACGTACCGTGGAAGCTTGGGGTGTTACATTCTCCCCTCCTTCAAATAATTGTGTCCTTGCAATTTCTAGGGTATTACTTCATAAAAAGACTCGGGTGGTTCTTCATCATAAGTTCCTCGGGTTCCCACGTTGCCTCTTCCATCTTATGATTTCTCCACAAAACTTTTACCAGACGCGTCGTCCGGTTTCTCAGTACTTGTTCTCTTGTATCAAGAATCTTGACAGGCTCTTCACAATAAGACAGATCGGGTTCCAGTTCTAATTCCTCATAGGTGAGTACATGCGTTGGGTCAGGCATGTATTTTCTCAACAAAGATACGTGGAACACATCGTGAACTTTGGAGAGACTTGGCGGCATTGCCAATCGGTAAGCTACGACCCCAATTCGTTCTAGAATTTCGAAAGGTCTGATGTACCTGGGACTCAATTTACCTTTCTTACCAAAACGTATGACTCCCTTCCATGTAGATACCTTCAGGAAAACATGATCACCGACTTGAAATTCCAAATCCTTCCTTCGATTATCGGTATAGCTCTTCTGCCTACTTTGGGCTACTTTGATGTGATTTTGGATTACCTTCACCTTTTCCACCGTTTCCTCCACCAGTTCTGGGCCTACAAGTTTTCTTTCACCAACGTCATCCCAACAGGTTGGTGTACGACATCTCTTTCCATATAACGCTTCATATGGTGCCATCTGAATACTCGAATGGAAGCTATTGTTATAGGAAAATTCTACCAGAGGTAAATATTGATCCCACATACCCTGAAAGTCAAGTGAGCAAGATCTCAACATGTCTTCTAAGGTTTGAATAGTCCGTTCTGATTGTCCATCTGTCTGAGGGTGGTATGCAGTGCTCAAATGAAGTTCTGTATCCAGGGATTTCTGAAGACTTTTCCAGAATCTTGAAGTAAAACGGGGATCACGATCAGAAACAATTGATAAGGGTACTCCATGAAGTCTCACAACTTCATTAATATATAGTCTTGCTAGACGTTCCAGGGGTAGATCTTCTCTTATAGAAAGAAAATGTGTTGACTTGGTAAGACGATCAACAATCATCCATATTGCATCATTCCTTCTAGGAGTCTTTGGTAGCCCCATGACAAAGTCCATCGTAATATTGTCCTATTTCCACTCCGATATGGGAAGAGGTTGCATGACTCCTCCAGGCTGTTGCCTTCAAGCTTTCACTTGTTGACAAACCATACATCTTGACACAAAATCAGCAATCTCCCTCTTCATGTTGTCCCACCAAAAATGTTCCTTCAAATCTCTATACATTTTGGTGCTCCCAGGGTGTATAGATAAATTGGAACTATGAGCATCATCCAGCAATTCCCTTTTTAGATCAGGTAAATCGGGAACACAAAGTCTCTTCCCGAATTTCAAAATTCCATCTTCATACACAAAGTCTCTCAATATCCCATCATTCACAGCTTTAATCTTCTTTTGGAATTCTTCATCATCGGTCTGAGAACTCTTAATCCTTTCTAGTAAAGATGTTTTGGCAACCATTTGAAAAAGCATTGATGTTTCACCTTCCCTGGTTATTCCCATGTTCATCTTCACTAGATCCATGAAAATTGGATCCCTTTCAATTCTCATATTGTTCAAAACTCCATGGTCTTTTCTACTCAAAGCATATGCCACCTTGTTTGCCTTCCCTGGGTGGTAGTGTATTGTACAATCATAATCCTTGAGTAATTCAAGCCATCTCCTTTGCCTCATGTTGAGTTCTTTTTGTGAGAAAATATACTTCAAACTCTTGTGATCAGTATAAATCTCACATTTTTCACCATAGAGGTAGTGCCTCCATATCTTCAAAGCAAAGATCACAACTGCTAACTCGAGATCATGAGTAGGATAGTTTTGTTCATGAATTTTCAACTGTCGTGATGCATAGGCAATAACTCTATCATTCTGCATAAGGACACAACCAAGTCCTTTCTTCGATGCATCACTATAAATAACGAACCCATCATTTCCCGATGGTAGAGTCAATATAGGAGAATTGACTAATCTTCTCTTTAGTTCTTCGAAACATTCTTCACACTCTTTTATCCAAACAAATTTAACCCCTTTACGTGTGAGCTTCGTTAATGGGTTAGCCAATCGGGCAAAATTCTGGACGAAACGTCGATAATAACCTGCCAAACCAATAAAACTACGTACCTCAGTTATACTCGTAGGTGCTGGCCATTCTTGGATTGCCTTGGTCTTAGAAGGATCAACATAGATTCCATCTTTAGAGACAATATGGCCAAGAAAATAAATCTCCTGAAGCCAGAATTCACACTTGCGAAACTTCCCATATAATTCATGCCTCCTCAGAGTCTTCAAGATAATGTGCAAGTGATTTTCATGATCTTCGTAGGTTTTGGAGTATACCAATATATCATCAATAAATACCACCACAAATTCATCGAGATACTCCTTGAAAACTCTATTCATCAGATCCATGAATACAGAGGGTGCATTAGTCAATCCAAACGGCATTACGGTAAAATCGTAATGCCCGTACCTGGTTCGAAATGCTGTCTTCGGAATGTCTTCCTTCTTCACACACAACTGATGGTATCCAGATCGAAGGTCAATCTTTGAAAAGTATTGAGCTCCATGCAGTTGGTCGAATAAATCATCAATACGAGGTAGGGGATACTTGTTCTTTATCGTTATAGCATTGATCTCCCTGTAGTTGATACATAACCTCATAGATCCATCTTTCTTTTTAACAAAAAGAACAGGGGCTCCCCATGGAGAAACACTAGGGCGAATAAATCCCTTATTACTCAATTCCTCTAGTTGTTTCTTTAGTTCGACTAACTCTACAGTGTCAATTCTATAAGGGGTCTTCGATATAGGCCTTGATCCAGGAATCAAATCAATGGAAAACTCAACTTCTCGTTCTGGAGGATGTCCAGGTAAATCTTCCGGAAATACATCTACAAATTCTTTCACAATAGGTACATCCTCTATTTGAACATTCCTTTCCTCACCGACAGTTATTTCATTCTCTTCCTCCCCAATAATTGAATTAAGTTGAGCTACTGGGGGTGGATCTAAATAAGAATTAGGTGGTGACGATTCTGCTCTAAAGATAAGGTGTTCCTTATCATTATCATCAAGAATCGTAACCTCTTTCTTCTTACAATAAATCTTCGCATCATAGTTTGAAATCCAGTCCATACCGAGGATTATATCAAACTCAATCATAGGTATGACGATGAGATCAGCAGATAAAGAAAATTTATGTGCTCTAATGGGGACTGATTCACAAAACTTTGTTGCAATGATACTTCCCTTAGGAGTTTTAACTGACAACTCCCTTATTAAATCAAATTGGAAATATCTAATTTTCTTAGCAAACTGGGAAGATATGAAACAATGCGACGATCCAGAGTCAAATAATGCATTTGCTAAACTTGAGGAAACCATTAAATTACCAGCCACCACATCTTTTGGAGCTTCTACCTCTGCAGTAGTGATAGCATAAGCCTGGCCTTGATCCCTTGGCATTTTCTGAGGTAAGTTCTCCTGACGCTTAGGACATGCATTTGCATAATGCCCCATCTCCCTGCAATTGTAGCACTGAACGTTGGTAGCTTCCTTCTTCCCCTTGCAATCACGAGCTTGGTGGCCTTTTTCACCACACTTGTAACAGACTCCCATTCCCTTCAAGCAAGTACCAGGATGTTTCTTCCCGCATTTACCACAAGATGGATATTCAACCTTTCCCTTCTTCCCCTTATTTCCATTCCCAGATTGATCAGCAGGTCTCTTCTTCTCTTTCTTTGCTTTAAAGTCATAAGACTTAGAGAATTCCTTTTCAGTCTTGATAGCACATGAGACAATGTCTTCATATGATGAAAAGGACTATGAGACTAATGCTCAACGGAGAAATGGTTTTAACCCATCAAAGAAACGATCAATATTACTTCTTGGGTTGCGAATATAATCTCCAGCATACCTCGCTAACCTTGTAAAGTTAGACTCATACTTTGTGACATTCTCATCCTCCTTTTGTCTCAGACCCAGAAATTGCCTTTCCATATCCGCTCTATGGTCACAAGGAAAGTATTTTTCTAAAAACAGATCTTTGAACTCCCTCCATTCCATATTTGATACTTCATCATCTTCCTTCATGTTTTGAATCAATGACCACCATTGATCAGCATCTCCAGTGAGGCGGTAAACTGCCATGATAACTTTTTCCCTTTCACTGCTCCCCAAAGCCTGAAATATTTTCTCTAGGGAATTTATCCACTGCTCGGATACTAAGGGATTTGTACTCCCATTGAATGTTGGTGGTTGTTGCCTCATGAATCGATCTAACATTGATCCTCCACGCTGCGGATCAGGGTGCTCCATACAGGTAAGGTTATTATTCATAACCTGAGTAAGTTGTCCTAGTATGGTGATTAGCTGATCGGCACCAATTGCATCACCAGCCCCACTATAATTATCTTGAGCAGGAGGGCAATCCCTACATGGAGTGCGTGCATTGATACGGTTTCCATTTCTTCCACTAGGCGCCATTTCTAAACAATGGCATAAACTAGATCATTTTATGAATCAAAATACATAATCCCATACTTATAAAACACTCAACATAAATTGAACTATTTATGGATATAATCCATAATCATAAAAATGTTTTCTTTGAGGAAGTATATACTCATAAACCCTTCATAATGATTTGTAAAGAAAATGAGAGTTATCCTAAGCATATCTCCCGGGAGTGTCGTAACCAAGAGTGCAGCAAGGCCCGTTGTCGTGCACCAGTTCCCGTTCGAGTCTAGCTCAAAGCGGTGTTTTTGGGTTTTACCCCTAGATACATCTGTGCCAGATCCGCCTCTACCTGCTCGTATCCAGATAGGGATGTATTGCTCGGAAAACTCACAAAATCTCTACAATACCAAAATTCTAGGAAGTTCTTCTATACTAATCCTCAAAGTTCATCTTAGGTCTATGTGCTCTAATCAGAGTTTATCTAAATCTAGCTTCCAAGGTTTGTACTAAACTTCCTCTGATACCAACTGTAACGCCCCGACCCTAGTTACCCAGAGTCGGTGCATTATTACGTAACATTGGCATGATCACAAGAAAGATCAAATCTCGAAAGACCGATTGGTTTAGTAGCCTTGGAAACACTAGATATATTCATAAGTTTTACATTACATCATAAAATGAAAAACTACTACAACAACATAATGTCTCCATAATCCACACTCATATCCCCACATAATATCCCTGTAGGTCATTCATAATTTACTTCTTCACTTCCTGGGAAAAATAAAACATAGAAAGGGGGTGAGCTCAAATGCCCAGTAAGGATAACAATATAGCGGAAACTTTCATAAATAAGAATAAACATTTAAGGCAATGTATAACTAAAACAAAAGCCTTTCAAACATGAACTTTCAACATGGTATGGCATAAATAAAATGAAATAATGCCATTTACTTATTCACATGGATATTCTACTAATCGAATAGTCACATGCAAAAATCAAAAACCACTTTCATAATGTTGGAATGCATAATGCTGAACTTTAATTTCTTTGTCAAGGCCTCATCCCAAGACCTTGGGGCTAACTGTAACCAGAACCCAACCCGGAGTTCCTCTAATAACCGGACACCAACCCGGAGTGCCTCTAATAACCGGACACCAACCCGGAGTCCTTCTAATAACCGGAGACCAAACTGGAGGGCTTACTTTTACCAGTCCCTAACCTGGAGGGCTTACTTTTACCAGTCCCCAACCTGAAGGGCTTACTTTAACCAGTCCCCAACCTGGAACATACTTGTCCAACACATTCATATGAAGTAAAGGTTGAAATATAACATAAACATTCTTATTGAAACTAGCATACGAAATGTCAATACTTTACTCATAAACCATGAATGCTATATAAATGGCACATCCACAGTCAAACATATCACAAAACTTTATTACAATATGGAAGTTTTGTATAATAAATCAACTTCAAATAAGCGTAAAATCCGTCAAAGGATGTTGACATAGATGAAATCAAAACACTTTTTAGAGAAATATCTCTTTCTATTTTTGAAATCATTTAAGATCCATATAAAATAAAACATTTTCTTGAAAATGTTCTTATAAGCTTGTAAGGGAAGCTTTGACGATTTTATAACGGCGGAAAATAACCTCACCCTCCATATAAGTTTAAAAAAAACATTCTTATCTTAATTCTGTCGAAAAGGTTAAAAAGCACCTTGTTTGGAAAACGACGGAAAGATTCCCTTATAAACCTCTTATAAAAAGTCAAACAAGGGTATAAATGACTTTAACCCATATTATTTTAAATATTAGAAATGTTTTGAAATACATTTTGAAGAAACATGGACGTGGATGATAACAAGGTCCCAGTAGATAATTATGTATAAACAATCTCGGATAATGAAGAGATTGCGAAATAAATCCTTACCTTGTACTTTTCCTTGGTTGGGGTAGGTTAACCTCTTGTATAATAGTGAAATAATTGTTACTAAATTATACAAGAATCATATACATTAATATGATATCATATATGATCTTTTAATATCGATTTATAATAATATCTTAGTATTATCGTTGTTTCGGGTGTTAACTTACTTGTTTTCTTTTATATGTTTTGTCACGTAAGACATTTTTGTAAAGGATAGGTTGTATATTATTCATATCCAGAATGATATCAAGTCCTTAACATCATTTTTAAATCATCAAATGATAATTATACTTGAATGGATACGATGGAGAATGAATCTCATCGCGTTCGTGGAGACGGTAGTCCGTACGTACGCACGAGCGACAATATCATTCTTTTGATATTAAAATAATATATAAATTGTTGTTATATCATATATACAGAATCATTATAATGTTTTATTTATTATTTATATGAGTTAAATATCATTATTATACCCATCCAAATAATAATATATTGAATAACAATTACACCACGACGTGGAGACGGTAAGCCGTACGTACGCACGTATGGTGACATGTTATTCAAAGGGTGGATAGAATACTTAATATGGTTGTACCATATTTATAATAACATCACAGTATATATATGATACTGAAGTTATTATTTTAGAATGGTAACAACAAAGGAAGAAGAAGTGGAAGAAGAAATGAACTTGGAGAAGGGTGGTGAAATCATTACCTCTTCTTCGGGTTCTTCCTTTTGATTTGATCAAAAGGGCTCCTTAGGTTGGATTTATGATCAAACTAAGGCCCTTAGGTTGTAGTGAGGGAAGTTAGGAGAGTATTTGGGCAGAGTTTGGCCGAACCAAAAGGCTTTTATGGTGTGAAAAAAAAGAAGGAGGAGTGCCCTTTTATAAGAGGGGTGAGGGGCACCTTTGGAAAAGCTAGAAATATTAGTTTATAATAAATTCATATTCGGGTTCTAATGGCTCCAAAGTTGACTATTCAAAGGTTAAGGTGGGGATGGGTCTAAAACAACTCAACCAATATAATTTATACAGGTTTGGGTACTTATATTAACCTTATCTTTAAGTGTTAACTCTAAGTTAATTAGTTTCACTTTTACAATGTCTCTTTGTATTTTTATATAATATGGTTAATAAACTTACTATATACATCCAAGAGACCCCCAAGTGGTCCATTAATGATGAAACTATAATGATATAAGTCTCTTGGCCGAACCTTAGATTTTTAGGAATTTAATATCAATTAATAATATAATATTTGTTTTAAGAACTCTTTTATGTCAATTTTGACACTATTCAATAGTTGATTATTGTGAAACTCATAAAAGATTGATTACTTCGAAAAAAGTCAATTAAATCAATCCTAATATATCATATTGTCCTAGAAAATTAGTTTAATTCATTAAAAGTTTAATATTATATTTATTTGGGTATTTATAATATCAGTTATTTTAATTTTTTACTATTATAGTAATTACTGCATCATCATTGTGACATAAATAAAATAAATTATTTAATGTCTAAAAATTATAAATAAAATATAATTATGTAGGAAATCTTTTTATCTTTCTAATGAATATTTATAATCTAAAATCCATCATATATAACCCTATGTAACAATTGTTTTTCTAAAAGATATATGCTTGTGTCATTTTTGTATTCATTTTAACTTAATTAAAATAAAGTGTCATTATCACTTACAAGTGGATCCATGGGGTCCCAAAATAGACCCAAAGATGCCCATGGTCGACCATGTATCAACCAATAGGGTTAAGACACGTTTTAGGGTAATTTAGTATTATTATAATATTATTTTTTAACCCTTATTTACCGGATTTACCATTAACCATGGTAAATAAAATATTTACCGCAGTAATTATTCAAAATGTCTAAAAATAAAAGTTACCTATTTACACAATTTGAACATCCTGATTCCAAATATGGAATCCATTTTCCTAAATTCAAAACACAGAAGTTGCAGAAATTAATTTAAAATTAATTCCCGCTGTCAAAACAAAAAGCGTGTTTTTAAGAGATAATAACTATCAAAAGATTGACACTTGTTTATGTTCAGTTTAATTGTAAAATTATGTCCAATGACCAAAATTATATTAAATGGTAAAAATATATTCTAAATATACTTTAAAACCACTAAAATTCATAATTTATCACTATTAATTATTTTGATTAAAAAAGTTGTTTTTAATTAAAATTTAGTAATTTTCACTATTCATCAAAAAATAAAAGTTATCCGAAAAGTACCAAAATTTCACCCTAGGCTAATTTCGATATTCCAAATCCAAAAATGAAGTCCATTTTGAAATATAAAATATATATGATTTCAAAAAGTAGGTATTACTATTCACAACGGCTATTTTAATTAGTTGTGGTGTGTGTTAGAACTCGAGGTTGCGTACAACACACGCTATCGCATTATTCAAAGGTAAACGTACCATGGAAGCTTGGGGTGTTTCAGATACCCTATTTTATCTCATCAATTCATTTTTTGTTGAAGTTTATGTAACGTCGTTAGGCTACCGAATTTTCATAAGAGAAATCTTATTTTTGTCTTCCTTTAATGTTCTTCATTTTATATAGTACATCTTTCAAATTCCAATACCATGTTCATATATCCTTCATATTCTGTCCCTCTACTGTTTTATGGGTCATTTATGAATGTTTGACCCATGTCCCCTCTGTTTTCAATGTTTTCTAAAACCCCGAAACGTAGCCGTTATGCTGCAGAATTTTCGTCTCAAAATGCCTCTCTCTTTTCTCAAAATTATTTTATGTTATTAAGTTAATACTAAAAGCTCTTATTTATACATTGGTATTCACATATATATCATAGTGTTCTATTTTAAATTCTGGTATTTACATACATGAAACCCTCTTTCCCTTTCCGTGGGTTTAAAGTGACGTAAAGATCATTTTTTTAGAGCAGTTTTTAAAACGTTTTGATTATGAAATGAAACCCATTTATTTTATGCTATGTGGGTTATTTATGAAATTTTTGATGATGATATATGTGGCTCACATGATAATAAAGGCAAATTTAAGGGTGCGCCCTGATATCACTCCAATGCATTGGGTAATGATGTAACCACTAGAGATTAAAATTTTCACGATATCTTGGTGAATAACCTTGGTAATTTTCAAATGACACCTTGGGGATGGACCTTGGTGATATGTTCATGATTTTCTATATTAAATGTTTCAGCCACCTCTTCAAGTTATGAAAAATGTTATTTTTATTATGATATGCCTCCTGATTTATTTCTCATGCCTTAAAGTTCTTTTCATGTCCTTATTGATGTATCTCAAGTTCACATGTAAAATGTTTCTCTTGTTTCCCTTACTGGGCCTTCTGCTCACCCTTTCTTTTAATGTATGTCCCCAGGTTATGAGATGCAGAAATGAACCTAGGATAAACTTAAGGAGAATCCTTTCAAGTGTTTAATAAGAGTTTTTTTTTGTTCTTTTCATGTATTATGTTCCTTGTTTCCAAGACACTAAACCTTAAAGATCCTCAGTTCCGTGTAATGGAATGAAAGTTATGTTATAAAAAGACGGGATGTTATAGGCTTCCCGTTCAAGAATAGGCTGGTACCGATGGCTTAGTCATACCCTCTCATTCTAATAATCCATTTGTCTCTTCTCTGGTGAGTTCACCTGCTCTGAATCCTCTTCTGGGGCTGCTCTTTTTTGGTAGTGTGTCTGGGATAACTGCATGTGGCCCGAAGGACTTGAGGTGGACCAAGGGCCTTAAAGGTGGCCCCAAATCCCTACTAACCCGAAGTCCTAGGTGGCCCTAAAGACTTAAGGAGTCCAAGCCCAAACTGGTGGCCCAAGTTGAATAGTTCCAGTTGCTACAGTACTGAACAGTACCTGCTACAGTGCCTGCTACAGTACCTAGAAATATGCCTCTACCTAGTTTTGAACCTAGGTATTGTGGATGCACTTAAGGATAGCTCACCAAATGGGCTGAGGCTCATGTGTTATTTAATTACACTTTCATGCATGTATACTAAATTGAAAATGGTTGGTTCCAACATGAATTCTTCGAACAGGGTGTGTATGAGATTCCAGTGTGTGTGATATCCATGCATGCGTTTTTTTGAAGATCTTGATTCTTTGAAATTTGAATATTACATATGATTATAATACATGGAATTAAAATAGGGCATATCTCACATGAATAATGAATGTCCAAAACCTTTGGGCATTTAAAATGAGTTGTAGTATTTTTTATACTGCATGAAGAAATAGGAAACCCGATCCTTGAGGTATTTAAATGAGTCAAATGAATGAATGAATGAATACAAGATGAGTCACGAGTGACTTTTCCATCTGATAAGAAGAAGTTAATACCTTAATCCCTTAGTTATTTGAGATGCACTAGATGAATAAGTAAATTCCCAACAAACTCGGGTGTTATAAATGTGAATTTCATGAAGAAATAAATACCCACAAAATATCCATGGGTATTTTTATGAGTGATAATAATACCCACGTTTATTTCGGTATATTTAAATAAAAAATATAAATACCTAAGTATTTTTGGGTATTTATATTTGAGTGATAATAATTAATGTTTATTTTATAAAAATATTTATTTCATGTAATTAATTGAGATCCCATGCACAATATTGTTTTTTGTATAAATATTTTCATGTAGGGGATGAAGAAGATGTATACTTTTTCATTAACTTTTGAGATCCTAATGCATTCTTGTATCAAAGAGAAAAAAGAGTTTAAAGATGGAAGACTTTTGAATAAGTAGCAACTTGTGTTCCCAATCATTCAATGATTGAGGAGAATATATATTAAACCAATTCAGGAAGGAGTATCAAGACCATCATTTCTAATGTTCTTGAGGAGGTACATGAGAAAGTTTGATTTAGAGATCTCATGGAGGAAGATCAACAGATCATCTTGTAGTGGATCATCATTCAATAAATGTGTAGACTTTTGGTTGGATCTAGGAGCATAAGTATCTTAGTTAGAGTAATAGTAAGAAGTATTTTGGTTAGATCCAAAAGAAAATGGAGTATCTTAGTTAGAGCCAAATCAAAAGTCTCTCAGTTGGAGTTAGGAGCATTGTAATCACTATGTTAAAAGAGAATAATTGAAATCACTTGTTTAATAGTAAATAATCTGTAACTAGGATAATAATCATTTACATCAAGGAGTATGATTTTTGATGAACCTTGTAAAACCTATGTGTTTCTCTCTCTATTAATACCATTTCACATGAGGTGAGATTGATAGATAATATTTAGTGGGTCAAGAACCTTAACAAATTCAAGAGGTTGAATTCAAAAGTAAAAGAATTCATAAATGGAGTGTTCCACTGATTTACCCACCCACCCACCCCCTCAGTGTCACCTAATCTAGATTGTGTGTCAACACCCGAAATTAAGGATTATGGGTTACATAAATTGAAATATCTAATAAATGAAGGATAGATACCACTAGGTGAATACCTTTGAGTAAAAATGGGAATGGGTATTCACTATAAAAAATGTTTTTCATTGAAACTCATAAGATGATTTCGGTATCATAATATAGGTACATAAAGATTCATGGTTACTTTTAAATAATATGGAAAATAAGATGGATATTTGAAAACATATCCCAACATGAATAATTGAAAAAAGTCATAATTTAAAAAATGTGCTTGAATAATTATGAGAAGGAGAGGACCCATTACCTTGAGAGGGAGCTTCTTAAATCTTGGGAAGAGATTCTTAAGAGCTTGGGGGAACCTCGGGAGGAATCTAGAGAGGTAAGGGAAGAGTAAATTCGTGCTCCTAGGGTTTTTAGTGAATTTAAATGGTAGGTTTGGTGGGTTTATAGAGAAAAAGATATGGGAATTCTTTATTAGTTTCTAAACTTAGGTTTTGGACTCTATATAATAAATTATTCCAAACCAAAAAGTATCCCAGGGTTTTTCCCATGGTTTCCATTAAATAGGGGTGTATTTCATTATTTTTTACTATTGATAACTAAAATAATTAAAATAATACCCTTTATGATGTGGAAGTGAGTAATTTTTATAAAGAATTGATTATAAAACCATAAAATATAATATAGTTTTTGGAGGATTCATTAAGGGTTTATAATATTAACAAAATAACTTCAACAACACATTATTTTAAATTGGGAACATAATTTTAGTCATGGATATTATTTATAGTATTTATTACATCACCTTTTGGATTTTATGATTTCATAATACATACTGTATATTTATACCGTATTTAAATATAACCTAAAAATTCAACTAGCTCAGAAAATTTTGAAAAATTCACTGTTAGAAAATTTCAATGTAATGATTTCAAAAAAAAATTTTATTTTATCAAATTAATTTTCAAATTATGATAATTTAAACTTTTAAATCAAAAATAACCATTTATTTAAAAGTACTTGTTCTTTTTACTATAACAGTTTTATGACCCTTATAGAAATTACATTTGATTTCATAAAATTATATTAAAATTTATATTTAATAATAATATTTTATTAAAATATAATTTATTCCAAAAAATATTAAATTCATCAAAAATAGTGTCTTGATTGAAATGATATATTTCCCAAAAATACAATTTGTACTTCATCATATCAAAATCTAATTCTTCTCAAACTCATTATAAAATCATTTAAAAAGTAATAATAAAAATGAATAAATATAATCATTATTTAATTGAAATAAAATATAAAAAATCATAATATTATGGTCTAGATACATATCCCTTTATTACACCTGGAAGTTCCCTAAGGGTAAGGTGTGTGATGGTGAGATTTTCTCGAGGTGGTTCAGAAAACATTATTTGGGATGTGATCTCAATGATCTTGAACTTCTCCCATAAATAGTTTCAATATTACTTTAGTTATTGAATATTGGCTTGGGATTGTTCAAGGGAAAATCCCATTGATGTTATCTACCTAAAAAACTATAATAAATGGGCTTTATAGAGTATAATCCTATTGTTCAAGGCCATCACTCCTTCCTTCTGTGTCAATTAGACTTTATCATAAACCTTAATATACTAATCTTAATGGTCACTATACAGAAGAAATATTGTCAATGATTATAATGTGTAATAGTATTTTAAATATGACATACCATATAATGGTCCAAAATAACCAAATTAGTGCATTAATTTTCTAGAACTACATTACTTAATAATGCATTTATTCATTCAAAAAGGGAATTTCATTTATAAAAGTTCATGTCATTACAAATTCTTCAATTATAGATATTCAAAAATATGCACAATGAGTTGTTCTTTTATTTGTTATCTTCAATATATTTCATCTTGATCACACACTTTTGGTTTCTGATTTTCAATTTCTCTCCCTTTTCTATTCTTTGTGATACCTTCAATTTACACAATGTGTTATTATCCAAAAAACTTTGAATTTGACATTTAAAATTCAAACAATACTAAGTACCTAATTTATTCTAATTTAATATTAACCTTCATATCATACTCTTTTTAATCTTATCCAATTAAGTTCTAAAATGTAGTTAAAATATGTTAGAAAAACTACCAAACTCACTAGATAAATCCAAGTCATCACTATTGTTCAAACTACCCGGTTTTTAAGTTTTGCAATACGACACTATGCTTTACGGAATAGATTATATATTTTTAGTAGTTAATTTCAAACTATGTTAATTATTGTGGTGTATCTTATGTATTTTGGTGTGAGACCCCTTAATTTTCCATAGCATCAATACTCAATAACTCAACCAGTTGCATTGTATAATTCTTTCATGGTACTAACATCATGAGCTCACTAGACTCTCTATGGTGTAAATAGACTCTATAGCATTCATAGTTATAGACAGTTAAAAAATTGTCTTTGATCTATTTAATACATACCTTTAATGATGTAATCTAATTTTGTAGTGTGGAATAATTCATGCCAACCCTTCTATGGTATAGTGCATGATTATGTTTTGGACATCATCAAATCTCAAAGATCTATTAAAATAATCATGTCCAGCACCTAAAACATAACCTTAAATCCATGGTGAAGATATAAAAATGTTTAACCCTTATGTGGTGTGAGAAATTCTCTACACCAAATAAATACTCATTTTTCTCTAATTTTATCAAGAATTACAAATTTTTTAAACCATTACCAGATACAGTAAATACTTTTAGAGGACCTTCAATACACCTTTAACACTTATAAATATTGACAACGGGTATAATCATTAAATACTTTGATTTAAAGATGGAATACACCCCCATTAATGGGAATTTTATTGTAGGTGAACTTATTGGGAAAGCTAAGGATTAAGTAGTTTACAAGGATAGTGGTGAGTGGTAGCTAACAAGCATCTTTATCGAGATAAATCTTGATATTAAAGAGTTATAGGGAAAGGTTACCCTTACATACTTAGTTATTACCTCCTCACTCTTTGATAGAGTGAAGTAGATTCATCTATCCAACTCATTCTACTGGGATATAAGGGAAAATATATTTTGGGGAGATCCACTACCATATTGTTCCTAGGATGATGATGGGATCCTTTATGAATGAGGCTGAGTTTTGGTCTTTATAAGAATGCATGAAGAGATTATGTGGGATTCACATTCATTAAGATGGTTTGTTCACCTATGTATTTATAAGATGTATGATGATATATGTGGGAAATATTGGTGGTCTGGGATAAATAAGTACAAAGTATGGTTTGTTTCACATTTCTTTACCCATAAAAAGGTAAAGGTCTAACACTAAAAAATTACAAGTCTTCTTCAACTTCTACCCATTACTAAGTATAATTAGGATGATTTTATGATTGAATTTATGATAGGAATATCTAGGTCACCCATGGAAGTGATGTAGTATGGGTTATATAGTTGATCAGTTAACCAAAGTGGCTTACTTTTTAACAATCAAGGATATATTACCTATTGATGAGTTAGGACAGTTATATGTTTAGGAGATAGTTTTTATTTTGGGAGTTACTAATATTGTTATTTTATGTTGGTTTTCTTGATTTATGTATCTATTTTAGTAGGGATTATAGAAGTAACTTGATACTTAGGTTCATTTGAGCACAATATACCATTCTTAGACTGATGGGTAGTTTGAGTGTACTGTTTGGGTGTTGGAGCACATGTTATGATAAAGTATCCTTGATTTTGGTAGTTTATGAGAAATTACTATAACACTTATGGAGTTCAACTATAACACTAGTTAGCATGCATAGATTTAGATGACACTTTTGAGGCCTTGTATAGTATGTCCTACTAATCACCTATGTTTTGGTTAGATGTATAAGGATATTTTATTATCAAGTTGAGTCTTGTAAAGGGAACTTTAGGTAATATCTGGATGATTCGAAAGTGGTTCATGGATATCCAAAGTAATTATTGGATCATGTGTAAATCGAAGAAAACATCCTCTAGATTTTGAGGTAGAAGATAAATTTTTATTGATGGTATCACCAAAATTGGGAAACAGGTCGATTCAAAGGTAGGGGAAGTTTTGAATAGGTTTTTGGAGTCATTCAAGGTTTCTGAGAGGATTAATACTATAACATATTGATTAATAATTCCTCTAAGATTCTATGTGATGTATTATGTATTAAATTTATCTCAACCCCATAAATACCATCTCATTTTGTCTCACATGCTTAGAATCGATAATGTTGATCTAGAATTGGATGTGTTATTTAAGGAATGACCTATGTGTATTGTAGACCAAAGTGATAAGATATTTCATGGTGTGATAGTTCCATTGGTATATGTTCCATGTTGAAATGGGAATATCTAGAAGTAGATATGTGAGTGAGAGGCTAATATACAAGAACATTGACTATAGCTTTTCACTAGTGACATTTGTTGGTGCAACTCGGGGATGATATGTTATACATTAGGGAGGTTGTAATAGCCCTCATATTAAGAGGTATGTTATTATTTATATTTTTTTCAAGCCACATGTATTTTGATGATTTTTTTCATTTGAGGAGATATTAGAGGCCAAGGGTTGGATTTCGAGGACTCAGATTTGGTATCGAGCCATCTTTCTCAAAGACAGATGCATCAGATACTTAGTGGCCTAAGATTAGGTACCTAGTGGAAACATGTGGATATTGGAGGCCCTTATAAGGGTCTTAGAACACTTTTTGGACTTGGGTGGGGGTACCTAGTTGGGTATCGAGTACCTGGTAATAGAGGACTAGGTTCCCAATATCCCTCTATGTAGTTTTCTAAAAAAATAGTTAATTTTATTAAATTTGTTACAAATTTAATAACTAAGGACTCCCCCCCCCCCACATCATTTATTTCCTATATATCATATAAACCCTCATCACCTCTACCAAATTTTCCTCAACTACCAAGCTAGGATATTCATCGTTCAAGCTCATATTCAAGCTTCATTCATCCCAATGGACCACTACGGGTAAGTTTAATGATTCTATTGAATTTAGTCTCTATTTATTTCTCCATATCTATGTTTATCACTATAAATCCCTAATTTTAGTGCTTATGTCTAATTTTTTTTATTTGTCCTAGATAAATATAATTCTTATAATGATATTCAGAAATTGGACTCTTATTATGTCGAGGTATGTGGTACCTAAGTTTTTCCATCTTTTTATACTAGTTTTCATGTGATTTGTGATATACAACTAGTTCCAATTATATGTTATTGACCCTAAAATAATCTAAATGTTTTTCCTTATTTCCTTGAGGGGTGATTGGTGTTTTAAAATCCATGATTGTTCTTTCATGTGTTGTGATTTGATGTCATTATCAGCAATTTCCATGAACCTAATCTTAAGTGAGCTTGGAAATTAAAGTGGTAACCCATGAGACATGTCCTTGGATATATTATGACTTTATAGACTATGATAGGTTCCTATTACCCTCATTTTATAATTATTTTTATGTTAATGTAAGAGGATAGTTTGATACTTTACTTATAATGAAACTTGAGTTACTTTATTTATTTTTGGCTTACCTTGAAGTCTTGGAGAGTTTGGGTGACTCTGAGTAGTTCATGCCTTGATTTAAAGTAGAGAAAAGGGTTTATGAATTTAGGGTCCAACCCTACCTTAGTTACGAATTATAGATGGGTGTAATTCCGACTTTGATAATATATATATATATATATGAAATATTTTTTGTGATAATTGTCACCCCTTAGTATATTTTTTTTATAGGACTTCATCCCCTATCATTAATAACTTGGTTAGTGTGGGATGATTTTACAATTATTCATGAGATGTCTTTGAGTGTGGCATGATATTATCATTATACTAATATGGCCTATGGCCTAGGAAAATATGCTTGTTATAAAAATTTTTATGTGTTATGAGACTACTACTAGAAAAATAGGTTATAATAATAGTTTTTAACCATTGGTATAGGTCCCCAAACTATTGGTATAGCCTATACCGACGTTTTGGTGAACTGTTGGATGATTTTCTATCAGAAAATCCCTATACCAATTGTATGAACAAACTTTTTTCATAGGAATTCTTAGTATATGAAATTTAATCAAAAATACATATAATAACAATTTTTTCAAACCATTGGTATAAGTGTCCTAATAAAAAAATGTAGTGTTGATTTTTGATCCCAGGACCTCCAAGTTATATTCCAAACACTTTACCACTCTGTTAAAACATCTTTTATATTTATATATACGTATATATATTTATATATATAATTTTGAATTATGAATTATGTATTTTTATTTTTATTATTACACATATTTAAATATATAAATATATTTATATTGATATATATATATATATATAATTTGCTAAAATCTGATTTATATATGATTTATATATTACTAAATATTCATTTACATTTAATATAAAATACATTTAGTGAAAATTAGTTTATATAATTATTAAAAATTAATATTAATTAATAATTTTCTAGTTATTATTCAGTAATAGACATTTAATGAAAATTGTGTGATAGAAAAATTTAAAAAAATAATTAATATATTAAGATAAGTTGAAAATGGGACTTGAACTTCAAACAACCATAAATTTTGATCAGTGTGTTTGTTTGGGCTCTACGGGATATCAAAATGAATCATGTGAAGATTGTTATGCCATGTAAACTTGGGGAGACCCTGATTAAAATTTTCTCAAGATAAAAAAAGGTCTAGAAGGCCTGAAAACTGAGTTCTTAGTTGGGATACTCGAATTTTTGAACATTTGATAGAATTTCATCTTTATTTAAGAGAGTCATATTCTCTTTTTTGAGTGGAGACTAAATTTATTTCCAAGGATTGTATTCATATGGATATTATAGAATTCAAATTTTATCATTTTTGAAATTGTGGTGTTATTTGTAATGTAATATATATGTATATATACATATTTGTATATATTTACATATAAAACTTTAATTCTATAAATTAATATTTAAACATATTTACATATAAGATATGTTTTTAAATATATAAACCAAATAAAAATTAAAAATTATTATCTATTTTATTTAATATATATATATATATATATATATATTAGAATAATTATATTGTGAAAAATATATATACATATATAAAAATCATATAAAAATCATATTTAATAAAATATTATCATATATATAAATATCAATATCAATATATTTATATATTAAAATATGTAACTAAAAAATATAATAATACATAATTCAAAATTCAAAATTATTTTTATACATATATTTATATATTTATATATGTATGTATAAAAATAAAAGGAATTGTAGTATAATGGTAAAGTTTTTGGAAAATAAGCTAGAGATTGTGGGATCAAAACTCATCGGAATTTTTTTTTAATAGGGAACCTATACCAACTGTACCACAAAACCATTGGTATAAGTTCATTGGTATATTTTAAATTTCTAGTAGTGGACGCACTATCCGCTTACCTATTAGTTCATTGATTCATATGGAATGGGATGACATGCCCATTAAGAGAAGATATTTGTAAGCATGGGACACATTACCCACTTTCCTCTATGGATGTTTCTTGGGACTCTTTTCTTACTATATGCATTACCCATGCAAGAGGAATGCTTTGCCTGATATATGAATCACAAGTGTAAGAGGTTTGCTCTTTTCATTATTTGGTACTTCCATAGAAGGAGTGAAATGATCATATGCATGCTAATGATTATGAATTGGGCGGAAATGCTCACTCTTATATTGAGGCCTAAGTCTAACGACATTATTCCATCTTATAATGATTTTATCTAGATGTTATGCATGTGTGTGTACTATTTCTCTAGGAGGTTATTCCCACTTATATATTGTTGCCTCTGGGATGTTATTCCCATTGTGGTGACATTGTTAGTAGGATGTATTTTCCATGTCCTATATATTATATTGTAATGATATGTTATTCCATTGATGAATAATTATAACATGGGATGTGATTACCAATTTATACCTCATATTGTAATCAAGAGGACACCATGTAAACCCTGGAATATTACATGTGATATGTTTAGACATGCATTCCACTAGATAAAGAAGGTGTGGTCACTCAATATATGGATTTTAATGCACCCTTGTATATTAAATATTTTATTATTACTAATGTTTATAATTTGTTTATGATCATATCACATTATTCATGCACTTTTATTAATTATATTTGATTAGGGATATCATTGGTGGTGGATTACTAAGTTGTACTCACACCTTGCATCGGTATCTCAGTGTGTGTGTAAATTTCATGAATTAGTATACAGGTAAGGTAAATTCCCCTATGGTGGATGGTTAAGCAAAAGTTTCATGGTTGAAAATAGATATCGGGGCAGGAGAGGACTCAAGTCCATTTTTATAGTTGCCTCTATGTTTTTCTATCTTTTGGTCCATAATGTATATGATCAACCCATGGTAAATTCTATTTATTTATATATGACTATGAGGAATTGTCATAGTGTTTCATTTTTTTACATCATGGGTTATGTTTCTTCCTATAGTTGGACTTTAGTTGTAATGTATATACTTATGCAGCTTTATTATGATTATAGTTTATTATTATTCCTTTTATTATTATTTATGGTTATTCGGTGTATAGGGTATAGTCTTCCAATGATACCTATAGACCCTCATAATTGGTCAAAAACCTCTGGTGTATGGGGAGGCACTCTTGAAGTCATGTGGCTTCACCGATACAATCACCATTCGGGTAGGCTAGTTTGGTATATTATATACTTTTCCACTCAACTATCCATGAGTTATATATGAAATAATTAACATATGTTTTTCCTAAATAGTTAATATATGGGAGAAATTTCAAATTCGAATCATCATTTAATAAAAATATGAATTTTTTTATCACTAATAAATATGATATATATTCTAAAGGAGTCATCATTTTAATGGGGGGATATTTAATATAATATTTTATTAAGCACATGTAAAATATGACACTCGTCTAATAAAAGCTTTTGTTATAGAAAAAATGGCATTACTATCAAACTTTTCTTTGATATCAATCTTTAAAGGGAAAATATTAATGGGATAAACTTATGTAACTAATATAGAAACTTAATAATATATATTAATTAATGAGAAATATTTCATGTGTTAGACTAACCCCTTATTAAACAATTGAGTAGTTAATTTTTTAAACAAGTATATATGGATTCTTATTTTAATCATAAAAGGGATTTACTTGATTTAAATACTTTAATTCTTATATCAATGGAACCTAAGTTAAGAAATAAACCTGAGAACATGGATGCATTCTATATGATAGATACCCTAAAGAGTCCTTTTCAAGAATAATAAAGGAAAAAGTGATACAAGGTTTCAAAGGCATTTTTTTTATTTAAAATGACCAAATAAACTTTGGTATCTGATCATGTACTCAATATGAATGGGTATGTCAATAACATGGAGAGTTTATGGTTCCTCTTAATATGGGTCTAGTTGTGAACTTCATTCTAAAATTATTATTATAAATGTTCTAAAATTTTATTATAAATTAAAGTATGGATGCTTTTGATAACATTTTACCAAATCTCATCAATATTTTGAGCATAGTTGCGTGGTAAATGGGTATTACATGACTTTGTGTTATGATCATAGTGTAAAAGTGTAAAATATTAAGATATAATTGTATAAAAACTATTATAGGGATCAATAGTTAGTATAGATTATTGGAACCTAAAGGAGGTGTCAAAAAGGAAGGATAATATTTCCATTGTAATAATATTTCACATTAGAGGCATAATTTCACTGAATATCTAAAAAAGTGTAAGAATATTCATGGAGATTCCATGTCAAGTATTAATGTTATAAAAATAAAATTATTTTATTTTTAAGGGTAAATGATTTTAATTTTATATAATATAATTGTTGTGAATATATACTGGAGTTTAAAATTGAGAAAGGATAGATAAAGCTTTAAATTTTCATAAAAAAGTGGAAATAGTTTTTGGTATATAGAAAATAATAAAAATGATTACTTTGAGATTGGTGGATTTGAAAATAATAAATCTTTATGTATATTTTCATTACATTATTCCTTTATGTGATAAGAAAATTTTCATTTAAAACAATGTTTGTTCTGAATAAAATGAGATGTTTTTATATACATGGTTTATGATTTTATTCATTATAAAATATGGTGTTAAAATAAAGGATAAAGGGTGTTTTATAAAGGATAAAAGTGTTTTATCCATGTTATTTATTAATATACATGGAAAAGAGTTCTTATCATCCATTAGTAACATATTTTAGTAAATAAAAAATTTATTTTCATGGATATTTCCCTAGAAATTTAAAGTTTTGATATAATATATGGTTATAAAGAACTATTTGTTAAATATTACCACAAAAAAAAATTTTATTTTCTTTACATAAATGAGTTTGTATCATAGAAATTTATTTTGGGAAAAATATAATGTTTAAGAAGATTGTGGGAGGATATTTAAACTTAGAGAAGTTCAAAAATATAACAAAAACATATTGATACTTGAATAATTCAAAGTATATCCTAAATTAGTTTAGGATGTATTAGTAAAATAAGGACTCAATTTAAGGGCTTAATTGATTCTTATTACTAGTGATCTCAAAGAAAATTTGTATTCTTAGAAATAGTTATGAGTGTTATCCATTTTAACAACAAGAAGTTAAGTATATCATAATATTATACATTATTATGTAAAAATATTTTGATATAATGTTAAAAGTTTTAAATGTAAAGATTATAAATCCTAATCTCACCATTATCCATAAATTTTTTATTCTAATATATATTCTCTCTAAAATAGTTTAGTGGGAGAGTTTATTTATCTAATGGTTTCATGGTGATGTGGCAAGTATTACATGAGTAATGTGAAAAGTGTTACATGTGATGTAAAATGTTTAATAAAACCATATAAATAAACAAAACATAAATTCATTGAGGATTTACATATTTGGTATGATAAGATCAATGCTTTTTCATATGATTTTATTGGTTTTTTCTTAAAAGTGTTTTAATAGTCTTAAATTGTATATTTTTTTTATAAATTCATTTAAAATTTATCATTTTTCCATGTTCACTACAAATATAATGAAAGTAAAATTATAATTAACCCATTTGAGTAATACTTTGAGTTTCCTGTTATTGATGAATTTCATGGAAATTCATGGGTTATGATGAGATATAAAGGTCAATATTAGTAGGGGATAATATGCAGATAGAGTTTACTCATGATGCAAAAAAATTGGTGTTTTATATGACCCACTTAGAATACAAATTTAATTCCTCTAAGGTCTATGATTCATTCCAATGTAGTAAGAAACCTAAATAAATATTTAAATTCATTGGTGAAGTACCCATATTTGTTTCTTTATAGTTAGTGAACTTGGATATTTTTGGTTCTATACAAACTATGAGTATCGGTGGAAAACACTATGTGTATGTTTTAGTTGAGAAAAACACTAGATATACTTGGACTTATTTTCTAGAAATTAAATTAGAATCACTCCCTATTTTTAAAAAAAATCTCATGTTCAAAATTTAAAAAAACTACATGTAGTCACTATCTAGAGTAACAGAAGTTGAGTTTTTTTAAATTATGGTTTTAAAAAAATGGAGTTAAAAAGGTATAAATCATAATTTTTTAGCACCAATAACTCATAAAAAATATATTATTTGAACAATGGACTATAACCCTTTATAAAATTACCTAGATATTATTTCATGAATATTCAGTAGGTAAATATTTTTTGGAAGAAGTATTAAGTACATACTGTTGTACTATAAATTTCATTTTAATTTTTTTAATATTTAACAAATCCCCTTATTAATTTTAGACCAAAAGAAAACCTAAACTTAGTTACTTCAAATTTTTTGGATGTGAATTGTTCATTATGGATCCAAAAAGGTAATATTCAAAAATTTGATCTAAAAGATAATAAAGGAATATTTCTTGGTTCTTCCACTACTAGTAAGGTATATAGTGTTTTCAAAAAATGGAAACAAACTGCTGAAGAACTGGTAAATGACACATTTGATGAATTTGATCCATATTCAAATTTAAAATATTTGGAAGTTTCATATATGAATTTTTTTTTCAAACCCTGTTTATTTTTTTACCAGAAGTTATATCCCATAAATCTAAAATTAACATATAAAAAACTATAAAAAAATGAATTATAACCTTTGAAAGTTACTTCAACATATGTTAATACATTGATAAATAAATATCAATATTCTTTTTTACCTATAAATTATATAATCTTAAGGAATTATCCTATTTATAATATCACCAGTGATATGATCCAACCTTTTAAAACTATAAATTCCCTGTGAAATGAATGTGAGCATCATGAATTTTAATCACAACTTGAACCTAAAATGGCAGATGAATCCTTAGGTGATGAGAGTGGAATAACTATTATGCAAGAAGAGCTTAATTAGTTTGAATGGAACAAGGTTTAGACTTTGGTTGAGAATTTGAAGGATTCTCAAATTATAGGAGTAAAATGGTATTATTGTCCAAAATAAATTAATATTAGTTTCTAAGGGTTATTATTAATAAGAGGTTATAGATTTTTGGGAAACTTTTGGTCTACATCTGTGCTCAAATACCTTCACATACTTATATCCTTTGCAAGTCATCATAATTTTAATCTATATCAAACAGATTTTAAGAGTGTATTTATTAACAGATATATTAAAAAGGGATTTTATGTATGAAAACCACATGGTTTTAAAAGTTTAAATTTTCCAAAACATATTTTTAGATAATATAAAGATCTTTATAACCTTAAACAATCTATAATATTCCAGTATGATTGATCATCCAGTTTCTTTATTCAAAACAACTTTTTAAAGGAATTTATGATCCTGTTATTTTTATGAATAAGGTTTTTAAGGACACTATTATTGCTTATATTTATTTTCATGATATTATTTTTGGTTTGACTCAAAAACTCTCATAGTTGGTTTCTTGAAACTCATACAAAGTGATTTAAAAATTATCATGATGGGAGAACCTAATTTCATTATTATATTATAATAATTAAAATACCAAAATAAATAACCTTATCTCAATATAAGTATACAATAGATTTACTTAAATTATTTGGTTTTGATAATTCCTCTAGTATCAGTACTCTGATAGGTACCTCTTGTAAGTTAGATCTTAATGAATCTTGGAAATTTTTTGATCAAAAATTATTCAAAGGGGTGATCATAATATTTCTTTATTTAATGGTTGACCATTAATTAAGTAATATGTATTCTTATGCATAATATTATAAGAAAATGTGAAGGAATTCAACCTTAAAGTGGTAAATTGTATCTTTATTTATCTTAAAGGAACCTATAAAATTGGTGATAAAACATGTTTTATTGAATATTGTTTTAATAATTACTAGTATAATTTCTCTAAAATTGATCTTTATTTAAAGATTTATTGGAAATTTGTGCTTTGAGGTTAAATTTTAAAATTCATTGAAAATTTTGTTTTTTCGTTTTTAATTTCAATCAAGTGATTGTATCTGAAGATTTTCTATGGTGTGAGTTTTGACTTTAAACCTTATGTTCATGTTTTAAACTCATTTGGATACATTTTTTATGTCTCAAATGGTGAGGTGAGTTCCACTCATTTGGATACATTTTTTTAGAGGTGTAATTATGCATGTACCCTTTTGGTAATTTCAAATCCTAGCCCTACCCTACTCTATTAATGTAATTTTTCACACTTGAGGATATTTTTTAGATAATTTATTAGGTTCCTCCTAAAGGGATAGGTTTTATCCCACTTATCTAACCATTTGGGAAAAGGATGGCTTCTGGGAAGGATCACTTCCAAGAAAGTACTTTTCCCTTATATTTCTTAATTCTTCACTTTTGTGCATATAATATCTCTTTATATTTAATAAAACTTCCTTAGTATTTGGTTTTCATATTTTTTTTTCTTCTTAGTGTTTTAATCTAAGAGTGTATATGAGATTGGTTTATTCCCTTTAATTTTCTTTCTTATGAAAATCATCTCCACAATAACAAATCCACCCATGGGAGTGTAATTATTTTATATTTGATATAATTATTACATATTTAATTAGTTGTTTTAAATCCATGTAATCATTTTAGTAGGGTTCAAGGGTTAAAAAAATAAGTAACCCTAATTTAATTAATTTAATCATATTTATAATGATTTTTGACTAATTAAGGGATAGTTTAGATCAATTGTAATCATTGATATTTTTATTTTTAAAATTAATTGTTTTGTCATTTATTTCATTTTGTTTTGAAATCACTTTAAAAGGCCCAAATCATTTATCCCCATTTTTTATTTATTTTAATTGACTCTTTAAAACTATTATAGTCTATTTAAAATCAATTCCTCTTCAATATAATAACCTAGGTCAACTACTGTGATTCACTTAGTAAAAATCATAAATAAATTGAGAGTGTACGTGACAACTCTCATCAAATTATCATCATTGTCGATGACGTAAGTTTTTTATTCAACCAATTTATTATGATATTTAAATATTATTTTAATTAAAAATATATTAACAAAATAGAATTCATTTTTGATGAAACTTACTTGATTGAAACATTTGTAATTTTATAAAAACAAGTAATAGGGTTTCACAATTCTACTTGTTAGGAGGATGATTTTAAAGAGTTCACTGG
This sequence comes from Viscum album, assembly GCA_963277665.1. Taxonomy (NCBI): domain Eukaryota; kingdom Viridiplantae; phylum Streptophyta; class Magnoliopsida; order Santalales; family Viscaceae; genus Viscum; species Viscum album. Next base: position 82,593,691 of record OY728119.1, read on the forward strand.
AAACCTCAAACAAGACCTTGAGTAGCGATATATTGAATCCTTTTCTATGGAGCTCAAATAATTATTGCACTATGTTCCATAATTCTATTAACATGATGTTAAGGAATAAAGTGAGATACTTCTATTCTATAAAAACATTGATTAAGGCTTTAAATATACATTGAATAATCATTTTATCCCACACAACTCAACATCAATAGGTGCATATACTATAGTATGACACCACAAAAGATGATAGGGATCGCCCCTTCATTTTTCCACTCCCCCCAATGCTAAATTCTTTAATTTTACTATTCCTAGGGTGGGATCATTTTTCTCTTTTCTTTGGGGTCTTCACTCTTCGTGTCCACTTATGGATATCATGATAAATAACATGTTTTGGATCCTACCACAAAACCCCTTCCATCTACAGATTGGGGTTGGCCATAATATTTCCTGGATATAGGAAGTATAAACACAACACCTCCTGGGGGATAATCCAGGTTTACCTTTAATATTATAAATTTACCACTTTCTTTAATTTTCATAAATATAGGTTGTATAAAGTGGTAATTAGGATATTAACTTTTACAAAGTTGGAGACAATCATCTGGTTGTTTCCTTCTATCTTATATGCCTTGTTCTTTTCCTATTATTTTTATACTTTTCATTGGTATCATCGGGGGTGTTTTTTATTGAGGAAAATGTAACATTTTAAGTGTGGGGGATGGGATGACATTTTGGGTATATTATTTAGTTTTTTTCATTTTTTTCCATTCTAAATGTTTTTTTTCAAAAAAACAAAAAAACATGACAAAAAAATAAAAATTAAAAACAAAAAAAAACATATTGAATGATCATAATTTCCATGAAACCTATTGAAAATACATGTTTTATTTTTCCCTATATCATGGGATGCATGTTAATCATGGTAAATTTTTCACCATTAGTGGTTAATTTTAGAGAAAATGTAAGTTGTTCAATGATATGTTTGATTGTGTATTTATGAAATCTTTGAGATTTTACACCATTCTTTATTGGGATTTTATAATAAAATTGTTTCATTTAATCTCTCTAAAAAACTTCACACACAAGAATGACTTGTGAGTTTTTCCTACCCAATTTAAGTTATATTCATGTTAAGTAATTTTTTTTAACTTATAAAAATAGCCTTTCCATACATTTGTTTTTACTTTAATAAATTACATTAATATATCATATTTTCCTGTTCATGTGTACTTGATATCTTACTATTATACACCCTCAAAAAAACAAAATCACAATCACACTATTGGGGAGTGATGAAATGTAAATAAATATGGGTATATCTAAGTAGGGAGCTTAATTTTTGACGTCTAAGAATTCATAAATGAATAGATTTTGGAATTCAATTATAGAGGATGTAGAAAGGGTTTGAAAAAATTGAATTAGGTAAGCATAAAAGTTTTATTTTACATGGTTATACTAATTAAATAGTGTAGGGACAAGATTGAAATATTTTTATTACACATTCATGAAGAATTTGTGGCATAATAGAATCATAACTTATTTCTACTTTATTAGTGTTATCGATCTCAATATAATTTGTTTTGATACAATTTATGAGATAGTTTCTTTTAAAAAAAATTGAGATTTACTTCCTTTTGTGATTCTTTATTTGTTTATATTTCCTTCATTGATTGAGAAGTGTCAATAAGCATCATTTTCCAGATTACATGAAAAGAGAATTTTCCTAAAAGTGAAAAAGGTTAAGTGTGGGGAATTGATACACCATATTTTTATTGAAAATTATGTTGATAATTATTGATATAATTTCTTCACATTGAGTTTTATTTTAATATTTAATGGAAATTTTGGTTTTGAGCTTGAATTTTGAAAATACTTTTTTCTTCATTTTTAATTTCGATCAAGTGATTTGATAATAATATTTTTTCTAGTGATAATTTAGACATTAAATTGTGTGTATGAATTCTAAAATCATAAGGATACATTTTTTATTTTGAATATTCTAGTTGCATTCTATGTTTGGAGGGAAGAATTTTTCCATGATGTTAAATTTTGGCTGGACTTGATAAAATAAACCTTACCTCACCATTTGGGATATAACATATTTATACATGCATTAATTGGGATAAATTTTTTATATAAGTTTAAGGACTTAATTAAAATCATTTAATTTAACTATAGTAATAGTTGGTTCCCATGGAAACTCATTATAAAATTCATCTCAAAGAGGAGTAAATTTTAGAGGCGGGATTATGAATGTACCCTTTTTTTCATTTCAAACCCTAGCCATACCTCACTCTACTTAATGTAATTTTTCACAATTTTGGAGGGTTGTAATAGGCTTTATGAGGGTTGGTTTGAAGATATTTTTCTCCTCCCACTTATCTAACCATTTAGAATAAGGGTGTCATTTGTAAAGGATCTCTTCCAGGAAGGCACTCCTCTTCATCTTCTAATTCTTATTTCCTTACTTTTTTATTTTAATATATATTTATATTTAAAACTTCTTTTCTTATATTTTCATATTTTTATTTTTATTCTTGGTGTTGGAATATAATATTGGAGGTGATATTTTTTATTATATTTCAATAATTTTCTTATGAAAATTATCTCTATGATGAAAAATACACCCATGGGAGCATATTTTTTTGTGTTTGATATAATTCTGACCTACTTAATAGGTTGTATTGAATCTATATCCTAACTATAATTCTTAAAATTATGTTTAATTAAATAAGGTAGTAAATTTAATATTTATAATAACTTGTACCTTAAACAAACCATAAATACATTATTTATTAAAAGGGTTTCACTTTCCTACATTTCCAAGATTTTTAAGTTTAGAGTTTTAGAGAATTAGGTAAAAATTTATATAAAAAGTGTATATTTCCACTAAATATCTATTTTTTTACAAAATAAGTTCTTTATAAAGACACGCTTGTTTTGTTTGAGGTAAATCCTGTAATTAAAACTCTCTCTTTATTAACATTTTGAGTATCCTTAAACCCTGTGGAAAAATTTTTAAAATGAGGGATGGTCAAAAAAATATCAGTAAGGAAAATAAAATAAAATAAACCCATAGGTTCATCTGTAAACCTAAAAAAATACATTAGAAAATTTTTATTTACAATAATAGATATTTAATCTCTAATATTCATTTAATTTTCCATGAAAACAACTTAATTTATCAATATATTTAATAGAACATTTCATATGAAATCATAAATGAAAATATAATAAACATAAGGTTTTCCTGGAAAATATAGATACTCATGAATACCTTTCCTTGAAGAAAAAAACCCTTTCAGAAATTTTTAAAATAAAATCATAAATATTCCTTAAAAACATAAGCTCGTTTGATTACCTTTTGAAATCAAAATATTTACTTTAAAACCCATTGAAAGAATATCAAGTAGGTAATTTAGGACATCATCCTTAAATTCACCATTACAATAACCCTTATAATAGAATCAACTAACTAGATTAATAATAAAACCCATTTTAATTGGAATTTAATCCCATAAGCAATAATAATTTTAGTTATCTCATAAAAATGAGAAAAAAATTATGTTACCTTAGAAAAAAAATTAAAACTAAAAATTCCTAAAATATTAAGAGAAATATTTTATTTGAAAATAACCATGTAAATATTTTAGAGTACTCTTGATAAAAAATAACATTTATAGTAATAGGAAAAAATGGTCAAGTAGTATATTTTAAAAAAATATTCTTTTTTAACTTTGATAAAAAAACATCAAAATGAATTATATAGTAAATATTTAAATGGTTCATTTTTAAACCATTCAGAATAAACCAAAAATTAGTTGAAATTAAATTTTGATAATATTGGATGTAGAAATAAGAACATTCTTGGAACATTTTTCATAACATGGAAATGGAGGAGAAATATTTGTAAGGAATACTTTAAAATAAGGTTTTAAATAAAATATATATTACCTTAAGACCCTTCTAGATTCATAAGTTCTATAAATCCTGAATAATTAAATTAATTTGGATTTATACTTTCTTAATAATATTTATTGTGTTTATTTAATTATTATTATTATTTTTATTTTATTTATTACCAGGACTTAGTTGGTTATTAAAATGGTTAAGTTTACATTGGACGTTTTGGGGTGATTCGGTTTATAACCTCAAAACAACATTGGTACATTGACTGTGATCAAAGAGGTTATAGTTACATAAACTACATAATCTTAAACATGTTATAAATATCATATTTATACAATAAATATATTTTTAAAACCAACCATGTAAGGTGTTCATGAAAAATTAATCACATCATTTCATAGAGATGGTAGTTCATATGTATGCATGAACAATTTTTTCATTTTTCAACTAAGTGAAAAAAATATATATATATTATATTTTACTTTTCAAGAATAATAAATGTGTTATAAATTTAATATTTACCCATTATTTATGTCCTTATGACCAACCATGTGATTTGGTAATTAAAAATAAATCACATTGCTTTGTGGAGGTGGAACTACTACAAAATTGGGTTTATCCAGCAGTAACGAAAAGCATTGTTAAAGACACCCTTTATCATTATTAAAAAAATAATTTTTGAAGGGGATCTTTAACAGAATTTCTTTTAGCACTGTTAAAGGGGGACCTTTATTAGTTCTTTTTTACAAACGCTGATAGGGGTTATCAGTGTTTTTTTAGAAACGCTAATAAAGACCCCCCTTTATCAATGTTTTTTTAGTAGCACTAATAATGGTATATTTTAAAAAAATATTTCATTAAAAATAATATATTTATATATTTATATATTTATATATTTATATTGATATAAATATAATATATATTTTTTAAAATATGTTTTAGATAATGTAAATAGGCATTTACACTTAATATATATAAGATATTTAGTGAAAATGACTTATAAAATAATTAAATATATATATATATATTTAATTAATAATTTGGTTATTATTACTGAGTAATAGTCATTTAATATAAATTTTAAGATAACAAAAATCATAAAATTAATAAAAGATCTAAAATAAGTTGAAAACATAAATCAAACTTCAAACGATCATAACTTTTGATCTGGGTATCCGTTTGGGCTCTACCACATATAAAATCGAAACATGCAATGAGATTTATTCCCTAAGTGATAGAGGTTAATTTGTGTCACATTTTTTGATGCTAAAAATGCCCAGAAGCAATCAAAAACTAGTTTTTTAGTTGGGGTACCCCAATTTTTTAATATTCGATGGATTTCCATCCTTGTTTAAGGGGGTATTACTAACTTTTCTCGATAGAGACTAAATTTATTCCCAGGTATTACATTCATATTGATATTATGGTTTTAAAATTTTATTAGTTTTTAAAACATAATTTTATTTTTAATTAAATATATGCATGCTTTCTTATATTTTCTTATAATAAGTCACTCATATAAATACATATATCAACATATATACATAAAAATGTATATTCTAATATATGTAAATCAATAGGTATTCTAAAAATGTATTTAAAACAATATCTAACCATTTTTTACATTATAAAAAATATATTTATAATGTTTATATATACATATATGTGTGTATTAATAAATAGATATATATTTATATTATATTATAGTATATGTAGATGAATATAATTTAAAATATATTTAAATAAATATAAGTATACATATATCACACATACACATATATTGTATAAATGTATTTAAAAATAATTATATGAATATATGAATAAAAAATATATATGTAAATATATATATATATATATACAGAAATATCATTAAATAGAAAATAAAAACATGGTGTAATGGTAAAGGCATTCCATATTCGAAGGATAGGTATAGGTTTTGAATCTAGGCTGGCGTGTAGGAGACTGGAAATTTGCAAAGTGTTGATAAAAGGGATGATGGGGTGAAAAGTGTTGATAAAGGTGGTGGGAGTGTTGTTAAAGGTTTCATGGAAGCGCTGATAAATGGGTTGGGCTCATGGACCTTCGGAAAAAAATTACCACCTTTAACAGTGTTTCCTTTATCAGTGCTAAAAACCCATTGTTAAAGACCCCCTTTAACAGCACTAAAAAACATTGTTAAAAGGACCCTTTAACAGCACTAAAAAACACTATTAAAGGACCCGTTTAATAGTGTTGATAAAGGATTTGATCCTTTAACCATACTCAAATTATTAGTGCTTTTTTAGCACTGATAAATTTCTATTCTAGCACTATTAAAGGCCTATTTTGTAGCAGTGTGGTATTCCACACGCACGCACGAGCGATGTTATCAATTTCCAACGAACTGAAAGGGTAAGAAGGTAAGTAATATCTTATTTGTATTGAATCATGGTAATTTAATAATCATATTATATATTCATTAATTTCATATTTATAACTTGTTGTGTGATGTGGTGACGTAAATGAAACACATTGCTTCGTAGAGGTGGTATTCCACACGTACGTACCGGCGATGTTTTCTTCTACCATAGGATGTAAAAGATATAGAAAATAGTTGTTACATAACCATAATAAAATTTTTATATATATAATATACTAATTTAATTATTTTCTAGCTGGTATAATATATTTTAAGGATGTATAGGATTAAATAAACTTGAAATAGGTCAGTTAGAACCTATACCTTCTCCTCGGATATCTCTCTTTAAATTACACATTAATCCTTCTAGGATTAGTATTTTGAGAATATAAAGACCAATAGTATGTGTGGAGGGATTTTGGTAAGGTATTTGGATAGATCTTGGTTGATCTAAAATGCTCAATTAGTGTAAAGAAGAGAGGGGAGGGTGTGCCCTTTTATAAGTGAGGGGAGCGACACTCCTGTAATTATTCAAAGTTTTAAAATAATATATAGTCTCATTCAAGGTCAAGTGACACTTGAACAAATAAAATTAGAATATATGGTAATATTAGTCAAAATAATATTATACAATGAGAATTAATAGAAATTGTTTGACCTTATCTATTAGTTTTAACCTCAATTAACCGGTTTTACCCCTTTTATCGTGGTGACAACATTTTTACCAAGGTTACTATTCATAAATACCAAAAATAAAATAGAAATTACTTCCAAATTTCAAATTCCTAATTCCAAATATGAAATCTAATTTTCAATATTCAATCTATATAAGTGGAATAAATTACTTTTAACATAAGAACGAAAATGCAACAAAAAATAGTTTTTCTAAAAATGTGTTTTTAAACCTAAAAATGAAGTTATGCAAAAATAAAATATAATATTGATTAAAATAGAATTATTTGGATAATTTTTAGTTAATATGGTCTAATTTAACTTTATAACCAATTCAAATATAATGTTGTTTTTAAAATATTTGAAAATAAATGATAGTTTTAATAAAAATCGTTATTTTTTCATTATTCCCCCAAAAATCAATATTTTCAAAAAATCCTAAAAATTAACCCAAAGATAATTTTTATATGATGAATTGAAAAATAAATTTAACTATATCAATTTAAAACTCTAAAATTTAGAATTTTAATTTTTAAATAAAACCATATATTTCATGGAAAACATTTCAGCTAGAATAAAACCATTTCTTTTCTAACTAAAAAAATATATAAAATTATTATATTATATATGAATCTATAAAATTTAATTTTTAAAATTAATAAAACATATAATTGATTCACTATTATCATTAACTAGGTTTTCACATTCCTCCCCCTTTTAAAATTTCATCCTTATAATTTTATTCTTTACTTAAACAAGTGTGTGTATTTTTTCCCTCATGGATTTTTTTTATTATAATATTAGTTCCTAACTTATATGATTTTTTCATAAAATATTAAATTTTAGAGTCCTATTAATTCATAATACCTTCTATTTATGATCCAAAATCCAAATCAACTTTTTTGTATAAGAGATATTCTCCTCTAATTGTACCACTTCAAGGCTTAAAACATGAGATTCATAAGGTACATACTTATTTAGAAAAGAAACATGAAACACACCATTCACCTAAGATAAAATTAGAGGTAAGGATAATCAATAATAAAATAATCCCAGTTTATCTATAATTTCTTAGGGTCCAATAAACCATGGATTTAACTTTCTTTTTTTACTAAAATGCATTACACATACTAATGAGATATTTTAAGAAAGGCATTTATTATGGCTATATATATAACTCTTTTTTATAATTTTTTATACCCTCGTGTATTGTTGAATAATATTCACAATGTTAGCCATATATTATACCAATTCTAGTCCCAAAAATTTCCTTTCACTTACTTCATCTCAACATGCTGGAGTCCGACACCTTTTTTCATATAATGCCTCAAAGGGTGCCATTTTTTCACTTGAATGAAAACTATTATTATAAGAAAAATAAAATAAATATTAATATTAATCCTAAATTCCCTAATAATATAATGATAAATCTAGAATCATATCCTCTAAAGTCTGAATTATATGCTCTAATTGTCCACCAGATTGAGGATGAAAATCTGTAATAAAATTAAATTCAATTTCCATTGACTTCTGAAGACTTTTCCTAATATTTATTGTAAACCTATGATCACAAGAAGATATAATAGATTTTTTAAATCCATGTAACCTTACTATCTCCTTAGGATAAATTCTTAAAATTGGATCAAAAGACATAGTATCTTGAATAGGAAAAAAATGCATAGATTTTCTCAAACAATTAAGAATAACCCAAATCACATTATTACCATGAGATGTATTTAGTAATTACACCATTAAATACATGGATATATTCTTCCATTTCCATTGTGAAATTAAGAAAGGTGTAATCATCCCCTTCAGTAGTTGATGTTCATATTTAACCTACTAAAAATTCAAACATTTCATGGTAAAATGGGTTATATCTTTCTTCATATATTCCCACTAAAAATATTCATAAAGGTATTTGTACATATTAGTGCCTCAAAGTTGAACTATAAATAGATAACTATGAGATTCAATTAAAAATTCATTCTTCAACTGGGAATCACTTGAAACACATAATATCCTTCCAAACCTGATTATACCTTCTTGTTATCTAAAATTTAGATAATTTTCCTTCTTTAACCAATTCTACCTTTTCTTAAAAACCATGATCTTCAATCTGATCCTTATTAATTAATTCTAACAAGGATGATTGTACTAATACCTTATTCAAATTAGAAGGAGTTTCTATAGACATAATTTCCAGTCCAACATTTATTAAATCATTAACTAAAGGATTATGTTCCAGATGTAACAAAGTTAATGATGAATTATCTATTCAAATCAAGGAATTGTCTACCTTTTTTTATTTACCTTGATGATATAGAATTATGTAATCATAATCCTTAATTAGTTCTATCCACCTTCTTTTCCTAATATTTAACTCTTTTTGAGTGAATATATACTTTAAACTTTTATGGTTAGTATATATTTCACCTATCTCCCCATATAATTGATTCCACCAATTTTTTAAAGGAAAAGACTATTGAATCCAACTCAGGGTCATGTGTAATATAATTATTCTCATTGGTTTTAAATTTAACATATACTTACGTGATAACCCATTCATTATATATCAAGAAACAACCAAGTCCCTTCAAAGAATCATCACTATAAATAAAAAATTCTCCATTTCTTATTGGAAAGGATATCATTAGAGCATTAACCAATATTATTTTAAATTCTTGGAAACATTCAATAAATTCATTTATCCATATCAATTATACTCTTTTTTTAGTTAACTTGGTCAGTGGGCAATATAACTGAGAAAGGTTTTTAATAAACCATCGGTAGTGACCTACTAGTATAAGAAAACTTTGAATCTCAGTGAAATTTTTAATACTTAGACACTCTTACACCACTTTATTTTTAAAAGGATCAACATTAATGCCATATTTAGAAAAAATATTCCTAAGTAATGAAATTAGTTGTAACAAAAATTTACATTTACTAAATTTTCTATAAAACTAATTTTCTTTTTAATTCTATAGAATAATCCTTAAATGTTTCTCATGATCTTCATATATTTTAGAGTATACTAGAATATCATAAATAAACATAAAAAACATTTATCAAAATACTCATGAAACACTCTATTCATTATATCCATAAATAAAATGAGTGAATTTTTTAACTTTAAATGAATAAATATAAACTCATAATTGTCATACCTCATTGGAAATGTCATTTTCAGAATTTCCTAATACTTCACTTTTAGCTGATGGTACCTGGACCTAATACCAATATTTCTAAAATACTACACTTCCTAGAGCTAATAAAACAAGTTAAAAATATGAGGCAAATAATACTTATTCTTAATGGTGATTTTATTGAGTACTTTATAATCAGTGAAAATTCCCATGGAACCATACTTCTTTATAAAAAACCAAATAGGATCACCTCAAGGTGAAGTTCTAGGAAATATGAATCCCTTATCAAGTAATTATTATAACTACTTTTCCAATTTTTAGAACGCGACCAAATCCATTCGATGGGGATGTTTTGAAATTGTATTATAATTAGAAACTAATTCAAAGGTAAAATTAACCTCTAGATCGGTAATAACACGAAGAAAATTATCAGTAATGACATCTAGATATTCATTTACTACTATAACATCACCAATTTCAACAGTTCCTTTCTTCTAAAAAATATGTACAATATAAATTTCATTTCCATATTTTATTAGTTTCTCATCTTATCAACATATTATCAAAGGTATGAAATCATTCTTATATATAAATAGAAACTCATTATAAAAATAATTTCTTTATATCTGTAATATATCTCAGAAATATTAAGTGAAAGTTAATCCATATCCAGAATAATATCAAAATCAAAAAAGGGAAAGACAATAAGTTTTTCAGGAAAAACCATTCCACGTATGATAACATGAATATTTTTATAAATTTATGCTTCCTTTATACTACCCCCATGCGTTTTCACCACAAGTTATGACTTCATTTCTTGAGATAGAATTTTTATTTTACTTCAAAATTTCTTAGATATAAAAGAATGTGTGGATCCTGAAGAAAAAAAATTGGAATAATCCAAATAAATAATTAATATACCTATAACCACTTCATTTAATATTCCTACATCTTATGTAGTAGTATAAAAAGGCTTTTTTCACCTTTATATTTTTGATCTTGATGATTCCCACCTTGAGTAACTAACTTCGTACATGAATTAGCATAATATCACATTTCATTATAATTAAAATATTTCACTACCAAACTTCTTTTCATTCATGAGCCATGTTTCCAGGCATACCACATCAATAAAACTTTCCATATCTTATAATACATTCTCCAGAATGCTTCTTTCCATACTTATCACAAGTGGATAATTGAGTTTTCTTACCTTTGGGTCTCTTCAATGAATGCTTCCCCATTTCCTACCACCTAGATCACTTCTTATCCTTATTATTGTAAAATTCCACAAACTTCATCTCAAATTTCTCATAACACCGCACAATTTCCTCATAACTTCTGAACTAACAAGTAACTAGATCCCTTCATAAACTTGGCTTGAATCCTGAGTAAAATCGATCAATTTTACTATCATAGTCCTAAATAAAATTCAATTCATGCCTATTCAATCTAGTAAAATTTGATTTATAAGAGATAACAGATTCCTCCTCATTTTACTTAAACTCTATGAATTTATTTTCTATTCTAAATAGAATAACTTTAGGAAAATACTTTTCAAGGAAGAGATATTTAAAAATAATCTATTCTATGGCATAAATTTCTTTCTTTTCCTTAGTGTTCTTAATCAAAGACCCTCATTGATCAGTTTCACCTTCAAAATTATAAATAATAAGGGTTACCTTATGATGTTATGAATATCCCAAAACTTAAAATATCTTCTCTAAAGTTTTAATATATCCTTTGGTTTTTATTGGGTTTGAGGAACCACGAAAATCTTAAGGGTGTTGTTTCATGAAATTTAATACTATTAATAGAATTTTCCCTCTCCCTTGTATTATTTCCTCCATTGATATCCTATTTTATCTAAGTTAAAAATACTAAAAAAATTCCAACTCTAACTATTCCAGGTTACTGGTTTGGAAGTATATTATCCTTCTGATACATTTCTATCTCAAAATCCCTATTTCCACTATGAAAACCCATTCTGAAGAGACAAGGATTAGATGAATAAACATGAAAATATTAAAAATATATCTCATAATAAATTTTCAATATATTATAATCTATTTAAATTTTCTTTTAATCTCACCCTAACCTCTAAAGTAACCTAAACCTTTTCTCTGATACCAACTATAACAACTTGTACCTTAAACTACCAATAAATGAATTATTTATGAAAAGGATTGAACTTTATTAAATTTTTAGGATCTCTTAGATTTATATTTTTATTGAATTAGGTAAAACATTAAATAATAAAGTGTATATTTCTACAGAGTGTCCATTTTTTTCCACAAAACAACTTTTTATAAAGACACACTTGCTTCGTTCAAGGCAAATCTCATAACTATAACTCTAAATTTATTAATGTTTCTAATCATTCTTAAGCCCTATGAAAAACATTTAAAAATTTGGGATGATTAAAAAATATATCATTAGGGTAAATGAAATAAAAAAACTCATTAGTCCATTTGTAAACCTAAAAAATCAATAAGAAAGTTTTCATTTCCAATAATAAACATTTTATCTCATATATTAATTTAATTTTCCATTAAAACAACTTAATTTATTAATATCTTTCATAAAAAATTTCATATGAAATTATAAAGAAAAAATCATAAACATAATGGTTTATTAGAAAAAAAAGAATACTCATGAATACCTTTCCTTGAAAAAACAATCTTCTCACCTCTTTAAAAAAAAGTTATAAACTTTCCTTAAAAACATAAGCATATTTTCATACCTTTTGAAATAAAAATATTTCATTTAAAAGTCATTGAAAGAATATAATGTAGGTACCTTAGGGAATTATACTTAAATTTACCTTTAAAACCCCTTACAATAGAATAATATAGCTATATAATTTCTATATCTCTTAAGAGTAACATATCACCGGTAAACTTTGTCACGTTACCCATTACATTGGAGAGCTATATCAAGCTCACCCATCACTAGAAATATATTGGTCTCACCTATCATTATTATAAAATTTAAAATAACCATAACCTTAATAAAAAACATAAATATTTCACTTTAATTATATAATCAATTTTAATTCGAACTCAAGCCCATAATAAGAAACACTTTCAGTTATCTCATAAATATGAGAAAAAAAATTTGTTTCCTTATAAAAATTTCTTTAAAAATAAAAAATCCTAGATTATTGAGAGAAATATTGTATTTGAATATAAACATGGAAAATTATATATTAGTCTTCATAATTAATATTGACTACAATGGTATGAAAAATTGGTAAAGTCGTATACATTAAAAAACGTTCATTTTTGACTTTAGTAAAAAAAATCAAAATTTATCTATAGTAAATTTTCAAAAAATTCATTTCTAAACTATTAAAAAAAGTAAAAAGTAGTTAAAATTGAATTTTAAAAATATTTTATGTATAAATAATACCATTATTTAAACATTTTGTAAAACATGGATATGGAGGAGAAATATTTTATAGGAATACTTTAAAATAAGGTTTTAAAGAAAAATCTCTTACCTTAAGTCCTATCGAGCTTCATACATTCTCTAAATCCTGAATAATAAAATTATATTATATTTATAATTAATTAATTAATTTTTCAATTTTCATTTAATTATTATTATTCATTTTATTTCATTTATTATCAGTACTTATTTATTTGATTAAATAGTAAAGTTTACATTGGATGTTTTGGGACCATTCAGTTTATAACCTCAAAATAATATTGATGCATTGACCATAGTCAAAGGGGTTATGATTAAATTACCTAAATAATCATAAAAAATTTATAATTATCATATTTATACATTAAATAAATTTTTAAAACCAACCATTTAATGTGTTCATGAAAAATGAATTACATCATTTTATGGAGTTGACAGCCCGTATGTATGCATGAACGACGTTTTTATTTTTATACTGAGTGGAAAAGAAGTTATGTAAATAAATTTTAATTTACTAGAATCATTAATTTTCCATAAATATCATATTTATTAATTATTTATATATTTATGACCAACCAATTCAGGTAGTAATTAAAAATTAATCACATCACTTTGTGGGGGTGGTATTCCACATGTACACACGAGCGATGTTATCAATTACCAATTGATGAAAAGAGTAAAAAGTTATTTAATAAATTATATTTAAAAAATAATAATAATTTCATAAAAATATAATATATTCATTAAATATATCTTTATAACCATTCATGTGAGGTGGTGTTGAAAAATGAAACACATCGCTTTGTGGAGGTGTTAATCCACATGTACGCATAAGCAATATTTCCATTTAGAAAAGGAAGATAAAGAGATATAAAAGATTTATTACGTAAACATAATAAAATTTTATTATATATAAGATAATTATTTAATTATTTTATAGTGCTTATAATATATTTTACGGAGGTATAATAAGAAATAAATCTGAAATAGGATGGTTAGGATTTATACCTTCTCCTTGGATATCTCCCTTTGTGTTACGCCTTAAGCCTTATAGGATCGGTATTTTGAGAATATTGTTACCTATTTAATGTGAATATTTATGTTGGGAAGTTATTTGGGTAGGTATTGGTTGAGTTAAAATTCTTAAGTGGTGTGAATATGAGAAGGGATGGGTGCCCTTTAATAAGTGAGGGGAGTGACACTTGTAATTATTCAAAATCTTAAAATAATATAAAGTTTTATTCATGTGAAATAGGAAATTAAACAACTAAAATTAAAATATAAGTTTATAAGGGTCTAAATAATCTCATAAAATAATAATTAATATAATTTTTTGTGACCTTATCACTTAGTTTTAACCTTAATTAACCTGCTCCACCCTTATTGCCATGGTGATAACATTTTTACTAAGGTTTTTGTTCATAAAGACCAAAAATGAAATTAAAATAATTCCTAAATTTGGAACTCATGATTCAAAATATAAAATAAATATTTCAATATTAAATATATATAAGTGGTAGAAATTATTTTTAATACAAGAATTCAAAACAAATGAAAAATAGTTTTTTTCGAAAAATGTGCTTTTAAGACTAAAAATGAAGTTATACAACAATAAAATATATTAATAATTCCAATTAAATTATTTTTATTATTTTTATTCAAATTGAAATAATTTCACTTTTAATCAAATACAAATAGAATTATACATTTAAAAATATTTGAAAATAAATGACAGTTTTAACAAAAAATGATATTTTTTAACTATTCACTCAAAAATCAATTTTTCATAAAAATCCAAAAATATTCATAATATAATTTATATACTATAAATCAAAAATATAATTTCATTTTATCAATTTAAAACTCTAAAATTTATAATTTTAATTTTTAAATAAAATCATAAATTTCATGAAAAGATTTTAGCTAGAATAAAACCATTTCTTTTATGAATAAAAAATAATATAATATTATTATATAATATATGAATCCATGAAATATTTTTTTTAATTAATAAGAAATGAAATTTATTCACTTTTATAATTTCCTAGTTGTTCACTAGATCGCTCAAATTATTGGCACATTGACCACGAGGCTTAGCTTGTGTGAATTGTGAGAGCAGCATTTTAATTGTCAAATCTAATCAACTTGGGATCAATTCATAGAGTTTGAATATAATAAAAAAAACTTAATATATTCTCATTTCCATTATTAAGGTGATTTACTAATTTTACACTGATCATAAGTTATCTTTTGGACCACAATCAAAACAAGTTTTCATGATTGAAAGTCCCAAAGTTAACCTAGGGTTCGTTTCTTTCAATCTTTGTGGTTGTGTTTTATTCTATAGGGTTCGAGGGTTAAAAAATAGGTAACCATAATTGAATTAATTTAATCATAGGTATAATTATTAAAAATTTATCAAGGGTTAGGTTAGATTTATCATAATAATTAATATTGTAATGATCCACTTATTCTCATTGGCATGAGAATACAGTGAATCATTACTAGGACTTAAGATAAATTTTCAAGACACCAAAGGATATAAATAAATGCTGAATGGTTTCAAATGAAAGTGGGGGATGGTTTAACCTTTAAGAATAAAACCATTAACTCAACCAACCATAACCAAATAGTTCAATATATGATGCATGAACAAAGAAATACAACTCAACTACTTTATTCATATCAAAACCACTCCAAAGTGTGCAACAGTAGAAGACCAAACAAGTATCAAATAAAATATCAGAAATCAAATAAAGACTCCAATAAGACCACAATACTCCATGATCCACAAGCTCTATGCTCCAATATCACCAAACATCCTGAGTATCAAGAAGTGGTGTTAAAAATGTCTGATATGTTACCTTTTCCCCAATCCTGGAAGATAACATCTGCAAAAGTACCAAAGTGCCAAAATAGGGGTGAGTATAAAACTCAATAGGTTTTCCCAATGAATTCCCTACTCACTCCACTAGTATAGAAATGTTATAAACATTTATATAAAACATTTTATATTAAAAAATTTCCCAAAACAGTTTATAACTAAATATAATCGAGTTCCAAAACCATTTGTAACCAAGAGTTAACAAGTTCTATTTAAACCAATTTTCCATCAAGTCATAGTTCCAAAAATACAACCAAAAAAGGAATTAAAAACATTTCTCAATATCACTTTGGCATACCCATTCCATGGTTCACAACACACACACCCATGCATGTTTCATTTGGTAGTTTCATACTCATGAGTGGTCTCTTGTCCAATCACCTTGTGTCCTAATGAAACATGCCCCCAATCCAGGGTCACTCACCTTTTACCCCAATGGTACACATCAATTATTGAGGGGTACTTTGAAAATTAACTCACATAACACCCCAATGTATTCCAAAACCATTCCAAATAACCATTTCAATAAAATTGTACTTTAATTGAAAACCAAAGAACAAAACCATTTAAAAAAACCATTTCGTTTCAATAAAACGTTACCTTTTATTGAAAACATATAATAAAATACATATTCCATAATTCTAGAAAACCCACATTTTAAAATCCATATTTTAAAACCAAGATTAAAGAAATTTATTCAAAACACTAAATTTTCCAAATTTCCATAATTTACCAAACCATCGCAAAAGCGGATTTCCAATAATTGTTAAATAGCCAAAACACAATCAATTCAACACAATATATTCAATTTTAAAAAATTCAAATTAGTTCTACTATGTGTAGTCGAGAGTGAAGCCACCTACCTCAAAGGTTTTGAAGAAAACCGACAAGGGACGAAGAATGGTCTAGCAACCAGGTTGATTCTCCACAAAAACGGACTTAGATACCTTCTCCTATCACAACCAAAACAAAATATCATCATATTTTGGATCCTACATCTTATATATAACCTTAACAGGCATATATCAGAGAAATAAAGAGAATATGATTAGTATATCTAATTAGATCTAAAGAAACTTGATGAGAACGAAGAATAACATCACTTACTGAGAGAATCAAACATTCAAACACCAAGGGAGGGCTCTAAAATGGTTTCTAAATTATTGGAATAGGTTACCTAACTGTCAATTAAGAGAAATATTGAATTATGACCATTTAGAAGCAAAAAAGACCAAGTATAATAAAAAATGAGTAAGATCCTATTTTTAAGGATCTAGATTTGACTCTATGAACGATTAGACCACACAGTTAGACAAAACATGCGCTAACTGTGCATTATCTACTACCCTAAGGAAACCCCTACACACCCTACTCACATGGTATCCCTAACTGTGCATACACCATACCGAAGAATTTCATGCTATGGTTCCACACATCTTAAGTCCCACATGGGGTGAGGGGATGTTTCTGATGTGATTGATAAATCTAAAAGAAACTCTCCATATCACAAGGCCTTTTCCAGAGGGGGCAGGATACCCTAGAAAAAAAATTCATGTGTGGTAATACCCAATGTAGAAAATATTATGGTTGTAGGGGTGGTAAGTTCATATACGTGGTATCACAACATAGTGGAAGCTTTGAATCACTTAACTGACACTAAATTGGAGATTGTTGGACCTAAGGTTATCCAGCACTCCCCATGATTCATGATAAGGGACTAACCACCCTACTACTATTATAGGTTGCTTCGTATCATTCAAAAGAAGGCCAAGATATGTAACCACACATTATGAGTCCTTCATGGTGTGAGGGGTAGTTTTAGATGTGAATCATAAATATTAATCATACTCCCCTATCATGTGGCCTTTTATAGATGGGACCAGATTCCCTAGAAAAACAAATTCATGTATGGTAATGCCCAGAGAATAAAATTTCATTAATATAAGGGTGGAAAGGTCCTATACATGATTGAAATGACCTTTGTATCAAATTTCCCTTTTTATTGTGGTTTTATTTTTCATAAATTGAGTTTTTGGAAGAAATTAAATGTGTTTTGATGATGTGGGATCTAGTGAGTACCCACCCAACCAAAGGAAGATGAAGATTATACCCTTGAATAAATGGTTGGACATATTCGAGTGACCATCCCTTAACATCATATGATTGGAGAAATGAACCTCAAGTCAAATACAAGAGTTGAATATTATAGTATCACGATCTACAACATGTTCACATAGAAGATAATAATTGATTGAAGAGAAAGTGGATCAACTGGATAACTTTTATAGTTGTAATTACATGATTACAAAAAGTTTTAAAGTTTAAATGAATCTCTATTGATATTGGAGAACCCATCCTTGATTTATTTTATATGAAGGCTACTGTATATAGTGTCTAACATCTCTTGGATGAAGGTTTTAAGAGGCAGATTACAGAGCTGGAATTTAATGGTAGTGAATTACTTGAAATAATTTATCTTGATTATTTATATATTTTTAAGCAATTTATAGAAATATAAATAGATTTGTAATTATCTTGATAATTCTTGTAATTATTTAATGTTGTTTTAAATTGATTTGTAGTGTTGGGGAGATCCCTAAGTGATTCTGAAATGATTTGAAGAAAACATAGAAAAATAGGCTAAGTTCATAATTCATGTAAAGTGGTCTCCAAGTAAGTTAATTAATTTAAGTGAATCCTCAATAAGAACCATCTATATAATGTGATTCACATCACATAAGGGGATCCAAACCAAAAATTTGGATCTAAATAAGGGGATCCACACCAGAGCTCTATGTAAGTGGATTTCACACCATGTATGTGGATTTATGTAAAGGGGTCCACAATTAAGCTTGACATAAGGGGATCTAGCACCAAGTATTTAGATCCATGTAAGGGTGAAGGTTGGAATAAAGAGATACATGTTTGATTCATCAATATGAGGGAATCTATAGTTTTAGATTCATGTAAAGGGGTTTATCCTTTCATATTGGATGAAAAATCTAAAATTTCCAGATTTAATATACTTAAGAGAAAAATAATTTGGGATAATTATTAAGTTATTCATGAAGTTATAAAAATCACAAACATATAAAAGGGTGTGTGATTCATGAAAAATAAATGAGAAGATAATATTTATGTCTAAAATAGATATGATCAAAGTTGGAGTAGTTTCTTGAGAAGTTTTTTTTGAATAGATTAAAAGTAAAAAAGGGAGACTGGCCCATGAAAAAAACATGGTGAGAGTTTCCAGAAAGATTCTTCATGATAAAAATAGAAATATGATTATTGTTCTTTTAGTTGGGAGGTTCAATATATCCTATTCTATCTATTTTTGGTATACTGAAATGAACTGGAATTTAATATAATATCATGTACAAAAAAGTTATTTTTAAAGAGAGAGATGAATGTGTAAGGTGTCTTTTGCAGTTCTTAGAATAAAGGGATAACCTATTAAGGTATAAAAAATGTGAACTAATAGAATGAGAGATCCTGAAGAAGTATAAGAAGAATAATTTGACTATATCAAGGAAATTCAATGTGTCAAAGAAGAAAGAAGAACTCGAGACTACTATAAATAATCTAGAAGATATATTTGACAAACAGAGAGATAAAAATGAAAATAAATAAAAATAAAGAGTATTTTTATAATACTCCTTAAAACAATAATTTGAGTAAAATGATATCATAGAGATCTAGAGGATCATAGAGGAGCTAGTGAATGTGACTGGGTTATTTTTTATTACATGTAAACTCTATAATATTTACATAAATTAGAATATGTAAATGACCCAAAAATAAATTAAAACTGCCTATATAGAAAAAGAAGAACCTCTAGAGAAAAAAAGAGGGACAACTCTCAATAGGGGGTGAGTGTAATAATATGGATAGTGATATGAGATAAAAATAAGTTCTATAAAGGATTAAGATAATAAATTTTTGATCTATTATTGTAGCTAAAATATCATATAGGAATCGAAGAAAAAAAGAAGAAGAAGAAGTTGTCTCGCATAAAATTTCGTACTACACACAGTGGTACAAAAGTTTGAGAAAAAGAAGAGGAATAAGAGTGGTGAACAATAATAGACTAAGTACTATAGTGTTTACTTACTAGGTATATTTTTTGGGTTATTGTTCTTGATTTTATGTGATAAAGGTCGGCATATAGTGAAGTCTAAAAAATATTCAGTGGCAGTTGATACCTTCGATTTTGAGTTGAGAATGCCCAAAAAATAGGTTTTGAAGAAGATATTAAAGTTGTTCAGTAATCAAAGACCATGCTATAGGAATTCATTTTGAAGATCATAAGGCATTAAAAGACTCTAATTTTATAAGTATATTAGTTTTTTGGATGCAGTGACATCCCAATACATATTTGTGTTATGCTTCTAGGAGGAAGGAATTTGTGAACAACTTGTGGGATTCCAATATAAAGAACTCATGGGAGAAAGTATAAAGAACATATAGGAGTG
Organism: Viscum album; assembly: GCA_963277665.1. Lineage (NCBI taxonomy): Eukaryota > Viridiplantae > Streptophyta > Magnoliopsida > Santalales > Viscaceae > Viscum > Viscum album. The sequence goes on from OY728119.1 coordinate 82,614,592, forward strand.
TCTTTAATTCACATGTGTAATATTTTTAATGTTCACTTGTATAATATGGTGAACTTGTTTTCAATATGATCCCTATACAAACCATTGTACTCAATGATAATAATTATAGTATAGAATCTTTGACTTGTACATTCCAAGAATAGTAAGAAGCATGATTATTTGGAGGGGTTAAACCTTGTAAAAATACTTGTTCCATAATTTACTAATTAAATTTCATTACATATATATTTGTGTGTTAGGTTAAACAAGAATTATCCATTTGTATTAATTGGAAATAAAGGTTCAAAGACCAAAGGGGTTAAAGATTAAAAGAAGATTTGGTATTTGGTAAAAAGTTGACAACACCTGATTCACCCCTCTCGGGTGTGTTTGTACTAGTCCACTAGGACTAAAATGTGGTTTCATAGTAAAGGTTACTTTTTATTAGATCTATAATTTTATTTCCTAGTTGTTTTTATTATAATTTTATGAAGTGTATATTTAGATAATTTTTAGAAGTCCCTTAGATAGAGAGTTTTGTTCCTATTTCTATTAGTGTACAATTAGATTTCCACTCAATACATTTATAAAAAGGAAAAGTGGATTAGAAAATAATATTAGTAATAATGAGAAAGTTACAGAGGAAATACCACTATCTGAATGTATTCATAGTGACAGATGTTTAACTAAAACTATTGATTATGGTTCTTATAATGATCCAAGTTCAAACTATGATGATGGTTGCATTGAATATTCTGATAACCTCTACCTTGAGAATAAGGATTGTTTTAATAATCCCATTATTAAAGTGGTAACATATATATTTTCTTACATCAAAGGGGTATAGAGTGAAATAGAATAACTAAAATAGGAGGCTGTAGAGATGGAGTATCTTTTAGACAAAAAGTATCATAAGTGCAATACTCTCACATGACTTGTTGATGCTAAGGATAAATCTTTTTTAATTTGTAATAAATTATATTCTTTAATTGATTAATAATTTAAAAGGGTTGTTTTTTATAGTGAGGTTTATAAGAAATTTTTCAAGGAAGTAATCCATCATTATATAAATTACACAAAGTCCCCATGGATGTCAAAAGTACACAGTTGGAAGTCAAAAGTAGGATAATAAAAGAGCTTGATCTCTTACTGTAAGAGAGAAACAAAATCCTTGGGTATTATATTAAAAAGGTAAATAAAGAGTGTAAATAAAGGTTGAAGCGACTTGAATACCAAAAGTATATTCTCAATATAAAATTTATAGAGTTGGATGTCAAACTAAGAAATTATAATATCACCAGATCTAGATCTTCACAATTTATAAGGAAGAATATTTTTATAAGAACATATGATATGGTTATTTCTTTAAATAAGACACAAATTGGTGGTAAAAATCACTTAAGATACACTAATGAATAATCCACTCCAAGATTAGTGAAAAAGTTAATCTACCATCCCGTTAAATCTGTGAATAATAATTTTATTTTGATAAAAAGTGTATGAAAAAAACTCAAAAACAATACAAACATGGAAGGTGAAAATGATAATAAATTCACCACATTATCAAGGTGAATATAATCTAGTTTAAAAAGAGCATATCCCCAAACAAAGTCTGAAATAGTGATGAGATCACCCAAAAATAGAAAGTTTTTAATTATGGAAAAACTACATCTAAATAGAAAAGAAGGAGGTTTATAAGACATTGTGGATGTTGTTGGAGATTTTTATATATGGCCAATGAGTATGTTGAATTTATGAAGGGAATTAATAAAGGGGTGTATAGTTTAAAGTCAAAGGAAACCTATTATGTAAAATCAGACTTCACAAAACAAGAATATTCTGACATTGAAAAATAGATTTTCATAATTTGATAAATTCTGTGAGTTTTTCAAAAAAGTTAGCCACTACTACGAAGAGTGTTGGTTTGTACCAACCCAAAATAACTCATATAATGATGAGAAAATAAATCCAAAATAATAACAAAAGTAGGTGAATAAAAATGACAAGTATTTCTTGAGAAATAAATTATATAAGAAAGATAAGAAGAGTACACCCAAGAGGATAGCTGGAGAGGATGTCAAAAATATAGAAGAATATTCTTTTACGATGGTAAGAAAGTGCACAATATAGATCATTGAAAAATGGACATAAATATCAAAATCAAAGGGACCAAGTTATAATATAAAATAAAATAATGAAAGAGATAGTGGGATTGTCATTTTTTGGCATCCCTAATGAATAGGTTTAAAGGTTACCCAAAAAGGGTGACTTTAAGTCTGATGAAAATTTGTGTGAAAGATAAAAATAGTCGGGTCACATATATGTCAGATAAATGACTGTCTTACTTGGAAAAATTAAAGATAAAGGGAAAATGCTAATGACTCATGGTATCAAGACTAATACTATAATAAAACATTATACATACAAGAAGAAGTTCAGATGCACTCTAAAAGAGTGATTAGAAATATTAAGAGTCTAGTTAGAAGAGGCTAGGAAAATGGAGAAAGATGAAATAAATAAAATTTCATTATTTTCTAAATCCAAGATGGTCATTCTAGATAAGAAGAAACCTGAAAAGAAAAACAAAACCATGTTTCTCAAAGGTGAACAGACTTAGAATATTAAGGGTGAATAAAGCATAAATATCATTGGAAATTTTAAAGATTCAAAGAAAGGAGTTTCTGGTTTGAGAGACAAGTCTTGGCCTTATATATCACATTAAAGAGCAAATGTAAGTCTACCTTATTCCCATTTTTTTTGGTTATGCATCATGGAAGAGTGAATTAACGGTATGTCATGAAAAGGGGTAATTGAAACATGTGATGTCTATACAGCAAGAAGTACATCTATCATATAGAATATTTCTTGAAGAATAAAACATATTTATATATAAAGATAATATCTTGAGTGGAATCTATCTAAATGGGTAAAGCTTCTAAAGTTTTAACAATTTTGATTAAATCAGGAATTTTGGATAGCATTGAAGAAAAATTAAGCAAGTGGAATAATGGCCACTTTCACATATTTATTATTATTTATAATAAATTTAGTTACAAAGGGGGAGTGTATATCTAACAACAAAGATGATAAATATCTTTCACTTGAAATGTTTTTATGTTTTTTGGGAAGTTGAGTGAAGGTTTACATAAAAAATCTTGCAAATCTGTTTGGATAGTTCCTATGCATTGAAGATATATTTGGTATCACATTGTGGTTTGTTAATGTGTATTTTTATTATTTAAATTAAACACTCGTGTTTTCTACATAGGGTTATCCTAAGTAAACATAGAGTTTATTGGTTGATAGAACATTGGTAAGAAAATATGTGGTGTCACCCTTCTCTTAAATGGAATTTGAATGATTCTCTTAGTAAGAGGGAGAACATTGAAAGTAGAAGACAAAAAAAGGAGAAATTGTTTTATTAAAATTAAAAGAGTAAATTGGGAGAGGGATTTTCCATTATAATTTCTAGAGAAGACCCTATATTAACATTTGTACTTATTTTCAATAAGGGGGTAGGTAAATTCCCTCCAAGTCAAATATGTCAGTAAAGAGGGAGAAAAAAGACATTGACTTTGGACATGAAGTGGGTGTTGAAAACAAATAAAAAGGGGGGATTGAAGTTCCCTTTGTATGGTAGTTGTATTTATTTTCAATGGAGTTTTTGGAATAAATTAAATTTGTTTTGATGGTGGTTGATGGAGTGAGTATCCACCTAACTAAAGGAATATGAAGATGTTTCCCTTTAATAATTTCCTATATAGATTCAAGTGAGAAGACCATAGCATTAGACGACTAGAGATTCGAACCTCAATTCAAAGACAAGTGTTGAAACTTAGAGTAACTGTAACACCCCAAGCTCCCACGGTACGTTTCCCTTTGAATAATGTGATAGCTTGTATTGTACGCAACTTTGAGATTCTAACACACCGCAACCAATAAAACTATTGTTATGAATAGTAATACCCACTTTTTAAAATTTTATACATTTTATATTTCAAAATGGACTTCATTTTTGAATTCGGAATATCGAAATTAGCTTAGGGTGAATTTTTGGTATTTTTCTGAAAACTTTCAATTTTTGATGAATAGTGAAAAACACTGTGTTATTGGTTAAAACCGACTTTTTATTTAAATAATTATTTATTTTATTTAAATTCATTTTAGGTCAAAATAGATACATAATACCTATATATGTTCATTTTAATTCATTAGAATCATTTTATAATAAGTTTAGATATATAGAAATTTTATTGAACTTTTTACCATCTTTTACCTACCTCCTAGGAGCATTTAAAAATTTACATAAAAGTTAATTTTACCGCTTATGTGAGTTGAATTTTAAAAATACTAGAGACAGGTTTAATATCAGTAAGTAAAATTTGGTTCAATAAGATGAAAATAATTGTTGGTGAATAGTAACTTTTGACTTTTATTTACCACAGTTAAAAGTAATTATGGTAATTAAGGGTAAAAATGATATCATAATTACCCTAACACATGTCCAAATTATATTGTATAAGTATAATTATACCAAAACAACCTTAGTAATAAAATATTATCCTCTTTGGTCCACTTGGATTAGATTAGGATATTTATTATTATTTTATTTAAAGAATAGTTAAAAGAGTTAAATTCAAAGTTTAATAACTAAACCATTTTTAATATACTATTACACACTATATAAATTCGACTATAAATATTTATTATAAATATAAAAATATTTCCCACATAATTGTATTTTATTTATAATTTTTAGACATTAAATAATTTAATTTATTTATGACACAATGATGATGTAGTAATTACCTTATTAAAGAAAGATTAAAATAATTGATATTATAAATTTCTAAATAAATTTAATTTGAGACTTTTGATGAATTAAACTAATTTTCTAGGTTAATATGACATTTTAGGGTTGATTAAATAATTTTTTTCTAAGTAATCATGCTGTTATGATTTTCACAAAAATCAAATACTAAATAGTGTCAAAATTGACATAATTGAGTTTTTAAAAAAAATACTATATTATTAATGGATAAAATATTCTTAAAAATCTAAGGTTCAGCCAAAGGACTTATATAAGAATATATATATTAATAATTAAACACTTGGGGTTCTATTGAAAGTTTATAGTAAGTTTATTAACCATATAATATAAAAATACAAAGAGACATGGTAAATGACAAACTATTTAACATAAGAGTTAAATCTAAAAGATAAGGTTAATATGGTGACCTAAACTAATCTAAAACCTATTGGTTGAGATATTTTCGAACAATTACTAACTTTTTATATAAATAAATCATTTTGTATCCATTAGAAACCGAAATTTATTTTATTATAAAATAATATTTCAATCTTTTCCTAAAGTGACCCTCGCCTCTCTTATAAAAGGGCACTTCCCCTTATCTTGCTTTCACACATCCAAAGCCTTTTTTCTTGGCCAAAACCAGCCCAAATATCCTACCAACTTTCCTCTCTTCATCCTAGAGGCCTTACTTTGGTCAGAAATCCAACCTAAGTATCCCTTTTGATCAAATCAAAAGGAATAACCCGAAGAAGAGGTAAATATTTCATCACCTCTTTCAAGTTCTTTTCTTCTTCCACTTCCTCTTTCTTTGTTGTTTACATTCTAAAATAATAACTCCGGTATCTTCTATATACTGTTATGTTATTATAAAAATGGTACAACCATATTCATTATTCTATCCATCATATTAATGACAAAGTCACCATACGTGCGTACGTACAGCTTACCGTCTCCACGTCATGGTGTAGTCTGTTATTTAAACACTTGATTATTTGGATGGTTATAATAATGATGTATTATTGATGTAAATAATAAATATAACATGTTTATGATTCTTTATATATGATATAAAATTCAATTATATATTATTTCACCTTCAATTGAATGATATTGTCGCTCGTGCATACGTACAGATTATCGTCTCCACGAACGCGATGAGATTCATTCCCCATCTTAATCATTCAAGAATAATTTTCATTTGATGATTAAAAATAATGTTTAAGAACTTAATATATTTCTGGATATGAATCAAATACATCCTATCCATAACAAACATGTCTTACGTAACAAAACATATAAAGGAAAACACATTAGTTAACACCCAAAATGATGATAATACTAAAATATTATTAACAAAGTAATATTAGAAGATCATATATGATATCATATTTACTTATATGGTTATTTTATAATTTAATAAAAATTATTTAACTATTATACAGTATTTTAGTGTACCCTCAACAAAGGAAAAGTACAAGGTAAGGGTTAATTTCACAATCTCTTTATTATCCTAGGTTGTTTTTACGTTAGTATCTACTGGGACCTCTTTATCATCCACATCCATGTTTTATTAAAAATATAATTCAAAACATTTTTACTATTTACTATACTATGGTTTAAAGTCATTTATACCCTTATTTGACCATATATGTCTTGAAATTAATCTTTCTATCATTTTCCAAACAAGGTACTTTATCACCTTTTCGACAAAATTAAGGTAAGAATGTCTTTTTTTAACTTATACGGCGAGTGTGGCTATTTTATGTCGTTATATCATCGTCAAAGCTTCCCATAAAAGCTTATAAGAATATTTTCAAAATTAATTTTTTTCTTTTATAATTATATGACTTTTAAATGATTTCAAAATAGAAATATATATTTCTCTAAAAAAGTTTTGATTTCATCTATGTCAACATCCTTTGATGGATTTTAAGCTTGTTTGAAGTTGATTTATTATGATACAAAACTTTTATATTGTATTGAAGGTTATGTGATATGTTTGACTGTGGATGTGTTATTTTTACACCATTCATGGTTTATGGATAAATTATTGACATTTCGTATGCTATTTTTAATATGAATTTTTATGTTATGTTTAAACCTTTTCATATGAGGAATGCATTGGACTTAATAAGTGATGGGTGGAGCCCGCTATAGCTCTTTGATGCATCGGTAGGTCTCATGAGACAAAATAGTGTCTTGGAACAAGGCCTTGAAAAAATATTATTTATATTCTTGGAACAAGGCATTTAATATGTGGTTATGAAGACTAGCATTATGCATTCCATCATTATGAAAGTGGCTATTGATATTACATGTGATTATTCGACTAGTAGAATATCCATGTGAATAAGTAAATGGAATTATTTGATTTTATCTTTTTCATATTATCCTGAAGTTTAAGTTTAAAAATCTTTTGTTTTAGTGTTATACATTGCCTTAAATGTTTATGCTTATTTATGAAAGTTTCTGCTATACTGTTATCATTACTGAGCATCTGATCTCACCCCTTTCTATGTTTTATTTTTTCCAAGATGTGAAGAAGTATTTTATGGTTGAACTGTAGGGATAGGATAAGGATACAATTGTGTTCAAAAGGGGGAAAATTAATGTTTTTATTTCATGATGTAATGTAAAACTTATGAACGTATCTAGTACTTTCAAGGATACTAAACTGATCAGTCTTTTGGGATTTGATCCCTTGTGATCATGTCGATGTTATGTAATAATGCACCGACTCTGGGTAACTGGGGTCGGGGCATTACAGTAACACTGTATACAACATGTTCACAAGGAATATAAGAGTTGAGAGAATAAAATATTGATAAACTAGATAGCTTGTATAGTTTTCATTATAAGATTAAAAAAAGGTTCGAATTTTAAGGAATCTAGTTTTAATTTATAGAATTCATCTTTGAGTTATCTTTCATGATGGTTTCTGAATGTAGTTTCTGAAATATATTAAATGAAGGTTTTAAGAGATAGAGTATAGTTCTAGAATTTAAAGGTAGTTAACTCTTTAAAATACTCTATCTTAAGTATTTATATGTTTCTAAGTACTTTGGATAAATTTAAAGAAATTTGTAATTATCTAGAAAATTTTTATAATTATTGGGTGTAATTATAAAGTGATTTGAGGAATTGGAAAAATATCTAAGTGATTCATAAATTATTTAAATAAAATATAGAAAAACAGGCTAAGTTCATAATTCTTGTAAAGGAATATCCATGTAAGGAAATTCACATAAGTGAATCCTCAAGAATATTCATCTATGTGAGGGTATTCTCACCACATAGGGGGGTCCAAACCGTGTATATGGATCTATATTAAGGGATCTGCACTAGATTTCAAAATAAGTAGATCTTTCACTATATGTATGGATCTATGAAAATGGATCCATGTTTGAGCTCGAAGTAAAAGGATCATGCACCACACATGAGGATCCACGTAAGGTTTAAGTTTGATGTAAAGATGCACACACTAATTCACCAATGTAAGGGGATACAGAGTTTTAGATTCATGTTAGTGGGTTTATCCTTATGTTCTGGATGAAAAAATATGGAATTTCTAGGTTTAATGTACTGAAGAGAAATCAATTTGTAATGATGATTATGATATTTTTTCATGATCTAAACATCAAAAACACCAAAAAGGGTGTGTGATTAAATCCAAATAAATGAGAATCTGGTCTTCATGCCTTATAAATATAAGATCAAAACTGGAGTAGTTTTTCGAGAGGTTTTATTTAAACTTATTGAAACAAAAAAGGAGTATTTGGAAATCTATATGTGAGGACGTAGGAGACTGATATGTAACAACCCCAACTCTAGTAACCCAGAGTTAGTGTCCAATTTCTTAAATTTGGTATAAGATACAAGGGATCTCATCCCAAAGGACTGACCAGTTTAAAATTCTTGAAGAACTAGATACAAGCATGATTTCTATTTTACATTGGAAAAAATATAAAACATAACAAAAGTAAATGTTTTGGTGGGTTGGTGGTCAAAGTCATCACTATCCAGGTGATAGTGAAAAATGGGTGATGGTAACACTACATAGTTCACTCTTGTGATCTTTGGGTGATGGAAATTATGCCACTATCTAGGGGATAGATAATGATGGGTGATTTTTTTATGGTCAGTGATTCTACTGATGATGAGAAACGGCAACGGAGGGCAATGTCCATGTGCTCAATGGTGATTTTGTTGGGCAACGGTGGTCCATGAAAATAATGGCTCATGCAAAGGGTTATATAACAACAAGCATGTGAACCAATTAGGTGTGGGAAAAGCCAAGCGAACCAGGTTTGAACTTCGGGTTTAGGCCTTCAGGTCAGGTTTTCTTGGGATTTAATGCCCACTATGACTATGGGTTATGTTTGGGACCCCTATGCCCAATAATGATAGTGTTTTTTTAGTTTAATAAAAATGTGGATTCCCCCCTTTCTTGTTTAAAAAAATATGATAAGGTAAATAAATAAAAACACATGTCATTTAATCAATTACTTGAGCAAAAAATGTATCCATGGATAATATCAAATTCAATAATCTCATGGATAATAATAACTGAATTATCAATGAATAAAATGAATAATGTTTGAAATCATGATCTTAGGAATCATGATATCTTTACCTGTAAGTATTTTCACCAAGATAGTTTAAACTATGGGTAGTTATACACTAAAAAACTAATTTAATAAGGTTATCCAACTGGTTTGTCTCATTAGACTTATCGATGCATTGAGGGGATATATAATTATAAGTCTCATTAATCACTTCATGTCTAATGAATTCCTATTATATTTAATTATCAATTTAATTATTAAATAATATGATTTATTAATAATTATCTGTATTGAGTAAAGAATATAGAATATCAATATTTTCCCAGTTAATCGAATAAATTTTATAATAAAACATTGTATATAGAAATGGTATATGGTTTAGGAAATAATAATATACATGATAAAAATAATATGGATATTTAAGATAAATGTAATGTCCAATTATCACAAGAAATTTAATTTTTTTTAGATAAAGTTAATTACCACAAAATTAATCAAGATATGATATATGGCCATCAATTCATTAGAAAAGTAGATTTTTATAGTAAAATTGAGTGTTTTAAAGAATAGAATAAAATGGAATTGAAACATTTAAAATAATTTTTCAAAAATGTTTTTCTTTTTAAAACCAATTAATTTTTTTTTAATAATCCAAAGAGCATAAAATAGTTATGGAGGTGGTAAATTCCGTTAACATCGTATATGTTAAAAATAAAACATTCCATCTGAATTTTATAAAGAATATTGAACATAAACCTTTTTAAAAACATTATAAATATTCTTTTCAGAAATTTTAAAAATTCAAGGATAACTTTAAATTTCCTTAATAAATCATTTAATTAATAAAAATTACTTTTGAAAAACAATTTTGAAAAATATGAACATGGAAGAAAAATATACCCGATCAGAAAGAAAAATAAAATCAACTTTTCATTTAAACATTTCTATTGAAAGTGTAACTTAAATTGAATCATTATTAATCATGAATAATTATCTATTAATGTTAAATACCTCAAATGGGGAGTACGTACACCATATAAATGTAAATATTTTCATAATACCAAATATGTTTCAATGGAGTGGAAATTGAGAAGAAATATCTTACCTCACATTTCTTATTAGTTGAACATGCTTTAACCTCTTGTATAATAGTTTTAAACATGTTATTAATTTTTAAAAGAACCATATTCATGTTTATAATATAATATATGGTCCTCTTATAACATCTTATTTCTCATTTGTTAATAATATTTCATTGTTATCATTGTTTCAAGTGTTGACTACTTTATTTTCTCAGGCATGTTTTGTCATGAAGGTTCATATCCTTGCACTTTTATTATGGTTACATCATCTCTAAAATATCAATAATTATATAAATATCATATATATATTCATTATATATATATATATATTCATCCATAAAAGGTAGATGTAGAAAAATGAATTACACTGTTCATAGAGATGGTAGGTCGTATGTATGCATGAATATTGTTTTCACTTTTCGAAAGATATAATAAAATAAATTTAAATAATAATTAACATTTAAATAATAATTATTATATCATATAAATCATTTATATTCATTAAATATATCCTTATTATCGTCCATGTAAAACATAAATGAAAAATGGATCATATCGTTTTGTGGAGGTGGTAGTCCACACGTACGCACAAGCAACATTATCGTTTCCTAATAGATTGGAAGGTAAGAATTTAGATATTATATTATAATTTAATAATAATAATCATTTCATGAATATAATATATAAAAATTAGTTTTATATATATTAATATTCAATTAAAATAGTGATTAAAAATGAATTACACCGCTACATAGAGACGGTAAGTCATACAAACTCACGAGTGATGTTTTCACTTTCTGTAGGATGGAAAAGAGATGTAATATAGTTTTATAATAAATATATATATTTATTTATTTATTTATTATACTAGATTTATTATTTTAGTGTGGTTACATTATATTTAGAATAAGTATAAGAAGAAATAAACTTATAAGATTCGATAAAGACGATTGTCTCTTCCTCGATAGGCTTCCTTTAGATCACCTCTTGAGGGACCTAGGATTGATCTTTTGGAAGGACCAAAACCTATAGAACTTGTATAATGATGTTTAGAATATAAATTTCTAGGGTTTGGTTAATTTAGGTTTCTCAATGTGATGTAAACAAAAGAGAGAAGGGGTGTCTTTTTATAAGTGAGGGGATGGGTATTCTTGGAATTTCTTAAAGTATTAAATTAATATAAATTATTTTTCATATCCAAATGGATAAAAAATGATATAATTATAATTTAAAATTAGTATGAGTTTAAATCCTCAAATAATAAAAAATTGATGCTTTTTTGTTATGTTTTCACCCTTATCTTTTAGATTTAACCCCCCATTAACCCTTTGAACAATTACTATAATATTAAAGTTTTATACCCTTTAAGGGTAAAGAATGTTACTATAAAAGGAAAAAAGACACATAAATGGACTATTATTTCTTTTTTAAACCATATATCATTAAATTTTTTGAATATAATATTTTTATGAATTTTAAATCATTTAATAAAATATTGTTATTATAAAATATCATTAATGTCATTTTTAGAATAATTCATTTAATTTGAATTTGAAAACAACATGATAGAAAATGAATTCAAATATAATACTTTAACACGTTAATAATATGTTATATTTATATTAAAAATTATTGGTACACTTTAAATCACTCAAAAAATATTACTTTTGTAGTTTTTAATATCATTTACTTGGTTTTTTTACTACATGCACAAGCATTGTGTCGGCGTTGCATAAGCATTTAATGTAATTATTTCACCACTAAAAATTAAAAAAAACCGTGATAAAAAAATCATTAATGTTTCAAATAACCATTTTATATTAGAATAATTTTTGTATCCCTATCAAAAAATAGTATATATATTAAAAGAGAGAAAGTGACATTTTTTACTTTATCTTTTACTTAAATATTTTAAAAGTCAAAATCATATCCAAATCAAAGAAAAGGTCATATTTTCAAGTTTTGTATGATTATGGTTGAAATATACTCATCATATAAAATTAACATAAGTTTTGGGTTTATTTTTAATGTCTTATCATATTATTTTTAACCTTAATTACCTGATTTACCCTTTACTGAGGTGATAAAGTTTACCGCATTACTACTTATAATACCTAAAAAATGAACATATTTAATAAATTTGAAACTACTTATTATAAATATGGTATCCATTTCTCAATATTAATTTTCTATAAGTGTAATAAATTAATTTTAATATAAATTCATAAAATGCATCGGAAAATAATATTTGAGAAAAAAAATGAATTTTTATAAAAAAAATAGCTTATATCAAAATCATGAAAATTATTGAGTAAAATTAGATTATTATAAATAAAATATATTATATTTCACTTTAATTTCAAATCCAAAATATAATGTTATTTTTAAATTACTTGATTTAATCAAAAGAAATGACAGTATTATTTTTCACTATTCATAGAAAAATCGATCATTTTAGAAAATCTCAAAATTTCACCCGCAGTTAATTTTGATATTATGGTTTCAAAAAATAAAATGACTTAAGAAAATTCTATTTATAAATTTTATAATTTAGGTTTTAATAACATTCTTTAATAAAGCTATGTGCATTATGATATTTTTTCTTAAAAAAGAAAAGTTTATTATAATTTAAGCTTAGGTGTTACATTCTTCATTTCTTTAAAAATAATCATCCTAGAAATTTATATAATGTCACCTCATGAATATATTTGATAATTTATTCATTATATTTTCTTTATGTTTCCATTTTAGTTCTTTTATTTCATGATTTCTCCAAACTTCCTTTACCATCTAAGTTGTTTGATTACTCAACACTTGTTCTATAATATCTAGAATCTAAATAGTATCTTAACAGTAAGATAAATCATGTTTAAATTATATTTAATAATAGGTTATCACATTTGTTGGTTCTATCATGTACATCCTCGATAAATAGATATGGAACACACCATGTAATTTAGAGTGGCTATGTTTCATTGACAAATGATAAGCCACAACTCCAATTATTTCTAGAATTTAAAAAGGTCTAATGTGTCTGGGGATGATTTTTCCTTTCTTACCAAACCTTATAACACCCTTCCATGGAGATACTTTCAAGAAAACATGATCTACCAATTGTAATTTCAAATCCTTCCTTTGAATATCTACATAGCCCTTTTTCCTAATTTGATATGCTTTAATGTGTGTCTGAATAGTCTTTACCTTCACTGTTGTCTCATCAAAAAGTTCTGAGTCCACAAGCTTTCTTTCACCAACTTCATCCCAATAAGTTGGATTATGATATCTCTTTTAATATAATTCTTCATATGAAACCATTTGAATACTTTAATGGATTCTATTATTATAGTAAAACTCCACCAAATGTAAATATTGATCCCATATAACTTTAAAATCAAGTAAAACCAACCTAAATGTGTCTTCTAAAGTTTTAATAGTCCTTTTGGACTATCCATCGGTTTTAGGGTGATAGTAAATGCTCAAATAAATCTCAGTATCCATATCCTTATGTATACTTTTCTGGAATTTTGATCTAAATTATGGATCATGATTAGACCCAATTGAAAGGGGTTCACTATAAAGCCTTACAACTTCATTAATACATATTTTTTCAAGGTGCTCGAGAGGTAAATCTTATTCTATTGTGAGGAAATGTGCAGATTTGGTAAGGCGATCAATAATAACCTATATTTCATTATTATTTATAAGCGTATTTGGTAATCTGGAGAAAAATTCCATAGTAATGTCATCCCATTTCCATATAGTAATAGGTAGAGGTTTCATAAATCCTCTAGGAAATTATCTCTCAAACTTCACCTATTGACAAACCAAACATCTTGATACATAATCAGAAATTTACCACTTTATATTATCCCACCAAAAATGTTCCTTCAAATCACTATACATCTTCATGATACCATAGTGTATAAAGAAATTTCATATATAAGTATCATCTAATAATTCCCTTTTCAGCTCGGGTATAGATGAAACACAAAACCTCTTTCCAAATTTTATAATGTCATCTTCATATATAAAGTCTTCCAATTTCCAATCATTCATGGATTTAATTTTCTTTTGAAAATTCTCATCATCGGGATAATAAATTTTTATCTTTTCCAATAAATATGGTTTGGAAATCATTTGAAAAAGGAGTGATTTTTTTCCTTAATAATTCTCATATCCATATTCACTAAATCCATGAACATAGGATCCTTTTCAATCCTCATTTTGGTCAGGGCTCTATGATCTTCCCTTCTCAATGCATCTCCTACCTTATTTTCCTTCTTTGGGTGGTATTGTATTGATTAATCATAATCCTTGAGTATCGTAAGTCATCACACTTGCCTCATATTGAACTCTTTCTATGAAAATATGTATTTTAGGCTTATATGGTATGTGTATATATCATATATTTCACCATAGAGATAATATTTCTATATCTTCAAAGTAAAGATTATGAATACCAACTCAAGATCATGAGTTATATAGTTTTTTTCATGAGCCTTTAATTTCATTGATGCATAGGCAATAACTTTATCCTTCTGGATAAGGACACAACCAAGTCCCTTATTTGATACATCAATGTATATCATAAATCCATCATTTCCCGATGGTAGAGTCAAAATCAAAGAATTCACTAATCACCTATTCAATTATTTAAAACAGTCTTCACATTACTTTTTCCATGTAAACATAACCCATTTACATGTAATCATGGTTAACGGGTTATCCAATCAGGAAAAATTTTGAAAAAATCACCAATAGTAACCCTCCAACCCAATGTAACAACATACCTCAGTTATATTCATTATTATAGGCCATTCTTTGACTGCCTTTGTCTTTATTGGATCAATAGAAATTCTATCCTTGGAGACCATATGTTCAAGAAAATAAACTTTCTGAATCTAGAATTCATAATTTCTAAATTTCTCATATAACACATTTTTTCTAAGAGTCTCAAGAATGGTCTGCAAGTGATTCCTATGGTACTCACATCTTTTAGAATACACAAATATATCATCAATAAATACCACAAAAAAATCAATATATTCCTTGAATACTCTGTTCATTTGATCTATAAAAACATAGGATGCATTAGTCAATCCAAATGTAATTAATATAAACTTTTAATGTCAATACCTCATGAAAAATGTTTTCTTTGGAATGTATTCCTTCTTTACATAAAATTTATGACACCCAAAATGAAGATCAATCTTTGAAAAATATTTATCTCTATGAATTTGATCAAACAAATCATCAATAAAAGATATGGGACACTTGTTCTTTATATTAATAGCATTGATTTCCCTATAATCAATGCACAAACTCATGGATCCATATTTCTTCTTGATGAAAATAATTGAGGCTCTCCAAGGTTAAATAATAGGGCATATAAATCTCTTATTACATAAATCATGTTGTAACATCCCGGTTCCGGGTGCCACTCAACGGGTTCCCCGAACCCGGTTCACCACATGACCTCAAGTGCATTTCCCCAAATTTCAGAGGCTGCCAACTAGCAGCGAGGGCCCAGGTCTGATAGTGGGGAAACTATGCCATCATTTGTCAAAGTGTAGCGCAGCAGAATAAAATAAAACATACAACAACAGCGGAAGCAGTAAACCATACACAACTGAATTAAATAACTTCAGTAGATATAAGCAACCAGTATATAAATAATGGTGCAACATGACTCAAATTCTAAGAAAGTATCCAGAGCATGTTACACACAATACAGTACAGTACAAGTACAGAAAATAAAAACAGAACAAAACAGCCGGTAGAATCGCGAGCTTAATCCCGGTCCCATGCTCCCCTACTCCTCAGTAGTAATCAAGCAAATGTATAAGGAATCTTTCCACTATCAACACCTGGAGTAATATAATCTGTTTGGCTGAAAATAATGACCCAAAACAGGGTGTGAGAAATAATTCAAAGTAGGCACCCACCAAAGATCCATGCTCAAATGTGTGTAAATATGCAACAGTAGTGTGCAGTAGTAAATGCAATAAACCAAGAAGTACTCAAAAGTAACTAACTTAACCATTTATATTGCCATTTTAATTATTCATTTAACCATTTAATATTAAGAAAACACCACAGTGAATTTCTAAGTAAGCAGTCAGTGTCCTCAGACAAGAAAAACCTCACCCTCAGGTAATCAGAATCCAACCTGCAGGTATTGTCCTCAGGCATAACAGAAATTGACCTCAGGTATAATAAGTGTCACCCTCAGGAACAGAATTCAAGCCCTCAGGCACGAAAGGTTTCCCTTAGGCGAAATAGAAAGTTTCCCTCAGGCTAATACAATCACGCCCTCCGGCTATAGTAAAACACCTCCCTTAGGCATAATTAACTGGGCCATGCCCAACATATAAACATGGAATTTACATACAATTCCTCTCAAGGAAAAAGTAATGCACAATTTAAATATGGCATACCCTCGGGTATCCTGGCCAAACGGCTAAACAGGGGAAAGCACCCCCGGGGTGGTCCTGGATCCAAGCACTGATCCCGAATAACAATTTTACAATTTTATTTAATTACCTATACAATTATAGGTATTTAAAATAGCCACATCTTCAGCCAAAGGACACCCCAAATATGGGTTTGTAGCTCAAAAACACAAAACGAACAACAGTTGGAAATAAACATCAAGCCACCTACCTTTAACACCCACGAACGATATACGCGAACGATGATCCTCGATTCGTCCTAGAACGACATAGATTTGAGGTGAAATAAAACCTCGTTAAAACTTAAATAACTTCCCTGCGGGAAATAATTGGTAATAACTACACCAGGAGAAGGGAGAAATCACCCGTGCAGTTCCAGGGAGATCGACGGTGCAGAAAACGGATTCCTGACGTGCACTCAGCAGATCTCCAAAGCTCCGGCCTCCCTCTCTCGCTCCTTCTTCCCATTCTAAGCCTTCCCTATAAACAGGGGAGGATACTTCCCAATTTAAGAAAAAAAAACAAAGTACACGGCGTGTACTTCCCATTTTTTTAACTATTACTCTGGCGGTTTCCCACCATCGTGGCATTTTTCATCTACCGACATGACTACACTGTGTGTCTTCTTAAGTACACAGCGTGTTCTGTCGCACAGGTGGCCATTGCCTTTCTATTCACATGTCGACTGACTACACGGCGTGTAAAGGACCACTACACGTCGTGTAGTTAGTTTTTACACCCTCCATCGCCGACAAGGCCACACGCCCTGTGTACCCATCCCACACGGCCAAAAGTACACGGCTTGTGGAAAAGTACACAGCGTGTACTTCCAAAATTTTGGATTTTTCCCCATTTTCCTTATTTTATGAAAAAATACTTAAGGAAAAGAGAAAAAAAAACCCGTACCTCAAAAGTAAGAACCGGGTTCTTACAAACTTCCCCCCTTAAAAAAATTTGTCCCCGAATTGCCCTTCCAAGGGTGTTGAAGATATAGTCGTGAATAACTCCAGCCACTGAGCATGTACATCGGTCTCCCACTCCCAGGTTTCATCCTGCACTCATCCATACTACCATAGCACCTGTACGAGAGGAACTGACAGGCCTCGGAGAACCTTCGTACTCCTGTCAATGATACGAATCAGATGCTCCTCAAAGGAAGCATCTTCCTCCA
Organism: Viscum album; assembly: GCA_963277665.1. Lineage (NCBI taxonomy): Eukaryota > Viridiplantae > Streptophyta > Magnoliopsida > Santalales > Viscaceae > Viscum > Viscum album. The sequence continues at coordinate 82,632,654 of OY728119.1, forward strand.
GCTCAACCTCCTCTGGCTGAAAGATGTGAGACAGGTATGAATGATAGTGGCGCAGCTAAGATACATGGAAGACGTCATGCATGGCTAGGTACCTCTATGGTAGCTGTAACCGATAGGTCACCGTCCTGACTCTCTCTAGAATCTGAAATGGCCCCACATACCTCGGTGAAAGTTTACCCTGTATCCTGATCCGTCTGTGTCCCAGCCTCGGCAAAACACGTAAGAAAACCTGATTCCCAACCACGAATTCTAAGGGTTGTCTGCGGCGATCAACATAAGATTTCTGATGAGACTATGCAGTATCCATCCACTTCTGAATCAACTGGACCTACTCAGAAGTCTCCTGCATGAGACGTGGTCCCAGTAAAGCTGCATCACCTGCCTCTAACCAGCACAAGGGTGATCGGCATGGCCTACCTTATAAATCCTTTTAAGGTTTCATCTCAATAGTCGCCTGAAAATTGTTATTGTAGGAAAAATCGAATAGGGGTATATGCTTCTCCCAACAGCCCCCAAAGTCTAGGATGCATGCACGCAGCATGTCCTCTAGTACATGTATCGTATGCTCTGACTGGCCATCTATCTGAGGGTGGTATGTTGTGCTCAGAAGCACATGTGTACCCAATTCCCTTTGAAAAATCTGCCAGAAACGAGACGTAAAGCGGGTGTCCCTATCCAAAATGATATAACGAGGAACCCCATGAAGACGTATGATCTCTCGGATATACATCCTTTCGAGCTCATCAACTCCAAAGGTCTCCTTGATCAGCAAAAAGTGAGATACCTTCGTGAGTCTGTCCACAACAACCCACACTATATCATTGCCTCTAGGTGACCTCGGCAACCCAGTCACGAAGTCCATAGTGACATCATCCCATTTCCACTCCGGTATGGGTAACTGCTGTAATAGCCCGGCTGGCCTCTGATACTCCGCCTTCACCTGCTGATAGGTGGAACACCTCATAACAAAACCAGCTATCTCCCTCTTCATACCCGGCCACTATTACTAACTTCTCAAGTCACAGTACATCTTGGTAACCCCAGGATGAACTGCCCAAGCTGAAGAATGAAACTCTCGCATCATCTCCTCTCATATATCCCCTGGAACCCACACTCATCCATTGAAATGCAGAATTTCACCATCACCTATCGTCCAACTAGAAGGAGGGTCCTCACTTTCCACCGAATCTCGTAGAACTAGGCCTTCCGAATCAGATAGTTGTCTCATCCTCACTCTATCCAGGAGGGTAGAAGTCTCAACTAAATATGAAAGATAGGTCTGCCACTGACTGTCGTGCACCTCCAAATGCATCTCATAGAACAAGTCCATAAGCTTCCACTCACCACTGGCCTCCTGCACTGCCTATATCTGAGTCTTCCTGCTCAGTGCATCGACTACTGCATTACATCTACCAGGTGTATACGAAAGCTCAAAATCGAAGGACTGTAAGTATTTGACCCACCTTATCTGCCTTAGATTCAAGTCACGCTGAGTAAAGATATACTTAAGGCTTTTGTGGTCGGTGAAAACCAAAAAATGCTCTCCCAATAGATAATGTCTCTAACAGCATAACTCATGAACAACTGCAGCTAACTCAGGATCATACGTCGGGTAATTCCTCTCATGTGGCCTCAACTACTGAGACCCGTATGCAACAACTCAATCTCCCTGCATCAACACTTCTCCCATCCCAATACCTGATGAATCATAGAAAACTGTATATCTCTTTCCTTGCTCTGGGAGTATCAGGACTGGTGTTGATGTCAACTTTCCTTTCAGGTCCTGAAAGGCTTCCACACAAGCTTCCAACCAAATGAACTTCACACCCTTCTTAATCAGACTTGTCAACGGTGCTGCTAAGCGGGAGAAGTCCTGTATGAAGCGTCTGTAGTAACCAGCCAACCCTAAGAAACTCCGTATCTCAAACATGTTCTTAGGATTCTCCTTGGAAACTACTTCTCTCACCTTCTCGAGGTCTACTTCAACTCCTTCCTTCGAGATGATATGACCCAGGAAGTGAATCTAGTCCATCCAAAAGTGGCACTTTGAGAGCTTAGCATACAACTGATGCTCTCTCAGTGTACTCAATACGATCTCAAGATGGGTGGCATGGTCGTGTCGATTGTGAGAGTACACTAAGATATCGTCCACGAATACTACCAAAAAATAATCCAGATACGGATGGAACATGCGATTCATCAGATCCATAAAAACTACTGGCGCGTTCATGATTCCAAACGGCATAACTAAGTACTCGTACAGACCATATCTACTCTGAAAAGATGTAAGCGGTATATTCGATGGTCTAACGCACAGCTGATGATATCCTGATCTCAAGTAAATCTTTGATAACACTTGTGCTCCACGAAGTTAATCAAAAAGATCATCAATCCTTGGAAAAGGATATCGGTTCTTAACCGTAAACTGGTTCATCTTCCGATAATCCACACAGAGTCTGAGGGTACCATCCACCTTCTTCGCAAAAAGGATCGGCGAACCCCATGGAGAAGTACTGGTTCGGATAAATCCCTTTGCATGTAACTCATCCAACTGCCTTTTGAGATCCTGCAACTCAGGTGTAGCCATCCTATAAGGAGGAATTGACACCGGTGTTGCTCTTGGCACGAGATCAATAGAGAAATCCACCTCTCTCTCTGGAGGTAGACCTGAAAAGTCATTCGGGAAGACATCCTGGAAATGATAAACCACTGGAGGGAAATCTGTCTGACAAGTCCCCTGATCATCCAAGTATAAACTTGCAATCTGGGCTATGACTCAACCTCACCCATGATGCTCTGGTCCAGCTCAACTCGCCTGAACATCCCATTCACCTTTGTATAGAAACTCTCTTCCCTCTGGTGACGTGAAACGCACCTTGCGACGATAGCAGTCTATAAAGGATCGAAAGGGAACCAACCAGTCCATCCCAAGAATGATGTCATAAGTCGTCACCTCTAAGACATAGAGGTCCCAAACAAAGTGACACCCTCCAACCACTAGGGGGCACTCCCTGAACTGACGCACACCAGTCGTTCTAGTCCCCAACGGAGTGTCTAGCATCATGATATCAGAAGAAGAAGAAGAAACACATATCCCAATGCTCTCCACAACGGGAACAGATATGAAACTATGAGTAGAACCTGTATCAAAAAGTACTGAAGATAAGACAGAAGCTACTAGACTAGTACCTCTGACTGTAGAAGGTCCGGGATCCTACTCCTACTGGGTCTGTTGCACTGCATATGCCTGCCCAGTGCTGCGGCCCTACGACACAGCCTAGCTACCCTGAGCTATCCTGCCCTGCTGCCTCTAAGATCCTGGTGTCTGGCTACCACGGCCACGACCACCATCTCTACCTGCACGCCCTGACGTATTCTAGTTTCCTGACTGGTAAGAAGCCATTGGTCCTGCTCCCGCACATGGAGTCTGCACAGAACCCCTCTCACTAGTCACTGGTGGAAACGCCCTACAAAAGCGTTGCAGATGACCCATCTTGCCGCAAGATCATCACTCCACTGGGTCTCATGGATACTGAGGTCTCTTGTGCCCCTCCTTACCACACTGGTAGCACCTGATCGGGCCACCTAAAGAAACTGTCTGGCTAGTACTGCCATCCAGAGAGAAGTCCATCTGTCTCTTCCTCTTACTAGTAGAAATAGTACTAGAAACTGCTGTCAAACCGCTCTGGCCCACACCACTAGCTTCCTGAAGGTTCCTCTCTGTAATCAGCGCCTGTTTCACAATAGCATGTACTGAAGGCAACCTAAAAATATTCACCAGCACTCGGATGTCATAACAAAGACCATCCTCAAAACTTCTGGCTCTCAACGTCTCATCACCCACCAGTACGGGTGAAAAACGCTGAAGCTTGGTGAAACGAGCAGAATAGTCCATCACCAACATAGCGCTCTGCTATAGATTCATGAACTCTCGAGCTCTATCTTCCCTCAGCGTCTCTGGAAAGAAGAATTCATATAATACTGCCTAAAAATCTTCCCACACCATGCCCCTGTGATGTTCTGACTGGGTGGTAACATCCCACCACCTCTTGGTGGAATCACGCAGCATATAAGTCGCGATCTTGACCCTCTGCCCTAGAGGTGTCTCGAGATGCTCAAAAATAGTCTGCATCGACCCCAGCCAAGACTTCGCAGCTTGTGGTCCGCCATCCCCTGAGAACGTAGGCGAATGCTGCTTCTGGAAGATATGAGTCAGCTCATCCATAGATTTGGTAGCCGGAGGTGCTCCCTAAAGGGTCTGCATGAACCGCATAAAGCCTTCACGGAACTGCGCCTCAGCGCCCGTATCCGGTATAACGGCTGGCGCCGCATCTAGCTCTACTGGAGGGTCCATTGGTATCCCATGACCCACTATATCTGGAGTATAATCGTTGCCGCTCTCCTGGTGAACAACGCGCGGTCGTCTTAGAGGCATAACACTACAAGTTCAAACGCACACCTTAGAACAAGATTATCAAAGACTGAAAAATAAGGGACCAAAAGGGAAACAGGAGGAAGAAGGCATTCAAGATTTGCAAAACAAGACTACATGGCATGTATACTGACTACACGGCGTGTACCTGACTTTTATTCCCCTGCCTGAGTCCTTCTACATGGCTAATCCACACGGCTCCCATTGAACAAAACTACACGGCATTTATATAACTACACGGCATGTATGGTGTAATTTTCCAACTGCCCGTGTCGTTTGTGACACGGCCGACTACTCGGCTTGACACTACACGGCGTGTTACACCCGCACACGGCGTGTACATCACCCCATTTTCCATCCACACAGTCAGGTCCACATGGTCTGTCCTTAGACAAGACTACATGGTGTGTCCCATGGGTACACGGCGTGTTCAAGAAGAGGTGACACCAACCTGTGTTTTTTAGTTACACGGACGGGTCCCTAGGCCAGACTACACGGCGTGTTCCATAGTGGACACGGTGTGTATGTCTTAAGGTCTCCTCCATCCGTGTTTTTAGTTACACGGGCGGACTCCGGGTCAACACTACATGGTGTGTACATCCGGTACATGGCGTCTTTCCCCAAACTTTTCCATTCCCCGTGTCGCAGCCCACACGATTTGTGACACGGGAAGAGACTACACGGCGTGTACTCTAAGTTCATGACGTGTACTCAAAAAAAAATTATTTTTCTTCCCGAACAGAAGAACATACACGACGTTTCTAAAGTACTGCACAGTGTGTATACTGGGTTTTCCGAACAGTATGCCTCAAAAACTTCCCCGGAACCCAAAAATTACCGAAAACAATACCTAAGTGACAAATTCTGATTCGTGAGGGCCCATACTCCCCGCGAATCAAAGTTTGGCATCTTATCTATGTTATAATAAAATAAACAGTCAATGATCCGCCAAATTCCGGTAAATGTGGGCCCATACTCCCCAAAAACCAAAGTTTTGCGTTCATTCTATAAACCGGCTCACACAAGGATACCCTATCACATAGCAGGTATTTATCAAAGCATCTATCACAACAGCATGCTTCTCTAGCACAACAATTATCACAACAGCATGAAATTTCTAATGAACCTACATGGAATGGAACTATGCATGGAATGTGATTTATAGCATGTTCCTAAATGATGCATGAGATAGCATACCCTCATCTCATTGGGTTTCAACTAAATAGAACCCATGGATAAAATATAAACAGCACAATCCAAGTGTGTCGCCCAATGGTGAAAATCAAATCAACTATAAAATTAGCAAAATCAGAAGAATTGCAAAAATATGAGGTAGACTGGATTTCCCCTGTACACGGGTTAGCTACACCCGAGCACATTTTATTACCAACTACCGTTCATCCTATCCCTGACTACGTCTCCAAATAGTAGGTCAAAAAAAAGAACCTGCCTCTGATACCACTTTGTAACATCCCGGTTCTGGGTGCCACTCAAGGGGTTCCCCGAACCCGGTTCGCCACATGAACTCAAGTGCATTTTCCCAAACACCAGAGGATGTCGACTAGCATCGAGGGTCCAGTTCTGATAGTGGGGAAACTATGCCCTCATTTGTCAAAGTGTAGCGGAGTGAAATAAAATAAAACATACAACAATAGCGAAAGCAGTAAACCATACACAACTAAATTAAACAACTACAGTAGATATAAGAAACCAGTATATAAATAATGGTGCAACATGCCTCAAATTCTAAGAAAGAATCCAGAACATGTTACACACAATAAAATACAGTACAAGTATAGAAAAGCAAAATAGAACAAAACAGCCAGTAGCATCGCGAGCCTAAGCCCGGTCTCATGCTCTCCTACTCCTCAGTAGCAATAAAGCACCTATATAGGGACTCTTTCTTCTATCAACACCTGCAGTAATATAATCTTTTTGGGCCAAAAAGCTTGACCCAAAAAGGGTGTGAGAAATAATTCCCATTAGGCACCCACCAAAGGCTCGTGCTCAACTGTGTGTAAATATGCAACAGTAGTGTGCAGTAGTAAATGCAATAAACCAATCAGTACTCAAAAGTAACTAACTTAACCAGTTATATTGCTATTTTAATTATTCATTTAACCATTTAATATTAAGAAAACACCACAGTGAATTTCTAAGTAAGCAGTCAGCATCCTCAGACAAGAAAAACCTCACCCTCAAGTAATCAGAATCCAACCCGCAGGTATTGCCCTCAGGCATAATAGAAATTGCCCTCAGGCGTACGAAGTGTCGCCATCAGTCATAGAAGTAAATCCCTCAGGCATGAAAGGTTTCCCTCAGGATAAATAGAATGTTGCCCTCAGGCTAATACAGTCACGCCCTCAGGCTATAGTAAAACACCTCCCTCAGGCATAAGTAACCGGGCTATGCCCAACATATAAACATGCTATTTATATAAAATTCCTCTCAAGGAAAAAGTAATGCACAATTTAAATATGGCACACCCTCGGGTATCCTGGCCGAACGGCTAAACAGATGAACACACCCCTGGGGTGGTCCTGGATCCAAGCACTGATCCCAAACAACAATTTTACAATTTTATTTAATTACCTATACAATTATAGGTATTTAAAATAGCAATGGACTCAGCCACACGACATCCCAAATATGGGTTCATAGCTCAAAAACACAAAATGCACAATAGTTGGAAATAAACACCAAGCCACCTACCTTTAACACCCACGAATGATATATGCGAACGATGATCCTCTATTCGTCCGAGAACGACGTAGATCTGAGGTGAAAGAAAACATCATTCAAACTTAAATAACTTCTCTATGGGAAAGAATTGGTAAGAACTACACTGGTAGAAGGGAGAACTCACCCGTGCGGTTCCAAGGAGATCGACGGTGTAGAAAATGGATTCCTGGCGTGCGCTCGGTGGATATCCAAAGCTTCGGCCTCCCTCTCCCACTCCTTCTTCTCGTTCTAAGCCTTCCCTATAAACAGGGGAGGCTATTGCCCATTTTAAGAGAGAAAACAAAGTACACGACATGTATTTCTAAGTACACGGCGTGTACTTACCTTTTTTTAACTATTACTCTGGCAGTTTCCCACCAGTGTGGCATTGTTCATCTGCCGACGTGACTACACGGCGTGTCTTCTTGAGTACACAGCGTGTTCTGTCGCACAACAGGCCATCGGCTTTCTATTCACCTGTCGACTGACTACACGGCGTGTAAAGGACCACTACATGGCGTATAGTCAGTTTTTACACCCTTCATCGCTAACAAGGCCACACGCCTTGTGTACCCATCCCACACGGTGAAAAGTACACGGCGTGTGGAAAAGTACACGACGTGTACTTCCAAAATTTAGGATTTTTCCCCATTTTCCTTATTTTCTAAAAAACACTTAATTAAAAGAGAAAAGAAGAAACTCGTACCTCAAAAGTAAGAACTGGGTTCTTACACATGTAGTAAATTATTCAAATCCACCAATTCCACAATGGTCATTCTATATGGATTCTTCAATATAGGTCCCTCATCATGAATTAAATCAATGGAAATCTCAACTTCATGTCCTGGTGGATGTATGGGTAATTACTCATAAAATAATCAATGTATTCATGTAAAATAGGTTTATTCTCAATTTAAAGATTATTTTTTTCATATATATATATATATATATATATATATATATTCTACTATTCTTACCCAAGAATCTCACTTAGAAGAGCTATTTAAGGTAATCTAGGCATGAATCAGATGATGATGTCTCCTCTCTAAAGATAAGGAATCCTATATCCTTATCATGAATCATAATTTCCTTCTCCTGGAGATAATTTTTTTCATTATATTTTTAAATACAATCCATAACAAGGATTATATTAAAATTAATCACATGTATAATAATCATGTATAAAAAATGGCATGTTTATGTATCATAATGGGAAATGACTGACATATCCTTTTAGTGGTGATATTTCCACTAGGATTTTTTACTAACAACTCCCTTATTAAGGTGCTAGGGAAATATATAATTTTTTGGAATACATGGAAGTTATAAAATAGTGTGAATATCCAGAATCAAATAAATAATTATCTGGATTTGAGGATATGATTAAATTACATGCCACTACATTATTAGGAACTTAAACCTCAACTGTAGTGATCATATAAGCATGGCCTTCTCCCCTCAGCCTCTTCTATGGTAGGTTCCCTAAATTCTTAGGGTATTAGTGTGAATAATTCCCCATTTATCTAAATTTTATATACTACAAATAATCTATTTCTTTATTACCCTTGAATTCATTGGCCTAATGTCCCTTATCTTCTAACATATAAAAAACTCTCATTCCCTTCAAGTATTTTTCAGGATGGTTCTTTCCATAATTTTCACATGATGGATATTACTTCATTCCATTATTCTTCATTGACACTTTACCTTTTTCTTAGTGCTCAGGAGACCTCTTCTTTTATTTACTTCCCTTGAAGATATAGTCTCTAGAAAATTCCTTCTCTATTTTTATGGAACATAACACTATTTCATCATATGATGAAAATTTTTAAGAAATCAATTCCCTTCAGGGCTTATCTTATGGCCTTCAAGAAATGGTTAATCGTGCTCTGTATATTACATATGTAATCCATAGAATACTTATCTAACCTTGTGAAGGTAGTATCATACTCAACAACACTTTCTTATTCCTTTTTCTTTAAGATAAGGAACTTTCAATTCATTTCAATTTTTTTCTCATGATGGAAATATTTATCGAAGAATGTTACTTTAAAATCTATTAATTCTATATATTCTATTTCTTCTTCCTCCCTAGTATTTTGGATCAACTACCACCATTGATCAGTATATCCATTAAGACAATACACTACCAGTATAACCTTTTCCCTTTCCTTTCATCCAAAGGCTAGAAATATCTTTTCAAGAGACTTAATTCATTGCTTGACTACCATTAGATTAGTGGTTCCACTAAAATATAGAGCCTTCTGATGTATAAATGATCCAATATGGGTGTATCATATCATGTAACATCATGTTTCCCCATATGTGTAAGGTTATTAGTCCTAACATGGGTCAACTTCCATAATATATCCATGATATTCTTAGTTCCAACACTTTTTTTTATTGGATTTCATAGTAGGGAAATCCTTATATTGATTATGGGTGTTGATTACCTTTTTTCCTTTAGGAACCATCACTATATAATGGAACATACCAATTTATATCATAATAATAATGAATATTGAGCCATAAAATAAAAATACCACTAATGGTTAAATTTTTCAAATACTATAAGGGGATATCATAATTCTCATGTTAGCAATGTTCATTTAAAAACCAGTTCCCAAGGTTTTTACAAAACCTCTTATAATACCAACTATAACAACCCCAAATCTAGTAATCCAGAGTTAGTGTCAACATTATTATATTTTTCATAAGACGCAATGGATGTCATCCCAAATGACCAATCAATTTAGTAGTCTTCAAGAACTAAATACATGCATGATTTCCATTTTATATTGAAAATAAAATATAAAACATAACAAAAGAAAATGTATGGCATCCTTGAAACTCATTCAAAGATTTATTATTAATATCCTGTGGAAATGAAATAAAATAAGGGTGAGCTCAAATTTTTAGTAAGGGTTAAGTAAAATGAAATCTATTAGGTTTGAATAATTCATAATCAATAGGGAAAGTTAAATAACTGAAAAAAATATGTCATTTGATCAATAATATGAGCACAAAATACATATATGGATAATATCAAATGAAATAATCTCATGGATAATAATAATTGAAATATAAATTAATAAAATTCATAATTTTGGATTCCATGATCTCATACATCATTATATCTTTATCTCCAAGCCTTTGTACCAAGATAGTTTAAACTATGGGTAGTTATATACCAAAAAACCATTTAATAAGACTATCCAACTGGTTCATCTCATGAGACATATCGATGCATCAGGGGGATATATAATTCTAGGCCCCACCTATCACTACATGTCCAATGAATTCCTCTCATATTGAATGATCAATTTAATTCATAAACAATATACCTCATCAATAATTATTTGTATTGAGTAAATAATATATAATATCAATATTTCCCTATTCAATCAAATAACATTCATAATAAAATATTTTGTGAAGTAATGGTATACAGTTTAATCAATAATAATATCCATTATACCAATAATATGGATATTTAATAGAAATTTAATTTAATGATCATAATAAATTTAATGTTTCAATATAAAGTTAATGACCACAAAATTAATCAAGATATGATAGATGGACATAAATTCATTAGAAAAGTAGATTTTGTAGTAAAATAAAGTCTTTTAAATAATAAAAGAAAATATAAGTGAAAATTTTAAATAATTTTTCAAAAATAGTTTTCTTTGTAAAACCATTGAAAACTTGTTGAAGAATATAAAGAGAATAAAATAGTTATGGTGGTGGGAATGTCTGTTAGCATCGTATATGTTAAAAAGAAAAGATTCTTTTTGACTTTTATAAAGAAATTTGAAAATCACCCTTCTATGAAATATTAGAAAGATTACTTTAAATCCTTGTAAAAATTAAAGGATAAATTAAAATATCCTTAATAAATCATTTGAGTAATAAAAAGTAATTTTGTAAAATAATTTTCAAAAATATGAACATGGAAGAAAAATATACCCAATCAAAAAGAAAAATAAGATATGCTTTTATTTTAAACATTCCTCTTAAAAGAGTAACTAGAATTGAATCACTAATCATCAAAAATAAATATTTTTTCATGTTAAATACCTAAAATGGGAATTATATACACCATATAAATGTAAATAGTTTCATAATACCAAATATGTCTCAATGGAGTTGAAATTGAGATGAAATACCCTATCTAACATTTCCCCTTAGTTAAACATGCTTTAACCTCATGTATAATTGATTTAATAATGTTATTAATTTATACCAAAACCATATTAATGTTTATAATATCATATATTATCCTCTTATAACATATTATCACCCATTAATTAATAATATTTCATTATTATCATTGTTTTTGGGTTTTAACTGCTTTATTTTCTCACACATGTTTTGTTATGGAGGTTCTAGTCCTTGTACTTTTATTATGGTTTCTTAATCTATAGAATATTTATAATTATATAAATATCATATTCATTCATTATATACATGCTATCCTTCTCCATGAAAGGAAATTTAATGTGAGGTAAGAATATATTCTTGATGTGCCTGGTAATGAGGCAAGTGATGAAGTGTTATAACTCTATAAGGAACATTTGAATGATTCCACATATGTTAAATGTTTCATGCTATCATCCATGTCCAATGAGATTTTCAAAAAGCATGAGGACGTGGATGTGTACATAATGATGTCTCACCTTTGGGATCTCTATCAAGATAAGGAAATACAAGAGAGGTACAAGATCTTCAATGATTTGTTTATAACTAAGCTTGGAGAGTCTTCACCAGATGAGCCTCATGTAGTCAAGATTATTGGATACATTGAATTCTTAGAAATCTTAGGGATTAAATTACCATATTAGTTTCATAAATATCTCATAATTTCATTACTTCCCAAGACCTTCTCAAGTTTTATTTTTAATTATAATATGAGCAATAATGAGAAGAGCCTTTCAGAACTTCTTACTTTTTTTCTCTAAGTGGATAAGGACATGGGGCATGATAAACCTATGTTACTTATGGTGACCATGAAAATGAAGAAAAGTAAAAGGGTGAAAAGACTCATAAAAAGTCTAAATCTTCTAATCACCATCCTTACAAGAAGAGGAAGATCCAAAAGTAGTGCAAGGAAAAGTAGGCAGTGTGTTTTTCATGTGGCAAGCTAGGCAATTAGAAGAGGAACTTCACCCAAAAGAAAGGGCAAGCTAAAGTTTTTTTTGTTATCAAGTGTAGTCTTTCAATATCTACAAATTTTGTATTAGATACAACTTTTGTTTATCACATATGTATCCAAATACATGAACCAAATACATTTTGAAATATTTCTAGAGGAGAGGTGGATCTGGGAGTTGTTAATGGTGCGAGGATGGATTCCCTAGCCATTGGTGACCACAACCTTTCATTTCCAATGGGAATGATTTTGGTTTTAAAATATAGTTATTATGTAACTATAGTTACCAATAACATAATTTTTGTATCATGACTAGATGTAGATGGGTTTGTTTTCAAGTTTGGAAATAAAATTTGTTTCTTTTACAAAGACAAAATATGTTATGGTATGCAACATTTAAATAATGGTATTTATGTATTTAATTATGAAAACCTAGTATTGAAAATTGATAATGAATCATGTTCACATGATTCATATAACACCTAGCTATGGCATCACCATCTTGGTCATGAAAACGAGAATCATTTGATAAAGCTATATCAAAATGGTTATTTAGACTCTTTTAATCTAAAACCACTTGAAATATTTCATGCTTGTTCATAAGGAAAACTAACCGAACCACCATTTGGTGTAAAGGGTGAAAAGTATGCAAATATTCTAGGATTGGTAAACATAGATTTGTGTGGACCATTTCTAGTATAAGTTAGAGGTGGATATTCTTACTTCACAACTTTTACTGATGACTTGAGTAGATATGGATATGTCTACTTGATGAGGTAGAAGTTTGAATACTTTTAGAAATTCAAAGAATTAAAGAATTAAATATATAATCAACTTGGTAAGAAGATAAATAATCTTTGATCAGATCTAGGTGGTGAATATCTTAATCAAGAGTTTATCAACTTCTAACAATAATTTGAGATTCTATCTCAAATCAATCCACCTTATACACCACAGTGGAATGGTGTTAGTGAAAGGAGGAATTGTACCTTTTTAGACATGGTAAGGTCAAAAATGAGACATGTAGATCTTTCATTATCCTTTTGGGGATATTCATTAAAAAATTTGGTATACACATTAAATCGAGTACTAACTAAAGTGGAAAATTGAATTCTCTTTGAGCTATGGAGTGGAAAGAAACATGTTTCATCACACACATGTGTATGGGGTTTTGAGAAATTTGTTAAGGCATTATCAAGAAACAAACTATCACCCCAAGTCATAAATTGTATCTTTATAGGGTATCTTAAGGAAATAAAGGGATACTACCTATACAACCCCTCAGATAAGAAAGTGAATATTTCCAGAAAAGCCATATTTCTTGAGAGGGAGCACATCCTCAAAAATTATAGTAGGGGAAAGATTTAATTCGATGAAGTTAATGATCAAGATACATAAGAGTTGGTATAGGAAAATATTCTACAGTTACCCATGAAAGAAGTAATTTTTGAAAAATAAGTACTACATAGGAGTGTAAGAGAGATAAGAGAACCAGAGAGATATGTTTTTCTAGTCACCAAAGATGGTGAATAATTTTTTGTTGACAATGATTAATATAGAATCCTGCCTTTTTATCACATAAACTTTCATTACATTTTACAAAACCGAGGATCTTTAAGGTTTAGTGTCTTGGAAACTAGGAACTTTAAACATGAAAACATAAAACATTATTCTAAAACACTTGAAATGATTCTCCTCATGTTCATCCTAGGTTCATTACTGCATCACATAACCTGGGGACATACATCAAAAGAAAGGGTGAGCAAAAAGCCCAGTAAGGGAAACAAGAGAAACATTTTACATGTTAACTTGAGATACTTCAATAAGGTCATGAAAAGAACTTTAAGGCATGAGAATGAAATAATGAGGCATATCATAATAAAAATAACATTTTCATAACTTGAAGATGTGGCTACATCATTTAACATAGAAAATCATGAACATATCACCAAGGTCCATCCCCAAGGTGTCATCTGAAAATTACTAAGGTTATTCACCAAGGTATCGTGAAAATTGTAATCTCTAGTGGTTAAATCATTACCCAATGCATTGGAGCGCTATCAGGGCGCACCCTTAAATTTGTCTTTATTATCATGTGAGCCACATATATCATCATAAAACATTTCATAAATAACCCATATAGCATAAAATAAATGGGTTTCATTTCATAATCATAATGTTTTAAAAACTGCTTTAAAGACATGATCTTTACGTCACTTTAAACCCACAGAAAGGGAAAGCGGGTCTCATGTATGTAAATCCCAGAATTTAAAATACAAAATTTGATATATATGTGAATACCCTTGTATAAATAGGATCTTTGAGTATTCACTTTATAACATAAAATAATTTTGAGAAAAGAGAGAGGCATTTTGAGACGAAAATTCTGCAGCATAACGGCTATGTTACAAGGTTTTAGAAAACATTGAAAAGAGAGGGGACATGGGTCACCCACTCATAAATGATCCATAAAATAGTAGGGGGACAGAATATAAGGGATTTAAGAACATGGTAATGAAATTTTAAAGATATACCATATGAAATAAAAAACATGGAAGTGAGACAAAAATAAGATTTCTCTTATGAAAATTTGGCAGCCTAACGATGTTACATAAACTTCAACCAAAAATGAATTGATGAGAGAAAATAGGGTCTCTCATCATATGAACATAAAATATCAGTATGATAGATATAACGATCATACCCCAACATAATAAAAAGTAACTTGCAAGACTTGACATGGAATTAGAACTTTGAAAAGGGAGAAAGGTGCAAGGACCACTTAAAAAATCAGCAGCCTAACGACACCACTTAAACATCAAAATACTGAATTGAAGAGATCAAATGGGGTATCTCATCATATGGTAATAAAATATCAGTATTATAGATATATTTATCTTACCCCAACATAAGAAAAATGAACTTTAAAGAATTGACATGAAAGTAGAACTTCAAAACGAGAAGGGTGAAGAACCACTTAAAAATTCGGCAGCCTAACAGCGCCACTTAAAACTTCAAAATACTGAATTGAATAGATCAAATGGGGTCTCTCATCATATTATCATAAAAGATCAGTATGATAGATATATATATCATACCCCAACATAACAAAAAGGAACTTGAAATTATTGACATGAAAGTAGAACTTCAAAACGATAAGGGTGAAGAACCACTTAAAAATTCGGCAGCCTAACGGCGCCACTTAAAACTTCAAAATACTGAATTGAAGAGATAAAATGGGGTCTCTCATCATATGATAATAAAAGATCAGTATGATAGATATATAGATCATACCCCAACATAACAAAAAGGAACTTGAAATAATTGACATGAAAGTAGAACTTCAAAACGAGAAGGGTAAAGAACCACTTAAAAATTCGGCAGCCTAACAGCGCCACTTAAAACTTCAAAACATTGAATTGAAGAGATAAAATGGGGTCTCTCATCATATGATCATAAAAGATCAGTATTATAAATTTAGAGATCATACCCCAACATAAAAAAATGAACTTGAAATACTTTACATGAAAATAGATCTTGAAAAATGAGAAGGGAGAAAGAATCTGTTACAAAAATTTCAGCAGCCTAATGGCGCCACTTAAAACTTCATAAAATGAGATAATGAGAGTAAGAGGGGATATATCATTATGTGAACATTAAAAGGTCAGTAATAGAAGTATAAAAGAACACCCTTTTACATAATAACATGGAGCATAAAAGAAATTACATAAAAGAGATTTCTTGAAAAGAAAGAGAGAGATCGGATCCCTTACCTTAAAACGTAACTCTTAAAACTCAAAGGTTGGGACCTTGAGGGCTTGGGGTCACCTTGGAAGGACTCCTTGGAAGGTAATGAGACCAGAACTTCGTTGGGGGAGAGTGAGGAGTCGAATGGATGAGAGGATGGCATGGTATTTATAGGGAAAGTGAGGGGACAAGGCATTAATGGCCAAGGGACACCTCATTAGTGGTTTTGGCAAAACCATGGGCTTGCCCATGGTATTTGCCCATGGTATTGGCCACTTGGGACACCTAATACCTTATCTTACTATTCATAAGTCGAACATATTGATTACAAACTTAATACATCATTTAATGATGTCATTAAACACCCGTAACTTAAAAACTGTATTTTCACTATTCATCGAAAATTCAACTTTCTCAGAATAATCCCAAAATTTCACCTTAACCAAATATCAATGCTCTGATTTCAAAAACAAACTCCATTTTATAAAAATAATTTTCTAAATATTTTTAATTTAATTTTTAATTAAAAAACACTATTCACTCGAAAAAACTAACACTTGAATAATAATTTATGAAACCGTTATTTAACCATTTTATTGAATCACATTACTTAATCAAGGTGCCTAGATTATATTAATACTTTCTTTAAGTGATATTACTAATCCATTTGGACAAATTACTAATCCTAATCATAAAATCACTATTCATAATTTACTATTCATCAAAAATCAAGTTGATCTTATTAGACTCTAAATTTCGTACTCAACATAATTGTAGAAGACCATTTTTTGAAAATCATTACACATTTTTAATTATTTAAGGTTTACATAAACATTTTTAAAATATATTTTTTCTAAAATTCATCAAAAATATGCATACTATATTTATCCGGTCATTTAAAAATTCATAAACTTCATCATAAGAAGAAATCCCAATTTTATTTAAAACAAAGGATTACACAAGGCAGTTATGATCTCCATAAATAGCCCCTTATCACACCAGCATTGGACCTAAGTGTAAGGTGTGATAAGGTAAGAGAATCTGAGGGAGGCTCGGCTAACATCGCACGAGTAGTAATTTCTATCAGTTTGAACTTCTCGCAAAGGTGATTTCGTTCTAGCTTCACACGATGAAGTTCGGCTTGGGTTTGGTCCACAGAAAAGTCCAATGGTGCTACCTCCTTCCCAAGTTATGTTAGATGGGCTTCGATCGGTCCAAGACTACTGGGTGAGGCCATCGAATCTTCTTTCTATAATAATTAACCAAGATTACTTGTATTTAGAGATAATAATCAAAACGTTTAGTTTCCAGCAGTCATATTGACCAATAGTTATATAACTGTCTAAACCCAATGGTCTCATTTTAATTATAATCATGTTATCAAATGAAACATTTTTTTTGAGTATAAAAATAAAATAAAATAACACATAAAATTAGGAAACAAGATTTATTC
Source organism: Viscum album (assembly GCA_963277665.1). NCBI lineage: Eukaryota > Viridiplantae > Streptophyta > Magnoliopsida > Santalales > Viscaceae > Viscum > Viscum album. Next base: position 82,650,159 of record OY728119.1, read on the forward strand.
AGAATTTCGGGTTGTTACATTCTTCCCCCCTTAAGAAATTGCGTCCTCACAATTTTTAAAATTGGGTTTTGAAATTTCATTGAAAGTCCCACATCGGAAAAGGATCCAGTAAAATTATTACTTTAAAAGAAAGAAAGGGAAGTACAAAGGTCACCCGAGTTAACCCACACTAGGATTCCATGTTGGAAAACATGGACATGGAAGAAAAACAAAGGGTCAAGTTCTGGGGGAGAGTGATAGAGAACATGATAAGGAGAAATTTAACCATAAGAAAATCCCAAACTTATGATGTGTGTAAACGGTCTTTGATTACCTAGTAGGAAACATAAACCAAAAACATTTTTGTTTTACATTCCTTTTCATAATTTTGAGGAATTAATTTACAACATAAAACAAAAACATAAGAAAATATACCTATCTTCATGTAGAGTTTCATCCTTTAATAAGTTTCTACCCAAAACTAATCTTTTCTCCAAACTATGAGCATTAAAAACTACTTTGTCTCATCAAAACACAAGAATCATCTTCTAGAGAATCACATAATCCACAAAAGATTAACTATCTATTTCTTCTATCTTTAAACATTATCCCAAAAATAGAATGGGTAAGGTAAAACAACTCTTCAAAAAGAAAGAATCCCATAGGAATGGAAACTACTTTTAAATCTTCAAAGTTCCATGGTACTACCCATAGTTCATCATTGACCATTCCATAAATAACGGTCATTAAGATTCCTCAAAATAAACCAAGCTAATATTGAAACCCAAATACAAGAAGGATTTGATAACATAGTCTTCCAAAATAAACTTCATTGTTCATCTCCAAACAACATCAACCACTCCTAACATCTTATAACAAAAGTAGATAACCTAAACATATTTTACCCAAGATAGGTTAATCATTTCCATAAGTAACCTAAATTACTATAATTCCACCTTAAATTCATCGATTCTTCAAAATATAAGTCAACCTTACCCCTCAATGAAAATACCGTAGTAATCTATTTACCTCGATCATATAGGGTCCCCAAAATAGTGAACGTCTTCCAAAATAATAATCATATTTTAATCCCCTAATCATCCCTATCATATTAATACGACAATCCTCGCATTTCCTATCACATTGGTTATTGGGACATGTTCTTCCATTTCCTGCCATTAACTAAGAAAAGAAACCATAATTAGGGGCTTAAATTCTTAGCCAATAATCATGAAAAGGAACCGAAATCATATAAGGATAACTTGTATAAGAAAAGTATACCCTAACTTGTGATCCCCTAGGTTCCCATATAGGTTATCCATGATCATATATTCTTATGTGAATCTTTATTTTATTTTATCTTTGTTCCTTTAACAATGGTTCATACTAAGCTTATGAATTTACCAAAGCATATCCCCCGGGAGTGTCGTAACCAAGAGTGCAGCAAGGCCCGTTGTCGTGTACCAGTTCCCGTTCGAGTCTAGCTCAAAGCGGCGTTTTCGGGTTTTACCCCTATGTACATATGTGCTAGAGCCACCTCTACCTGCTCGTATCCAGACAGGGATGTATTTTCTTGGCAACCCCTTACTCAATACTCACCAAAATACCAGGAAGATTTCCTATATTTTAACTTTTCTATAGTCTTCTTCCTAAATTTTTCATATCCTAATTTCCACAAATAACTAAACCATCCTTTGATACCAACTATAGCATCCCGCCTTTTATCACATAAACTTTCATTACATTTTACAAAACCGAGGATCTTTAAGGTTTAGTGTCTTGGAAACCAGGAACTTTAAACATGAAAACATAAAACATTCTTCTAAAACACTTGAAAGGATTCTCCTCATGTTAATCCTATGTTCATTATTGCATCACATAACCTGGGGACATACATCAAAAGAAAGGGTGAGAAAAAAGCCTAGTAAGGGAAACAAGAGAAACATTTTACATGTGAACTTGAGATACTTCAATAAGGTCATGAAAAGAACTTTAAGTCATGAGAATGAAATCATGAGGCATATCATAATAAAAATAACATTTTCATAACTTGAAGATGTGGCTACATCATTTAACATAGACAATCATGAACATATCACCAAGGTCCATCCCCAAGGTGTCATTTGAAAATTACCAAGGTTATTCACCAAGGTATCGTGAAAATTGTAATCTCTAGTGGTTACATCATTACCCAATGCATTGGAGCGCTATCAGGGAGCATCCTTAAATTTTCCTTTATTATCATGTGATCCACATATATCATCATCAAACATTTCATAAATAACCCATATAGCATAAAATAAATGGGTTTCATTTCATAATCATAAAGTTTTAAAAACTGCTTTAAAGACATGATCTTTACGTCACTTTAAACCCACGGAAAGGGAAAGCGGGTCTCATGTATGTAAATACCATAAATTAAAATAGAACATTTGATATATATGTAAATACCTTTGTAGAAATAATAGCTTTGAGTATTCACTTTATAACATAAAATAATTTTGAGAAAAGAGAGAGGCATTTTGAGACGAAAATTCTACAGCATAACGGCTATGTTACAAGGTTTTAGAAAACATTGAAAAGAGAGGGGACATGGGTCACCCACTCATAAATGATCCATAAAACAGTAGGGGGCAGAATATAAGGTATTTAAGAACATGGTAATGAAATTTTAAATATATACCATATGAAATAAAAAACATGTAAGTGAGACAAAAATAAGATTTCTCTTATGAAAATTTGGCAGCCTAACGACGTTACATAAACTTCAACCAAAAATGAATTGATGAGATCAAATAGGGTCTCTCATCATATGAAAATAAAATATAAGTATGATAGATATAGATATAATACCCCAACATAATAAAAAGGAACTTTCAATACTTTACATGGAATTAGAACTTTGAAAAGGGAGAAAGGTGCAAGGACCACTTAAAAATTCAGCAGCCTAACGACGCCGCTTAAACATCAAAATACTGAATTGAAGAGATCAAATGGGGTATCTCATAATATGGTCATAAAATATCAGTATGATAGATATAGAGATCATACCCCAACATAATAAAAAGGAACTTGAAATAATTTACATGAAAGTAGAACTTCAAAACAAGAAGGGTGAAGAACCACTTAAAAATTCGGCAGCCTAATGGCGCCACTTAAAACTTCAAAATACTGAATTGAAGAGATAAAATGGGTTATCTCATCATATTATAATAAAATATCAGTATGATAGATATAGAGATCATACCCCAACATAACAAAAAGGAACTTGAAAGAATTGATATGAAAGTAGAACTTCAAAATGAGAAGGGTGAAGAACCACTTAAAAATTCGGCAGCCTAACGGCGCCACTTAAAACTTCAAAATACTGAATTGAAGAGATCAAATGGGGTATCTCATCATATGATCATAAAATATCAGTATGATAGATATAGAGATAATACCCCAATATAACAAAAATGAACTTGAAAGAATTGACATGAAAGTAGAACTTCAAAATGAGAAGGGTGAAGAACCACTTAAAAATTCGACAGCCTAACGGCGCCACTTAAAACTTCAAAATACTGAATTGAAGAGATCAAATGGGGTTGCTCATCATATGATCATAAAAGATCAGTATGATAAATTTAGAGATCATACCCCAGCATAAAAAAAGTAACTTGAAATAATTTACATGAAAATAGATCTTGAAAAATGAGAAGGGAGAAAGAATTTGTTACAAAAATTTCGGCAGCCTAACGGCGCCACTTAAAATTTCATAAAAAGAGATAATGAGAGTAATAGGGGATCTATAATTATGTGAAAATGAAAAGGAAAGTAATAGAAGTATAAAAGAACACCCTTTTACATAAGAACATGGAGCATAAAATAAATTACATAAAAGAGATTTCTTGAAAAGAAAGAGAGAGATCGGATCCCTTACCTTAAAATGTAACTCTTAAAACTCAAAGTTTGGGACCTTGAGGGATTGGGGGAACCTTGGGAGGACTCCTTGGAAGGTAATGATACCAGAACTTTGTTTGGGGAGAGTGGGGAGTCGAATGGATGAGAGGAGGGCTTGGTATTTATAGGGAAAGTGAGGGGACAAGGCATTAATGGCCAAGGGACACCTCATTAGTGGTTTTGGAAAAACCATGGGATTTCCCATGGTATTTGCCCATGGTATTGGCCACTTGGGACACTTAATACCTTATCTTACTATTCATAAGTCAAACATATTGATTACAAACTTAATACATCATTTAATGATGTCATTAAACACCCGTAACTTAAAAACTGTATTTTCACTATTCATCGAAAATTCAACTTTCTCAGAATAATCCCAAAATTTCACCTTAACCAAATATCAATGGTCTGATTTCAAAAATGAACTCCATTTTATAAAAATAATTTTCTAAATATTTTTAATTTAATTTTTAATTAAAAAACACTATTCACTCGAAAAAACTAATACTTGAATAATAATTTATGAAACCGTTATTTAACCATTTTATTGAATCACATTACTTAATCAAGGTGCCTAGATTATATTAATACTTTATTTAAGTGAGATTACTAATTCATTTGGACAAATTACTAATCCTAATCATAAAATCACTATTCATAATTTACTATTCATCAAAAATCAAGTTGATCTTATTAGACTCTAAATTTCGTACTGAACATAATTGTAGAAGACCATTTTTTGAAAACCATTACACATTTTTAATTATTTAAGGTTTACATAAACATTTTTAAAATATCCTTTTTCTAAAATTCATCAACAATATGCATACTATATTTATCCGGTCATTTAAAAATTCATAAACTTCATCATAAGAAGAAATCCCAATTTTATTTAAAACAAAGGAATACACAAGGCAGTTATGGTCTCCTTAAATATCCCCTTATCACACCAGCATAGGACCTAAGTGTAAGGTGTGCTAAGGTGAGAGAATCTGAGGGAGGCTGGGCTAACATCGCACAAGTAGAAATTTATATCAGTTTGAACTTCTTGCAAAGGCGATTCTGTTCTAGCTTCACACGATGAAGTTTGGCTTGGGTTTGGTCTAGAGCAAAGCCCAGTGGTGCTACCTCCTTCCCAAGTTCTGTTAGATGGGCTTCGATCAGTCCAAGACTACTGGTTGAGGCCATCAAATCTTCTTTCTTTAATAATTAACCAAGATTAATTGTATTTAGATATAATAATCAAAACGTTTAGTTTCCAGTGATCATATTGACCAATGGTCATATAACCGTCTAAACCCAACGGTCTCATTTTAATTATAATCATGTTATCAAATGAAACATTTTTGTTGAGTAAAAATAAAATAAAATAACACATAAAATTAGGAAACAAGATTTATTCAAAATTTCGGTTCGTTACAATTAACCTCCTACATGGAGGCAGTAAAGAGCTCAGAAGCTGCAAGATGGAAAGAATCCTGAATTCTGAAATGGATTCCATGTATCAGAACCAATTTTGGGTTCTGGTTGATGAGCCAGTTGATGTAAATATCGTTGGATTCAAATGGGTATTCAAGAGAAAACTGGACATGGAATGTAAAGTAAATACCTATAAAGAAAGGATAGTGGCTAAAGTGTTTAAATAGTGTCAAGGAATTGACTAAGATGAAACCTTTTCACTAGTTTCCATGTTTAAATCCATTAAAAAAATTATGGCAACTTATCATGACTATGAGATTTTTCAAATGGATGTCAAAACTGCATTCCTTAATGGGAACCTTCAGCAAGATGTCTATAGGACACAACCAAAAGGGTTTGTGACTCTAAGTGATTCTAACAGGATTTAAAAGTTGAAAATATCCATTTATGGATTTAATCAAGCATCCAGGTCATGGAACATTTTATTCAATGAATCTATAAAATAGTTTGGTTTTATTAAGAATGAATGTGAGTCATGTGGTTACAAGATGTTTAGTGGGAATGCATTCATTATCCTAGTAGTATATATTGATGACATATTACTTATTGGAAATGATATGACAGTCTTACAGTCTATTTAGGACTAGTTAAATAAGTGTTTCTCAATAAAGGACTTAGGGAAAATAGCCTATATTCTAAGGATCAAGATCATTCATGATGGATCCAAGAGGCTTCTTGGACTAAGTCAAAGCACATGTGTTGACTAGATAATAAAGAGATTTAGTATGGAACAATCCAAGAGGGGATTGGTTCCAGTGTCACATGGTTTACATATTTCTTAATAAAATGTGTCATATGACACAATAGAAGAAAGAGATAATGAGTAATATCTCATACACTTCAGTGATAGGATCAATCATGTATTCCATGATATATACTAGACTTGATGTTGATTATGCATTGAGCATGGTAAGAAGTTATTAAGATGATCCAGGATAACATTATTGTCCATTTGTTAAGGCTATGCTTAAGTATCTAAAAATAACTAAGGATATATTTCTAGTGTATGAAGGAGATGAGGATCTGGTCATTAGGGGTTATATCAATGCTAGTTTTCAAAGAGATCATAATGATCTAAAGTCTCAATCAGGATATGTTTTTTGTCACAACGGATGAGTTGTGAGCCGAAAGATTTCAAAGTAGCCAATTGTCACTGATTTTATAGTGAAATATGAGTATATAGTGGCTTCTGATGCATCCAAGGAAGCCTTTTGGATTTGTAATTTTTTTCATATGCTTAATGTGGTACCTATAAATAAATACCCTATCACATTATATTGTGATAATACTACAGTGATGGATCTTGAAAAAGATTTGAGGTCACACTAACAAATAAAGAATATACTCTGGAAGTATCAACCCTTAAGGGATTTTTATCAAAGGGGTGAATTTATAGTAAAAAGAGTACCCATGAAGGAGAATGTGGAGGACCCATTGACTAAAGTCTTATCTTAGAAGAATCATGATTATCATGTGAGAGCTAGTGGAATGAAGGTTGTCAGCAGTTGGATCGGGTGCAAGTGGGAGTTTGTTGGAGTTGGTGCCCTAGAACCAAATTATGTGTACTTTATGATAATGATTATTCATGGTTATTCATGTTAATAAACTCCTTATTACATCATGATTGTTCTTATTCATAACATTGTATGGGATAATGTACTAAGAGTAGTTTTCAGACTAAAAGGTCATAGCAGTTCCCCATTATGATGAGAACCAAGAAGTAATATGAAACTATTATTAAATATATGTTCTATAGATAGATGATATAATTTTAGTGGGAAATGATATAGGCTATCATGGGTGGAGAATCATTGGACTTTGAGGCACCTTCTCATGGTGTAATCCCTTAGTAATATTCAGTGTGGATATTATTATAATGAGATCCGCTAGTAGGAAATCCACATTTATATGTTTCATTGGATGATCCTATCTACAGACATGTGTATTGATACTTAGACTTTAATATTATTATTAATGAGTATTATGAGTCACATACTTTGATGTATTGATGAAAACTATGACGACAGATGTTCGCAGTGAAGTATGATACGTTGGGTGCATCACGAGTAATATTGCATTAATGAATAATGTGAGAAAGGATTTTTACCTTCTTTTATTTAACATAAGTTAATATCTCAGTCCCTTTTATAGAAATGATATATCATAAATAAATCCATGTCCATATTTTTCTATTGTAAAGTTAAATTTCTAGAAATTCAAAGAAAGAGACATCAAGCATATAGGTTGATGGCACCAACATGCAACTTGCTTGATTAGAGATATAATGATAAAGGGATTATATTACATAGTAAGAATCTGTATGAGGTATTATGTCATTACAAAATTAACTTATTTATCTATGGTCACCTTGGAAAGTTTCTAGATTCTAACCTTGGACTTTAGGCTTCTTCACCTAATGTCACTGAGAAAGATGCCTAGAGGGTCACACACTAAGTGTATCCAGAATTTCAGTTAAATATTATTATTATTATTTATTATTTAACAATTTGAATAAATATTATTCTCGTATGTGGTTTAATAATTATTCATGTTTACTTGATCGTGTTTATTTGGTCACCAGTTATTCGAGAGAATATAATGTGACCAAAATATTTAATAAATGTTTATTTGTTATTTAGTGAATATAATATTTATTTATTTATTGGGGAATAATGTAGTGATATTTATTTAATAAATAAATAGTCATTATTCAAGTCCCAATAAATATTGTGAAGGAATGGTGGACCAAGTTTAATGGTTCGGTGAGAAATAATAAATATTTAATATTATTTGATTGAATAATATTTAATTTAATTCACAGGTTAAGAGCATGTTAAGAAATAATAATATTATTATTATTATTATTTGACACGGGGTTCTTTATAGATTAAATAAATAATAATAAAACACTTGTACAATTATTTTATTTAACCCTATTAGTATATAAATACAATTATATTATTTTCTAATAGATTCAATTCATTTGTTTGGTTGTGCATAATGGATTTATAGAATCCACTCAAACCCTAGAGAGTGCCTTTCTCCAAGAATTTTTCCAATAACAGAGAGAAATCTTCCTCCACCTCCAACTCTCAATCCAATATAGATCAAGGAGAATTCTTTAGAAGTGGTTATCAAGGTGATCAAAGGAGGATGATGCAAGAGATAGGATCTGTCATGTTAGCACCCAGAGATTCCTATAGCAACATCTATAGATTTGTGGAACATGTGTGGATCACCACTATAGGGAATTATCTCTTGATTCTTAAAATGCAACAATGATACAATGTAGATCTTTTTTCAAATCCATCAATGAAGAAATAATTCCAACAAGGTCATTCTTTAATTAATTAAATTGATTATAAATAATATGTGATGATCCTCTCTCTGGTTCTGAAATTCTATCCTTTTTCTACTTTTTTTATTCAATTATGTAGATCGTGACATTTATCATTGTGTAAATCTCAAATTGACCATCAATCATGAAAAAAATCAAAGTTGGGAACAACTCATCACATGCTTCCACTATGCCCAGAACCTATAAAATAAACACATACCATGGTATTTACACATCATAAAAATATGATTAAAATAAAAGTGTACTTGTACATTTAAGTTTTAATGAGATATATTTTTACTAAATAATCATCAAAGAGAAAGTGGTGAAAAAATAATATAATGACCACAAACTCATTATAATGGTATAGAACTTACCAACCTTTCTATGTGGTTTTTAGAGTCCTGTTGATGTTAATAAGGTGTTTAGAGGTATTTGGAAACTCCTTAGTTCAAAATTAGATACACCATGGCCATGGTGCAAGCTGTGTTGTCCTTGATGAGATCCTATGTAAAATGGGAAAGGACAAAATGCCTAGGATAAGGCATGTCCATGGTCATGGTTCTAGAGGAGGGATCTTATGTACCATGGCTTAGGTGACCTCACCATTCCCATGGTGGATTCCATGGTGAGGGAAAACAACTTGTGTTTGGTAAAAACATCATATGGGTTGTCCATGTCGGGATGGCATGTTCAATAACACCAAGGTCATGGTAGAGGATGTTGTGTGATTAGGCTAGAATTTTAATGAAAAAAATGGTTGTTTTTTCATGGATATTTACTAGTTTAAATGGGAAATGTGTGTAATGAATGTTTTTTCAATTCATTCTTTCCTCTATTAATCGATCTACACCCCTCTCTTGAATTTTTCCTTTGATTTCCAGATGCTTTGAATGAACCTAGGGCTTGGTTTGGTCATCTTATTGCATTGAGGATCATTGAGATAATTTTTCATTGGGTAAGTGTTCATTCTACCCTACTTATAACCCTTTTATCATCTAATTTATGGGTTCTAACTTGGGCCATGGAGAATTGAGCTCCCTTGATTCAAGGTACCTTTATCTCTTTCAATTTTTCCATTTATCTTTTTTTATGGATGTTCATTGTGAAAAACCCTCTGTTTTAGGTTGGAATATAATCATGGTTATTAGTGGCTTGTTAATTTTAGGTTCTGATGAACATTCCTTCAGTTTTAGTGGTGGTTGACCCTTGATCATTCGTTCTCTCTTAGATAATGTTGAATTTCTAAATAGATGTAGTGGATTCATTGTTTCTCCGTATTTTAAGTGCAATCATAAATTTATCATGATTTATCTCGTCGGGTAATGGTTGAATTATCCTTAATGTATATTAAATTGGAATTAAAAAATGGTTTTGGTAAAATTGATCGCATGTGTTTATACCATGCTAACAGTTTGCCTCTTGATTTTCTAGATAGTGTGTTATCTTTTTTTATGTTATGGTTAACATCTTTGTTTGTGTTATGGTTATCATTTTTGTTTAGGTTATGGTTAGCATGTTTTTTTATGATATGGAAGTTATGCTAGAATTAAGTTTAAATAATTTCATAGTTTTTTATAGTTGATTCCTTAGTGTGATGCCCAAACCCAGAGGCCACTCAACCAGTTCCCCAAGCTAGTCTGCCATAAGCCCTCAAGCATGAATCCCCTGATGCCAGAGGGTGTCAACTAGTATTGAATTCATATGAGGTTACCATGGGGAGAGTATACCCTCATGAACTAATTATCTATAAGAGTGGAAATAAAATAAAATAAATACACATCTATATCGACATCGCAATTAAGGTAATGTATTAATATATAAATAAAACAATAGATGTAGTAATAAATGAATGTGTCATAAATACCAATTGAATCCCCCATGGGTGGATCATATACAAGTAGTGAAAATAAAATAAAATGGGTTGGGGAAACAACCCATCCCCAACTGGTCTCAAGTCCTACCTAGTCTCATCATCCAACTCCAATCTATACATCCAAAGAAACAATCACCGGTCCCTACCCTAAAACATATTCCTATGACAAATAATAGTTTTTTTCTCATGTACACAAGTTTCATGGATTCCCGAGTAGGGTGTGAGTATAACTCAATAGGCCACCAAAAAAAACAACCCTGAAATAACAAGCCAAATGAATAGTTCATGTAGAACTGTTATAGATAAACAACTTAAATAAATATTTAGTTTACCCATTTAAAAAAATTAAATAAAATAAACAAAAACTAATTCCCCAGGTTCACTATGACACCTGAGTTTGGTCATACTATTATCAATCATTAGGTATGTAACCATGATCGACCATACCTACTTCGGTCAATTTTGGGGGTGTCTCTGATCACATATCAATAAACATGTGAATCATAAATATCCCCATAGAATCTAGGAGGTCATCCTGGAATTCCATAGTATCACATAGAATCCATATTCTTATCCTAAAATTCCAATTTAATTTGAGTTCTCATCCCGACATTCCTCGTCATCAAGTATCATACAGGTCGAGGCACTCCACCTGGCCTTCCCACATCATTATCAATCACATGGAATCTAAGATCTCATCTTATAATTCCCAATAATCAAGTATTAGATGGAATTTGGTCACTCATCATGAAATTCCCAAGTAGCATATGTGATATGGAACCCAAGGATCTCGTCTCAAAATTCCCAAGAATTAGGCATAAATTTATAAATTTATTTAATTAAACATTTATTATACTTAATTATCATTAGGCCTAAGGCCACCGCTTTCCATAATCACCCTACCACATCTTAGGTTCTATTTTCCAATCTAAAATCATGATTTATCATTTTTTTAAATAATAAAAGTTATAAAATATAAATTTCAAACTTTACTTTACTTTATAATTTACCATAGAAAGGGGTCATTCCCCATTATCCAAGTAATCTACTAAATTTAGATTCTTGTTAATTACTAAATCACTTAATTTGTAAAGACCCGTAAAATTCAAGGAAAATTTTTTCTTAATTTTCTTTAGAATTTTACAAGAGCGCGGTTTCAGACGGCACCTGATTCCGAGGCCCAGAGTGCCCGGAATTAATTTCCGAAGTTTGGCTCGGGTACGTTCAGTGAACGAACGAGCGGGAATTCCTAACTTTTGATCCGGTGCTCGGAATTGAAATCTGAGGGCACCGATGAACTCGCAGCGCCGAAATTCGCTTAAAGAGACCTTTTCGGGAGTTGCGTTTGTTGCGGGTTGAAAGTTAGTTTTGGGGATTAAAAGATAAGTAAAATAAAATTATGTTTGAATTTTATTTTATTCATGGTGGTTAGACTCTCTCATGGGAAGTTGTTGGTGGGGCCCACAACCACCCAACTTCCCATGTGTGGTTATGAGGGAGGTGGGGCCCACACGAGCCCCCACCTTTTCAAATTCCCTAACCCCTCTAAACCCCCTCTTAATTATGTGACTCTCCCCTACATTAATTATTGCCAACTTATCTCATCATTTAATTTTTGTCAACTCTAGATTTAATTAATGTAATGAATTCAACTTTTGAATTTTGAAAGGTTGGCAAAGTGAAAATAAAATAAGGTGTAGCTTATTTTATTTTGGGAGTTGTTGTGTTGTGTGGAGATTTGAGAGAGGAAGAGTTCTACACTTTGAAGAACTTCATCTTCCTCCTTGAAGAACGCGAAGAACACCGACACGCCGTTCTATCTTCTCTCCACGTCAAAGAAAGGGAGACACCGCTTCCTCCTCGGTTTTTCTTCGTCGACTTGAGAAGGTTCGCCAACGACGTATCGCATCGGACGCATCCCTTCATCAACGGATTTGACGAACGACGACCGCGACGCCCGACCTCCGCGACGTCGTCTTCCGCGGAACGTAGACAAATCTTCGAACCTTATACCCGAGGTAGGGGTTGTGGTTTTTCTTTTTGGTTTAACTATTTTATTCTTGATCGTGAATTTAGCAAGTCTAACGTGTGGCTTTGAATTATTTAAAGTCGCGTTATTATTTTAACGTGAGGGGGCCGAACCGCACGAACACGGCCGAACCCCCTCCATCGTTCTTGTTTATTCTTGCGGGTGGAAGCAAGTGGCGTGGTGCCGTCGTACCACGCGGATGATCGTGCAAATATTTTTACGCGGCGCCGTCGCGCCACGCCGAGGAAGAATCTTCAAGAACGTGACGCTGTCGCGCCGCGTTGAAAGGAATCAAGGCACGGGAAGGGGCGCGGTGTCGTCGCACCGCGCCGGATGACGAACACCGCGGCCGGTTCCGGGCCGCGGCGGGACGAGGAGACCGCGGCCGGTTCCGGGCCGCGGCGGGACGAGGAGACCGCGGCCGGTTCCGGGCCGCGGCGGGAAGAGAAGACCGGCGGCCGGGCCGCCGGCGTCGGAAGCCGAAGGGGGGACCGGAATTTCCGGTCCCGTTGGAGAAAATCGGTCGGCCAGCTGGCCGGCCGGAAGGCATTAAACCGGGGGAATTAATTCCCCCGGCCAACACACAAAACCCCCCTCATTATGAGGGGGGCGGTTCTTTGAAGATAGGGGGGCAGCCGGCCCCCCCGGTTTGTTTCCAGCCGGCCCCCACGTGCGGGGGCCGTTTTGTTGCAAAGGCGCGGCACAAAGGCCGCGCCGCTTCCCAAATCAGCGGGGGCTTGCCCCCCGCGTGCCGACCACGTGCGGCGCCAGCCGCCAAGCCGCCGCGGCTCGCCGCGCCGCCGCGCCGCCGCGCCGCCCCAGGGGGGGGGGGGGGGGTCGGGCCGGGTCGGCCCGGACCCGGACCCCCCGTTTCGAACCAGAATCGGTTTTTGGGCCATATCTTGAGCCTCGGACCTCCGAATGACGAACCGTCTGCGGAAACGCAATCCTTGGATCGAGACGGTCATTTCGGTATATCGCACTCAAGGTTTCGGTTTACTTTGAGTTCGGCCGGGTTGGTTCGTTCACGAAACCAACCGGGCCTTCGGAGCGGAAACGCTCATATCTTGAGCTACGGACGTCCGATTGACGTGCCGTCAGCTGTGTTGTGTCCCTCTTAGTGAGACGAATCTTTTGGCATACTCCGCCCGAGGTTTGGACGCAGGTGGAGTACAGTCGGGTTGGTTTTGCCTTAAAAAACCAACCGGGCCCCGGAGACGAAAATGCCAATAACTCTCAGACCGGGCGTCCGATCGACGCGCCGTCTGTTACGTTGAGTTCCTGTTGACGATACAGAACTTTTGGATACATCAACCCTGGTCTTCGTGACAGTTGATGTATCAGCCTCTCGGCTCGTGGAGCGGACCCTCCGAACGAGCTTGCTTTGTGCGGGAACCCTAGTGCTGGCTGCGACTGTTACTGTGACTACTACTGCTGCGACTGTTACTGTGACTACTACTGCTGCGACTGTTACTGTGACTACTACTGCTACGACTGCTACTGTGACTGCGACGACGACAGTACAGAGATCCTGTGTGGATTCGACGACGACGACTTCAGCACTCAGCGATCCTACGTGGATCAGTGCTACCGATCCTGTGTGGGTCTGATCCTGTGTGGGTCTCTGCGCTCAGCGGTCCTGTGTGAACCAGCGCCTACAGGTCCTGTGTGGGCCCGATCCTGTGTGGGTATTTGCGGGGGTTAGTTACCTATCGATCCTTCGTGGGTCCGACGACTTAGATGGATCAGTGATCATCTTTATCGTCCTTGAAGAAGTATACCTGTGTGAGCTGAATCCTGTTGCTTTCCTGTGTGGATTGTGTTGTGCAATCCTGTGTGGATTATGTTTTGGTTTCCTATGTGGAATACGTATACTTTCCTGCGTGGACTGAGTTGTACTTGGGCTCGGAGGTTGGAGCGTATTTTAATTGATGACTTAGGTATATGTATGGGCATATACCTAAGCAGTGTCGGTTGTTACTTCGTGATTGTACTTTTCTTCGTAGTTTATCCTTTGTGGATTTGAGAGACCTTCAGGGGTCTCGGGGTCCCTACTGAGTAGCTTATACTCACCCCTGCACGGGCTTCGCCCGCACTACGTTGTGTTGGTTGCAGACGACGGACAGCGTTGACCTTAGCTGAGGCTTGTAGAGCGGGACGGTACCCGGAGGTGGACCACTGGGCGGGACGTGCACGGAGCGGACGGCGGGACCCGTGGAGCAGAGGAGCTATCTGTACCCACCCTTCAGGTGGGATTTCCAGTGGACAGCTCGGTGTAGCGGCTTTTACTTTTCAGTTGCTGTTTTCCCTTTCGAGTTGTACTTTACTTTTAGTTTGGGTTTGTATTTTGGCCCATTTACTTTTCCGCACTTTCAGTTGTACTCTACTTTGTTTAGTGTTTACTTTCCGCTTGCTTACTCTGTGGTGTTTGTTACTTTTCAAAGGCAATGCCTTCCCTTTTTACTGGGATTTACGCCTTGGTGCTAGTCGCCAGCCCCTGGCCTATGGAAGTCGGGCTTGGGGTAGTCACGGCACGGACCCCGAGGGCGGGTCGTGACAAATTGGTATCAGAGGAGTTCGGTTCTACCGCGAACTCTGATCTTTTCTATGTGAAGCAATAATGTTTAGCGTATTGAGTGTGGTTATCAGTCCAGGGAGTCCAGTGTTGGTGCGGCGGCCGACGTATCCGTACACCAGGACCCTGACTTCTGATTTCCGACTTAATGCACGAAAACATTGATTGCGTGTGTGTTTCAAAGTTTTCTTTGTGATTACTTATATCAGCTCACCAGGTATACTGTTCTAACCGTGGCGCACCTGTTTCCTTTTCAGGATGGCCCCACGACGGCAGCCAGCTAGGGTTCCGAGAGTCGAGCGAGACGACAGCCCACCGAGCAACGAGGCCTCGGTACAGGGCCCTTTTCCAGTAGTGGCACCGGCGGTAGCTTTACCCGCCGAGCCCCCGATGCTTCCAGCAGCAGCCGCTGACGATGCACGTCGCCTCAGTGCACTGCATGAGTTTCAGCGCCAGCGACCACCCAGGTTTCGCGGGGAGACGGATCCCCAGGCAGCAGAGGACTGGCTGGAGGCAGTGGTTCGAGTGTTTAGGCTAGTGAGGACACCAGCAGACCTCATGGTGATCCTCGCTGCGAGCCTACTACACGCAGCAGCAGGACGATGGTGGAGCCTGATGCTCCAGGTGCACAATGAGGCATCCCTACTTTGGACGGACTTTGAGAGCCTCTTCCGCTCGGAGTTCGTCCCAGCCACCCTTCGTGCGGTGCGTATCCAGGAGCTTCTACAGCTGCGGCAGGGCAGCATGACGGTCGCTCAGTACTCGGCGAGATTTACTGATCTCTCGCGCTACTCGACCGACATGGTACGAGACCCATTCTTCCGGGCCCGGACCTTCGAGCAGGGTTTGAGACACGAGATCAGGGCATCGCTGATCTCCCTCAGCATACCGACTCAGACAGGAGTACTGGAGCGGGCCCTTCTGATCGAGAGCTTCCTTGCTGAGTCTACACCAGCACAGCGACCCACCGCAGGGCGGCACGTGGCAGAGTCATCTGCAGCAGGCAGTCGACGGATGAATCAGGGGTCCAGACAGACCAGACCTTCGGGCAGACGTTCTCAGGGCACTGGCTCAGTAGTGCGGGGCACACAGCGCGGAGCCAGTCTTTCGAGAGGCAGACAGTGCTACTCATGCGGCGGGCAGGGCCACATGGCTCGCGACTGCCCGACCCGCCGTGTCGAGGAGCAGCAGTCAGTTGATGGACCACCGAGGCAGAGGTAGAGGGTCGACCGTGGCGGTCCGCAGGGAGGAGGCGGACGAGACAGAGGAGTTGGACGAGCAGCCGGTGGTGGGCGACGCTTTGAGGCTCTGCCACCACCACCACCATGAGGTCCACCCCGACCACAGGGAGCTGGCGGGCAGCGACAGGCACAGCTCCAGGCAGCAGAGGCCTACGACCACGGCGCACCCGAGATGATTCGAGGTACTATCTGTGTCTATTCCACCCTTGCTGCAGTTCTTATAGACACAGGAGCGAGTCACTCTTTCATAGCCGCTGCCCTTGTTCGGAGCTCGGAGATTCCGACAGAGCCGTTGGCTCGATCCTTACGGCTAGAGACTCCTACGGGAGCAGACTCGACGATTACGCACTGGTGCCGGCAGTGTGAGCTTACTCTAGGAGGCGAGAGTTTCGGCTGGGATCTTCTTGTAGCAGCGTCGAGGCCTTACGACGTCATCTTGGGCATGGATTGGCTATCTACGGTCCATGCACAGATTGACTGTTTTAGGCGCAAGGTGCGATGTGTACGCACCGACGGGAGCAGGTTCACCTTCACCGGCGAGAAGGGAGCCTTTGCAGCACAGGATGGACTTCCGCGGAGGAGAGGACAGCCCATCACTCATCAGTTAGCTAGCCTCATCCTTGGAGCAGTTGACGTGCGGAGTCCTGGTTTTCCTGCAGTGGTGGATCAGTTTGCGGATGTTTTTCCCGACGACGTCCCAGGGCTACCTCCTCGCAGAGAGGTAGACTTTTATATTGACTTGTACCCCGGGACAGCCCCGATATCTACTCCAGCATATCGGATGGCCCCCACCGAGCTTCGAGAGCTACGGGTACAGTTGGAGGACTTGCAGGGCAAGGGGTTCATCCGACCCAGTGTTTCACCCTGGGCTTCTCCGATATTGTTCGCCAAGAAGGCGGACGGGAGCTTGCGACTTTGTGTTGACTATCGTCGCCTGAACCAGGTGACAGTGAGGAACAAGTATCCGCTACCGAGGATTGATGACCTCTTTGATCAGCTCAAGGGAGCACGGTGGTTCTCGAAGATAGACCTCAGGTCAGGCTATCATCAGCTCAGAGTCAGAGACGAGGATGTGCAGAAGACAGCCTTCAGATGTCGGTATGGCCACTATGAGTTCTTGGTTATGCCTTTCGGTGTAACCAATGCTCCAGCAGTGTTCATGGCTCTCATGAACAGGATCTTTCAGCCATACCTCGATCGGTTTGTCGTGGTCTTCATCGACGACATTCTGATTTACTCTACGACAGAGGAGGAGCACGCTTATCACTTGCGAGTTGTTCTTGACTCACTCCGAGAGCACCAGCTTTATGGTAAGCTCTCGAAGTGCCAGTTATGGATACGTGAGGTCCACTTTTTGGGACACGTTATCTCTGAGGCGGGAGTTGCAGTGGATCCCGCGAAGATTGAGGCTGTGTTAGCTTGGGAGCCACCCAGGAGCGTGACTGAGGTTCGGAGTTTCTTGGGACTAGCTGGATACTATCGGAGATTCGTACCAGACTTCTCTAGAGTTGCGGCATCACTCACAGCTTTGACGAAGAAGGGGAAACCCTTCGTATGGACAGACAGATGTCAGCAGAGCTTCCAGGAGCTGAGACAGAGATTGACTAGCGCACCTATCTTGAGGTTTCCTGAGGAGGGAGTAGGGTACGTAGTCTACTGCGATGCATCAGGGATCGGACTCGGATGTGTTTTGATGCAGGAGCGGGCAGTGATCGCCTATGGATCACGACAGTTGAGGCCGCATGAGCAGAACTACGCTACCCATGACCTGGAGTTAGCAGCAGTGGTCTTCGCTCTGAAGACATGGCGACATTATCTGATGGGCGAGCGCTTTACAGTCTTTTCCGATCATCAGAGTCTCAGGTATATCTTCTCGCAGAAGGACCTGAACCTGAGACAGCGGCGATGGCTCGAGTTCCTCCAGGACTATGACTTTGAGATAGTCTATACTCCTGGGAAGGGGAACGTAGTAGTCGATGCCCTCAGCAGGAGGACGGGCATACAGCTACTTGAGGAGGCGACGGAGCAGCTAGCCTCTTTTCAAATAACCTTCGTGGATAGAGATGGAGCAGCCTTCCTCCAGTCTCTCACAGTCACCCCTCCACTACTGCAGCGAGTCAGGGAGGCACAGCGTGGGAACGCTGACTGTGAGACACGGCGAGCACAGATATCCTCGGGACAGGCACCTGATGGTTTCTCCCTTGGAGCAGAGCACGACATCCTTTTCAGAGGACGTACCATGGTGCCAGTCGCATTGCGAGAGGAAGTACTGAGAGAGTTTCACACTTCTCCTTTAGCGGTACATCCTGGAGTGGCGAAGATGTACTAGGACCTCAGACGACAGCACTGGTGGCCGGGCATGAAGAAGGCAGTAGCAGAGTTTGTTTCTCGATGCCTTACCTGCCAGCAGGTGAAGGAAGAGCATCAGGTACTAGCAGGCTTGGTACAGCCCTTGGAGGTTCCGGAGTGGAAGTGGGACGGCATATCTATGGACTTCGTGACTGGACTTCCACGCACTTCCAGAGGTCACGACTCCATCTGGGTGATTGTTGACCGACTCACCAAGTCGGCACACTTCTTACCCATCAGAGAGCAGGTCTCAGTAGAGAGCTTGGGACGTCTCTACGTTCAGGAGATTGTGCGGCTCCACGGCGTACCATCATCTATCGTCTCCGATCGAGATGCCCGCTTTACTTCCCGACTTTGGAAGGGGTTACAGGAAGAGTTCGGGACACAGCTACGTCTGAGCACAGCCTTTCACCCTCAGACGGATGGTCAGACGGAGAGGACCATTCAGACTCTCGAGGACATGCTCCGCGCATGTGTCCTCGACTTTGGTCGTAGCTGGGAGGACCACCTACCCTTAGTGGAGTTCGCGTAAAACAACAGATACCACTCCACCATCGGGATGGCACCGTACGAGGCATTGTACGGCCGACCATGTAGATCTCCTTTGTGCTGGACAGACCCTGGGGAATCAGCACTGGTGGGACCGGAGATGGTCCAGGCCACGACAGAGAAGGTCCAGGTCATCCAGGAGCGGATGAGGACAGCTCAGAGCCGGCAGAAGTCATATGCTGACAGGAGGCGGAGGCCACTGGAGTTCGAGGATGGCGACCACATCTTCTTGCGGGTCTCTCCTCGACGTGGTATTCGGAGATTTGGCCGAGGCGGCAAGTTATCTCCGCGCTTCATCGGACCCTTCCAGATTCTCCGCAGGATTGGTGAGGTGGCTTATCGCCTGGCTCTACCACCTCAGTTGCACCGGGTGCACGACGTCTTCCACGTATCCCAGTTGAGGAGATACGTGCACGACCCGACACACATCATTGATCATGGGGAGCTTGACGTTGACGATGGGGCGACTTTTACGGAGGTCCCGGTGGAGATAGAGGATCGACAGGAGCGGGTCCTGCGTGGGCGATCGATTCCTCTTGTGCGCATCAGATGGCAGCACGGGAATCTCCAGGAGAGCACATGGGAGCGGGAGGCTCAGATGCGTGCTCAGTTCCCTCATTTGTTTCCCTAGTTTTTGATGTATCTTTAAGGGGACGTAAAGCCCTGAGGTGGGAGTAATGTAAAGACCCGTAAAATTCAAGGAAAATTTTTTCTTAATTTTCTTTAGAATTTTACAAGAGCGCGGTTTCAGACGGCACCTGATTCCGAGGCCCAGAGTGCCCGGAATTAATTTCCAAAGTTTGGCTCGGGTACATTCAGTGAACGAACGAGCGGGAATTCCTAACTTTTGATCCGGTGCTCGGAATTGAAATTCGAGGGCACCGATGAACTCGCAGCGCCGAAATTCGCTTAAAGAGACCTTTTCGGGAGTTGCGTTTGTTGCGGGTTGAAAGTTAGTTTTGGGGATTAAAAGATAAGTAAAATAAAATTATGTTTGAATTTTATTTTATTCGTGGTGGTTAGACTCTCTCATGGGAAGTTGTTGGTGGGGCCCACAACCACCCAACTTCCCATGTGTGGTTATGAGGGAGGTGGGGCCCACACGAGCCCCCACCTTTTCAAATTCCCTAACCCCTCTAAACCCCCTCTTAATTATGTGACTCTCCCCTACATTAATTATTGCCAACTTATCTCATCATTTAATTTTTGTCAACTCTAGATTTAATTAATGTAATGAATTCAACTTTTGAATTTTGAAAGGTTGGCAAAGTGAAAATAAAATAAGGTGTAGCTTATTTTATTTAGGGAGTTGCTGTGTTGTGTGGAGATTTGAGAGAGGAAGAGTTCTACACTTTGAAGAACTTCATCTTCCTCCTTGAAGAACGCGAAGAACACCGACACGTCGTTCTATCTTCTCTCCACGTCAAAGAAAGGGAGACACCGCTTCCTCCTCGGTTTTTCTTCGTCGACTTGAGAAGGTTCGCCAACGACGTATCGCATCGGACGCATCCATTCATCAACGGATTTGACGAACGACGACCGCGACGCCCGACCTCCGCGACGTCGTCTTCCGCGGAACGTAGACAAATCTTCGAACCTTATACCCGAGGTAGGGGTTGTGGTTTTTCTTTTTGGTTTAACTATTTTATTCTTGATCGTGAATTTAGCAAGTCTAACGTGTGGCTTTGAATTATTTAAAGTCGCGTTATTATTTTAACGTGAGGGGGCCGGACCGCACGAACACGGTCGAACCCCCTCCATCGTTCTTGTTTATTCTTTCGGGTGGAAGCAAGTGGCGTGGTGCCGTCGCACCACGCGGATGATCGTGAAAATATTTTTACGCGGCGCCATCGCGCCACGCCGAGGAAGAATCTTCAAGAACGCGACGCCGTCGCGCCGCGTTGAAAGGAATCAAGGCACGGGAAGGGGCGCGGTGTCGTCGCACCGCGCCGGATGACGAACACCGCGGCCGGTTCCGGGCCGCGGCGGGACGAGGAGACCGCGGCCGGTTCCGGGCCGCGGCGGGAAGAGAAGACCGGCGGCCAGGCCGCCGGCGTCGGAAGCCGAAGGGGGGACCGGAATTTCCGGTCCCGTTGGAGAAAACCGGCCGGCCAGCTGGCCGGCCGGAAGGCATTAAACTGGGGGAATTAATTCCCCCGGCCAACACACAAAACCCCCCTCATTATGAGGGGGGCGGTTCTTTGAAGAGAGGGGGGCAGCCGGCCCCCCCGGTTTGTTTCCAGCCGGCCCCCACGTGCGGGGGCCGTTTTGTTGCAAAGGCGCGGCACAAAGGCCGCGCCGCTTCCCAAATCAGCGGGGGCTTGCCCCCCGCGTGCCGACCACGTGCGGCGCCAGCCGCCAAGCCGCCGCGGCTCGCCGCGCCGCCGTGCCGCCGCGCCGCCGCACCGCCGCCGGCCGGCCGCTGCGCCGCCCCAGGGGGGGAGGGGGGTCGGGCCGGGTCGGCCCGGACCCGGACCCCCCGTTTCGAACCAGAATCGGTTTTTGGGCCATATCTTGATCCTCGGACCTCCGAATGACGAACCGTCTGCGGCAACGCGATCCTTGGATCGAGACGGTCGTTTCGGTATATCGCACTCAAGGTTTCGGTTTACTTTGAGTTCGGCCGGGTTGGTTCGTTCACGAAACCAACCGGGCCTTCGGAGCGGAAACGCTCATATCTTGAGCTACGGACGTCCGATTGACGTGCCGTCAGCTGTGTTGTGTCCCTCTTAGTGAGACGAATCTTTTGGCATGCTCCGACCGAGGTTTGGACGCAGGTGGAGTACGGTCGGGTTGGTTTTGCCTTAAAAAATCAACCGGGCCCCGGAGACGAAAATGCCAATAACTCTCAGACCGGGCGTCCGATCGACGCGTCGTCTGTTACGTTGAGTTCCTGTTGACGATACGGAACTTTTGGATACATCAACCCTGGCCTTCGTGACAGTTGATGTATCAGCCTCTCGGCTCGTGGAGCGGACCCTCCGAACGAGCTTGCTTTGTGCGGGAACCCTAGTGCTGGCTGCGACTGTTACTGTGACTACTACTGCTGCGACTGTTACTGTGACTACTACTGTTGCGACTGTTACTGTGACTACTACTGCTACGACTGCTACTGTGACTGCGACGACGACAGTACAGAGATCCTGTGTGGATTCGACGACGACGACTTCAGCACTCAGCGATCCTACGTGGATCAGTGCTACCGATCCTATGTGGGTCTGATCCTGTGTGGGTCTCTGCGCTCAGCGGTCCTGTGTGAACCAGCGCCTACAGGTCCTGTGTGGGCCCGATCCTGTGTGGGTCTTTGCGGGGGTTAGTTACCTATCGATCCTTCGTGGGTCCGACGACTTAGATGGATCAGTGATCATCTCTATCGTCCTTGAAGAAGTATACCTGTGTGAGCTGAATCCTGTTGCTTTCCTGTGTGGATTGTGTTGTGCAATCCTGTGTGGATTATGTTTTGGTTTCCTATGTGGAATACGTATACTTTCCTGCGTGGACTGAGTTGTACTTGGGATCGGAGGTTGGAGCGTATTTTAATTGATGACTTAGGTATATGTATGGGCATATACCTAAGCAGTGTCGGTTGTTACTTCGTGATTGTACTTTTCTTCGTGGTTTATCCTTTGTGGATTTGAGAGACCTTCAGGGGTCTCGGGGTCCCTACTGAGTAGCTTATACTCACCCCTGCACGGGCTTCGCCCGCACTACGTTGTGTTGGTTGCAGACGACGGACAGCGTTGACCTTAGCTGAGGCTTGTAGAGCGGGACGGTACCCGGAGGTGGACCACTGGGCGGGACGTGCACGGAGCGGACGGCGGGACCCGTGGAGCAGAGGAGCTATCTGTACCCACCCTTTAGGTGGGATTTCCAGTGGACATCTCGGTGTAGCGGCTTTTACTTTTCAGTTGTTGTTTTCCCTTTCGAGTTGTACTTTACTTTTAGTTTGGGTTTGTATTCTGGCCCATTTACTTTTCCGCACTTTCAGTTGTACTCTGCTTTGTTTAGTGTTTACTTTCCGCTTGCTTACTCTGTGGTGTTTGTTACTTTTCAAAGGCAATGCCTTCCCTTTTTACTGGGATTTACGCCTTGGTGCTAGTCGCCAGCCTCTGGCCTATGGAATTCGGGCTTGGGGTAGTCACGGCACGGACCCCGAGGGCGGGTCGTGACATAATTTACCAATAAATTAACTAAAATCAAACATTTATTATCAGAATATTAATATCAATCCAAGTCATTCCATTTTCCCACATTTCTCATTTGGCATCATATGATGCACCACTAGGTCCAAGGGGTTAAAACCATTTACAAATATTAATGGTTTTGAAATAACATTTCACAACTATCAATTCAAATTAAGCCTCTTATGAAACCATTTAAAGTATAATTTAGGCATTTAATACATCAAGACACCTCAATGTCAATTTCCCATTAAGAAACCCTCTTCAAATTACCACTTCCTAAGTTATAATGCACATTAATTGGGATGTTTTTCTAAGGTAAACTCAAACTAAACATTTTAATTTTAATTTGATCAATTCACGTCAAATCCATCTTGACCACACCATACACGCACTCAGAAATAAAGTGAGACTATGTGTTAAATTAAAGGGACCACCTATCATAGCCTTGGGAGATTCCACATGCATGTTATTAGCCTTTGGTTTGATCTAAAATAGAAGATATAAAGAAACCATACAAACACTCTAAAAATAGGGCATAGCCCACATAAACGACAGAATAAATTTTGATGGTAAGAGAAAACAATAGAGGGAAGAGGGGAGTTAGACTCATCTAAAGCCTTTGATCACCTCATATGGAAGAATAATCACTCATGAAATGGGGAATAACCACCATAGAAGAGAGTATAGGGGAAGGTAGAATGTGTGGAGGAGGTTCTAGGTGAAATGGGAGAGGAAAAGGTATTAAACCCTTTTAAAATCAAAATAAAAAATTGTATTTTTCCTATTTTTAAAGGGTGTATAGTTTGGTTGCATGATTTTCTAAATTGTGTGCCAAACATGCATCTAGAACTATCCAAGACCAGCCTCTTTGCATGGATAGAGTACATAGTTTCATAGATCATGTGCTATCCATGAAATAAACCTCTATGACTCTGTTGAAAGTCACACAGATGGGGTGCACAGTTAGAGCTAATTATACTCTACTATTGAACCCGAGGCTAAACCTTCCATAAACAAAAACTTTGGGTCCTACATTTGAGATGCTCTTAAAACCTCTTAACCCCCAAGAGAACATTATTCCAAACCCAAATTGGGTCTTTCAAGGGGTTCTTATCTTCGTAATTCTATTTGAATACCTATTTCAAGAACTATCCCATCCACCAATTTGAAAATTCAAAGTTTTCTTTAAGTTTTAGGCATTCATACAGAATTGAGGCCTTAAAGACTCCCCACTATAACACTAAAGAAGTCCTAGTGGTCAAACACTCACACTATCTGACCTATGTCTTTCACCCATTCAAATTTAAACATCCTTGTTCCATTTTGAAAACTTGAAACATGTATAAGGCACATTTTTAACTCAAGGTGCCCGAACTTCCATAACTCAAGTCAATGCCCATTTTCAAAACAAAATCACCAAGATTTATCTTAATCAGTCCCATCTATCCTAAAACACAGGAAATGTTTTAATCAAAACATCCAATAGGCTTATAGTGAAATCCACCATAAGCTTCATCTCACAACCACCAATTCTAATGCTTTGTTGCCTCCACCATCAGGATTTTTCATTGAAACATCATTTCAATGTTCCAATGGAGGGTCTCGCATATATCTCACCGCACCCAAACACCCATTAGATCATCGGTTAAATGTCTACACCAATCCTTATTTCCAAAAACCAACTGAGGATGGATTCATAACCATTTTCCATCCACATGAAAATAAAAAATATATATTTTATTCCAAAACCTAGTTTAATTCTTGAAACACACCTTTCACTTCTAAGATGACATGTAATATGTGATTTACAACCCACTTCATCCATTTTCATATAAAAACTCAAAGTAATGCATGGATTTAATTGTTGACACGTCACTGACCAACCTATTCATTATTCTTTCACGCCTTGAGGCATCCTACGACCACCTGAACACACTCATTAGAGTTCGTACCAAAATTTTAGTGATTTTTCATAGTTAGATCCTCAAATGATTCTAAAATTTTCATTGTTCCCTACCGTACACTGATGCAACACTAATCAAATCACCCTAAGATCACTTTAAAATTATCCCAAGCCTAAATTATAAGTTCATCCATGATCCACCACCACACTTGAATTATATTGGTAATTCCTTGAAGAATACAAGTACATAACTAATTGGTTCTTAAATGTTTTCATGATGCCACCACAACCATCCCATGGTTAACTCGATATTCTTACGACCCTTTAGGCACAAGTTTCAAACACCCACAACTGATACGTCACACCCCCCATAAGAGTGTTGTTATCATAATTAAATTTAAGTTAATACCAATAATAATGTCTCATTATTCATTAATCACTAAACTCAAGGATTGTATGTGGTTTTACTACTCTCACTTGAGTGATAAAACAAAACACTAATTTTTTATTGTTCCCGGCTTCTAAGAACATAACCCATGACATTCACTAACATCCATTCAATAATTAGTACCACATTCTTTAATGACCTATGGAGAATTCCCCGTCATATGGATTCACTTATACTACTCCATGAGTGTAAATTACAAGGTTTCAACTTAAAACAACATGTTCAACTCTTCTAAGCCACGCTCAACACATTCACCAACCCATGATGCCATCACTTGGGTCGAACTTAATCATCTATGAAATTTCACTATAATCCATCCATGATTTGACATCTCATGTAAGGGACATCTCAAAACCCCATTTCAAGGTCTAAGGCCTCCATTCATGCAATAATTTCATTAACTCCTGATCACCTCACTCCAAGAGGGACCCTTCAACTGAGACTCACCACAGCCCCACAACTCTTTATCAAGTAGTCATGAGTTAAGATTTTTGGTGTCATTATCTCCACCAAACTGCTCAATATCCCACTATAATACTTGAATGATTATCCAACAGAACACAGATAACCCACAGTATTGATCCAAGATCCAACAGTCCTCACACATATCCCTCATGTGCCACTTTGATTCCACTGAAAAGTAATGGGTGATTACTCCCAATCCACCCTAAACACACAACCCAATAACATCACGCATCTATAACATGATCCTTACACCTCAATCTCATCAAAACCCCAGTGTTCTGTTCTTCCCTCTAACCATTTACTGAACTCGAATTAAGATCCCATGTAATGGTCTTTTCCTTCATGACTTGTTACTTTTCCATGTTTCTGTGTTTGAGGTGTTTTAGAGGATACTAGATGTGATTATATGGATTAGGAGCTAAAGTTGTGCATAAGTAATAATTTACAAAGTAAAAGTGGTATTTACATCATGAATTGGTGTTTTAAAGCTTGTGTAGTTTGCAGATTATAGCTTTTATGTGGGCAGGGGAGTTCATGAAACAAATTTAAGTAGTAAAATGGTAGTTTATGAAATAATTTAATTCTATAAAAGGCACCATTTTTTTAGAAGAAAACTTAAAATTTTAGGATTCATGGCCCAAAATCAATTTACAGGTTGTAATACACAGAGCACGTGGAATTTACACCAAAAAAATTAATTTATTTCATAAAAAGGGTGGATTTCAGGTTTTATATACCCCTTGTTTGTCTGACTTATTTTTATTCAATTTTTCTTACTCTCTCCATTTTTGGAGGAACCCTAACAGATTTGGGAGTCCTTCTAGCCCATCTTCCCTAAACTTGATCCTTGGGTTCTGAAGGTTGTTCATTAGTGATTGGTGGTGAGTTATTCTCCCTTTCTCCATTGTTTCTTTACATTATTCCTTCAAAGATTCATTGTGGTGTTGTTGGATTCGATTTGAGGTGTTTTGTTCTACATTTTTTTATAACCCTTTGGTGTGGTTCAGATTGATGTAGGGTTTTATTTTGTATTTTTGGTTTATATGATGTTCTTATTCACCCTATGGTGCATAGTGAATCAAGAGATTCTTTAAGGTAGGGGATCATTTTTTCACCTTTTTTATTTCTATGTGTTGGTATTTCATGCTTTTTCTTTCCTTTGGGTGGATATTAAGGGTCGGATTAATGAATATAATAAATTGGTATAAAATAAAATTGATGGAATGGGGATTAATCACATGTTTGATTGTTTTCAATGTTATTGTTGATCAGTATATTCATATTGTTTCTAATATAGAAAATCACAACTGTTGGGAGCCTTGTTTGTGTTGTAGATGATATGTTGTGAGACCCTTGTTATTTTGTGTTGTTGATATCATCCTGAATAAAATGATAAAGAATTTATATATGGATATTAATTGGTTACCCATAAAAATATAGTTTGTGTGATAATACCCATGCTAAATAATGAATTAAATTGATGAAATACCCTAGATAAATTGTGTAATCTGAAATACGTTGTTATTTTGTGTTGTTTTTTTTTCTTGTGTTTTATGGGTTTTGGGGTATTGATGTTGGTTACTAGATGGTCTTTGTAGTGTTTGGGGTTTTGATGTGTTGGTTGTTTGGAATGGATGCGATGTGGGTAATTGATGGTTATGGTGAATGATGGTTATGGTGAGTGGTGGTTGTTATGTGTGGTGGTAGAGGCGTGTGGTTGTTGTGGAAATATGTTTTGGATAACATGGTGTGGTGGCGATGGTAGTTGTGAAATGGGTGAGTAGTTGTGTGGCATTTTTATGTTAGTTTCCCGGCTAATAATAGAATAAATTTTAATAATATAATGAAATATAATGGGTTGGTAAATGAATAAAGAATGAGTGGGAAATTCATGTATGGTAATTGGAATAAATTAATTGAATAAATTAATGGGTAGTGTAAATGTGAATGAAATGGGTAGTAATTGGGAGTTAGTATAAACCTGTTAAATCTAGAACGTAGTGGAACCTATAATTGAAGATGGGAATGTGTGTCTTGTGTGGTGGTTGTGTGTTGTTTTGTATTTCGTATTGGTAGCAGTTATGGAAGATGTTATATGGTGTATCAGTGGTGGTGTAGAGTATGATAGTGTTGTGGTTTTGGACCCATAGGTTGGGTATTATGTGCTATCTATATATCATGTATTTTATATTGTTTTTATATGTGTCCCGCCTGAGTTGGGTAACCTTACCTGTAGTACCCCCAGTTTCTGGTATGTAACCCTTACTTAATGCTTTTAATGGTTATAAAGTTAAGGGTGATGAAGGAGAGTGTCTGGAGAACTTGGAATGAAGTTTTGAGGAAAAAGAAGAAGTCACACGGGTGGCGCACAGTTTGTCTAAACCATGCGGCCAAACCATGCGTAGTTGGCACTCTGAGGCAGTAGCTTCGGCGCGGTTGGAGCACGGTTTGGGAGACCATGCGAGGAGGTCGTGAAAGGGTCTTCCGAGGCAGTATCTAATGCATGGTTAGCACACGGTTTGTTAAACCGTGCAAACTAACCGTGCAGGCACTTAAATGAGATCCTTAAAAAGT
The DNA here is from genome assembly GCA_963277665.1 of Viscum album. Lineage (NCBI taxonomy): Eukaryota > Viridiplantae > Streptophyta > Magnoliopsida > Santalales > Viscaceae > Viscum > Viscum album. Next base: position 82,679,092 of record OY728119.1, read on the forward strand.
GGATCTCACATGTTTTTGCCTCTAAAGGGCTCGTTTTTTCTCCTAAGCGGCCATAACTCTAGATTTTGTTCCTCTTAATCCAAATAAGGTTCTCCCATCATTCTAGAGGTGATATGAAGGCTTCCCTTGGTGAATCGAAGCTGGATTCTTGTGGTATGTGATTGTTCTTCTTCGTTCTTGTTTGGTTTCTTAGATCAACTTAGATGTACTTCTCTTCTTCTTTTGGTTTCTTGAATATATGCCCGTTATGGGTAGATATAAGTGTGTGTATGCCAAATATGATGAGATTTGGTCATGGTATTTCTAGGAAAAGAGATCTAAGGTGGGTTCTTGAAGAATCAACTTGGTTTCCTTATGCGTTCTTCGTTCGTTGTGTTTTTCATCAAAACCCTAAAGGTAGGAGGATTCTTTCTCGACTCCACTTAGTAGAACTAATTGGCATGCTTTCAAATTGAATTTTTGGTGTTGAATTGATTGTGATTTGGTTGTTGAAATCTTGTTGGAAACCTTCTTGAGTTATGGTTGTGAAATCTAGAAAATTGGGGATTTTGAATGAGTGATTTGGTTCTTGATTTTAAAATAGGGATTTTAAAATGGGGATTTTCTAGAATTGTGGAACATGATTGGGAGTAGATGTTTTCAATAAAAGGGAAAAGTTTTATTGAAATTAAATGTTTCCTTGAAATTTTTTTCTCTTTGGTTTTCAATAAAAATGGTGTTTTATTGAAATGGTTTGACATTAAGATGGTTTGGCATTGAAATGGTTTTGATGGAAATGGTTTTCAATAAAAAGTTGTTTTTATTGAAAGGGTTGTTTTGGAATGATTGTTGGGAATTTTTAGGGTGTGTTCATGTTGCATATATGGGGCTTGGTTGAAATATGACCTTGTTCTCGGTGCCAAAGGTTTAATGGCACATGGGAATTGCATATACGGGGCTTGGTTGAGATATGACCTTGTGATCAGTGCCAAAGTATTAATAGCACATGGGAAACAATTACCTTGTGATGACTTGGTATATCGATGAGAAACTACTCATGAGTATGGAACTGTCATAACATGCATGCATGGGTGGTTGCATGGGTTTGTGGAATGGTTGGATATGCCAAAAAGGGATATTGTGAAATGGTTTTAAAGGTTGCTTAGTTATTTTTCTGGAAAAATAACTTACTGGGAAAATTTTTTTAAATTGGACTTGTATTCTTTTGGTTATGATTGGTTTTAGAAACTTTTTTATATTTGGTTATAAACTATTTTTGAGAAATTGTTTTATATAAACCTTTTTATATAACTATTTCTAACTTTTCTATCTTAGTGGAGTGAGTAAGGAAGTCATTGGAGGAAACCTAATGAGTTTTATACTCACCCCTACTTTGGCACTTTGGTTCTTTTGCAGATGTCGTGTTCTGGGATACAAGTAAAGGTAAGGCACCTCATTACTAGTGGTTCGTGGTGATGCTTGGGATAGGTGGTGGTTCTTGGAGCTTGGAGCTGGGTGTAGAGTCGTGGAGTGTGTCTTGGCTTATTTTGGGTCCTTTGTTTAGTCTTCTTCATAGTACTATGATATTGTGTCTGGTTGTATTGGTTTTGGTTTTTATTGTGGAACAACTTGGTTGTCTTTTGGGAATACATGCTTGAATGTTTTATTGACATGCATCATATAGTGGTTGTTAGAGGATGGTTTGGTTGGTTTCTTTCTTAAGGGAAAATTATTCATCACTGTTCCTTGATGCCCTCAACATTTATTTCCAGCATTTGGCACCTTGGGAACATTTATTAAGGCCAAGTAACCCTCACCTCCTCCTCAAGCCAATGAGGTAGGGTTAGGGTGTTACAAGTGGTATCAGTTTGGTCCTTCCTTGGTGGTACAAATGGCCATCAGTGTTCTTGGTCTTGGAGTTGGAATTTCTTTTTGTCTATTCCTTGGGTTAGAATCTTAGACAGGAGTAGGATTGTTGGAACTTGAATTGTATAGCATAAAAGTATGTAGTTTACCCATTTATGTTGAACATCAAGTTACCAGGGTGTTGGGTACATAAGTGTTTTAGAGACACTTCTAGAATGTTGGAAATCTCATTGTCATGGGTTTAGCCAATGAAATGATCATGACATGCATTGTAGAGGAATGAATTCCCACTAGGATTTCATATCTAATTGTGAGTAATGATTTATTATTTTTTGCAAGGTATAAATTTTTTAAAAATGCAGAAATTGTTTTCAAGTGCAAGATTTTTGAAAATAGGATATTTAGTCATTTTGAAAATGGGGCGATTTTCAAAAAGCATGTTGAATGTGTTCAAAATGTTTGAACATTGAAAAAGGATATTTTGGAAAACAATGTTGTAATAGTTGATGTGATAGAATTTGAAATTCTAAGCCATCAGTTGCTAGAGAGTGAGATTGACGGATTTTGTTTTTGGTTTAGAAAATGGCACCTGGTAGGCATCGTCGAAACAAACCCGAAGAAGCTACGGAGAATGTGGTTGCACCTAAACCACGGGTGAACCAAGATCTGGTTCAAAGTATTATCCAGGCTTTTCAGGCGGTGGATATGGGGAACTGGAGGAATGAACCAAGGCATGTGGATCATACCATCCAATTCATGAAGCAGAATCTGCCGAACTTTTGGGGTGATGCTGAACCCGAGAAGGCGGAGGTGTGGCTAAGTAGGATGAATCATATCTTTGATTTCATCGGCACACCATCAGAGCTCAAGTTCAAGTTGGTGACATATATGCTCGAGGATCTTGCACGTCAGTGGTGGGATTTGGAAGTGTAGGATAAATTGGATGAAGGCCTTACATGGGAGGATTTTGAAGAATTGTTCAACAAACAATTCTATCCTCACACGTTCAAAATCCAGAAAACGATGGAATTCTTCAGCCTAAAATAGGAGAGCCTCTATGTCACAGAGTATGTAGATAAGTTCATGAATTTTGTCCATTTTTCACCAGAGGTTGTGGCAAGTACGTATTTGAAGGCACGCATCTTCGAAACAGGGCTAAGGCAGGAGATTCGATCGAAGATTGCGGTGCTCTGTATTATGGATTATACCGAGATGGTGAACAGTGCGACTGTTGCTAAACGTGACATCTCGGGATCGATAGGAGGAGGAATGATGATACCTATAGGAAATGGTGGGAATTCAACTACTGGTAACAAGAGGAAAAGGGACACCTATTTCCATGGTGCAAGTGGAAATCAGAACCTGACGGCTGGATCATTAAACCTTCCTCCACAACCCCAGAGCAAAGAAGGTTGTTTTCAATGTGGTTTGTTTGACCACATAAAGTAAGATTTTATGGCACAACCTAGATCATGTCATAATTGTAACAATATGGGACATCTTCAGCACTATTGTCGTAGTGCTCCAAGGTCAGGGGCTCAAGATACTTCTCAACCGTCGCAAGCATCGTATGCTTCGACTAGATGAGGGCAACAGAATTAGTCTCATCAACAGAGTAGAGCTAGCCATGGGGATTCTAGAAATACCATTACTCCTCAACCAGGGCGACCTCAGCAAGGAAACAAGGAGAACAGTATAGTGAAGAATAAATTTTATGGTGCTGAGAAGATGATTGTCGATGATCAGTTTGGACCATCTACAGTAAGAGGTACGATTCTTTTTAATTCTAACTTTTTTCAAGTGTTGTTTGATACTGGTGCATCACATTACTTCATTTATTCTCGTGATGTTGACTTTCTATGTTTAAAACTGAAAATGATGCCTTCTATTTGGAAACTGCAAACTCCTCTGGGTGAAAAAGAATGTCAATCCTTTGTGTGTAGAGCATTTGCTATAACTTTTGATGGAGATGAGTTAAAATGGTAATTATAGATGTTTAATATGGATTTATATGATGTAATCTTGGGTATGGATTGACTGACAATGTTCAAGGCTCACATCGACTGTTATAGGAGAAGAGTTAGTTTCATGACTGAGGACGGTATCGAGCATCTCTTTAGAGGAGAGAGGACTGTAAAGAAAGGTGTGAAGAGCTTGTTGGAACCAATGTTGGGGATGATATCTTACCAATTGGAAGTATTGACTTTGGCCTCAATAGAAGAGATCAAGGAAAATAGTTTTCCAGCTATTGTGGATCAATTTCCATATGTCTTTCCCAAGAACTTCTCAGGGTTACCACCTCTAAGAGAAGTGGAGTTTAAAATTGATCTCCTTCCAGGGGTCAATCATATTTCCCTTCAATATTATAGGAGGGAACCAATAGAGTTATGGGAACTGAAAGTGTAGTTAGAGGAGCTAGAAAGCAAGGGTTTCATTCGACCAAGTACGTCTCCATGGGCAGCATCGGTTTGTTTGTGAAGAATGCATATGGAACTCTTTGGATGTGTGTTGATTACCGTAAGCTTAACCAAGTTACGATAAATAATAGATATCCACTTCCATGAATTAATGATCTATTTGATCAATTAAGGGGAGCTCAGTGGTTCTCCAATATTGAATTGCGATCAGGATATCACCAATTGAAAGTTCGGAAATAGGATATTCCAATGACATCTTTCAGAAGTAGATATGGCCACTATGAATATGTAGTTATGCCTTTTGGTCTAACAAATGCACCAGCAGTCTTCATGGAATTGATGAATCAAATATTTCAACAATATCTAGATTCTTTTTTTATGGTGTTTTTGGATTACATTTTGGTCTATTCAAAAACAAGGGTTGATCACGAGATGTAGCTGGAAATAGTGTTACAAACTTTGAGAGATCATCGTTTGTATGCCAAATTATCAAAGTGTGATTTTTTGATACATTAAGTATGTTTCCTTGGCCATGTAATTTCTGATAAAGGTGTTTCCATTAATCTTGAAAATATAGAAGTCTTTATCTCTTGTAAAGCACTGAAGAATGTGTTCGAGATACGAAGTTTTCTTGGTCTAGATGGTTACTAACGACACTTTGTGCGTGATTTCTCATGACTAGATTCACCAATGATAGTTATGAAAAAGAAGAATGTGCCATTCCAATGGATAGAAGAATGTCATAAGTCTTTCCATGAACTAAATCTTTGGCTTACATCAGCACCTATCTTGACCTTTCCAGAATCAGGACAAGGGTCTGTGGTGTATTGTGATTCTTCAGGATCATGTTTGGGTTGTGTTCTCATGAAAAGAGATCACGTGGTTGCTTATGGTTCAAGGTAGTTGAGGGTGCATGAGAATAATTACCCAATGGATTATTTGGAGTTAGCTGTAGTCGTCCATGCTTTGAAAACATGTAGACATTATCTCTTTGGTGAGAAATTTACTGTGTTTACGGATCACAAAAGCTTGAAACACATTTTCTCACAACGATATTTGAATCTGAGGCAAAGGAGGTTGATGGAGTACCTCCAAATGTTTGACTTTGACTTGATTTACACACCAGGGAAAGGAAATTCGGTGGAGGATGCATTGAGTAGAAAGTCATATGCTCAGTTGGTGAAAGAAGTTTCAGATTAATGGCAGTTGATGTCGGTCTTAGCCGACATGCATGTGGAATGTGAAGACCGAGGTGATGTTGCAGTTTTCCTTTTAGCTATGCTTTTTCCTGATCTAGTAAAAATGATCAAAGAAGCACAAACATATGATGCAGAATGTCTAGTTGTAAATTCAAAACTCAATGGTGGGGAGACCGTTGATGGATGGAAACTTGATGGGGGTTCATTTTTGTGTTTCAAAGATTGGATGGTTGTACCTATGGTTTGTTAGGAAAAACTCCTTCATGCTTACCACCATTCAAGTTTTTCTATACATCTAGGTACCTAGAAGATGTATAAGGCATTGAAGGCGTAGTTTTGGTGAAGTGGCATGAAAAGGAAGGTGGTCGAGTTCGTCTCGCAGTGCTTAACTTGTCAGTAGGTTAAAGCAGAGCATCAGAGACCAGCTGGTATGTTACAATCTTTTCCCATCCCAGTGTGGAAATGGGATCATATTGTAAGGTATTTTATTACAAGTCTTCCAATAATGGTCTGGAAACACGATTCTATTTGGGTGATAGTGGATCGTCTTACCAAATTGGCCCATTTCATCCCTATATGTGAAACTCATACGGTGGAGGATCTTTCAAATATCTATATCTAAGAAGTGGTAAAGAGTCATGGTGTACCGGTGTCTATAGTCTCCGATAGAGATCTGAGGTTCACATCTCGTTTCTGGAAATCATTACAGCAATCCCTTGGAACTCAGTTGACTATGAGCACCGTGTATTATCCTCAAACAGATGGGCAATCCGAGCAGATGATAAAAACATTGGAAGACATGTTGTGGGCTTGTGTAATGGATTTTGGTGGCTCATGGGAGGATCATATACCCTTATTTGATTTTTCATACAATAACATATATCAAGTCTCAATACGCATGGATTCGTTTGAAGCATTGTATGGGCGTCCTTGTCGTTCTCCACTATGCTGGGTGGAAACAGGTGAAACTTCACTAGTCAGGCCAAGCCTTGTCCAAGAAAAAACATAGAAGATCCAGTTGATTAGAAAGAGGATAGAGATAGCTTAGAGTCATCATAAATATTATGTAGATCATCTTCGAAGACCGTTGTCGTTCGTTGTGGGTGATCATGTCTTCTTTAGGATCTCTCCAAGGCTTGGACATCGTCGTTTCGAGAAGCAGGGCAAGTTATCTCCTAGATACATTGGCCCTTTTGAGATACTAGAATGGGTTGGAGAGGTGGAATATCGGTTATCATTACTACCATGGTTTAGTTCAGTGCATAATGTGTTCCATGTATCCCATTTGAAAAAGTATCACCCCAATCCTGACCATGTGATCAGATGGGATCACGTTGAGCTAGAACCGTATGCATCACTGGTGCACATCCCAGTGCGCATTGTGTATAGATAAGAGAAATTATTTCAAGGGAAAAGCATCGGTCTAGTGCGGGTTGTATAGAGGCATGGTAAGATTCAAGAAGATACTTGGGAACGTGAGAAGGAGATGAAAGAACAGTGGTCGGAACTCTTTTCATCCAGCAAGGGTTGTCTACTTTCCGAGGATGGAAAGACCAATGGTGGAGAGAATGTAATACCCTCGGTTTCTGTTATGTAACCCTTACCTAATGATTTTAATGGTTATAAAGTTAAGGGTGATGAAGGAGAGAGTCAGGAGAACTTGGAATGAAGTTTTGAGGAAAAAGAAGAAGTCACATGGGCGGCACACGGTTTGTCTAAACTGTGCGGCCAAACCGTGCGTAGTTGGCAATCTGAGGTAGTAACTTCTGCATGGTTAGAGCACGGTTTGGGAGACCGTGCGAGGAGGCCATGCAATGGTCTTCCGAGGCAGTATCTAATGCACGGTTAGCACATGGTTTGTTAAATCGTGTGAACTAACCATGTGGGCACTTAAATGAGATCCTTAAAAAGTGGATCTCACGTGTTTTTGCCTATAAAAGGCTCATTTTTCCTCCTAAGCGGACATAACTTGGGATTTTGTTCCTCCTTAAGCCAAATAAGGTTCTCCCATCATTCTAGAGGTGATTCAAATGCTTCCCCTGTCAAAACAAATCCAGATTCTTGTGGTATGTGATCATTATTCTTCATTCTTGTTCGGTTTCTTAAATCTCCTTAGATCTACTTCTCTTCTTCTTTTAGTTTCTTAGATCTATGCTTGTTATGGGTATATCTAAGTGTGTTGATTCCAAATATGATGATATTTGGTCTTGGTCTTTCTAGGAAAAGATATCTAAGGCGGGTTCTTGAAGAATCAACCCGGTTTCCTTGTGCTTTCTTTGTTTGTTGTGGTTTTCGTCAAAACCCTAAAGGCAGGAGGATTCTTTCTCGACTCCACTTAGTAGAACTGATTGGCATGCTTTTAAATTGAATGTGTGGTGTTTAATTTATTGTGATTTGGTTTTTGAACTCTTGTTGGAAACCTTCTTGAGTGATGGTTGTGAAATCTGGAAAATTGGGGATTTTGAATGAGTGCTTTGGTTCTTGATTTTAAAATGGGGATTTTAAAATGGGGATTTTTTGGAATTGTAGAACATGATTAGGACTATATGTTTTCAATAAAAGTGGAAAGTTTTATTGAAATTAAATGTTTCCTTGAAATTGGTTGCACTTTGGTTTTCAATAAAAATGGTGTTTATTGTAATGGTTTGACATTAAGATGGTTTGGCATTGAAATGGTTTTGATGGAAATAGTTTTCAATAAAGATACATTTTTATTTAAATGGTTATTTTGGCATGATAATTGGGAATTTGTGGTTTGTTTTCATGTTGCATATATAGGTCTTGGTTCAAATATGACCTTGTGCTCAGTGCCAAAGGTTTAATGGCACATGGGAATTGCATATACGGGGTTTGGTTGAAATATGACCTTGTGCTCGGTGCCAAAGGAGTAATGGAACATGGGAAACAATTACCTTGTGATGACTTGGTAGATCGATGAGAAACCACTCATGAGTATGGAATTGTCATAACGTGCATGCATGGGTGGTTGCATGGGTTTGTGGAATGGTTGGGTATGCCAAAAAGGGATATTGTGAAATGGTTTTAAAGGTTTCTTAGTTATTTTTCTGGAAAAATAACTTGCTGGGAAAATTTTTTTAAATTGGACTTGTATGATTTTGGTTATGATTGGTTTTAGAAAATTGTTTATATTTGGTTATAAACTATTTTTGAGAAATTTTTTTATATAAACTATTTTATATAACTGTTGCTAACTTTTCTATCTTAGTGGCATGAGTAGAGAAGTCATTGGGGGAAACCTACTAAGTTTTATACTCACCCCTGCTTTAGCACTTTGGTGCTTTTTCGGATGTCGTATTCTGGGATATAGGTAAAGGTAAGGCACCTCATTACTAGTGGTTCGTGGTGATGCTTGGGATATGTGGTGGTGCTTGGAGCTTAGAGATGGGTGTGGATCCGTGGAGTGTGTCTTGGCTTATTTTGGGTCCTTTGTTTAGTCTTCCTCATAGTACTCTGATATTGTGTTTGGTTGTATTGGTTTTGGTTTGTATTTTGGAATAACTTGGTTGTCTTTTGGGAATACATGCTTGAATTTTTTATTGACATGCATCATATAGTGGCTTTTAGAGGACAGTTTGGTTGGTTTCTTTCTTAAGGGAAAATTGTTCCCCACTATTCCTTGAATCCCTCGGCATTTATTTCCAGCCTTTGGTGCCTTGGGAACGTCACTTAAGGCCAAGTAACCCTCACCGCCTCCTCAAGCCAATGAGGTAGGGGTGGGGTGTTACTTTACCAGTGCCCAAAGTTTTTGGATTCCAGGTGTTTTACCCAACATCTAGGATGGTGGTGACACAGATAAATGGATACTCTATTTTTCCCACTCTTCCTTTAGTAGTAGTGATGATACCAGATTGGTGTTTTAGATTACCCATCTATATTGGACCAGGTTTTTTTGGGTGAGATATGATGTAATGAGTTTGTGATGTGATATTTATGATACTAGCATGGGATGTTAGACCTTGTGAGGGTAGGGTAGGTAGGGATGCATTCTAAACCACATTATATATGTGTTATGATATGTGATATGTGATATGTGATATGTGATATGTGATATGTGATATGTGTATAAGGGATGGGAGTACAGGAATTCTGACATTAGGGTGTGAGAGTGGTAAATTAGTGGGGAAGTGGTAGTAGAGTTCCTTTGTTTTGTTCATGATTATTATGTTACTATATTGGATGCATGATTTGGTTAGTGATATGGGGTGAGGATTTGTTGTTTAGTTGACATTTTTAGGTTCTTATTGGTTCTTTTATTTGTTTTTTGGAAGATTAGTATGTAGTTTTTCACAAGTTCACTTAAGACCTTGGGTATGATCCTACTGAGTATACATGTTATGCTGACCCTAAGTATATAAACTATTTTTTTAGGTTTTTTAGTGAATCTTGGGGACCAAGATGGACATTACTAACTTGTTTTCTATAGCTACTATCAATTCACTACTACAGGAATTGTCTTTTGGTATTTACTTTGAGAATTTTATTTGTATTTATTGACTTGTTCATGAATGGTGGGATGGTTTTTGGTTTACTTTTATATTATATATTGGAGTTGATTAGTGGTTTTTTATCCTATATTATTATCCTATTTATTATAGATGTTAATTCCTCTAATATGTGAGATTTTTGTACCCTCGATGCTTATTTCCAACCAAGGGCCTACTGGAGATGAGACTTATGGGTCATTATCTCTCTCCCTTCATTTTCATCCAAGAGGGGTATCTTTGGAGGAAGGGGTAATAACAAAGTAGTGTTAGAGATTTTGGTTGAGAGATAGGATGAAATTTGAAGTTAGGAATAGTGAGGATTGCATGGGTTGGTTGGGAAATGATGTCAGCTGATCTTGGTATGTGACATAGTCTAGGAAGACTGGCTAGGACACATAATTTTAGGGGCCCCTATGATCTAGTGTATGGACTCTGATCTTATCGAATATCCAAGTGAGGTAGATCTATTTGTACGAAAGAGGCCTAGGATAGGTTCATTTATCATGATTGATTATGTTCATGCCTGGATTGGGTGTTTGAGGGAAATTAAAATGAATCAATTAAAAAAACCTATGATAAAATTTCATGTTATTAGGATTAAGATGTTCCCCATTTTTTAGGAATGGATCCTGATAATTGTTTGTGAGTGGTTTAGGTGATTTAGGTTCATTAGGATGATCTGGATGATCGTCATAGGGTTGAACCAATAGATGAGGATAAGGCATGGTAATGGTATTTTCATTCCTTTTAGTGTCATATCCTAGGAAAGTATTAGAGGGAATCTTGGATCTAGTGATGAAATGATGGTTAGAAGATATTGAGATTGACTTTTTTCTGATTTGAGACCAGTGTGAGTTATAGTTATTATTGACATTTATTGAGTTTTTGGGAGTTGTGTTTCAGTAGTGGGAATTGTATCTGGGTGAATTAAAGGCGGAAGATGTGTTGTGGCTATAAATTCAGAAGGAGTTTCGTTTGGAGTTCCTATCATCGAAAAAAAAGGTAGCGAAGAGGTGGGAGTTGATCTCTCTTTAGTAGAGTATCATGAGTGTGTATTGTCTTGGGATTAGGTTCAAGGGTCTCTTACCTTTTTACCAGATGTTTTTCTATATAATGAGTCCAAAGTGTGGCATATAGAGGAGTATTTGCGCTCAGTGATCTGGTATGTGGTCACCCCATTTACACTTCCTATGTACCTAGAGATACATAAGAAGGTGGAGGATATTGAGAATATGATTTCCTTGGGAGTTTAACCTTGATAGGATGGCCTAAAAGTAACCTCAAGAAGCATAGTTTTAGGAAGTGGTCCATAGGTGTTTAGGTAGTTAGGGTTTCGACTAGTGGGGAGCCAATAGTGACAGATCTTTTCTCATCCTTATGGGATAGGTGGATTCCAAGCACCTATTGGGGATTTCTGTTTTTATGATATTTTTGTAGGGTACATGGTCACTATAAAGCTCAATTACTAACCATCTAGGGATTCCAGTTTCATATGGGTTTTCATGCCCCTTTTTAGCAGTAGAAACAATTTCCTCTAAGGCAGTTTCAGTGGAAAGGACTGCCAGTTCTTGTTCAGAAGTCAAGAGAAGATGGTTTTGTAATGGGAATCATCATGATGGTCTCCACCATAGGTTCCTAGTCTAGAGAATATCCATGGATTTATATAGTAGATAGATAGAGGATCTAGGTGTGGTTAGATGCATGTGTTGGAGACAACAATACTATCAAGGCTATAGGTTATTAAAGGTATGATCAGTTTATCATCTACTATTGTTTGTGATTTTTTTGATTCAAGAGCCTCACACTCCTTTATTACTCTAAATTTGGTACATTCATTGGGACTGGATGTGGAGAGTCTTCTAGTTCCCTTGGCGTTATCTACACTGATTGGAGGTTAGGCCACTTCGTTTGATGTGTGTCAGGGATGTATACTAGTGATGGGGTAGCACCGGTCAGTAGGAGATTTCTTCTTTTAGCAGATACAACCATATGATACTATCCTTGGCATATATTGGTTTTATTACATATGTGAGTTCATCAAATATTTCAAATAGAGTGTTTTGTTTTCTGATGAGGAGGGCATGCGAGTGGCATTTGCTGGCAAACAAGTTTATCAGATGGGTGGTAGGAAAGTGGAGCCTATTTTGTCTTAGTTAGTAGATATGTTAGTGTAATATTATATAGAGGATTTTCCCAAGGTTTTGGATTAGTTATTGGATGTTTTCCTAGATTAGGATATGGAACTACCCCCTCAATGTGACATCAGGTTTTGGATAGAGTTGCAACCAGGTGTATCTTTGATTTCGATGTCTCCCTATCGAATGACACCTATGGAGTTGCACAAGTTGAGGCTATATGTGGATGATATGATGTAGAGGGGTTTCATATAACCTATTGGGTCTCCTTGGGGTGATTTTATGTTTTTCTACAAGATGTGGGATGGTAGTATGAGGTTTTATGTAGACTATCATAGGTTTAATCAGGTAACAGTCAAGAACATTTACCCCCTCCTGAGGATCGATGATTTGTTTGACTATTTAAGAGAAGCCAATTGGTTTTCAAAGTTTGACTTGAAATCTGTAAATTACTAGATGAGGGTTAAATATGGATATATCTCAAAGATAGTCTTCAGGTGCAGGTATGGGAACCTCAAGTTCATGGTCATGTCATTTGGTGTTATGAATGAACTAGTCATGTTTATGGGGATCATGAACTCCATGTTCCATGAATTCTTATATTGGTTCATCATTGTATTCATCAACGATGTCTTTATCTACTCAAAGTTAGAGGAGGGAAATGTTTAGAATCTCAAAGTTGTTTTATAGGTCCTTCATCAGTACTATCTTTATGGGAAATTGTATAAGAGTTAGTTTTGTATACGAGAGGTGTGTTTCCTTGGGCATGTGGTATATTGGTAGGGTGTGTTCATAGAACTATTAAAGTTTGAGGTAGTTTTTTCTTGGGTAGTACCCAAGAATGCGGAAGTGGTTCACAGTTTTTTTGGTCTGGTGAGCTATTATAAGACGTATGTTCTTGACTTATCTCCAACTTCATCCCCATTAATAGCTATACCTATGAAGGACTAGGCCTTTTTGTATACTGATCAATGCCAGGAATATTTTGGTTGTCTAAAGTAGAAGTTGTTCAGTGCTCCAGTGCTTTGGTTGCCTAAGGAGGGTGTGTTGTTTGAGGTTTTCTATGATGCTTCCCATATGGTATTTGGATGCATCTTGATGTGGTAGAGGGAATTTATCTCTTATGGGTCTAGGAATTTATATATACACAAGTGTAACTATACCACCCATGATCTGGATCCAGCATTAATTGTGTTTTTGATAAATTTGTGGAGGCGTTACCTCATCGGTGAGCACTTTGTGATTTTCAAGGACCATAAGATCTTGAAATACGTTTTCTATTAGTGATATTTGAAGCTAATCTAGTGGAGGTGGATGGATTTTTTCAGGATTATAATTTTGATATATCTTATACCCTATGAAAGGGTAATGTTGTTATTGATGTGTTGAGTCATAATTCTTGAGGAGATGTGATTTGGGAGTCTGTCAATGTTTGGAAAGGGATAGAGGATATTTTTGTGGTGTTTCTTGATTTTAGAGAGATCATGTTTTTATCAAATGAATATGGAGTCATATTTTATGCAACTGGTGGAGGAGTCTCAGTGGGGAGACTTCGATGTAGAGGTTATGTGTGAACATGTTTTCCATTGTGATGTTTTGAAGGGATAGTCATAGGATGGTCAGAATCGAGTGTTGTTTTAGGGGAGGTTGTTTTCTCCATTGGCGATGCATGGAGAATTTCTATTTGAGTTTCACATGTCACCCATAGTGGTGAATCCTGGTGTGACCAAGATGTACCATGGATTGGGGAGGAAACTATGGTGGCCATGTATGAAATAGTCGATGGAAGAGTTTGTGAAAAATTGTTTCATTTGTCATCAAGTGAAAGTAGAGCAGCATGTTCCTAGAGGTTTTTTTCAATCCTTGGATGTTTCTGAGTGGAAGTGGGAGGAAATATCAATATATTTATTCATTATGTTACCCTGTTATTAAAGAGGTTTGATTCATTTTGAGTGATAGTGGACCAGCTGAAAAGGTCGTCTCATTTTCTAGTGATCTATGAGTCAAGTGTCATGGATGTCATGGTGAGGCGGTAAGTAGACAATGTGATTAGGCTTCATGGGGTATCAAGGACCATCATCTCTTATCAGGATCATAATTCTAACCCATGGGTCTAGAGGGTATTGTATCATGATTTTGGATCTCAATTGTGTCTTATCACTACTTTCCATCATCAAACATATGGGAAGATGGAGAAGACCATTTAGATGTTGGAGGAAATATTGCAAGATTTTATCTTAGACTTTGGTAGATCATGGGTAAGGCACCTTCCACTGGTTGTGTTTTGTTACAAAAATGGTTATCACTAATCCATTGGAATGTCTCTATTTTAGGCATTATATAGATGGTCATTTCATTCTCCATTATGTTGTATGGAGGTTGGGGAGTTAGTGGTTCTTGGTCCTGGTGTGGTGAAAACCACGATTGAGAGGATCCAGTTAGTCTGAGAGAAGATGAGGATGGTATGGGACCATCATAAGACCTATATTGATCGTAAATAAATACTCCTAGAGTTTAAGGTTGGATACCATGTGTTCTTGAGATTCTCCCATCAACATGGGCAATAGAGGTTTGGTGGGGTGAGTAAGCTCTCGCCTTGGATTGTTTTGCCTTTTAAGGTGTTGGAGTGTGTTGGAGTAGCGGCATATCGATTGGTGATTACACTGTGGCTGGATAGGATCCACGATGTGTCCAACATGTCTCATATTTTTTGTTGTCTTTATAATGACTCATGTTCCATTGAATGATGATAGTTGGATATCGAGGGTGACATGACATTCACAGAGCAACTAGTAGAGATACATGGTCATCAAGAGAATGTGTTTCATGGACAAACCATTACCTTAGTTTTCATGTTATGGAGGCATGGTGGCCTAGATTAGAGTACTTGGAAGAAACATATATATATATATATATATATTCATTATTATTACTCAGAGTTGTTTTGATTTTTTTCTTGATTTTTTTTTGTTTTGATGATGTGATGTTTATATCTTACTATTTTATGAAGTGTTTTGTTTCCTTTTTTATGTAATGTGTGATAAATATTATAGTATATGAAAAAGGTAAAACCTAATTCCTAATCAATACAAATTATACTATGAAATTATTAAAACCATGTGAGCAAGTTAGTGACACAAAAATAAGATAATATCTTGACATAGAAGATAGAATTTATTGATTTTCATGCTTGAGGAAGTGTTGTATGTTAGTTGTGGTAGCTTTTGGTTTGGGTTTTGTGGATTTGAGATGGTTGTGTGGTTGGTTTCATAGAATCAAGGTAGATTGTGGTTGGAGTGAGGTAGTGTGGTTTTTTGGATGGTGATGTTGTTGTGAGGTGTGGTTTTCGGAATTTTGGTTTAGTGTGTCTGGATGGAGGTAGTGTTTGTGGTGTAACAAGATCCCTAAGAGGTATCTCGTAGGGTGGTTATTTAGATGCTCTCTTCCATTTTTGTTTTGGGTTTGATTATTAAGGATGATAATCATTTGATAGGTATCTAATGAAATAGCTTGTGCCTTCTCATCCCATTACTTTTCTAAGTTTGGTTATTTGAGGTATTTTAGAGGATAATGTGGGAGGTTATGTGGAGTTGGAGTTGCAACTATGAAACAGTAGTAATTCACGACATAAAAGTGAAATTTATGTCATGAATTGGTGTTTTAAGTCTTGTGTGGTGTGATTTTTATAGCTTGTGTGTAGGAGAGGTTAAGTGTATGAAACGAATTCACATCGTAAAATGGTAATTTTTTATGTAAGTTAATTCTATTATAGGTTCCATGTTTTTTAGAAAAAAACTGAAACTTTGAGAATTCACAACCTAAAACTAGTTTATGGGTTTTAATCCATGGATCTTGCAGAATTTACACCGTAAATTTGTAATTTACATCATAAAATAGGTGTCTTCCAGGTTTTATATAACCTTTATTCTGAAAAATTCTCTTTTATCAAGTTATTCCTTCTCTTAATTTTTTGTAGGAACCCTATCAGATTTGGGAGACCTTCTTCCCTCACCTTAATACTTGGGTTCCAAAGGTTGTTTGTTGGAGATAGATGGTAATTTCTTCTCATTTTATCCTTTGTTTCCTTTAATTATTACTTTATATATTAGTTGTGGTGATATTGGTTTCATTTTGGGGTGTTTTGGGCTATGTTTTACAACCCTTTGGTGCGTTTTAGGCTTATCTAGGGTTTTCTTGTGCAGTTGGGGTTTCTGGGCTATTCTTCTTCACCCTATGGTGCACATCAAATCGGAAAATCTTCTTCTAGTTTATTTGAATGAAAACAAAAATTCAAGAGAGGAAATATTGTTTGAAAGAACAAGGAATGATTGGAAGAGGATGTATGGTTCTTATTTTTCTCCAAACCGTACTCAGAATACCCCAGAAACATACAAACCTCCACTGCCTTATCCAAGTTGTGAACCACCAGTGAAGTTAAGTGCTGAAAAAGAGTTGGATAAGGAGGTTTTTGAAACTTTCAAGAAAGTCCAAGTCAAAATTCCTTTTCTCGATGCTTTGAAACAAATTCTAAGGTATGCTAAGTTTCTGAAATACATTTGTACCAACAAGAAGAAGTTAAAAGGAGGATAAAAAAGCCAACTTAGGGATAAATGTATCATCCATGATTTAACATGCCTTGACTATCAAATGTAAAGACCCAAGAACCTTCACCATTCCCTGCACCATTGGATAAAGTGAATTCAAGGATATCATGCTTGATTTAGGGGCCTCCGTCAATGTTATGCCATATTCTGTTTACTCATCTCTTCAGGTTGGAGATTTAAAACCCTTTGGAATTATCATTCAACTTGCCAACTGAAGTACCACCAAGCCTGCTGGAGTGATAGAAGATGTTATCATCCAAGTGAGAGACATTATTTTTCCAGTGGATTTTTATGTCTTGGATATGGAAGATGATTGGTTCAGCACCCATTCACCTCTCATTCTTGGGAGGCTATTTTTAAAAACTACAAAGGATATCATAAATGTTCATAAAGGAACACTTTCACTTGAATTTGGAGGAGATGAGATTCATTTAAATATTTTTCATTCAATAAAACACCTAGTTTAGGATCATTCATCTCTCCAAGTAAATATGATCAATTGGTTTTCATTAGACATGTTACCCGATTTTTCCTATGATGGAATACCATCTGATAAAGATAGAAATTTTTCTAATATTGAATCTGGTCAACAAAAGAATGAAATGGAAGATTGTGATGAGTCTTGGGATGTTGATATTGTTGATCTCAACATTAATGAAAATGAATTTCTAGAAACCCCTGAACCTTCTAATGAAATTCCTAGAGAAATTTACAATTTTTCTCATGAAACAAGTCTTGAGAGCATGAAAATTGATCATCATGAAGAGTAGTGTTTGTTGATCAATGGAGAAACCCCACCTAAGTTAGAGATAAAACCGCAACCTGAGAACCTTAAATATTATTTTTTAGGTGATATGGAAAAATTACATGTCATAATTTCAAAATATCTATCAAGGGACCAAGAGAACCAACTATTAGAAGTCCTCAAGTCCCACAAGAATGTTATAGGATGGACACTCTCTGATCTAATAGGAATTATTCTCTCGATGTGCATGCATAGAATTTTGTTGGAGGACAATGTAAAACTGGTGAGACAATTTCAAAGGATATTGAACCTGACATTGTTGGAGGTTGTCAATAAAAAAGTAACCACACTACTAGCTGCTGGAATTATTTTTCCCATATCTGATATTCAATGGGTAAGTCTAGTCCATATGGTTCCCAAAAAAGGTGGATTTACAATATCAAATAATTAATTTGGTGAGATTGTCCCTGTCAGGCTTCCAAATAAATGGATAATGTACATTGATTACAGGAATATCAATCTGGTTACAAGAAAAGAACACTTCCCATTTTCATTCCTTGATCAAGTCCTTGAAAGGATAGTTGGGAAAACACACTACTTTTTTCTTGATGGATTCTCTAGGTATTTCCAAGTTCACATTTCACCAGAGGAGCAGGAGAAAACCACATTCACATGACCCTTTGGAACCTTTACGTATAGAAGGATGTCATTCAGTTTGTGTATACACCTAGAAAATTTCAAAGGTGTGTGATGAGAATCTTCTCTGAATTTCTAGAAATTTTCATGGAAGTTTTTATAGACGATTTCACTGTCTATGGCTCATTATTCAAAAAATTTATGAAAAGTTTGGCTCAGGTTATGAAAACATACATTGATAAGAACCTTGTTATTAATTATGAAAAAATCTATTTTATGGTTGGTAAGGGGATTGTTCTTGGACATGTTGTGTACCTAAATGGAATTTAAGTTGATCAATCCAAAGTTGAGGTCATTTATTTATTACCATACCCAAAAAATTTGAGATATGTGAGATCCTTCCTTGGACATTCTGAATTTTATAGGAGATTCATAAAGGATTTTAGTAAGGTTGCACTTGAATTGTCCAGATTGCTCTAAAAAGATGACCCATTTATCTTTGATAATAAGTGTAGGCATGCCTTTGTGGCGCTGAAAAAAAATTTGTAACCCCTCTCATTGTTAAACCACCCAAATGAGGTATACCCTTTGAAATCACGAATGAGGCATCTGAATTTTCTCTTGGGGCGGTGTTAAGTCAAAGGTTAGAAAAAAATCTCATGTGATTGCCTATGATTCTAGAACTTTAGATCAGGCCCAATAAAACTACACAAAAATTGAGAGGGAACTTCTAGTTGTTGTCTTTTCTTTGGAAAAATTTAGATGTTATCTATTGGTCTCAAAGGTGATTGTTTTCACAGATCATTCTACAATCAAATTTTTTATAAAGAAACATAATGCAAAACCAAGGCTTTTTTAATGGTTTTTTTTCTAAAGTCATTTCATGTTGAAATAAAGAATAAAAAAGGATTTTAGAACCTTATTACTAGTCATTTTAGTAGGATACCATTAGTTTTGAATGTAAAACTTAAAATCTATCCACCAATTAAAGAAACCTTTCCAGATTAGGAGTTGTTTGCTTGTCAATGTGAAAGGCCATGGTTTTCTAATATTGTGAACTATTTGGATTCTGATGAACTTCCCCACTAGTTTTCCAAGAAATAAATTGGTAAACTTATGAGTGATTAAAATAAATACATTTGGAATTATCCCAACTTGTGGCACATTGGTAGTGATCAAATGATTTGGAGATGTATTCCGAATTCCAAATTTCAATATGTCCTGCATTTTTTTCACACTTTGAGCTATGAAGGACACTTTGGGCCACAAAGAACTACGAGAAAAGTTCTTGATTCTAGTTTGTATTGGCCCGCTATTTTTAAAGATGATTTTGAGTTTTGTATAACCTATAAAAATTGTCAATTCCAAGGAAACATTTCTAAATGAAATGATACTTCACAAAAACTACTTTTGTTTTGTGATGTATTTGATGTTTGGGGAATGGATTTCATGGGGAATTTTCCCAATTATTTTGGATATCTTTATATCTTGCTTGCTGTTGATTATGTCTCCAAGTGGGTAGAGGCTATTCCTACAAGAACTGATGATGCCAAAATTGTGTTCAAATTTGTGAAAGGAAAAAAAATTCAAGATTTTGATTTCCAAAGTTTCTAATTACGGATCAAGATACCCATTTTTTTAATAAGGCATTGGAATATCTCTTGAATAAATATGGAGTTCTCTATAGGGTCTCCACACCCTATAATTCTCTGACAAATGGAATGGATGAGTTGTCCAATAGGGAAATCAAACAAATTCTAGAAAAACCTGTGAACCTAAATAGAAAGGACCAGAGTTTGAGACTTGATGATGCAATATGGGCCCATAGGACTACATTAAAAACCCAAATTGGCATACCACCATTTATATTAGTCTATGGAATGGCTTTTCACTTACCATTTGAGTTAGAGAATAAATCTTTTGGGGCTGTCAAAACATGTAACATGAATCTATTTTCTACTGGAAAAGAAAGAAAATTTTGTTTGCAGGAACTATAGGAGAACAGAAACAATGCAAGTGAAATCTCTAAGTTGTACAAAGAAAGAACCAAAGTATTTCAGATGGGATGATTCTCAAAAAAACATCAAGGATGGATACAAAGTGATGTTGTTGGATTTCAGATTGAAGTTGTTCCTAGGTAAATTTCATTCCAAATGGTATGGACCTTTCATTGTTACTCATGTTTTTCCTTTTAGTGCAATACAAATAAAAGAACCAGATGAAGGAACACAATTCACAGTCAATGGGAATAGGTTGAAGCTATTTAGAGATAATTTCCAAGATCCTCTGGGGGAGGATATCCAACTTCAAGACACATAATACAATTGATGTCAGGTTGTGTCTTTCCTTGTCACTTATTTTTGTTATGTATTTAATTTCATGATTTTAATTATCACATAAAATTGATGCATAATGAAGACATTGAATAGAATAAGTGGGTGGGAGGAACAATGTTGGGTAGGTTAGTATTTTATGTGATTTCCTCTAAAAAAATTATTTTCAAATTTTCTTTCTATCTTTAGTGTGTTTCTTTTCATATTTTTAAAATTCTATGCATTTTCTTTTCAAATTATGTGCATTTTCTTTTCAAATTTTTTTAAAAAAATTGTTTTTTTAAATTCCATGAAACAAATTTTGAAACTCATACTAAGGAGTAAACCAATTGATCCTTTGAAACTGAATATAAATGAATACTGAAAATGAAATTGTTTCAAGTTTAAAAATTTGGAAAATTCTTGAAAAGTCCTCTAATTTTTAAATCTCATGCCACATATCACTAAATTTGTAATTGAAATTCACATTATTATGAGGCCTCTAAACCCATTTTTACATCTTCTTCACATTCACCTCTTTTATTGATAGAACCAATCCATGCTTGTTTGAACCAGAACTTGATTTATTTCTGTCAAAACATGAGGGATGGGGTAATTTTGATTAAAATTATTGAGGAATTTGTTTGGATTTTGAATCCCCATTTTTCATGATTATCCATATTATTTTGGCCTACCTTGCACATTTTATCCTTCTTGATCCCTTAGTATCCATGTACAGCCTATTGGGTTAGCCACATTACAAGCTAATTTTCTCTTTCCAACCTACTATGAAAGTTTAAATGCATGATCTATTTGAACTTGAGTGTGGGGGAGATGAATTGTGTTGTGCTACCTCATATGGTGTTTCTTTGTGAGGGCATTCAAACATTAAAGACATATTTATATTGTTGGAACATATTTTACTGAGATTTGTGCCCATCTAGAGCTCTCAAATGAAATGGAGTTGTTCCTGTCTGGAGCTCGCAATGGAAGGAAGTTGTGTCTTATCTGGAGCTTTCCAAAAAAAGGAAAAAAAGAAAAAAAAGAAAATGTTATATATGCTACTGAAATATTGATGGAATGGGGTGGATAATAATTTTATTCAAAATATATTATAGAGTATTCCATACTTGAGTGAATATTAAAATCATGCTTTTTTGCTTCTAAAAGAGTCAAACCCTCCTTTCAGCCTCAAAATTTTCAAAATTTGAAACCTAGAAACCCCAACCCATAGAATAACCTTGTTAAATCCTCATGATAATCACATGTTCTTGGCTTACATCAGGTAGAGATGTATAAATTTATCAAACCTATGGTGATTCTTGCGTGAGTTTGGATAAGGAAAATCCTTTTTGAAAACCCATATTTATGTGTTGAGAGAAAATTAATGTGAGGTAAGTGAGTTATGTGCATGGGAGGAGAAAAGAAGTGGAAATGAATTGATTGATCTGAATTGAGAACTTTAAATATTTGTTTTTAATGAGGCATGATATCTTTTCATTCTTTGTGATAAATTGGTAAACTCTATTGGTATGTATTTTGAATTTGACTATTTACAGCTCATTTGTCTAGGAGTCCAAATGTTAAGTGCAGGGAAACTGATATAGCTAATATTTCCACTATTTTTCATATGTAATTTAGTGATTTAAACCCTACCAATTTAACAATTTGTGCTTATTTGTAACAATTTTGGATTTATAGTGTGTTTTGGAATAAAAAGTTAAAATTTCATAATTCTGGATTTTTAACAGATTTTTATCACAGGGGTATTTTGGTCATTTATTTTAAAATATATTTCCAAATTGAGTAATTTTTTTTGTAATCCTGGTTTTATTTCCTTAAACTTTTTCGTCTATGAAAATAACTGATTTGAACAAAATAATGCCCTAAAAATCAATAAAGTTAAACAATTGTTCAGGCGGATAGTGTGGACCCCACCTTCGTAACTGAAGTATAATTTGGGATACACACCCCTAATTAAAGTGATTACAATTTGATTTGAAATAGGAAATATATATTCACTTATTAAATGAACTTTGTGGAATTATTCACTAATTAAGGGTGTAATTGGGCATTATACATTGGGAGTGGAATTTTGGAAATCTCGACTAAAAAAATAAATGCTCAGTATTTAATTCATAACATCCTCTATATATGTCCAATCAATGTAAAATTTTGAGTAAGTATTAATAACATATTTTAAAACACCTTTTAGTAACATACCTATTACATATTATGACATTTAATGTGTCCTAGATACGTAAACTTTTAGAGTAAATATTTGGAGAGAAAATTCTTCACCCATTCACCTATAAATATGTGCCTCTTATCCCATTTCAGGATATCGAATTGAAAGGGAGTTGTCTTGATATAGAAAGGTAAAGGTGGAGACTAATATCATGATAAATATTCTGTGTATTGATTCTAGAACAAAGATGATGGAGGCTGCTCAAGTGATGCGTGGCTTAGCACCAAGTGGTTGTGGACAGCAACACCCGACAGACACTCTCTTCCGAGTTTCATTCTTTTCGTGTAATATCTTTTTTGAATTTCTCGTAAAAATATGTTTTTGAATGAATGTGTTTATTTTCCTTCTTCAATATATTTTCAACAAATTGTACTGGATCATTGTTCCATCTATGAAGTAAACTATTTAATTTCACTATTTAAAATTCTTTGGTGAGGTCTTGTCATTGAGCATAGCGATTTCAATTAGGTTTGATTACTTGGAGGTATTTAAGAAATTGAATAACTTCTATATATGAGAAAAAAATCATATCAAGGTTTCAATATGATGTCTATTAAAATTTAATTTTTCGCCTGGGGGTCCTTGGGGGGGAATTTTGAAATTCAATTAAGAAATATTTTTAAATAAGGAATTGGAGAGTGTCTGAGAGGTTGAATCTTGTCCAAAACTACTATTTTAATCCTGATTTCAAACCCATTTCATTCTGTCAATTTTATAACTTGTTCTTCAATTTTCATTCATTTTATTTTTATTCAAACTTTTAAACCAAATCCCACAATTTTCTCTTCTTACAAAAAAACAAACGAAAGTGACAATTTTGCAACTCAAACTGCAACCTCAAGAGAGACAACCCAGGGACTGCTATATTTCATTTCTCTAGGGGATAAATATTTATTGGGGTTTTCATGACAAAAACCCTAACATCAAAGTTCCTTGATAGTAGGGATGTTCAAAATACTTGGGAGATACTACCTGAAATAAGCTATAATTCACATTTCCCACAAGAACCATGCATCCTTTCATGATAAAATGGATCTATTAAATGATTCTCAACAAATAGAATCAATCTTGATCAATGTATTTGCCCCGTCACTATCACCATTGATCTAGAATTTCCCAAGTGGTATATTCTTGCATAAAAATGGTATTTTGACCTTCACAATATGGTTTGGGGCAATCTTTTCTATGAACTACAGGAGTGTTCTATAACCATTACCTTTCACCTAGCCAGGAGTATTAACAATAAGGGGTAGCTCGGCTTTACCATGATTTTCTCTCTTGTTAAACTTTCAATACTCTACTCTATAGAAATGGTATATCGAAAAAATGTGATTTGTATATGTTGTTGGAGCCCTTTTTTAAGAAATTTATCTAAATAAAAAATATATTTGTGGGGTTTTAAGGCATGAGATTATCAAATATCAAGTTATTTTATCAATTATTGTCAGAGAGACAAGATCGGGAGGAGTAAACTTTGTTTTCCCAACATCAGTATCCAAGTAAGATACTTTCTTGAACCTAGAGAGGAGAGTGTTGATGAGGTGACTGGTGAAGGTAGTTTTCCCAATATTCTTGGAGCCATATATTAAAACTTTTGAGGGAGGTGAGATGGTAAAGTAATTTATTTTCTTGTTCTCCACCATAGATCACTCCACTAGGATTATAATCTTTGGATTTTTCTCATATGTTCCCATATCTCCAAACCCAATAATTTCTTGTCTAAGAATGCCAAAAAGGTTAATTAATCTCCCTTGAAAATTCATGCATTGGATTCTATGTTCAGTTCCTCAAGATCCTTCCAACTAACCCAAGAATAAACCAAACCTTGTGATCTAATATTAATAGATCATGTTCAATATAGGAAATCTATGCATAATAGTAATGAGATGTTTCAGTATAATTTTTATTGCTATTATACACAAAAAAAACAACACAAGATCCAAGTATTTTGTATCATCATATAATTAATGTCTTAGGTGAAAGATATCACCAAGAATTAAAAGGAATAGTAGAAGAGTCAATACCTAAAAATTTGAGCAGATTTTATGCCTGTTTTTTCTATGAATACCTTTATCAAAGATAAGTATAAAATATCCATGCTGGTAAAATACTGTAAGTTCATTGATTATTAGATTGAAAAATATGGAATTTTCCATTATCTTGCAATTCGGTTAGAGGCAGTAGACTTTCACTTCATACAATACCAACATCAATGGGCATAGGGATTGTATTAATAACAGTGAATAATTGGTTAGAATCTAATGAACTACATGGAAGTCATGAACCTAAAATGTAGAAGTTATAGTTAGAAAATACATAACTGTTATGAAATGTAGTACTCAAATTTTTGGGAATTGTTAATGTAATTAAGAAGATACTTATATTAGTTTCTTTTCATATTTTCATACACAATTTTTTTTTTGTAGACTTGCATCCTTCAAGTGTAATGTTTTTTTTTTGTATTCGATATAGTTGGTGGAGTTATATTATCATGGTGAAATTTTAATCTGTTTTCATCTTCATATGGTGAAAGATTTTTAACTATTCTTATTTTTGAATTTAGAGTTTGACATAAAATCAATTCATATATTTTAGTGAAACAATAATTAGAGGGTAGAAAGTTTTTTATCATAATTTTTGAAAAAGGAATGCATGATGACATTTGCATGTTGATGTTAATAACAAATGTTGGGTATAATTGAATAAAGTTGTCTATTTGGTTTACTTAATTTTTCAAACTACAGTGAATAGGATAACCTGAAATGAAGTAATTAACCTTATAATAGGTTTTTTATTTATTTTAAATACTCTAACTTCATCATAAAGTTATTTTTTTATCGAATATTTAAAGAGATAAAGGATGTAAGGTCAAACCTATGACTCTTTTGACTTTATTTTTCATGCTTAGATTCCTTTGATGCCTAGTTTCCTTTCACAACACTTTTTGATTTGTGGTACTTCATGACATCTTTATAATTATGTCCCCTGAATAGTTCACAAAACATTAAATAATAAATTTCAACAGAATATTGAACAAAAAATATTTCAATGCATATATAATGTGTTTTATTAACAGAAGACTAGAAAAAATAAGAATATAAATCTCACTATGAAATAAATCAACAATAAATCGTACTTATATTGAGAGAGTTATTTGTTGAATAGATAATATGTAATAATAATTAAGCATTAAAGTGAGAGTAATATTAAAGAACAATTACATATAATCATTGAAAAAAATTGAACCTTCAAGATAGTGGAAATGTTATGAAAAATATACCCGAAATTATTATTTTAGTTAATGTTGACCATTGGTGTTACAGATCATGATTCTATTTAAATAAGGTACATGTTGATTATTGTATTTTCTATGGAAAAAAGGAATATAATAGATTAGATAAAATAGCCAAAAGCATTTAATTTAATATAAAATAAAACAACTTTTTAAATTAGAAATATGTATACAACTTGATATTAAACTATTCATTCATGGTAATAGTATAAAATCGTCATCTCTTTATGGTTAGAGAGACTATTATGGTAATCAAAGCTAAAAAACCTAGTTATTTTCCCATCAAAATATCTGTAATTGAAAAATAGAGGATGCATAATGGAGAAATTCATAAAAGAAATTGTATTGAGAAAATCCAATTGCAAAAATATAGATAAAATGTAAATATATAAAATAGACATTTTTTAATGTCACAACCTAGGTTTTTCCAATATCCCTAGAATTTGAAAAGGTAAAATCCCTCCTGTTATGATCTATGAAATAACGAAGTCAATTTTTGTCAAAATAAAAAGGTAGATGTAATGAAACAGATAGATAACCAAATAAAGAAACAAAATCAGTTACATTCTTTCATTCAATTTCCAAGAATCTATGACTGGAATTTACTATTTACAAGTATCCTCACAATATATTTGACTCCATGTTTGAGCTAATTCTCTCTCATTAAGCATAATGAAAAGCACCTGCAAACAGATTGAATTTTAAAATGGTCCACAGGGATGAGCATGCATCAAAATGATTCAAACCCGATAACAAAAAAAATGATCATAGTCTCTGTTACACAATGGATTTCAATGAAACATACTTGAAATGGATATATGGACCTAAAAATAACTAGTAATAACTAATTCTCGATGATGAGGATTGCAATGAAACATACCTGAAATGGCAGTATGAACCTAAAAACAACTTAACATGGATTATAAATAGAGATTCATAAAACCCAAATTATTGTCATAAATATGTGAATATGAATCTAAATATGTGAATATGAAGCAAAAAATAACACAATTAGACATACCATATGTTCCTCGTAGATTTAAACATGGATATCGTGGAGCAGGGATGTGGGATTAGGTTTGAAGGAATTGATAACCTAAAGCAGGGATTCTGGTTTGGGATTTACCCAAAAATTTCCTCGCTGATATGAATAGGTAAAGCCTAAAACACTAAAAGGATTATAATGAGATTGATAATAAATGAAGTATAGGTTCGTGAAAAAGGGATTTAAAACTGATAAATCCTGATGTGAAGTAAAAAATACCAAACAGATTCAAATGAAAATGAAATCATAGTTGGGATGAAATGTCAGGGATGATATGTCAAGAAGGAATCAACTTATAGATAATCATCAAGGAATTATATGCCAAAGGAGGAGGCATAGGTGGAGGATGATGCAGAGGAGGAGGGAAATTCAGAAAAGGAGAAGGAGGCCGATGTAGAGGAGGATGAGGAGGTGAAGTCAGAGGCTGAGTCGGAGGTGGAGGCAGAGGTCGATGTGAAGGAGGAGGCTAAAGTGGGGGTGGAGTCTGATACACAATCGAAGGACGAAGTGGAGTTCGATACTATGGAGGAGGTAGAGCTAGAGGAGATGCAGGCGAAGCCCTAGGCAGAGGCAGGGGAGTTGGGGAGGGAGGGATATGGGGGTTTATTGGGTTTTTAATTTTAATTTTTTGAAAAATGAGATAGAGTTTTAGGTATTCTTAAAAAAGGGTCCTGAGATGTGTGAACATGGTTCACACATCCTGTGAAAATTTTATGAAGGAAGCGTGAACCTCATTCACACTTCCTTCATAATTTTTAATTTAAAAAATCATCAATAATTATAAGTAATAAATAAATATAAATACTTATTGATTAAAAAATCATCAATATGTATATAATATCAATAAATATAAATACATAATTATTAAAAAATCATCAATATGTATAAGATATTAATAAATATAAATTAATAATAATACATATAAATTAAATAATAAAAAAAATAGTGATCATAATAGAAGGGATTTCTTCACATTACATTCTTATTTTTGTGAAGATTTATTTTCCTTATTAGCCTTCATGGATGATGGTAAATAGAAGGTCAGAAGGCTGAGGGGACTAGGGAGGGGAGGGGGTGAATAAAAAAAAATTGGCACCTCTGGATTCAAATCGTTTGGAGGAGAGGAAGCCATGGTAAACCTCCAAGAGTAATGGAAGAGGTAGCACAATGACATAGTTAGTGATTTTTTTCTTCCGCTTTTTTTATTCAATCTCATTTAACCGATAAATATATAGATAAAATCTCATTCTTGAAATGACTACTAATCATGAATTTAGATTTTTTATGTGATTGAAATTTTTTATCTACTTGCAATTCTAACATGATAAAACATGTTTTATTTTAGTCATATGATAGGATCTATTACTTGACAAATGATATATTTTTTATACCTTATTCTTTTAGTTTTGTTTTTTAGTAACACATAAAATATAATACTATATGTGTTTATTAAAAATGGTTGGGAGAGGGGAACTAAAAAGCTACAAAGAAACATGCACACACACAAATATGTTTATAACATATATAAAATATGAATATATGTACAATTTGTACTTTATTAAACATATGTTTTTATATGTATTTATGTAGACAAAAAAAATTAATGTTTAGTAAACATGCATTATAGATATTAATAGAATATATATAAGTAATGTTAACATTATATATATATATATATATATAATATTTGTTAACATAATATATTTAATGACTCCATTGTTTTCCAAGGGTGGAGAAAAACTCCCTGAACTTCCATAATTTTATCACCTATTGAAGGTATTTGAACCTTAAAATCCTTCAGTAAATATTGTGAACTAGTAGAAATTGTGTCCTTTTATAAAGTCTAAATATGTATCTTCTCAATATTGTCCAAATGAACTAAGTTCATACATCTCATATTGTGGTTTTTTTTAACTTCAATCATAATCACCTACTCTTCACATATATCTATTATTCATTCATGTTCTTCTTCATGAAATATTTTTTTTTAACAAAGATCCATGTTCCATGATCTTCTATGATTTTACATATAATTTTAAACCATTAAGATCAATAATATTTTTCAAGATTTCTTCAAGTTCACGTATCTTTTCATCCAGAGTCTTTTTGAATTCAAATTAAGTAATATTATTAACATTTATTAATGAAATTAAGAATATTATTTATTATACATATATAGATAATAATAATAAGTATTATTATGAATATCAAAAGAAAACAATTATTGATTTTGGTAGATACTATCTTAATAGTAAGACACATATTAGAAAAATGAACAGAAATCTATAACTCAGAACAGTAAGGCACATACAACATGTATCATAAATGTAATATTAGCCTAATTTAATACTGTGTCGTGGATGCTCCTCTGTCCTATAGTCAGGCGTATACTGGAAGTGTCCAGGACATGTATGTCTAGGTATCTACTCTAGTTTACATTGCTCTTGTATATCATTATCAGCAGCCACCTCCACATCTTCCTATGTGACAGGTAGTGGATATACAATCTCAACACTTGTACATTTTCATGACTCTAAGGATAGTGGATGTTGGCTGGAACTCTCACCAACATGTGAAGAATATGGCTATTGTGATGTAGATGTTTGCATAGCAGGGAGTAATAAAGCATCCAGCTAAGCCCAGTCAATGTCTGTATCTACCTATGGCTATGACTGAGAAGATGGAGTAGCATCTTATTGATTATGTTGAACACTATCCTCCCGTGTAACAACAATATCTAGATGATCATGATGAACACCCTCCTTCTATGGAACAAAAACATCCATAACAGAGTCATCACCTCCGAGTACATCTAGATCAGGCACAGCAGGCTCTGTGGCCTCACCATCATGCGGTGTATCAAATAAAATTCCTTGATAAATCTCATTAATATAAGAAAGAAACTCTACCAAAGTGCTATGAAAATATGTCTGGTCAAATTCACCTCTCTCTACTAGATCAGACATGTGAATTAGATGATTGATAAGAAAATAAATTCTTCTATTAAGTAATGTTAATAAAAAAATTATTGAACAATGGAAGGAAGAATGCATACCAACTCATGAAAGCCACGTTTGTGTCATGTCAGAAATCTGACCGGGGACCTAAAGTACCAGGATGTATAATCCAACTGGTCGCACAAATGAAAACATACTATCCCCACCCCTTGTAACCAGAACTCCTATCATTTGTCCCATAGATCAATATATGTAGCATGATGTCTCCTCCAATCAAAGTCTTTATTCCCTGACATCTTCAAGGAATGCAGTGAAGCTAACTGACTGGGCGGGTCAGGAATTGGCTGAAAGAATCCAAACTGTCTCATAACTCTATCGGTCTGATGCCACTCGACTATATGAAAATGAATCAATGGAACCATGAAGGAGCCAGTAGCAAGCATCTCCTGATAATATGGTGGAAGACTCTGTATGACATCATCTGTATATGAAATCCATGTAATATGAAAGAAAAAGTGAATAATCACTTAATAAATGAAGAGATTTACAATAAAGAATAAATATTTAACAATATAAATACTAATCACTTACATCCTCTCATCGAAGATTTTCTAGCATAAGTCTATAGGCATGGATGTCATGTCTGGAAGAATCTGAATGTCGATGTGCCTAACTCAACCTATAGATAACATTATTATAGTTACATTTCATAATAGAAAGATACACAATTAAGTTAGACATTAGAAGGAAGTAATAACATACAATCACCCACATGGAGCCTCTACTACAATATCAACAGGAAATGATGCATGAGCATGTTGAGATAAATGAGGGATGTGCTCCCATACCCATATCTATAAAAGAATATCACATCATGTGATTTGTATCTTATCGATGCGACATGCACTACATAACACCCAATATATATATGCTAGACAAGCAGACCCACATCTATATTAGTATGTCTGGTCCACATCCTCCAAAAGAGGTAAATACATCAGATGTACAAAAGTAGTGGAGTGATCAACAAAAATCATGCCATTGATCAGCCTCAAAATATATGCATGTGAAAATCATAGCATGATGATCTCATCAATATCCTCTGCTAGATGTGTGAAGTGATGGTTTAACCAGGGCATTCATAATCTAGCACTGATGACATACTTGCCATCATCATGAACCTATATGCCTAGTAATCTATGAACAACCTCAAACAAATATTCTCTAACTCATCCAATTAGAGCTGCACAGTCGATGGGGAGGCCCAACATAATGGACACATCCTGCAGGGTAATAGTCATCTTTTCCTCTCTAAAATGGAATGTATGTGACTCTGGCCTCCATCTATCTACAAGAATAGCAATGAGATAATGATCAATAAAGGTTAATTCATGCATCATTACTCCATAGAATCCAATGCGAAGAAGATGGTGGATGATAGTAGGAGTTGGTGTGTCATGATGGAAATGATGAGATCTACATACACTCAGAGGAGGCACAATATGTCCCTCTAAAACTAGCTATAATACATGAGTAGTCTGGGATGTGCGAAATGGAAAACCTATCATCTTCACAAATGATATCATTGTTACTTTTTTAT
Organism: Viscum album; assembly: GCA_963277665.1. Classification (NCBI taxonomy): domain Eukaryota; kingdom Viridiplantae; phylum Streptophyta; class Magnoliopsida; order Santalales; family Viscaceae; genus Viscum; species Viscum album. Next base: position 82,710,632 of record OY728119.1, read on the forward strand.
AGTGAATTTAATAAAAATTATAAACTTTTATTAAAAAAATATACAACAAGAAAAATAAGGTACAAAATATATATGGTTTGTGTTTTTGGTTTAGGTTATGAATTTCTTGTTTTATTAATCTTCAATGAAGTTTAATTTATTCTAATTTTTTTATATAATGAAACAGTGATGAAAACACCACTTTGAATATGTGGAAGCATGATATATTCATTTTCATTGTATGTTTATTTTTTTAATAGTTATAGTATCAAAAAACCCTTTATGATAGAATCTAGATATGAGACAAACCAAACTTGAAACATGTCTGAAATGGAGAAAGTCGTAAATAAAAGGATTCATTACTGAAACATCCACATACAAAAAAAATATACACATTCATGATAAAATACATAGACTCAATCATGGATGATGGGATGTGGAGCTCCGTCCTTCCACTTGGGGATATCTCTTACGAGTATGTCCTGTTGTGTGACAAATATTGCATCATGGTACCCCTCCTCATTACTGAGGCCAATCCATCTCATTTCTAATTTGAGTTGAATTTGGTCTTCCTTGGGGCCGAAACCTATTAGTATGAAGCCAATAATTTAAAAAATAATAGAAATTGAAAACAAAACAGAAATGAAAACAAAACCAACTTACCAAAATAGGAAATATAAAGGAAAATAATTGGTTGATCAGCAGAAAATGGGATAGAATGAAAGTCACCAACAGGCATCCAAGCTGCACTATAATAGTTAAACAAAGTGCTCATGTGATACACCAGGTCAACATAGGGATCCCATGATATATTTATCAAACCAAAAGCTACAATAACATGTCCACATGGATATCAAAATGCTTTAAAGTTTCCATAATCATGGTACCTATTATCCAACACCACCACAAGCACTCGAACACTGGTTCATAGAGCCTGTTCGTAGAACTCTCTTACCTAAAAGATTCTCTATTCCCTATAAAGGTCCACAACACTCCATATTGAAGCATCATTCAATATCTAATCAATATCACTTTGGAAATTATAAGTAAAATGCATACCATTTTCCATCCTCTGATAGGCCTTTTGGGGATGGTCAACAAAGTAGTGTACAAATATATAAAAAGTATCTTGCACTAACCCTATGATCGGGAGTTTTCACACACCCTTGAGGACCCCATTTATGCACTCCACTATATTAGTGGTTATATGTACATATCTCCTGCCACCATCATATGACAATGACCATTTTTCCTTGTAAAATTGCATCATATATTCATACACATCTTCATTAGCACTTAGAATCACTTCAATATATCGATCAAAATTTTATCATTGGGGCTCATATGATGAAACCATAAGAAAATAATTTATTAAAAAGGACAGTAAATTTTATTCAAAAAATAAAGTTTAGAAAAACATACCCAACTTGAGGATCGCCTTATTTATTGCCTCATATATCAAATGTTTATGCACATTACATGCAATATGTCTAATGAAATATTTATGATAATCGTTAAACTCAGTCCATGAAACCCTGCCACTATTTACCACACCTATAATCACTTGATGAAGATTGGATATCAGACACATGCCCTGGTTTTGTGTGACATGAATACGTACACATGCCAAAAACCAACTCCAATATTCAAAATTCTCCTTTTTAATAATAGAGAATGCAAGTGGTAGAGAAGAAATATTACTATCCTAAGTGGAATCAATGAGTAGAACACCTGTATAATTTCCATAAAGAAAAGTTTCATCGATCTGAATGAATTTTTTGTAATAGGGAAAAGCAGCGATGCATGACCTAAATGCCCAAAAAAACCTACTGAACTTCACTTTCGATTGATCGACTCAGTGATTAGGGAAAACATACTCAATAATTTCCAAATGATAAACAATATGATTGTTGAGAGACAAAAATTTCATAAGTTGTGGCAACATTGCATAAGATTCATCCCAATCACCATACACTTTTACAATTGCTTTATGTTTTTCATTCCAAACTTTTTTATAGGATATCTTATAGTTATAAAAATATTGAATTATCTCTTGAACAAGGGAAATAGGAACATCTTGACATGTTTGTATCATCTAAATAATAATAGTTGATATAAACTCTTCATCAAGAGAAGAGTGATCCTGCGACAATCTTGGATACACACAAGTGTGTGGGCCTTTTAATTTGGTAATATTCCAATATGTAAAAAATTTATCATATATTTACCTCAGTCAAAATTTATATTCTACCCCATATTTTTCACAACGAATGATATATTTTTTCTTCTTTGACTCATCAAACACAAATATGAAATGTCAATCTATGTGGTATTACTTTATCACATTTTTCATGGAAATTTTACTTTAAAACTCTTGTTTGACATAGAAGGAGTTATCATTTAATATAGATCTATTCCCTATAATTCCAGGGAATTCAGATGTCGATGTAATGACATCCCAATCAAATTTTTGTTCACGTGACATTCCTTCAACCAAGGAACTCAATACCATAGGATGAGTACCACTAACTGGTGGATCATATGGATTTATGGCTCTCCTAATAACCTCAAAAAGATCATTCCCCACATCCCCCTACCATGGATGCCTATCTCTCATAGGAACCTTTGAAGGTTCATTCCCTACATCACCCTATCATGGAAGCTTGTCTCTCAAAGGAGCCTCAGAAGGTTCATTCCCCATATCACCCTCACCCACATCATCTCTCGATGACTCAATAGATTCCTCTTCCCCAAATAAACTTTCATTAACTATATCAGTAGTACAAAAAGGGATATCATCTACATTTCTTTCCAAATTATGATAATCTTCTTCATAATTTGGTTCCATAATAGGATTAATATGAGAAGGAGGCAATGAATAAGACTGTTGTGAAGGATGTAATTCTACAGAGCTCACAAAACAGGGTTCTGTAGTAATCGGTTGCACCACATCAATATCACAAATCACCACATAAAATTCCATCAAACAATTAGCATGCTACTATCTAAATAATAAAGATACATCCATCCATTCCTCATAATTGACCACAGGGAACTTGGTGTGCTGGAAACATTCAGGATGTTGCATATGTCGATATGTTATTGAATCAATGGATTGATCATCCCTCAGTTTTAACCAACTATGAATCTCATTTTGAACTTCATCCAATGTCAGACAACCATGAAGATTTTCCAATATTGTAGGAAAACAATAGCTAAAACCTTGATCGGTATAAATTGTCTCACTATTGAAATAAATTTTCACAGACATAATTACCTAGAAAAATAATTAATAAAATATTATACACTACATCAAAATTTTAAATTATTTAAATTGGCTATGATTGAATAATTGACTTCATATTGAGGTATAGTGATGTTGATATTATTACCAAATCAAATTTAATATAATGTTATATATTTTTATACCATTTATTAAATGTTTCATAAATTTTAATTACTTATGAATAAATAACCATGACTTGATCTTGAGACTTACTATAGATTAGTTTATCATTATCTGATAAAATAACCAAAACCTATGGGTGGAATCATAGTGTCTCTATTATCAAATATTTCAGCAACCGCCCATCTCATTTCAAACAGAAACACCTCTAGTTGAACGCATGTTCTTGAACGCCTCTTCAGGGATGCCTCTTCGGGGACGCCTCTTTGGGGACACCTCTTCAGGGATGCCTTTTTTTTATTTCCTTTTAATTAAAAATTTACTCCCATGCATGTGAGGGGGTCTATGGGTATGAAATACATAAATTTTTTTAAGCAAACACATAGGTCCCCACAAACTTAGTAAAAGATGACTCGTGGGTCATCAATACGAAAACAAAAAATACAATTTTTACAAATTATATAACCACATACAAAGACATGCAATTTACATTATGCATTGGTCTGTCATCTCAAGATCTGTCATCACACAATACTCCTAACTCATTTTTTTATATACTTATTATGTTCTACATATTATATAAACATATTACTGGATGAAATATATATTAAATATCTACACCTATTTTCCAAAAATTAAAATTCTAAATTTGTATGTGTGTGTGTATATATATATATTTAATAATAACATTAAATAAATTTAACTAAAACTATTATAATTTACACTTACATGACAACCATTACAATACTGAACACTAATGTTATTTTCAATTTTATAAATTACACACACACACACATATATATATATATATTGTTTTTTTCATTCTATTAATTTCCAAAATGTAAGTAAATATATTTTCTACTTTATTACTTGAAATGATAATTATTCATACTAAATATAATTTCAATTTATTGATTAAAATTATTATTAGTAGTAAATAAAATCAATATAATTTATAGTTACATAAAAACCATTAAAATAATATAAACTTATGTTATTTTCAATTTAATAAAATTACATATATATATATTTTTTTCATTTTTCAATTTTATAATATTTAATTAATTATATTTCATAATTTATTACTTAAAATAATAATTATTTATACTTAATATAATTAAAAATTAAAATTTATAGAAAAATGTTTTTATACCATTAACACAAATAATTTTCTATATATTTTTTAATAAATGTAAATAGGATATTTAATATAACTACTACATTTTTAATAAATTATATAACTAGTGTATAGAATATTATAATTTAAATTAATATTACTTTAAAAATAACATATTATATATATGTGTGTTAAACATTCCATTTAAATTAAAAATATATACATTTTTAAAAACAATTTTATTTCCCTTACTATAAATTATATTTTAGACATACCATATTTAAATTTATTAAACATTCAATATGAATTCGTATAACAAACAATAACTCATTCAAAAATTAAATTATACCAAAAAAGTAATTTACACGTTCATTCATAAATTAATACATATTAAATAAATGGATCATACACACAAATACTAATTTCTACACATCAAAAATTAAATAAATAAACCATAAAAATAAAATAAATAATCCCAATTAAACAATTCAAATTTTAAATAGAAATTTTACCTTCTTAAAAGCAGAAAATATTTGTTGGGAATTAAATTATGTAGGGATTCACAACAAATTATAGAATAGAATAAATAGATTTGAAGTGGGGGTCATTTTATAAAACTCGTTGGGTAGATGCATGAACCACATTCACACATGTTTCTCCACGCCTAAGATGCGTGAATGGGGTTTACACATCTCTGGTAATAGAGAGAGATACATGAACCTTGTTCACACATCTTCCTGGGATCGGAGATGCGTGAATGGGGTTCACGCATCTCGGGTCCCATTTTTAAAAATATTGGGGACCCTATCCCATTTAAACAAAAAAAATCAAAAACCCATTAAAAAAACTCGAGATGGTGAGTCGGGGAGGGAGGGATACAAGAATCAAGAGGAAGGAACGGGAATCGCAGGGAGGAAGCCACGGTAGTAAAAAAATATGGTGATGACATGTGTATTGGAAATGGACATACTACAGTATAGATAACGGATATGAAGTTAATTTTTAAATATTTTTAAGGAATTATTTTTTTGATTTTAGTAATCCCACATTAGTTGTAGGGTTTTTATTCTCAATGTATTTCCTCTCTAAATATAGACATTGAAAACCGTTAATTTTTCATAAAAATATTTTGAATGGTTTAAAATTATTTTAAATATATTTTTTTAATAAAATTTTTTAATACACACACACACACTTATTCATAACAAAAAAAAATAAAAGAAAATATAAAAAACTGACTAATGATTAGATGGTTTTGACGATTGAATTTCGATACTCAAAATCTGATTGGTTAACTCCCTCCAAAAGTTGGGATCAAATAAAAGTGTCTTTTTATCTAAACTATGAGATTAAATTAGTATGAATTACAATGGTTTTAATATATAAATAAAGGGGATGTCATGATCGTTAAATTAATCTCCTCGATTTGAAATTATCTATATATATTCTTCCAACATCATCATTACAGGGTTGTCAGTTTTTGGTGTTTGACATTTTCTAAAATAATGGTGAAATCTTCAAGGAAAATTTTCATCGAGAACCCTACACCAATAAGTAGGTATGTATCAAACCCTTTTGGATATTTAACTTCATTCACGCATCAAGATTCAAATTTTGTTATCTTATCTATCTGCCTGCTAATTTCAAAATAATCAAAAGGGCTTGATCAAGGTTGATCTTAAAAGTTGGATTCTAAATACCTTAAATTCATGAATCAATACATGATAAAGTTTTACTATTTTGATGAAAATAACTTCTCCTGATGGTAATAAAAGATGAAGTTCCTTCTTATAGTGTTGAATATTTTTTACATTTTGGAACCAGCCCTTCCTCTCATACCTGATGAACCTGCTCTAAATCCCAATATCACACTCATTAATGTGGCTCAAGTCAAACACATTCACGCAATGAGTTAAACCATGAAAATAATTAGGTTATGTGTCAAGGAAATATTTTGAACACATTATCAAATCATCTTTATGACTAATTTCTCTAAATGAAGTCCTCTTGAAAGATATGAGATGAACTCAAATTCAAATACAAGGTCGAGTAAGAAGGTACTAATAAAATTATTATTTCAAAGTATCGTAACTTCAAGATGGTTGATAACAAGCTGGTTTTGGAACGAGTTTTTGAGCTCCGGGTTATAACAAGAAGGTTTTTCCCCTTAAAATTAATATACTCGAAAATTTCTAGGTTGGTTTCATTATTGCTAAATTGGCACATATGTGGAAATATTTTAGTAAATCACTTACTAAAAAGAGTGAGGATATTTTTTTAGAACAATTGAAAAAACTTGTTTTCATTGAAAAATAATCCATGTAGAAAGATGTGGGTATGGATTCACAATTTGATAACAAGGTTACACTACACCAAATTCATAGTTTAGAAGGGGGTTTTAAAAATCATAGTTAAATTTTATCCATTTATTAAAAAAAAGACGCTTTCTCCTCCAAGCCCCCAACTTCTCCCTTGAGTACCCCCTACCCCAAGACCTTGCCACCATGAAATTTCCTCCCTTGTTATTTCTTGAGTCATTTCCCCCTTCACTAGCACTCTTGTTTCTCCCGAGCCATCATCGATGGTCATTGGTGATTCGTTTTCCCTTGATCCCCTCAAACCATTACCCCTACCAATTATCAAGCCCCACTGACCCTCATCCTCAAATAGCTTTACAGTTTCCCTTGATCCTCCATCACCCTCGACCTCGCCCTCACTATCTATAGGTCTTCTCCCACTAGCCATCCATGCCAGAAGGTATATGGTAGAAACTTTTAAGTTGGTTTTTTATAGTATCTAGGGTATTATATAATTTGAGGTTTTTATTGTTTATGGTGTGAAGAGTCCCTATATATCCTTAACATACTTTTATTTAAATTAATTGTACTATTTCCGTTGATTCTATGCATTTATATTTTTTGACCTAACTGTTAATGCATGGACATTTTAAATTGACTTCTCTAAGTTATAACACTTCTTTAAACTATCTGTATTGATTTAAACATGAGTTTCACTTTTCTATTTTATAAATTAGTGTATATTCAATAGGGTTTTTCATATATGATATTTATAATTTATTCTTTAAAATGGGTCATTATAATTTTAATGGATTCTATAAAGAACTAATATATTTTATTATATCATAATTAGAACCATAATTGATTATCTGAATTATTATAGATTTTAAGATAATTATCTCATGGGTTAAATTATATTTATTTATTTAGACATGTTTTTCTTGAATTAATGATGATATTATTTGATTCCACACTTTATATGTTCCGCTTTTTATCATATATTTAATTTTTGAATCATATGATTTGATATGGTGATATATTGATATGAATTGTTTTCTATACATGGATGTACCTGTGTGACATGATAGTCTTATAAATATTTTTTTTGATCTTTTATTGTTTTGGAATTAGAAAAATTCATGGGAAGCCTTGGATATCTAAGTGGGAGTTCTAGGTATAAGTGTTATATATTGGAATTGGTGTCCTAGGATCAAATGTTTTTATTTTTATTACATGTATATTCGATGTATTTAATATTAATAAAACTTATTATTACATATTGTTTATTGTTTAGAATGAATCTAGTGTAATAATGTACTAGATTATATGTTACATTAATAAGGTCATAACAATCCCCTGCTATGATGAGAACCTTGATGTGTAATGACGGTATTCTCAAATAATTTTATGTGGTTGGATAACTTACTATGATGGGACACATAGTACATAGACTTTCAAGTGTGAGTACACATAAGTAGATGAGATTTACTCTCATGAAGTTCTCACTTAGTAATCTCCATGATGAGATATTATGATAACATACCTGCCTGTAAGAATTATATATGTTTTGGTGTCATCAGATATTCCTATCTACAAGTGTGTGTGATGGTCCTTAGACTTTATGATTATTATTAATGCATGTTAAAACTCGTTTTATTAGATGTATTTCTTAAACCATGACAACAAGAGTTCTTGGAAAAGTTGGATACGTTGGGTGCATCATGAGTGACATGTCATTAATGAATAAGTTGAGGATGGATTTGTCCCTTCCATCTTTATGTAAGTTGATATCTCAGACATTTGATTGGAATGGAAATATTGCATTAAATTCCATGGTCATGGTGTAATGATGTTCTTATTTTAGATTGTCAAAGAAAGATATATCGAGCATATAGTTTAGTGACACGGATGTGTAGCCTACTTGATGAGATATTAAGAAAAATGGATTATATTACACAGTGAGCATTCATATGTGATTGTCGACATTGAGACATTAATTTTTTTCTCTTGGGTGTCTTGACCCATTGCTAGACAGTAATCTTGGACTTTATACAAGTTAGTTTAATGCTAACGAGAAATAATCCTAGAGGGTCACACACTAAGTGTTTATGTTGATCTCAATTAAATTCTATTTGAGTTTAATTAATGGAATAAATATCATTCTCAAGTACGAGGAATAATTTTATTCAAGTTATATTGATGGCATCAATTAAATAAATATTTATTCATCATCTTGTGAATAAAATATTTATTTTATTTATTGAATATTTTTGTAAATATTTATTCACTAAATTGTGAATAAAATATTTATTTATAAATAAAATATTTATTCAGTTGTTCAATAAATTCTAGAGGAGTTTGAATGGACCAAGACCATGTCCAATGACAAATATTAATTAACAAGGTTGTTATATAATATTTGTTATTGTGTAAGTTGGAACACACCACAAAATAATAATTATATAATTATTATTATGCATCATGTGATTTATTAAAGGTAATAACAGTTATTTAATGGCCAGTATGAAATTAAATAATATTTTAACTTTAATCCCAACTCTATAAATATGCAGCTATGTCTATTGTGTAAAGCATCCAAAATTGAGAATAGAGAATTATTGTGCATGATGAATTCTCTCTCAACTCATCCTATATCCCTCTCAAGAATGATAAGTGCAAGAGAGATTTCTTCAAGATTTAAGAACGGGCAATCAAGAACGAAAAACACAAGATATTTGACTCACGACATTAGCACCTGAAGATCGAGTGGTGTTTCTCATAGATCATAGGAGTATGTTTGGATCACCACTATATGGATTATATCAATGTATCCTTACAACGTAACAAAGGTAACTCAAAAGAGTCTTTTCAGATGATCAACATTTACCAACAAAGAAAGTTCCTAAGCCCAGACATTTATTTCTTCAGATATTAAATAAATTAATTATAAATTTGATATAAAATATCCTCACTCTTGGTTTCAAGAAACAATTATTAAAATAAATTTTAATATATCACCCACCTGTGCATGCTTCTATTATGTTCAAAACCATCATGTTGTATCAGAGGGATCGTGTTTAAATTTATAATTATTTATTTGATTGTTGATCTATGCACAATTGTGGTTATATTTTAATTTCTAGTTATTCATTCCTTAACCTGATTTAAATTAACATGTTATCGGCATATTAATCATGTTATTTTAGTGTTTCATTTTCTTAAAGGTTTAAGAAAAAAATAAAGAACGACCGGAGATACCATTGAGAAGTACCAAATCATTGTCCAGTAAAACTAGGTTACAAAACATGCAGTCGGAGCACACACCGTATACCCATGCGCATTGTATCTAGATGCATCAAACAATTAATTTCACGTGGGGATTTTATTACACACTACGTGTTTCCAGGACAACCTGGTACACAACAAGTGGATACATGGTGTGTATCTAGCATGTACACACCATTTAGTTTGGCTGAGTTAACACGCTGAAGCCACAAGCATGTGAGTTGGATATAAGATAATCGAGTTACATGGTATGTAACTGTATGTACACACTGTGTAGTCTCCCATTAATGGAAAAAATTAAAATTAAATTAAATTTGAAAATTATAGCATTAAAACCTTATTTTATTGATTGACACACCGTTGTGTGCTTGAAAATTTAATAATGTATTTAAAGAATTTTAAATTCTCAATTGATTTATTGTAATTAATATGTCATTATTGTTTTAGTCGTTTATTTGACATGAATGTTGTTAATGAAGAGCATCTCCAAATAAGATCGTATGAACATTAAAGGTGAAATGGAATTAATTAATTAATTAATTAATTAATTCAAGTGTTTTTAATATAAATAATAAAAGAGTGAATAAAGAAATGAATTCTAGCCATTTAATTTTGTGTGTTCATTGCATGTATGACCGTTCATGAGCTTAAACAAGACATGTTTATGCATTGGATGTTTTAATTTAATTTATTTCATGAGTTTACAATTATTTAATATTAAATTAAATAATGTCCTGCAAGTTATCCCTCCTTCCATTGTTATGTAGGACTTGTGTGTCCTATGATATTTATGTAATCCCCTTTAACTAATAATTTGGTTCCCCTCACCTATGTGTCAGTAATAAATATTTTTAATTAATAGAGTATCTCAAGGTACATGGAGGCGGTTCAAGATATAACCATAATGATGTCAACCCAGGCGATACACAGGTGTCCAACTGGAATGATGTAACTCATGTCAATACCAAAAATAAGATTTATTTCCCCTATGTCAAAGGTTGATTTAATGTCCGCTCATTAAATCAATCATTAGAAAAAAATCAGGAACTAGTTATTTACTTATTTATTTATTTTTGTCTATGCAATTATTTATTTTATGGATGCAAGGATACAATCACATAAATAAATTAATTAATGTGCAAATACATAAATTAAATAAATTAATTATGCTTAAATGTTTTATCCAACATGGTTAATTAATTAAGTAACATACACTTAATATTAACTAGACATATAAAAGATAAAACAAGATAAAATTTATACATAATAAATTAAAATCCCTCAATTAAATATTAAGTCAGACTAAGCCTTTGATTACATGATTGAGAATGAAACCATAGAACTAAGTGTAGTAGATGGCCAAATTATGGACACTTACTTTTATCTGGGAGTTCTCATGAGAGTTTTGGGTTGACTTAACTAAAATTGTACTGAGTTTAACAGCCAAAGTATTTTCAATACAAATTTGGATGCAAGTGTTGAGGAAATCCAAGTCAGGATTTCGTGATAGGGGAATCAATTCAACGGATCAAGGAGATGAAAGTCCATAGCTGGAAAGACTACCTATCTAATTAATTTATTATAGTTTTCATGGCCAAATTTTAGATCATTAAGAAAATTAATGGGGATCATTTCCACTAGAATATTAAAGCAATTATACATTCTAAGTTCAATAGTTAGGGATATTGATACTTGATAAAATAGTGGTAGATTTGATAAATAAATAAAATAAAACATTTAATTTATTATATCTCACTTATTTTGTAATTAAGAAAATTATTAATAATCTTCTCCTTTTAATTGTATAATAAAATGAAAAGTTCATCATACACACTATCCCTATGATCAATATTATATAAAGATAACATCCTAACTAACCGTAACATCGAGGAGTGGTTTAGATGCATTCGAGTTATGTTACGCCATGAATAGAAATCTTACATACTAGAGTCCTCAATGCCTGGTCTGCCTATTAAAGAGGCGAGTGATAAAGAGTTCCTTGTCTATATAAAACATTTGAGTGATGTGGTAAACATTAAATGTTTAATGCTTTTATCAATTTTTAGTAAACTAAATAAGTATCATGAAAACATGAATGTGTATAACATGCTTGATCACCTCTGTGTTCTTTACCGGGAAATATCTATATAAGAACAGTTTGAGATTTCCAAGGCACACTTTCTGATAAATTTTAGAGAGGGTTCCCCAGTTGGGCCTCATGTAGTCAATCTCATTGGATACATTGAGTGCTTAAAGGTTATATGGTTTAAAATCCTCAAAGAACTAGGCACCAACCTCATTCTAGCATCACTCCCTCAGTGCTTCTCCAACTTTGTTGTGAATTTTAATATAAACAACATTGAGAAGTCTCTGTCAGATCTTCTTACTCATATTTTCCAAGTAGATAAGGATACGAAGTGTGAAAAACCTCCCATACTTATGGTGAAAAAAATAGAAAGGGAAAAAAATATCTTTAATCTCAAAGCTTCTTTACACCATTCCAAGAAGAGAAAGATCAAGGGGAAAGTAAGGGAACATGATGCTATCTATTTTTCATATGTAAAGAAGGGCCACTGGAAGAAAAACAACACCCAACCAAAGAAACAAGGTGTAGCTTTAGGTGCGTTTATTATCAATTGAAATTTATCTATTTCTACAAATTGGGTATTAGATACAGCTTGTGGTGCTCACATATATATTCAAATATAGGAACCAAGTTGATTTAGAAAGATTGATTGAGGAGAGGTAGATCTTCAAGCAACCAATAAAGCTAAAATTGTTTTTGTAGCTATTAGGGACTACCATCTCACTTTTCCGATTGAAATGATCTTGGTTTTAAAAAGATGTTATTATGTGACTTTAGTTTCCGAAAACATTATTTATGTATCCAAACTTGATATGGATGGATTTATTTTCAAATTTGGGAATAAATGTTGCTTCTTTTATAAAGATAACATTTGTTAAGGTAAGTAACACTTAAATAACAGTCTTTATGTGTTGGATTATATAAACCAAATAATGGAAATTGATAATGAAGTTACTTCACATGACTCACACCACACCCAACTTTGGCATCACCGGCTAGGTCATGTAAATGAAAATCACTTGAATAAATTATATCAATATGGATATTTAGATTCTTTTGATTTAAACCCACTTGGTGTATGTCATACATATTTACAAGAAAAAATAACCAAACCCCCATTTAGTGGAAAAGGTGAAAGGGATATAGAGCTTCTTGAATTATTTTATACCGATGTGTGTGTACCATTTACTATTGAAGAAAGGAGTGGGTACTCATACTTCATAAATTTTACTGATAATTTTAGTAGATATGGATATGTTTACTTAATGAGGTATAAGTAAGATTATTTTGATAAATTAAAGGAATGAAATATTGAAGTTGAGAACCAGCTTGGTAAGAAGATTAAGAAACTTTGTTCAAACCAATGTGGAGAATATCTTAATCAATACTTCATTGATTATTTAAAGGAGTTTGATATTTTATCTTAACTGACCCCTCCTTATACGCCTTAATAGAATGGTGTAAGAAATAGGAGGAACCACACCTTATTGTACATAGTAAGATTAATGATGAGTTGTGTGAGCCTTACATTATCCTTTTGAGAATATGTTTTAAAAACAACATCATACGTAATAAATTGAGTTCCAACTAAAGAAATAGATGGTATACTATACCAATTATGTAATGAAAATAAAATCATGTTGTATTACTTACATGTGTGGGGTTGTGAAGCAATTGTTAAGTCATCTTCAAGTAACAAGATTTCACCCTGAGACACAAAGTGTATCTTTAGAGGATATCCCAAAGAAACAAAGTGATACTACCTATACAATCCTTCAGAAAAAAAAGGTTTTGGTTGATAGATGTCCCAAATTTATTGAGGAGGATCTTATCTCTAAAAGAAATAGTGGGAGTGAGATAGACCTCGATGAAGTCCAAGCTGAAGATACACAAGAGTTGGCATAAGAACAAATTCCACAAAGCTCCGTGGAAGAAGAAATTATTTTAGATACACAATTACTGCATAGGAGTACTAGAGAGGATAGGGAAACATAACAACATGGTTTTCTAGTCACCGAGGATAGTGACTCGTTATTAGTTTATAATAGTGATCCTCTGGCCTGTAAGGAAGTAAGTGGCAAAGATGTTTCCAAGTGGCAAGAAGCCATGAATTTTGAAATGGATTCCATATACCAAAACCAAGTCTGGATTTTGGTAAACCCTCCAATAGATGTAAGGATTGTTGGTTAAAAATGGTTATTCAAGAAGAAAATGGACATGGAAGGACAAGTCAGTACCTATAAGGCATGACTGATAGCAAACGGGTTTAAAAAGTGTCAAGACATTGACTGTGAAGAAACTTTTTTACCAATTACAATGCTAAAATTCATCAGAATTCTACTTGATATTGTGACTTTCCATGATTGAAACACCCTAAGGATTTACAAATAAATTTAATATAGAATGTAATGCACACAGAACTTAGTCTCTATGAAACAACACTTTGTTATTATACTTATTTAAACATGATAGTTTTAACTTAAACATTAAACATAATTTTATCACTTCTAAGAATAGAATTTCAAAAAACAGACATACACGATTATGATCAATAAGATATTTAGAATCTGATTGGATTAACTTAATTTTTAGTGAATAGTAACTTGATCCTTTTGAATAATAATGAATAGTAATATGACCCTTATGAATAGTAAACCTGCTAAATGAATAGTAACATCACCCATAAAAGTATAAATAAAATTTAGGCATCTTATAAATGAAAGTATGGTATAATTATATCATAGTACATGTAAATAATGTTTTAGAAATTATTAATTAAGTATTAGTATTTTTATAAAACATTAATGTTTATTTAAATTTTTTTAATTAATATAATGATTCAAAATAAAATTTATTTTTATAAAATAGAATCATAAGTTAATATTTTTACATCTTATGATTATGAGATAATTTTATGAGACTGTAGTTAATTTTTTAAAGTGTCATAAAATCGGTTATAATTTTAGAATTCGTATTTTCAAGTAAATGATGATTTTAATTAAAAATTTAATTTATCATATTTAGAAAATTATTTTCATAAAATATAGTTTATTTTTTAATTATACACATTGAAAAATGTTTAGGATAAATTTTTGGGATTTTTCTAAAATAGTTGAATTTTTAGTGAATAGTAAAAAATATAGTTTTTAAGAAAATACAGTATTTTTTTGTGATAGTGTCAAGATATATTTAGGATATAAAATTTATTAAAATTATTGAATAAATAAATAATGGGTTTATAAAAGAAATTTTTTATATAAAAAATTCATAACATATAAATTATATTTTTCATGATAAGTATAAAAGAATCATTGTCATTATCGACGTAATGCCCGCACCGTGTTGACAAATCCAATTTTGTTCCTTAAAAATAATCATTAATAGATAAAAATTATTTTCACAACTTTTTTATTAATTATTATGTATAATGGATGTTTTTGGATGATAATTTAGAATTTTATAGTTATATAATATTAATCTTATCCAAATACTTGTGCAATGTTTGCGCAGGGTAATAAAAAACAAAATAACAAATTTAAGAAGTTGTCTTATTATGTATGTGAGTGAGTATACATAATGGATAGATATAGAATTTTATTTTGAACCTAATTAATTTATTTTTATGATATTAATTTATTTTTATTTTTTATATATGAAATAATTAACATTAATGCTTATGCAACACTGATTCAGTGCTTGTGCAAGAATAAGAAAAATAAACAAAGTATTTTTAATTAAAATTATAATAATTATTAAATGACACATATTCTGGCTAAAACTTTTTATATAATCAATTTCAGACCATTATCATGTTTTTTATTCAAATTTGGGATATTTTGGACCCACATGAATCACTTTAAAGTCTTTATAATATTTTATTTCAAAAGGAAGTCAAGTTGGGAAATTATAGTTTTTAATTTGTATAATATTTTAATATGAGGTTTTCCAGAAGTTTTATTCGAAAAATAATAGTATTTAGAAATATCATAAAATTATGTTTCTCATAAAATTTTATTTTTAATTTTTAGACAATAAATAAATAGCATAATGGCTTTCACAAAGCTGATGGAATATTAATTTAATTAATGAATAAATCAAATTAATGATATTAAAAATAAAAAAATAAATGTAATTTGAGGTTTTTTAGCTAATTAATGTTTTTACTAGATTAATAGGTCATGTATATGATATAATAAAAAAATATTCTAATTATAAACTTTTTTTGATGTGTTTAAATTCATAGTTATGAATAGTTTTTATTTTGACAGAAATTATTTTTCATGAATAAAATATATTATTAAATTATTTAAAAAACAAAAAATTATTGAAAAAGTAAAAAAATGATAATATTCATTCTAAATTGTAATAAACTTTAGTTATTATGAATTTTTGGAAGTCTTAAACCCTATAATAGATTTATTATATTTTAATAATTTGAGTAATTCCTAAGTTACCCCTCACCGCACTTATAAATGGAGGTTCCTTCCTTCACAAATATTAATCAACTTAAACCTTATTTCTTGACTATACTCTACCAAATTACCTTATCCTCATCCCTTGATACATTTTAGTCTTTCTAGTCTCTCAAAGAGACCACTTCCAAGATCCTAAGGAGGTTCTCAAGGAGAAAAGATTCAAGAGGTAAGATTTTGTTTTTCTTCTCTTTTAAATTATTTTTCACTTCCACCATATCCTAAAATCCTATCCAATGATTCATGATAATTCCAGTATCATATATATATTGTAATTTTTTTGTTTATGGTATATGAATCATAAAATCTCTTATTTTCTTCTTTTATTCTTAAATAACGAAATCACCATTTGTGGTGTGTCAATTCACCGTCTTTGTGGACACTGAGTTTTCATTTCACTTTACCAAAATCATGGGAAGTTTTAATTCACATGTGATTATTTAAAATGACCTAAATATATATATATTTTATTAATTATGAATTATTATTTCTTTTTTACATGGAATACCATAATAAACTGACCTTGGAAACCATGAAATGAATGCACCCGAAATAATGGAAATAACAAAATATTGTTAATAAATAGGTGGAAATGTTATAAGAAGAACATGTAAGGTATTATAAATATGATATTAGTTCTATAATAAATTAATAACACTATTCAAACCATTATATATGAGGTTTGAACAAAATTTAAGGAATTCTAACCTGAATTAAGGGATAACTTAACTCAATTTCCATTCATTGAGTTAAACATCTATGTAATTGGTTATGTTTTTCCAATAA
Organism: Viscum album; assembly: GCA_963277665.1. Classification (NCBI taxonomy): domain Eukaryota; kingdom Viridiplantae; phylum Streptophyta; class Magnoliopsida; order Santalales; family Viscaceae; genus Viscum; species Viscum album. The sequence goes on from OY728119.1 coordinate 82,728,060, forward strand.
TATTTGTGAATGAAATATGATTTTTTTATACTATATATCCACTTATATTATGTAGATTTATATTTTTCACACATAATTATGTCATTGATTTTTCCTCACTTTAATGATATGATCTTTTTAAGGGTTAATATCACAATCTCATTATTATCTGATATTGTTTATACATAAGTATTTATTGGGACATATTTTTCATCCATGTCCATGTTTTAAAAAAATATTTTCAAAAGGAATATTTTTAAGGTTTTATGTAATGAATATTTAACTAAAACATTGTTTTAAATGTTTCTAAGATTAATTCATCTAAATCTTTCTCATTCATGTCCATGTTTTCAAAATGGGTTTTATGGATTTATTTATAAGGACATGAATATTTTAAAATGTTCATTTTATACTTTATCTCAAATGTATGAAAGTGTTATGTGAAAATTTTATTAAAAATATCTTTTAAAATGTATTATTTTATAAATGTGAGGCTTTTGAATAAATGATTTCAAAGTAAAAGGGTATTTTTTTCAAGAAATTTTAATGATTTTATTAGAGTATTTTAATCATGCCCATATCATTTGTTGGATAGTATGTTTGATTGAGGTTTATATATTATGATATCATTTACCATATTTTATTTAATGTTCTATGATTCGTTTTGATTGTGGATGTGCTATTCTAATACCATTTATGGTTTATGATTAATGTATTAACATTTCGTATACTAGTTTTAATATTAATTTTTGTTTCGGTTATGTTTCACTCTTTTCATATGAGTAATGCATTGGACATAGTAAGTGGTGGGTTGTGATCGGTTAATAAAAGCCCTATGGGTTGGGGACTGTTTAATGAAATCCCCTCGATGCATCAGTAGTTCTCATGAGACAAACTAGTTTGGGTTTTTACCTGTTTATGTATGATCTTGGCATTAGACCTTGATGGCATGGTTATGATATCTTGAATTATAAATTACCTCATTATGAACTATTAATTGATAGTCCATGTGATTATTTGACTAGTAGAATATCCATGGTTGTGTTTTATTATGGAATTATTTTTTCTGCTTTTATTCTCGCCATATTATACTCAAGATTATGTTTTAATGGCATGTGTTCTTTAGTTATTCACCATTCCTTATTATTTATTATTCTTCTCTATTACTTATCCTTATTGAGAATCTAAGTGCATCCCTTTCTTATGTTTCCTTTCCCCATGTTATAAAGAATAAATTTTTAAATAATATCCTACTCATATTCATAGAATAAGGAGAGGTTCCCACCATCATGTAAGAAGTCCATGTGGGCTCTTACGGCTCTCATCAGTCCAGAACCAGACTCTCCCACCAAATTAGGAGTCTTTGTTACTACTGGATAACAATGATGGAAGACTGTATATAATTCATCAGGAAATTTCATGAATGAAAGATTAAATAAAACTTCATTCATAAACCTCCATAATTGTTAAATAAATTTAAATAGTCCTAGCCATTTTCTGTGTAGGGAATGGATGTTGTGGGTCTATATCCCCCAACCACAACTAGGTAGTTTAAGTACATCCTTACTTCCACCAATTTCTTTTCCAAATGGGATGAGTTAATACCCCTCAAGGAGTTTGGGATGAAGAATATCATCAAATTAATAAAGTATAATATCATCACCAGATTTAGTGTCCCTTGCATGATATTATTGGACAACGGTACCAACTTTAGTTCTACCGAGCTGAAGAAATTGTATCAATAGTACAACATCGAATCCAACCAGTTATCCTACTATCATGTAGTGTTAAATAGGAAAATATAGGCTTTAAATAAGAATCTATCAAATATACTACTATTTCCGACGCTTTCTCTGGGGCGCGCACGTCTGTCTGTGGAGAACGCGTAGTTGTTGCCTCGTATTCCCGCTTTCCAAAGGCGGGCGGCATTCGTTCCTTGTTTAGGTACGTCTGCTCCTTGATCAAAACGGGATGATGGGATGTCGGTTCTTCCTTCTGTGGATTCCTCCTCATAACTCGTCACCTAGTCCGAGTCTCCCTCATAGATTTAATACGTTGTTTGTGAATCTCATTCCTGGTGCCATATCTTCATGGACGCCGGTTAATTACACTACTTCCATCAAGACTTTCCATAGGGTCTTGACATGGTAGCGACCTTCGGTCGGAGTAGACGGCAACATTAGGCATGTCAGGGCATCTCTGGGTGCATGGACATTGGGGAACCTGTATTCTTCCTCGTGAGAGGGCATCTCAAGGGTGCATAACCCGAGGCATGTATCTGAGGTTTTCCTCATCTTCCCATGTTTAACACAGGTTATGCAACATGTTTAACGTCTTGGAAAGACGTTTACGCCAATGGCATTCCATCCGAGGTTTTCCTCGGGTATCTCATGTTTATCACGAGGTAGGTCGTGAGTTTAACGTCTTACGGAGACGGAATGAGGGTGATCAGAATGTCCAATGAGGACGGATCTGATTGGTATATCCTAAAGGGAGAACACCTGGAATATGGATGGATCAGAATGCCCAATGAGGATGGATCCGAGGTGATGCACTCCCTAGAGGGGAAAAGGTTGATGAATTGGGGTGTACACAGAGGACAACGGCCCGGAGATATGATGGGGCTTACACGTGGAAAGCGGCCCATGCGCCGCTAGGAGAAGCGAGGAGGTGGATGGCATGATCCCACCGGGATGTGGTGGCCCAGGTGAGAATCAGGATGGGTGATGGATGGATGAATGAAGTGGAGGGGGAATGAAATGGGACCATCGCAGGGGCGATAGTGAAGTTGGGCTTGAGCCTTGAAGAGGCTTCCTACATATCCCCGTGGTAGGGAATCAAAGTCTGCGTAGTTCGGGATGGTGCCGGTGAATCGACGTGAAGGTGGACCTTGGCCCGATGGATGTCGTCAGTGAACCGACGTGAAGGTGGACCTTGGTCCGATGAGCATCGTCAGCGAACCGACGTGAAGGTGGACCTTGATCCGATGAGCATCGTCAGTGAACCGACGTGAAGGTGGACCTTGGTCCGATGAGCATCGTCAGCGAACTGACGTGAAGGTGGACCTTGATCCGATGAGCATCGTCAGCGAACCGACATGAAGGTGGACCTTGGTCCAATGAGAGATGGGCTTGAACCTCATGGAGGCTTCCTACATACCATGCCTTGACATGGATCAAAGACCTCGTAGTTCAAAGGGTTTCATCGGTGAACTGACGTGAAAGTATACCCCGGGGGTCCACTAGTGGTGGGCTTGAACCTCGTGAAGGCTTCCTACGTACCATGCCTTGACATGGATCAAAGACCTCATAGTTCGGGTTGGTCACAACGGCTTGTCGTCGGACAGGAATACAGTTTAACGTCATGCTAGACGGGAGTTAACCCTGACGTGAATAATCAACGGGTGGGCTTGAACCTCGTGGAGGCTTCCTACATACCATGTCGTGACATGGATCAAAGACCTCGTAGTTCAAATGGGTGTGCAGTTTAATGTCATGAGGGACAAAGGTATACAGTTTAACGTCATGCTGGATGAGGGCATATAGTTTAACGTCATGCTGGATGAAGGAATACAGTTTAACGTCATGCTGGACGAAGGAATATAGTTTAACGTCATGCTAGACGAGGGTGGAACTCGACGTGAATAAACGACCGAGTGGTGGGATTGAACCTCGTGGAGGCTTTCTATGTACCATGCCTTGACATGGATAAAAGACCTCGTAGTTCAAAGGGGTGTGCAGTTTAATGTCATGTGGGACAAAGGCATACAGTTTAACGTCATGCTGGACGAGGGCATACAGTTTAACGTCATACTGGATGAAGGAATACAGTTTAACGTCATGCTGGATGAAGGAATACAGTTTAACGTCATGCCGGACGAGGGTGGAACTCGACGTGAATAAATGACCGAGTGGTGAGCTTGAACCTCGTGGAGGCTTCCTACGTACCATGCCTTGACATGGATCAAAGACCTCGTAGTTCAAAAGGGTGGAACTCGACGTGAATAAATGACCGAGTGGTGGGTTTGAACCTCGTGGAGGCTTCCTATGTACCATGCCTTGACATGGATCAAAGACCTCGTAGTTCAAAGGGGTTGAGGTCGAGGTCGGTGCTCACTCTAAGCCCACGTGAGTCATGCTCGGTGTGAGAAACAAGAGGTTGCAGGGACCTGACGATCACGTCACGAAGGATGCGTCCGTGAGAAGCGAAGAGGGGCTTACGCATTAGGCGGCCCATGGTGTTGGGACTTACTCCAGGATGGAGGCCCGAATAAAAAGGATGACGATGGTTTCAGGCTTAAGCCTTGAAGAGGCTTCCTACGTATCCCCGTGGCAGGGAATCAAAGTCTGTGTAGTTCTCCTGATGACGTCTTACCACCGATTGGTCGAAACGGCTTACTGTTGGATTGCGTCACAATGGCTTACCGCTGGATAAGGATCAAAACAGCTTACCGCTGGATGGGATCACAACGGCTTACCGCTGGACGGGATCACAGCGGCTTACCGCTGGATAGGTCACAACGGCTTACCGCTGGATGGGGATGTGAACGGATTACTGTTGAATGGGGTCGCAACGGCTTACCGCTGAATAAAGATGCAACAGTGTACCACTGCATGGGGTCGCAACGGCTTACCGCTGGATTAGGCCACAATGGCTTACCGCTGGAAAAGGATTTCAATGGCTTACCGCTGCTTGGGATCACAACAGTGGATGGGGCTTACGCGAGGAAGCTGCCCGGGTGCCGCTATGGAGCGGCAATGGTGAATGGGGCTTACGCAAGGAAGCTGCCCGGTGTGCCGCTATGGAGAGGCAATGGTGAATGGGGCTTACGCAAGGAAGCTGCCTGGTGTGCCGCTAAGGAGCGGAAATAGTGAATGGGGATTACGCAAGGAAGCTGCCTGGTGTGCCACTAAGGAGCGGCAATGGTGGATGGGGATTATGCAAGGAAGCTGCCCAGTGTGCCGCTAAGGAGCGGCAATGGTGGATGGGGCTTATGCTAGGAAGCTGCCCGGTGTGCCGCTAAGGAGCGACAATGGTGAATGGGGATTACGCAAGGATGCTGCCCGGATGCCGCTATGGAACGGAAATGGTGAATGGGGATTATGCAAGGAAGCTGCCCGGATACCGCTATGGAACGGCAATGGTGAATGGGGCTTATGCAAGGAGCTGCCCGGATGCCGCTATGTAGTGGCAATGGTGAATGGGGCTTATGCAAGGAGCTGCCCGGATGCCGCTATGGAGCGGCAATGGTGAATGGGGCTTATGCAAGGATACTGCCTGAGTGCCGCTATGGAGCGGCAATGGTGAATGGGGCTTACGCAAGGATGCTGCCCGGATGCCGCTATGTAGCGGCAATGGTGAATGGGGCTTATGCAAGGAGCTGCCCGGATGCCGCTATGGAGCGGAAATGGTGAATGGGGCTTACGCAAGGAAGATGCCCGGTGTGCCGCTAAGGAGAAGCAATGGTGAATGGGGTTTACGCAAGGAATCTTCCCGGTGTGCTGCTAAGGAGCGGCAATGGTGGATGGGGCTTACGCAAGGAAGCTGCCCGGTGTGCCGCTAAGGAGCGATAATGGTGGATGGGGCTTACGCTAGGAAGCTGCCCGGTGTGCCGCTAAGGAGCGGCAATAGTGAATGGGGCTTACGCAAGGATGATTCCTGGATGCTGCTATGGAACGGCAATGGTGAATGGGGCTTATGCAAGGAAGCTGCTCGGATTCCTCTATGGAACGGAAATGGTGAATGGGGCTTATGCAAGGAGCTGCTCGGATGCCGCTATGGAGCCGCAATGGTGAATGGGGCTTACGCAAGGATGCTGCCTGAGTGCCGCTATGGAGCGGAAATGGTGAACGGGGCTTACGCAAGGATGATGCCCGTAATTTCTTCCTCATGTCTGGCCATGAGGGAATCCCAACTCACTGATGAATTGAGGCCTTCACCTATGCACTGGTGCACAAGAGGGATAATGCCAAGGGGTGTTGGAATCATGCCACTATAGTCATGGCATTGAGCATCTTACGCTTGGATCATAAGGCATCTTCTATTTGGAACAAGAGGAATCCTACGTTAGGAACATAGGGCGTACTATAGTTTAGAGTCTTGTAGGTAGGACTCTTAGCATCTCATTCTTGGAGCATAAGGCATCTCTTTCTTGGAGCAAGGGGCATCCTATCATTTGTTAGATAGGGAGTACTATAGTTTATAGTCATGTAGATAGGAATATTAGGCATAAGGTGCCTAGAAATGGTTGGTGTTGGGTCTTACGCAAGGGCGACCCTTTATGGTTCAACTTGGAATATGATCCAAGTGATAGGGTTAGGAGGAGTTTCCTGAGGAATGGTTCGACTCAAGGTACTCGGGGAATTGATGATGAGAACCTAAACTCACGACATAGGAAACAAACCAAGAGGAATGCATCAACTCAAGGTGTGTGGAGGAGTGTCTCAAATCATGGTATTCCATAGGTTGAAGGTGGGAGCGCATAAGGGCGCAATGGAAAATCCCGGCAACCCGGCCCGAAAAGTTCGCGGTGTGACTCTCCATATTTCATGGGGGGTCTATGACGGTAGAAAAGGGACCGGCCCGAAGGGCCGAGACCGAAGCCCGACACTGACCCCGAGCGGGGGTGCGGGGGCGCAGCCCCCGCGGTATGGACTGGTGGGCGCGAAGGTAGGATCCTCGCAAAGGATAGGTCTTCGCGAAGTAGCTTCGCGGAGCATGGCCTCACGGAGCAATGGTCTCTCACGGAGCAAAGGGGCCTCGTGAAGAAAAGGGCTCTCGCGGAGCAATGGGGTCTCACGGAGCAAAGGTCTCTCACGGAGCAAAGGACTCTCATGGAGAAAAGTCCTCTCGCGGAGAAAAGGGGTCTCGCGGAGCTTGGTCTCGCGGAGCTTGGTCTCGCGGAGCAGCATCGCGGAGCATGGGCTCGCGGAGCATGGACTCACGGAGGATGGTCTCGCGGAGCAGCATCGCGGAGCATTGGCTCACGGAGCATGGACTCACAGAGCCTCGGCTCGTGGAGCAGCAACGCGAAGGAATCCACTCGTGGAGCATGGCTTCGCAGAGCCGCAATGCGGAGCTCCGCTCGGCCACCCAAGGGGTGAAGTGGTCTTGGCCATCTGTGGAGAAGGGGGGTGAGCTGGGTATTTATAGGAAAGGGGCACCGCGAAGCAGAACTACCACACCGCCTCTGGTGCTTCGCAGCGCGCTAACGAACGTCAAATTTGTTCGCAGAGAGGTACCACCTCCGGAGCTTCGCGGTGGGCTCGCGAACGTCAAATTCGTTCGCGGAGAGGTACCGCCTCCGGAGCTTCGCGGCGGGTTCGCAAACTTCAGGGAGTTCGCGGAGCTTTACCACCTCCTCTGCTTCGCGGCGGGTCTTTGCAGCGCGTCGTGAACATTATATGGGTTCTCGGAGCCTCTCGCCTCATTACTTCATGGCGGCGCTCCGCAATCGCGGAGGTGGCTTCGCGAATGGGCTTTGCGAACTAGTTTTTTAGCCAAACTTCAAATGTCCATAACTCCTAATCTGTAACTCTGTTCGGGCCCTACGACCTACCAAATCGAAGCTTGCGAAATGGACTACGATCTTGGTTCATTTATGGAAGCATTTGGAAAAATTTTGGGGACGCGTTTTCCGGTGCCAACAACTACAAAAAATGGTGGAAAGAGCTAAGAAGTCCTGGCCGGACAAGCTCCTTTATGTTTTATGGGTCTACTATACCACCACACACACTTCCACAAAAGTGACTCCATATTCATTGGTATATGAAACTAAATCAATTCTTCCCATGGAATTCTAGTTTCCCTCACTCCAAATAGATATCTATGGGAAGCTCTCATATGATGAGAAACCGCTAAAATGGTTGGATGAGTTGGAATGACTTGATGAGAAAAGGTTGTGCACACATCACAGCCTGAAAGTTCATCAGAATCAAATTGAATGAGACTTAAATAAAAAGGTTCACCTATGATCTTTCCTTCAATGAGAACCAGTATTGTATCTTGAACACCAATGATACCAGGGAAGAATCCTCCAAAACTAGAACCCAATTGGGAAGGTCCTTACATCATAGATAAGATCTATTGTAATGTAGCTTACTCATTGTCCACCATAGATGGAGAGCACATTACACCCCCCCCCCATAAATGAAAGGTTTATCATGAAGTAATTCACATAACCATCATTAAACTTCCTAGGTCCTAGTATAAATACCTTGAACTGCGTGGTTTCACAAATCTTTATCACGTGATGTTAAAATATAAGGAAAATTCCTTACCGCATGATGTTAAACTACACAAAAGAGGTTATTGTTGTAAGACCCTAAACTGTATAGAATTTCTTGTCCTTATCGAATGACATTAAACTACCTGGTATTTGACCTTACCATATGACATTAAACTTCATGGATATCATCCTCATTACACAATGATAAATTGTAGCCTTACCCTATCTCATAAATATGGAATGCCCCGTGACAACTATGGGATGCTTAAATGTCCTCATCAGAGAGAAAACCACCCTTTCAGCATCATTCTCCTACCATATTGTGTCCCATAACTACATTTGGCTTTATTCCCATTCCCATGGGATAAATAGTGATGCTTGGACACCCTTTCTTTGAGCCCATCCATCAATCCACCATAAACTCTTCCCCTAGAGAAGGGTAAAATTACATTTGCCAAACTCTGGCCTTTCCCCCCACTCTTCAGTACAAGCATCACTACCTTAAACTATGTACAGTTTATTTTAGGGTATTTTTGTGGTATATGGGCTTACCTATCCCTCCTTTAACATCGGGTTTTATCTCTTTCATCCCATGAAAACATCCCTCAAGAAAACATTTCCCCCTGGTATAAGCCTCATGACCTTAAACTGTGCGCAACTAGCCTCAAGATTACTTTGTGTGGTGTCGATCCCCTTTGGATCCTCTTTCACATCGGTTTTTAACTCTTATTCACCACCTAAACATCCTCTAAGTTCCCATACCTCAAGGTCCTTGTAGTAAGACCTTAATCTGTGTAAAAAAATCCATCCTTATCACGTGACATTAAACTACATGGAGAACATCCTCAACACATGAAGTTAAACTATAGCCTCACCCCATGAGAATATGGGATGCCTCATATTAAAAATATGGGATGATTAAATGACCTCTATAGAGATGACACCACCCTCCTAGTGTTGGTCTAATACCACACCATGTTATAGAACTACATATGGCTTGATTCCCAGGATTGATGGGATATGTAAGGATACTCAGATCCATATCTATGGCCTAGACTCAGCGCCAACTTATTTTGGGGACTTTCCATGGTCCAAGCCTCATAACATTAAACTGTGTAAAAATAATTTCAGGATTGCCTTGTGTGGTGTAGGGCCTCCTTGTCCCCTTCTTCAAATTGGGTTTTAACTTTTTTTACCACCTGGGCATCTTATAAATACCCACTCTCCTTCAGGTCCAAGAATTATGACCTTAATATATATGCATTTGGACCCATATGGACCCTCATTAGAATGATTTGGTTCACCCCTAATGTTTTAGTAAACCAATTCCCCCTTTTAAGAACTATGTGTGGCTTGATTCCTGCTATCACAGGATACATAGTGATGCTCAGATCTCTTATCCTAGGTCTAGTTGCAACATTAATGGAAAAAATACCCCCTCTATGTATGCGTTAGAATTTCATAGAGATTTTTCCATTCAATAACTATATGTGGATTGATTCCTCCCATCACAGGATATATAGTGACACTCAAATCTCTAATTCTGGGTCCATCCACAACATCAATGGAAAAAATTCCCCCCTCTGTGTATGGGTTAGATCTATGTAGAGAATTTTAAATTCAATAACTATGTGTGGCTTGATTCCTACTATCACAAGATATGCAGTGATGTCTAGATCTTCAATCTTGGGTCCAGCCACAACATCAACTGGAAAAATTCCCCCCTTTGTGTATGGGTCAGACCTGCATGGAAAGTTTCTCATTCAATAACTATGTGTGGATTGAATTATTCTATCATGGGGTATGTAGTGACACTCATATCTCAAATATTTATTCCATCCATAATGTATATAATGATAATAATTCCCCCTTTCATACAAGTTGGGCCTATGTAGGGAATTATCTGAGACCCACTCTTGCACGGCTTAATCGACTGTCCAGTTGTCCCTTATTTCTTACACCGAGCATGGATCATGTGAGATTAGGGAACCTGGATAGTCACTCTATCCAGTTCAACCAATACATTTCTTGTATAGGTAAAATACTCCTAGTTATATGATGTTAAACTTCACAAAAATGTCCTAGTTTCATGGCATTAAACTGCACAACAATGTATATGTGGAATATGGTCCATCCTGAAAGACCTAAAACTAATTATAGTGGTCCATACTATCCATGGATATATGTTAGGGATGAATTTTTCATCTTCATACTAGGATGAATATAGAAATTCCCTATACCTATTTTTGAGCCTAATCTATGTAGATGACCCCTTCACCGACCATAATGCCGGGACTCGCTAAAGGAGAAATATGGAAATGCCCCTATCCTTTGCATATGAGTTATATATATTCTGATGGATCTCTTTAAAATCTATAATTCCCCTAGATAGTGTAAATTATCCCCAAGAATATCTTGCATAAGTTTATGTAGGTTCTTATTCCCTTACTGTATGACGTTGAACTGCAAGGAAAACATCCTTATCGCATGATGTTAAAATTGTATGATATATTTTTTCCTAGTGAATGAAGTTAAAATGTATAGGCCATCACCCATCATAATTACTTATCAAAGGACCACAAGATCTAGATCCTGATCAACCAAAGTTCAGGGTGCTTCTATTGTCTTAGTGAGTACCTCAATACATAAATCACACTTTATGTCATGAGCACCTCGGGTTGCCACAAACCTTTCATGACCCCTATAAAAAAGGAAATATATCTATGTTTGACCATGATAGAGGTGGATATACATAATGTATTATTACCACCAATCAAAGACATCTTAAAATTTTATAAGGGCCTTCTAATCCTTGTGAGCCCTGATGTCATCACAATGGAGTTTGTCACCTTAGAGTGATTCATGATCTTTTTTGGAATGATTACCCCTACCATTACTCATGACCTAAGAAATTTGATCCATGATTTACAAAAATCACATCTCCAGATCAAAAATATGTTGGAGTACTCCTGGCCTTGGGAATCCTAATTAGGCTATTGTGTAACACCCCCTCATATCAAGTCTATGTATATTATGACCTTAAATTGCATGCACTTTGTTCAAATTTGTATGAACTTAAACTTTTGCCTTTGATGGACCAAATTTCAAGACCCTAAACTGCTAGTGAAAGAGACATAAAACTTGTCATACTGAAAACCCACAAAGGGTGGCCTGATAAAAAGTCGAGTCTCGCTTATCTCTAGAGTTTAGATAAAAGTTGTAGCATAAATAAATGAGGCATAAAGCCCATGGGTCCAACCTTGTATCCCTAGTAAAAGTTGAAACATGCTCTCTAGACTCTCTGGTCTAGGAATAAGTTAGAGTAATGATTTTTCACTCCTCACTATGATAACGTGTTCACTAGGCAGCAGCACGACTTTTAGGGTGCTCAAACTCTTCTTAAATATTACATTTTCCATAAACCACCTTCATGTCTTTGAAGTCTGATCTGGAACAACCAATCCATGGACCTTGGGCTCCCTTTCCCCTGTTTATCCTCTATATAAAACTAGTTACAAGGGATTGTTTAATCCATAAAGGACCCCGGTAGGATTCGTTGGAGAATTTTTGACCCTGACAAAGAGATTGTTCCTAGAGTACTGGTCCTAGAGATGATTCCCCCTTAAATATAGGGTTTATTTCCTTAACCATGTGGAATATGGACTTATACCATTATCAATGGTTGACCTATACCCACTGGTTCCCACCTTCATTTAACTCGGATATTCCTAGACCATGATTTATTGTTCCCAGAACTAAACTATTCAAGAGGATTTCACACCCTTGATGTTATGTCACTGTGTATTATACCCTTTATCAAATAAGGAATGTGATGTCCCATTCCCAAAACTTTTTATGTCCCACACCACATGAATCAAAACTTCATGGTATAGGGAATGAGCTTTCCAACCAAGAACTAAAATGACCTTGGGAGTTGTAACCCTTATTGGATAACTCCTTTCTCTATACCCACTTCATTGTATAGAAATTTTAGTCTTTAAAAAACTTCCATGGCCCTTGGAAAAGAGTGAGGAACCTTCTAATTAACCATTCTTGTAATCCCTATAGGCCCATTCATAAGAGATTATGGCCTACTAACTAGAGGTGTCTCCTCCTTGCAGGAAAGGAACTCTAATCCTCATGAGCCCCAGTAACATTGTATTGGAACTCGGCACCTTAGAGCGTTATGGGTTATCCTCAGTATGTCTACCCCATTCAATATTCATTAGTTCAAATTTTTGGGTTATAATTTACACCACCCATATTCCAACTATCCAAGTGGACTCAGCTTCCCAAATATTTTACCATCCACTAATACCCTTTAAGGTAATGATGTGGGGTGTTACAACCCATCATGGATATTCATCCTTTATGTTTCCAACAAGAATTAAGGGTGATAAAACCCTTCATGAACATTTATTATTCATAATATCTATTAATAATACGATGTGTTGGAACCCTTTGTGGACACTTGATCGCATCGTGATTCACTGTTTCATTTTCATCCTTACACCACTATGCTAAACTAGTTTTGTATTGAAAATTATAAAAATAATAATAAATTGAAATTCATATTTGATTCAATTTTTTTGTGTTTATCACTGTTAAAAAGGTCAATGTTAATTGTTTTAATAATTAAATTGTAGGTGGAGGTGATTTGGAGGGCCCATGATGAAGTTCAAGAAAAATGGGCCAAATTGTGCAGGATCCAGGGTGCAGGGAGGGGCTGTCCTTAGTGCGGGGAGGGGATGTCCGGGGTGCTGGAGGCATGTCTGTCCGGGGTGCGGGGGGCTGTCCAGAGTGCAGGGAGGGGATGTCCGGGGTGCGGGGGGGCTGTCCGGGTTACGGGGGGTTGTCAGGGGTGCAGGGGGGGTTTTCCGGGGTGCGGGGGGGGATGTCCGGGGTGTTATGGGGTTGTCCGGGGTTCGGGGGGGCTGTCCGGGGTGTGGGAGAGCTGTCCGGGGTGCGGGGGGGTTGTCCGGGGTGCGGGGGGGCTGTCCGGGGTGCGGGGGGGCTGTCCGGGGTGCGGGGGGGATGTCCGGGGTGCGGGGGGGCTGTCCGAGGTGTGGGGGGGATGTTAGGGGTGTGGGGGGGGGATGTCCGGAGTGCGGGGAGGGGATGTCCGGGGTGTCGGGGGCCTGTCCGAGGTGCAGGGGGCCTGTCCGGGGTGCGGGGGGTTGTCCGGGGTGCGGGGAGTGCTGTTCGGGGAGCGGGGGGGGAGTGCTGTTCGGGGAGTGGGGGGATGTCTGGGGTGCGGGGAGGGCTGTCCGGGGTGCTGGGAGGGCTGTTCGGGGTGGGCCAGGGACTACAAATAGTGAACCTGAGCTCAGTCATCAAAAACAAGTTTCATGGTTTAGATTAGGAATCACATAGTTTTTTCAAAGCTATTACAGAACATTCAATTGAAAACATTGAAGAATTAAATGAACAAAAAATATCCAAATCATTAATCAGTTTCATGATTACTTCTCAATTCGTGCACACAAACATTTCATCAGGACAAAACACACATGATACCCCCAAATCACAAAAAATCTCACTAGAAACCCAACCTAAATATCAATAACAACCCCACCATTAAAAACAGAAACACACCTCGTGAATATGATGTGTCATGCGTGGTCATGACTACTACCTCCATCAGGTGGGTCAGGGGCCTACAAAAAATAAACATTATGAATATTTTCATAACAAAAATAATATAAATTAAATAAATAAATATAGTATAAACATGCATCGTCTGATCCCCTGCACCATCACCTGGACGCACATATTGCCGCAGTGCTCTAACCTCAGCGACCAATTGCGCATTTACCTCCTTGGAAGCGCGCAGTCGTGCCTTGAAATCTGATAACTGCTATGTCATCTAAGCAATAGAAGGACCGACAACTGCAGCACGTGACACTACAAAATGAGGAATCCCTGTTCCATAGGTCAAACTATATCCATGCCCGTCCTGACCAATAATGCGATGAAAGATCTCATCCCTTCGCATGGGAAGCTGTCGCTGGTCCTCTGGCAGATGTTCTAACTCAGCTTCAAATTGAGCCTGTGAAATATTTAAATATATATACATATATTAATATACAGATTTTATATAAGTATTGGTAATGATTACAAGCACTTACTAACAATGTTGCGGCCTCTGGATCATTGCGATCGCGAGTCCTCATCCACACCAACATTTTATCAGTCAGTTCACCTTGCTCCTGCAACTGTATATGAATAGAATATAAACACAAAATCATATTAATTAATAAATTAAAAAATGAATAATAAATACCTCATGTCAGATCTGAGGCACATGACGAGTCCCGAGCCTGTGAGGTGGTCCCTGCAACGCTCGATTCTCAGAATGGCATGTTGACACCTTCTACATTCAATTCATTCAAATTTCAAAAAAATCACATATTCTTGAAAATATATATACTAAAATAAATATACAAACCGCAACACCCTTAGTAGATCAATATGCAACTAAATCACGCCACTGATCCGGGAGGACACCTCTTGGGACGTTTTCCAGAATGTCTGGGGCACCCACATTTGGTACCCAGTGGTCCCTCTTGACTTTTCCTTTATATTATTTCCACATCTTACGGCATTTTCTCATACACACTAGCCGAAACTCATCGGAACATACTTTCAAATTTTTTTATTAAAGAAAAAAATCACATATGTTATTATTGTTTATACATAGGGAATAAAGTAAAATGGTCTTCTTACCTGAACCTCCCTCCAAAGACGATCTAATGTGTCCTGATGGATAGAAGCCCAGTCATGCGTGGTCAATGGAAATTGATGTGGGTCACATATGATATGACTCACCTGACGAATAAATGCAGGGGAATTCCATCCCACAGGATGAAATACCTTATCAAAGGAAACATCAAACGTCGTGTCAGAATTCCATGATAATATGCCACGACCAGGGCCTCTCTTGTGAGAGGAAGAAGCAGTCGAGTCTGATCCTGTTGAAAACAATTTTATATATAATTTCACAGATGTTATAAATATATATATATATATATATATGTTTATCAATTACATAAAAAATAGAGACAATGACATTAAAACATACCTTGACCCTGAGACGTAGATGCCTCAGCTGGATGATGTAGATCTGCTGCCTCTTCCCCTAACATGTCTGCAGTCATAGAAAACATTAGTAAGGGGACTATCCAAAGTGTCCAAATGATAAATTGGATTTTTTTTTAAAAAATAAATCTTTTACAGTTGTTAATCAAACAAAAAGGGATTGAATAATTAGTTGTGACTGAATTTTAAAAAATCAGAAAGTTAACAAAACAGATATACAAATTATGTACAAAACCAATCAATGCATAGCCAAATTTCAAATTGAATTAATAAAAATTCAAGCATCACATGAACCAAATTAAGAATACCTCAATGGGAAGATACACTGACAATAACATCAATATAACATGAGTTAAATCACCCTAAATATTTATAACTGAATAAACATCCAAAAGTGAGGATTAAAACTTACATGGATTTATAAAATGGTTAGATAATTTATGATATCCTAGGCTGAATAGCGGCAAGGGAGATGAAGGTGAGGGAGGGGACAGGCAGTGGTGGTGTGGCGAGGGAGGGGATGAAGACGGAGGGGATGGTGGTTGGCGGGGTGCAGGGGGGTGTCCAGGGTGCGGGGGGGGGGGGGGGGGGGGGGGGGGGGGGCGGAGGTCGGAGGGCAGAGTGGTCCGAGGTCGGAGGGGGTGGAGGCCGGAGGCGGGTGGTGGGAGGCCAGAGGGCAGAGGGAGGCCGGAGGGCGGCTATAGAGAATAGGGCGGTCAGAGGGCGGCCACAGGGCGGAGGGCGGCTAGAGCCGGAGGGCAGAGGCGGAGGAAGGCCGGAGGGCAAGGCGGAGGGTGGCCGGAGGGCAGACAGCGGAGGGCGGAGGCTGACAGGGCGGAGGGTGGAGGGGGCGAGGGAGGGCTTGCGGCGACTGGGGAGGGCGATGAGGGAGGGCACGCGGTGACGGGGTTGGCGCGCAGTGAGGCGAGGGTTTGGGGGGGCACCGAAGCGGCGAGATGAGAGGAGGGAGGAGGGTTCGGGTGGGCGCCAAAGCCCCTCCTTTTTTTGGAAAAACCTAGCGACCGCCATTGGCGGTCCCTATTGGTTACCTATAGCGACCTCCAGTGGCGGTCGCTATAGGTAAGGGGGCTACAAAGCCCAGTTTTCTAGTAGTTAAAGTTTGAATAGTTAAGTACCCTTCTTTGAAAAATTTCTCTTTCCCAAGGTAAATCCCAATATCCTCCTCCCATCCATTATGGTATATGTTCTTCTGGAACCCGCTATTCGGACCAATGCCCCCAACTATGAGAAAATTTAGAGATTTGTGAGACAATATTTCTGTGTCACCCCTATAACCAACCCTTTAGGCAAGAACCTTACTATCCATACAACCCTGGGTGGAAAGAAAACCAATCTTATAGGTAAGGTGGTATTCAAAACCAACCTCAACATCCATGGAACCAACTGGGGAAGAGTATTCATCCACCACCACCCAGAAATCCTCAACCACAACAAAGGTCTTTCAAACAACCCCCTCTAAAACCCAATCCTAGACTAGAAGACATGATGAAATAAATGGCTACCAACAATCTTCAATTCCACTAAACCACCCAAGATTCCATACAAGACCTAAAAACCCAATTAGGTCAACTAGACAACTCGGTGGGGGAAATCCTCATGGGTCAGGTAAACTACCCTCTAAACCACTAGTCAACCTTAGGGATAAGGGAAATGTTAGTTACATCTCTATTAGGAGTGGAACTCAAATTAAAATCCAAATTACCCCTCTTTTAGAGTCATCCCCTACTAAGGAAAACATTGTCCCAACCATTGAAATTAGTCTGAATGTTGAAAAATCTTGTCCTGATAGAAGCCCTTCCAAAGGACAGAGTGTGTTTTTTGATGAGTCACATAGTCCAAACATTCATATTCTATTTCCCCAAAGTTCCACCTAACCAAGAAAACAAAAATAAATTGAACTTGATAGATAAATATTTCAAAATTTCAAAAAAGTGCAGGTCAACATTCCATTGATTGATTCTATGAAGCAAATTTCATGACATGCAAAGTTTATGAAGGATATTTGTACAAATCTAAGGTGACTTTATTATGATGAAAAGGTGAGATTGAAGAAGAACTTATCAACATTTATAGATCCATCACTTCCTACAAAATGTAATGATTCTGGAACATTCTCGATTCTGTGCACCATAGGGGAGTATTCATTTTCCAATGCTATGATTGCTTTAAGTTCTTCTATAAATTTGATGTCTCACTCCATTTACTCTTCATTTTAGGTCAGGGAACTGAAGCCCATAGGAATTTTTTTCAACTCTCAAACTGGAGTACAGCACACCCCACTAGTGTGTTTGAAAGATGTTCTTGTGAGAGTGCAAAATTTAATTTTTTTTTACTAATTTTTATGTGCTAAAAATGGAAGATGATAGGTTGAATGGAAATTTCCTGATTATATTAGGGATACCTTTCTTGGAAACTACCAAAAACATAATTAATGTCCATAATGGTACATTATATATGGAGTTTGGAGGTGACATTTTCCACTTCAATGTCCTTGATACTATGAATCACACCTCATAAGAACATTCCTATCTCTCTATTAATTCAATTTATGTACTCCCTTGCCCTAAAAAAACTTATTTTCATTCCCCTAGTCCCCTTTCCGAGTTTTCTTCATTGATTGAAATTCTAGGAAATGAATCATGCATAGAATGTTGTACCGATCTAGAAAAATGTCATGCATGTTTGTTAATTGATCATTTCTTAAACATTGAGGATCATATGACCATCGATGATATTGATAAGCTTGTAAAAGATCATTCCTCATCTAAGGATGTTACCATTGAGCAGTTAGATGGGATCAGAAACCTCTCACTTTCACATTCACTCCCATCAATACAATGTCCACCTAAATTGGAACTGAAACAACTTCCTCAAGATTTAAAATAATCATATCTTGGGAATGGAAACAAGTTTCCAGTCATCATTTCTAGTTCACTCCCTCGTGAGCATGAATTTAGACTGCTTGAACTTTTGAGGGAATATAAACAATCTTTGGGATGGACACTTGCTGAAATTCCAAGTATTATCCCATCAATTTTCACACATAATATATTGTTAAATGATGAGGCTAAAACAGTGATGTAGGCACAACGTCGACTGAACCCGAATCTCCTAGATGTTGTTAAAAAGGAGCTAACAAAATTATTTGCTACCGGAATCATTTACCACATATCTAATAACCAATGGGTTAGTCCAGTCCAAGTAGTTCCTAAAAAAACCAGTCTTATAGTAATTGAAAATGAAAACAATGAATTGGTTCCAACTCATGTGCAGAATAGTTGGTGTGTCTGCATAGACTATCACCGACTAAACCTACACTCTAGGAAGGACCATTTCTCATTTTCATTCATTGACCATATGTTAGATATGCTAGCAGGGAAGTCCCGCTACTATTTACTTAATGGTTATTTTGGATATTTTCAAATCCATATTGCCCATGAGGATCAAGAAAAGATGACCTTAACTTGTCCCTTTGGAAAATTTTCCTATAGGAGGATTCCATTTGGTTTGTGCAATTATCTGAGTACTTTCCAATGATGCATGGTTAGTATTTTATTGGATTATCTAGAGAATTGCATGGAAGTTTTCATGGATGATTTCACTATTTATGGCTTCTATTTTGATGAATTCTTGAGTAGTATTGGTTCATTCCTACGTATTTGTATTGAGAAGAATATTATATTAAATTATGAGAATTTTCATTTCATGGTGTGATAAGGTATAATATTAGGACATGTCATCTCTGTGGACGGTATCCAAGTAGATAAATCAAAAGTGGATGTCATTTCTTCCCTACCATTCCCCAAAAATGTGTGGGATGTGTAGTCATTCCTAAATCATATTGGATTTTACTATCGTTTCATTCATGAGTTTAGTAAAATTTCACTCCCCATCCCCCGCTTACTCTAAAAATAAAAAGAATTTGTTTTTTATAAAGAATGTGAGGAAAGTTTTGATATATTGAAAAGGAGTCTCACATCACCCCTGGTAATCCAACCACCTCGGTGGTATTTACCAGTTGATATCATGTGTGACACCTCTAACTATGCAGTTGGGGTAGTCTTATCACAAAGGTTTAATTAAGCTCCATATGTCATTACATATGCCTCACGTACACTGAACCCTACCCAAGAAAACTACACCACAACTAAAAAATAATTTCTTTCCATTATGTTTTCCTTGGATAAATTCAAGTCATTCCTTTAAGGGTCTAAAGTAATTGTGTTCTCAGACCATTCATCTCTTTAGTATCTCCTCAAGAAACTAGAAGCCAAACCACGTCTCATTCATTGGATGCTTCCTACTTCAGAAATTTGATCTATAATTTAGGGGTAAAAAGGGATCTAAGGATGTGGTGGTTGACCATATCAGTGGGATCCTCCCATCATTAGACATTGACTCATCCCCATGTATTCCAATAAATAACATGTTTCCTAATGATAAATTGTACCGAGTAAAAGATTATATTCATTAGTATTCTGAAATTGTAAATTATTTGGTAGCATCTTGCATTATTGCTGAATTCAACCAAAACCAGGTCATTTGTATAAAACATGAGTCTTGTTGGTACATTTGGGATGACCCCTAACTTTGACGCACATGTAGTGATCAAGTTCTCAAGAATTATGCTCCCAATAGTGAGTTTCATCTTGTCCTTAGGTTATTCTACACTCTTGATTTTGGGGTCCACTTTGGTCCCCAATGAACTGCTTACAAGGTCCTTGATTCTAGTCACTTTTGGCTAACATTATTTTGGGATGCCCATAATTTCTATAAATCTTCTCCTCACTGCTAAATAATGGGGAATGTATCTAAAAGAAATGAAATTCCACAACAACCCTTACTCTTTCATTATATTTTTTATGTTTGGGGCATTGAATTTATGGGAACATTCCCTAATTCATTTGGGAACTTGTACATTCTTCTAGAAATTGATTATGTGTCAAAATGGGTAGAGGCGCGATCTACAAGGACAGATGACTCCAAGACAGTTTTGTAAATTTTGAGAACCCAAATTTTATGTAGGCTTGGATTACCTAAGTTCATCATCAATGACCAGGGTTCTCATTTCTACAAAAGGGTGGGTATCTTCGAAAATCCATACAATGCCAAGTTAATAAAAATGGATGCACAAAATGAACAAAATAAATCCCGAAAGCCGCATATAAAGTTCAAAAGGGGGTTTGTCCATTGATTGTGTGAAAAAGAATGAGTATCCACATTTTTAAGTATCTCCTGATGTTTCAAAAAAAATATAAAAAAAACATATATGCCTATAACTGAATCATAATAAAATTCATTCAGTTTTCTTTTCAAATAAGCCATTTTTTTGTGGGAAGTGTCAATTGAGTGTTGGAGTGTTGCTCACTCTGCCTCCTCCACTGCTGCCTTAGTATGAATAGCCTCAATAAAAGAAGATATATCTTCATCTCCTTGGTGACTGGTCTCTAATAAAGATGATTATTCTAGAAGATGGGATCTGTAATTAGCTATGCATGTTTCATATTTTGTTATTTCTACGGTCAGGAGATCCATATGATCTTGTAGCTAAGAGACTACATGATGTCTCTACTCAAGAACCTCTAATTCTTTCCTTGTTTTTGGGGCCAGAGAACCTTTATCATAAAAATTGCACAGGTCATTCTCACTATCAAGTAGTCATTTCATGTCAGGATAATTTTTACCATGATATTATATAATGGCTAACAGTCAAAGTTGACTACCCCAAGATCATGAAAGAGCTAGATAATGTGTTCCACTTGTCCATGAAAAATATCAAAGGG
Organism: Viscum album; assembly: GCA_963277665.1. Taxonomy (NCBI): domain Eukaryota; kingdom Viridiplantae; phylum Streptophyta; class Magnoliopsida; order Santalales; family Viscaceae; genus Viscum; species Viscum album. Next base: position 82,749,168 of record OY728119.1, read on the forward strand.
AGTCTTAGTTATCGGGGTATGGATCTACTACCAAATTATATTGTGTAGTACTTGGTACTTCACAACTTTTAGAGAGGTTATGTTGGAAGGAAGAATGATTGATTGAGTATGTTCAAACACCAAATCTACTGAATGAAGAATTAGATAAGCTAGCAAATAAGTGAAAGGATCAGTCACATGTGATCCCCTTTCATTCAATGTATCATCCGTCACTAGCACCAAAGATCCAACCTCATTAAAAAATACCATCCCAATAATGGGAGACTCACCACCATGATGGGAGCACTTCTTTAAAGGCTCCCTTGAGACTTTAATCAATTCCATCATTGTTATATACATGGGGTATAGTGAAGCACAGGGCTTTTCCACCTAACATACTAACTAATTTAGTACACAACTCATATATGCTTCTACCCAGGCTTGAGTATAGTCCCAAGACAAGCAAAAGGGAGTTTTGGTAGGGGAAAATGATTTCATTGTTTGTGTCCTTGCATGTCAACATAAGCCAAAATTAGTGAATGAGCCCGATATAGCGCTCCCCCTTCAGACCATCTAGGGGAAGAGTAGATATCATTTGAATGTAGCTAAACTGGTGGGAAAACCAGTAAGGGTTATATGGATCACTGATAATAATCTTGTCCAAACAAGCTAAAAGAACCCCATCTCAGAGAGATATATTATATGACCGCTCATCAAGAGTGACAAATCCATTATCAATAACAAGTCTGGTTGGTGAAGGATATGGAACAAAGTTGAAATGATCATTTTGGATCAACAGGATAATAATGTCATTATAATCTAGTGACATCACTTTAACCCCAGAAACATCCAAAAATCCGGGGTGGGATATTAGTGGTGTTTTGATATTTTTAACACCAAAAATTATCCTCTATCTGTCCGGATAAGAATTGGAAAGGGATGAAAATTCATAAGGGAGTATTGCCTTGTTGTATGTATCCAAGAAGTTGATAAATACAGACAAGGGTTGGAACAACTAGATTTTGAGGCCACCCATATTCCAATTGGTCTACTATTACCAACGTACTTTCCCATATGCCCAAATGTGCATCCCTGATAGGGAAAATCCACTCATTCAAAAACATGGATAGAAACCTTGTAAATTTAAGGTTCATGGATACCTGTAGTCTCACATGGTATCCCCATGAAGTGTACTCCCCATCTTCTAAAATGGTTCAATAAGAGCCTAAACTATCTCAGACTTGCTAAGAAGGGCACTGATGGGGGTGCATATTGGTCGTTCTCGTTCATCTATGATATAAGAAGATATTAATGAAATCCTTGAAAGAGATGAACATGAAAAGGTTTAGATCCTTCCTTAGATTCTCCTTCACAATGTTGATCATGTCTTATTCTAAGGCCTGAGTTTGTTCGGGGTTATCCCAAACGTTCACAACTAGGATAAATTTTTCATATACTTCTCCAAATGGAGGTATCCCTCCTAACTGATACACATCCCAGAGGATGATCCCTACCTTGTTATGGGATAGATAAAAGGAATTGGTGTTAGGGAACCAATGGCTGATCATTTCTATAATAAGTTCTGATTGATAGTACACAATAGACTAGGAAACCCATGTCATCTCATACAGATGGATAGACCTAGTTAGTCAGAGAATTCTATATAGCTCTACCTAACCCAAAATGGCCATACCCATTCATTAGAAAAGTTCTTACCTAGGAAAAAGTACCACTTTGATCCCAACCCAATTTTTAGGTCATTTAGAGATGAGTTGATTATTATCTAATAACTCCAAGTAATTGGATGATGGGAAAGATCACGACTATTCAGACCCAAAGGGGAGTTAGCCAACATATATGAAAGCTCCTGAAGTAGTGCTACAACCAATTGATTATTTTCATAAATTTTAGTTTGAATATAATCCAGAAAATATGACATATAGTGGGATGGGAGACTATAGTTGTAGTGACCTTGATCCTAGTATCCCAGGTCCAGTTCCATACTTCATTACATTGGCATAATATATAAGGAATCACATCATAAATCACTGAATAGTTTAGTATTCTTGGTAAACTAGATACATACATGAGTCTTACATTACATTTGAATATAAAAATTACAACATAATTTTTTTTATTTAGAGAATGAATTTATTCTATATAGAATATCCTTTCATATCAATTATAGTAAAATTAATGGAATCATGATGAAAGGAAACAAAATAAGGGTTATCTCAAATACCCAGTAAGGGTTAAGTACAATGGAAGTTATCATGAATAAATAATCATAATAAATATGGAAAGGTAAATAACTAAACATACATGACATTTAAATAACTCTAAAATCATGAAAATATATGGAATAATCAATATAGACAAGTAAATATCTAAAAACACATGGCATTTAATCAATAACTGATAATGAAATGCATCCATAGATGATGTCATAATAAAAATCTCCTGGATAGTAATAACTGAATACTGAATGAAGGAAATGATTAATCATTGGACATCATGTTTCCCAGGTACATGATACCTTTACCATCAAGAACTTTCACAAGATAGTTTAGAACATACTAATTTCAAGACCTTTCACAAGATAGTTTAAAACATACTTGTTACAAACACAAAGGGTTTGTCCAACTGATTTCGTCTCGTAAGACTACTGATGCATCTATGGGATTTAATTAACCAGTACCCAACCCATGTATTGAATGTAAAAAGTATTAATCGTATATTTAATAATCTATTTAACTCATACACAATGTGCCTTATCAAATATCTTTATTTAGTAAAGGATGCGAATTTATCAATTTTTTCCCAGTTAATCAAATAACTTTCAAAGTAAACACCATATGTAAAAATGGTACATGACTTAGGAAATAATAATATATTTAATATAAATTTAATTTCCACTTAAAAATGGTTACAATAAAGTGATTGTTTCAATAGAAAGTTAACAATCACAAAAGAAAGTGAGATTGCATAATAAATCTTACCATTTGGTAATTTCCAAGTCAAACCCCCTTGGATAAAATGATTTAAATTGAAACATAAAATACCATAAAGAATTAATTGTTCATGATATTAAATTTAAAAGGGGTTTTATATGCAAATAGTGAAATAATATAAGTTCATAATATAATTTATGTCTCAAAGAAGGTAAATTGAGATAAAAAAACCCTTACCATGTGCTCTATTTTTGGTTGAATCATGCTTTAACCTTCTATATAATGGTTTTAAGCATTTTATTAACTTATAATATAACCATAATCATATTTATAATATCATATATAACCCTGTTATAACATTTTAACACATTTTTGTTAACAATATCTCATTATTTTCATTGTTTTAGGTGTAATTGCTTTATTTTCTCATTCATTATTTTTCATGAAAGTTCTAATTCTTGTACATATTATATAATTTAATCATATAAATAATCATAATAATTAAATAATTATCATATTTTACATCAATTATAATTTTAAAACCAATCATGAATGATGGTTACAAAAAAATATGTATGTTACGATCATGGAGACAGTAGGTCGTACGTACGCATAAGTAACATTTTTCATTTTTCAATGATCATTATGGAAAGGGTGTGAGTAATATTTTATCTTTAAATAATTATCATAATATCATATATACCATATTATTTCTTTAATTGTACTTATATATATCATTAATGTGGTTTGGTGATGAAAATAGAGTCACGTAGCTTTGTGAAGGTGGTAGTCCACACGTACACGAACTATGTTATCATCTTTCATTGAGTAAAAAGTAATAAAATAAAATGATATATTGTATTTAAAAAATGATAAACATTTCAATAATATCATAATTATTTCATTTATATCACATATAATCATTAAAATTATTCTTTATAACAGTCCATATAAAGTGTTAGTGAAAGATGAATCACATCGCTTTGTGAGGCGGTAGTCTGATGTACACATGAGCGACATTATCGTGTCTCCTACAGAATGGAAAGTAATAAGTTATATATTATATAATGAATCCATAGGTATAATTATGTTATATATAGATATATATATCATATATATACGTTAGATCCATCATAATACCAAACCTTGAAAGGTGGTAATGGAAAATGAACGATATCGGTTCGTGAGGCAGTAGTCTGTCATGCACACGAATGATGATTTCATAACCTATTTGATAGAAGTTGAGATGGTTTTAGATAATTAACTTATTATAAAAATATCCCAGTATATTTAATATAGTTATTCTATTATATTATCATGTTTTAATAAAAATTTAAGGATTTGGAGAAAGAAGTAAAATAAAGACACTCGTTGAAGAACATTACCTCTTCTTCGGGTATCCTCCTTATGTTTACACTAAAGCCTTCAAAGGTTGGATTTATACCCAAACTATGTCTTCTAGGATGAGGTTATAAGAGTTTTTAATTTATTTTTTTAGGGTTTTGATGATACAAATGGCTTGATATGTGTGTATAAGTGAGGGGGTGAGTTCCCTTTTATAGTTGAGGAGGAGTGACACTTCTGTAAATACCCAAAAAAGTATTCACTATTGAGAGGTCAATATTACCTCAAGTGGGTACAAGATTGATAATTAATTGGTTGTAAGTATTATATTATCGATTCAAACCTCCACCACATAATATAACACATTTTTTAAACATTTTTTCTTTAACTTCTATGTTTCCTTATTTTTACCATTTTGGTTTTCTCTACGATAACTAGTTTTCTAACCTAGGTAATTTATCCCTTAAGACTAAATCAAAGTGATAATATTTAGATAATTTATACCCAATAATTATAAATATTAAATCCAATTTATCAAATAAAAATCATATTTGTGTTGATAATTTATTTTAACATAAGTGCATAATCATTCAAAAACATTGTTTTAACATTAATTGTGCTAACAAAGTTTTTACTATTTATGGGTCAATATAATCATTATAAAAAACAATTGGCCCATTAATGGAACATAGTTGATATTTTTTATCATTTAAAAATCACTTGGAATAATATAGTATTTTTAGTAATTTTAAATTATTTAATAAAATATAATTTATCCTAAAATAACATTAATGTCAATTTTGAAATTATTCATTTAAATTGAATTTTAAAAAATAAAGACAATGATGAAATTATAATCTATTATTTTCACACCTATTTAACAATATATATTCATTTAAAAAATAATGGAACGCAATAATTCATTAAATTTACTTCACTTTTATTTTTTTTAGTATTAGCTATTTTTTTATTAACTAAATAATTACTGTGTTGGAATTTCTTAAGAATTTTAAGTAACTAATTCATATATAAATATTAAAGATAAATTATTATTTTAAAAAATGATTTATATTTAAAAATAATATATATAACCAATCTGATGTTATTTTTTTCCTATCCCAAAGCATTATAGATATTAAAAGGAATAAAAGTATCTTTTTTGCCTTTTTCTACTTAACTTATTATATGGTTCATATTCAAAGGAAAGTAGAAATTGATTTCCATATTTCATATAATTTTATAAAAAATATCTAAATAAAATTATTCAATGAAATTAAGATAATATTTTAGGTCATTTTTACTCTTATAATTCTAGTTTAACTCAATGGTAAACCCATTTTTACCTTAACCACAGTAATTAGTTTTTATTACATTCACTATTAATTTTTGTAAAAAAATTAAGTTAAACTTATTATATATTATAAGGTATTTTTATTCCAAATATGGAATCCATTTTTTCAAATTCAATTCATATATGTGGAAAATTTTAATTTAAAATTAATCCTGCATACATAACGAGAAAGTGGGGTTTTTTAAGAGAAAATGTTTAAAAGTTTGAAATGTTTTATATCAAAATTCAATATAAAAATGATTAAAATTACATAAATTAGATTAATTGATATAAAATTTAACTACTTTTAGTTTAAAACCAATTCAAAATATAATTTTACATTATAAATTATGTAAACGAAAAGCCAATTTTCAATTAAAATTCAGTATTTTTTACCATTCATTGGAAAATGAAATATTTCAAAAAAAATACCAAAAAAATTACCCTAAGTTAATTTTGGTATTATGATTTAAAAAATTATGTTTATTTTTTCAAATAATTTTTCTAAAATTGTTAAAAATTTATTTTAAATTAAGTGTGCAAAGCATGATTAAATGGTCTTTTAGAAAAAATATTGTTTTTTAGAAAACATTTTTTCCTTTTAAATGATTATTATTTTATTTATAATCAATAGATAGATAATAAATGTGTGTAAAATATATATTTTCATAAGTTATTTAATAATATTCTTAACCTTCATACCAATGGCTAGGTGATAATTGTCATATAATAATATTAATAATATATTATTGCTCGGTAAAACTCAGCCTTTCATGTAACACAAACTAAACTTGGTGTTGCGTGTAATGCAAGCTATTGAACAGATTGAATTTATTTTAAAAAATAAATATAACGTAAAGTATTAGGATGTTATATTTCCTTTTATTCTTGGTGTTTCACATCACATACGTTATTGAATAAAATTTTATTCTTTTATAATTTTGAGGTGTTATATTCTCCCCAACTTAAATAAATTGTGTCCTCACAATTTAAAATTGATCTTGGTAATCAAGGGTTTGATATTTGAAAATTACTTTATTGAAAAACCCACTTCATAAAAGGGTTAATAAAATATCCTCTTAATAAGAGAGAAAGTAAATTACAAAGGTTATCTGGAATAAATTGCATAACTAGGTTTCTGAGTATGAGAACATAGGTGGGAAATAAAAACATTGACATGGAAGAGAAAACTAACACCCTCATACTGATGGGGAGTGATAAAGAACATTGATCATAAGAAATTTGAAGTTCCCAATCAGGATCTATGTATCATTGAGAGGGGGAGGGGGTGAATCAGTGATATCTTTTCTTTTTAAGTTTCCTTCTTTTTGAAACAACTTTTGCCTCATGTAAAAGAGTTTATTCCCTGCTGAACACACACAACCACAGGAACACAAGATTTACAAGGTTCACTACTCAACAAGAGTAGCTACGTCCTTGGTATGGTACGAAAATAATCCAGTACCACACAATCCACTATAAAACAATACTTTGATGTGGAATACAATGAGTAAGATATACCCTTACACTTGTGTAGCACTTGGAAAACAATCCGCAAGTGTGTGTGCCCTATTAGCACAAATAGGGAATTACAGTATTTCAGTGCTTCTTTACAAATGAGCAGGTGTATTCTTTTAAGTACAAATCTTCACTTTCTTACCCAAAATCTAGTAAGAACTATCTTACGCATAGCCTAATACGTGAGAAGACCCCAAATCTTTTACGCACCCTTTTAGGTTTCTTGTGTGCACCTTTTATGCCAGGCGTGCAATATTTGACTTTTGTCGTGAAACACCTCTTGCACGTAACTTCAATCTTGCACGCAACTCTCTTCTTGCGCGCAACTTCTCATTCTTGCTCACAACTCTATTTCTTTCACGCACTCTCCTTTTCTTAATATTTTTATATGCCTCAGAGCTTGGGATTTCTCAAAGTGTTGAGCCTACTTGATGTGAAGGGTTCACCTCTTATTTATAGACCTCTTTGAGCCCTACGTGAAAAAACCCCAATGAGTCGCGCAAGATCCCGAAGCGTCACGCAAAACCCCATTTGACGTCGCCTTGGGTGCATAAGTCTCTCCTGTGCTAACCTCATCTTTCGCACACTTCATCAAATCTTTCATGCACTTCATGCCTTTACCATTTTTCAAAGTTGGAACTCAAATCAATCCTCGCACGCAAAACCCCATTTTACGTCACCTTTGGAGTGTAAGTCTCTTTCACTCCAACCTCATCTTTTGGGCACTTCTTGAATCTTTAACACACTTCATGCCTTTTCCATTTTCTAAAGTTTGGACCTCGAATCATACCTTGTGCGCAAGATTCCAAACTACCTTCAATCTTGCGCACAAAAACCAATCTTGTGTGCAAAACCCAATATTTCACGCAGGCTTCTCCTTTTCCATATTTTGATGTTTGGACCATGGACCTCCATTTGCACGCAACATAAAAATCCATCTTCAAACTTGCACGCAACATCCTTTTCCAAAAACAAAATTCTTCATCTCTCGATTTTCAGGCCCTAAAATTTGGCAAACATTGGGAAACGATGCCACCTTAAAATATTCTTTGGAAAGAACACCAATGTTGCTTCACCATCATCTGGAATATTCAACAAAAAAATGCTTTCATCATGAACCATATCTATTGTGATATATAGTATTTGATCGAACACCTTTAGCATCATCATATTTTCATTGGGAAGTACTGAAACTTACCTATATTCCGATCAAAACTGTATATGACTGGAATCATCATTTCTCCCCCTTTAATTCATAAGGATTACATCAAAAGTTCTCATAACTTATGATATTTTTGAAATACATATCATCAAATCATTGTCTGGTTTACAATTCCTTTACAAAGTGAATTGAATTATCTTCTTTGACAACAAAAAAACAACACTCTGTAATAGAAAACTCTTCTTACTTCCTTATCCATCCAAATTGGTCCCAAAAAAATAGATGATCTAGAGAAGTTTGATGACCACAAAACAATAAACCAAATAGGTGTGAAAATGGTCATTGATATTTGATGTCCTATGCGTATTGGAGTCGTTACTTCCTCCAACGTGAATAAAATTTGAATTTAAAATTTATCCCAAACTTTCACCAACTACTAAGACGTAGTGTAGTGGGAGTACGGGTTTGAATCCACGTGGAGACTACTATTTCAACTTTGAGAGTATCTAGTTTCTAAACTTATAAATAAGTCATTTCTAGAAGTCTTTAGTTTGAGAGTTTGGTCAAAGTTCTATTTGGGATGACTATAAATGATAAACGAGGGGTCGGGATCAAGTCGAGTATCTGTTTGAAGGATGTATTTTAATTATAACCTTGGAAAGATCATATGTCTTAGTCTGCAAAGAAAATAGGGGTCACTAGTTGTCTTTGGTCTTAGCGTCCTAATCCTATCTAGGAAGTAGTTATTCCGTGGTCAGGAGGTAGCTACATCCTAGGTGCATTAATTATGGATTTCTGAGCAGAAAGTCTCCTAAGCTAGTCGTCGTAGCTTAGTCTACTTCAATTAGGATAGGTTCATTTGTTTGACCATCCCATGGTCAGGGACGTTCAAACAAATGGGATAGACTGAGGTTCATATCCTAGTTATTAATTCAATTAGGCTTACCAAGTTTAGATTAGAAGGTATATTTAATTATGTAGATACATCTAGCTTAATCCTTACCCCTAAGAAATTCAGCTACTCATTAGGGATAGTGGAATAACAAAATAAACTAGATAAATCATGCTTAACAGAATTATATATATATATATAAAAGATATTATAGGATGATGAAGAGAAAACATGCATAGGAGAATTATGAATTAAACTAAATTACTTAATTGAGACAGAAATCATAATTGAAATTTAAGCGCAAAATGGGGAAAATAAGGTATTGAATAAAGTAAGCTCCACATCTCTTTAATTGAAAGAAATTTGAAAAAAAAAATATGAATAAATTGAGTTAAAAATGGAAAATAGTAAGAATGGATCACAGGGAATCGAGAGGGGAGAAGGAAGAGATCTCTCTATATCCTTTAATGCTCTGCCGCTCCATTCCTTATATAGGAATTTTTTGTCACGATATGTACCTATGGTACATGACATGTACCCTCAATCTGTGTCATTTTCCTTTGGATCTCTAGCGTGGCACGCGGTTCTCATGGATAGGATGTTTGACCAGGTACACAACATGTAGACTTGGTTCACGATGTGTACTCTAGCGCGGTATCTTTTGTGTGGAATCCTCATGAATTTATCGCTAACCAGTTTGACTGGATGTCACGATGTGGCTAGTCTGGTCATGACATGTAGTAGTTTTTTTCTTTCTGGATTCGTGGTCATGACTTGGCCTCACGGCTTGGGTTAGGCTGTGATCCTCAGACACAGGATGTGAATTACATTATCACGACGTGTACTTGGATGATTCTATACTTTTTCTGCCTTTTCTTTCTTGAAAACATGTGAAGCTTTTTCTTGTAGAATTAGACACATACCACATGCATTATCAAATAATTAAATGAAAACTATGAATAAATGATAGCAAAGTATATATACAAATGAGTCTTATCAAATCCCTCCATACTTGAACAATTTCTTGTCCTCAACCAATATGTCTCAACAATGATTTCATAAAGGATAAGCAATTTTTAAAGCAAGAAATATTCATTATGTCCATGAAATTTAATTAGTTGTAAGCAGAGAAAAGTCAATTTCCAAAATTAAACCTGTATAGATAGTTAGTCATGCCTCATAGTCTAGTTTTCAAAACAAATTCTAGTCTTCTAATCATAACCTCTTAACTGTTCCTTAAGTTATATGCCTAATTGTAATCTACATCACCATTCTTTTCTCTCATCACTTATGGTAGAAAATGTGAGTATAGTTATGCTCGTACCCTGAGTACATGTTCTTAACCATAGTCTTGCACTGGTTTTATCATCTCTACTGTGTAAAGACAAGCACAAGATTAATCTTGAGGGCTTTAAGCAATTGGGTTCTGATGACTCTGTGGTTGTGGTTAGGTAGGTAGAATATGAAAATTTGGGCTCAAAAAGGAGGGTAAGATCTATAGTACAATACATAAAGTGAAAGAATAGATGTGATGAAGTTCCTCCTTCTGGATGGTCAAGTCTGTACCCCATCAGCTCAGGTGGGATCCATATGTATGGAAAGTATGTATACAATGAATTGATTCTGTTTCTTTCCTTTTTCTTTTTCTTTTTCATTTTTATTTTTTGAAAGTTATGTCTAGGATAGATCTTGCATCTATCACCTAACCACATATGATCCTTCAAGGGATTCATCGGTCTGGAAAATGGTGATTTTTGACCTTCCTAGTACATGACCCATATCAATTTTTCTTTATTTTCAAATTTTGCAAGGAAACAGAATATGAATGAGTTACAAAAAATGGTATATGGATCACAACCTTTTAGTAAGGTGAGTGCATTGTGCATCTCTGAAAGTGGAAGCATCCCATGCTGTCTGAATGTCTCCCCCCACACTTATTCAAAAATATCTATGAGAGTTACACCAGATCAAGGTAGAAAGGGAAATAGGATTGTAATAGCTTCATTCTAATAGGTCATTCATGGAAACTATAGGCTAAATAAAGTATAGATGTCATGTGGGTTTCCGGGAAAGTGGCTATTAAAGAATGCCTCAATCATTTTAAATCCATACTTGTTCAGTCATATTTTTGATAAGATCTCAGTGCATGTTCTAGTTGGTTTACAAGCCCCAGGTATCTCTCAAGAAATATGCTCAGAAAAGAGTATGAAATTGAAGGTTTAGAGTCCCCTCAGGTAGTGAGAATCAATAAAAAACTCGCAATCACAAAGGGCATAAATCTTACGTAATAGGTTAATTAGTCATTATTTTGAAGATTTTGAATTTTAATTAATTCCCTAAACTCAGAAATCATTCTAAACCAATCTAATTATGATTAAAACAGATTCCTTAACACTTTTCTACTTAACCTTTTCTTTAATTACAAGGGCATAATGATTCTCAGGTTTAAATCATGTTTATTATTCAGAAAAATGTCTCCAAGACAAGTGAGAATAACAAAATTTCAAGCGTATCATCAGTGTAACTGTGAGAAGACCCCCCACCACACACACACACACTGAAAATGAGACAGTGTCCCTAATGTCTATGAAAGATAGGTGAGAGTGGTGTGTCAGTGATTACTATAGTTTTTTTGAAATGGAATATTGGATAAAATGAAAATAAGAGGGAATCAAGAGCTTCATAGGAAAAGTGATATGCCATAGGGGTGTTTGTGCTGTCGTGACATGAATATCCAGTGTACCTACAAAAGTGTTAGAGAAGGAAATCATTAACTAGATAAAAAAATTTAGTCCACAGATATAAACAATTGTAATATAAGATAAAAGGGAAGGCACACATAGTGAGAAACTAAGAGAGTCATTTTATTGAAATGCTGGTAAGTTTACAATGTAGATACATGCAATACATAAATGAAAAAAGAAAATGGAATGAACTAGACATGGCAACAACAATGTGAAAAAACAAAGATGAACTATGGGTTTCCTCCCATAAAGAACTAATTAAACGTCATCATCTAGATGGGTGGATAGAGGTTATTGTCAGATGGTCCACCGACTCAGTTGCTCCTTTTCCTCTTACAGCTGCTAGAGGCAGTGTTCACAATCTCATGTGGTCTATTTGGTGAGTTGATTACTTTGGGTGCAGCCGTGTGAGTATGAATGAGGTGTGGTAAGAATAGAATCATTGGGCGCAATGGTTTCTTCTATTGTTGAATGGAAAAAGATAGCTTGTGAAGCTGTCAGACAAGGTCTAGGATGTGCTCAAGCACCCGTTGTTCTAATACTGTTGGTGGGACTAGACCATCAAGGATGGAATATGATTCTGAGGAGCTTGACATGCTAAATAAAAGACATGAAAATAAAAACACAACATAGTGTAAAAATGAATACCCAAGTATATATAGATATTAGTAAGTCTATACAAGGGGTGGAACCAAAATGATAGAAAAACAACTAGCCTAAGTACATGGAAAATCCCCAAAAATCCCAAAAAATAGAGAAAAATGCATATCATATATCTACTCCAAAAATATCCTCGAGCATCATCCCACTGCACAGTGTCTCGATCAACAGGCTGGGGGTAGTCGTTTCAGCATCAGTAACAGTTGAGGATGGAGGTGCAGCAGCGGTGGGTAGTGTGGTAGTAGAGGGATGGGGATGGGTTGGGGTAGTGGGTGGTGAACTTCTGATCTAGACTGGGGTCATGGGTCTGGTAGCTGGATCAATGAATGGGACCTCAGGGGTGGCCTCGGTGGTAATGCCCTTTCCCCTACAAGCCTACTCTGCCAGAAACTCCTGTTGTGCGGAAGGGTCAGTGAAATCGGTAGGAAGGTCCTACTTGCTGGATGTGGGTGGTGGAATATTGGAAAAGGATGGGCCGGCTAGGGTGGGTGTGGGTGACGGTGTGTAAAATGCAGCATGTTCAATGAATGGGAGATGGAGGTGGGCTGATATTTCATGCAGATTCGTCAAAACGCACTAGATATCTTCCTGAATATCAGTAAGTGTGTGAAAGGATGGTAGTGGTATGGTTGAAGGGGTGGTGTCGGAGGTGGTTATGGGTATGGGTGTAGTAGGCATGGTTGTCTAAGGTGGGTGGGGTGGCTCTATTGCTACTACTTCGGCGGGCTACTCATAAGGTGTGGGCTCCTGGACGCCTAATGCCCAGAAATATAAGTCTCCCTCCTTGACCAGTATCATCATATTGTGCAGGAGCACAAGATCGATTAGCTCTAGTGGTTCAACGGAGGTGAGGGGCTTCAAAGTGTCAAAAACCTCTAGGTATCTGGCCAAGCAGGTGATGAAAGATCCACCCATGAGTGTGTGTGTCCGTTGTTCCAGGATCCTATAGTACTGAGCGAACTGGGCTATTATGTTGATGGCTGGGCCTCCCACTACTACTGCAAGAATCAACACATCCACCTAAATGATGCTGCCATGACTCTCAACCTGAGAAAACCATCCATGTTCCATGGCTCGATGTAAGATGCGTAAAGCTGGACTCCACGTCTGAGTGGACTTAGTGATGCGTGGGTTGTGATGTGACTGGGGGTCACAGGCTATCATAGGCCATAACTGCACGGAGATTTCTCAAGGTGGCTGGAGCTAAAGCATTGGATAAATGTACGAAATGAAAAACTCCTCGGTATAAATGCCAAGCCTGACCCCAAACTCAGAAAAATTAAACTCGTGTGGGTGGCCACCTAGGAATAAATAGAGGTTGTCGACGCCCATCTCAAAGGTGGCCAAAAACTCCAAAAACAACTCCCTATATATCTCCTCTCAGACCTCAAGAATGGTAGAAATGTGAAGAGCCTCGAGGAGGTTAGCGATAGCATCTGCAATATTCAACCGGGTGAGGATCCTCATGTTTAGGGTCTTATTTTTCTACATGAACTTCGCCTATAACCTGATAATATTAACCCTGTGCATTGGGTTGGAGAAGAATAAGATGGGTTCTAGGTGCAGGTCCTCATCATTGGAAGTCGTGGTGGTGTTGAATCATGCCTAGGGGCTGGTGCAGCGCGGGCAGTTGCTGGTGTAGGAGGTTCATCTGCAGAGGTCCACAGACACTTAGAATCAGTCTATTCCTCGGATGGTGAGGACGAGGAGGAGGAAGAGGTAGTAGAGGAGGGTTGTGTCCATTTGTTGCGTGCCATTGAAAGTTGGAGAGTGGTTCATAACAGTGAGGGAGGGGGAGAGGTTGGGTTGGGTGTCACATCCATAAGGGAGAGGGAGAGGGAGGGGTTTGTGCGATGGTGAGGGAGAGGAGTGGGAGATGAGGCATTGGGGGGGAAGTGTGGGTCGTGACATTATGGGTCATGACCTACAGTAGTTAAAAACTGAACTGAAAGTGGTCATGACGTGTATGTTTCTGTCACGTCGTGAATTGGAGGAATGTTGATTTTTTTAGGGTAAAAAAGATACACATCGTGACCATGATGTTCACGATGTGTACTTAGCTCTTGGTTTCCCATTTTCCTTGTTTCTTCCATGCTTCATCTTACTTTAAATGGAAGATTAATCATCAACAATCCTAATCTAACTTACCTAAAGATTTCATAACCTGGGTTTCCTCCCATTTAGTGCTTCCTTTAAATTCGGTAGCTTGACTCCTTTTAAGTTTTAGTGGAACTTAATGCTGAGGACACAACCTTCCTGGAACAGTTCCTAAAAGATCTTCAACCTTTGACCATTTACTTTGAAGGGCAGTTCTTCATCTCATTGAATTTCGATTGTTCTATAAGGAAAATGTGGAAAACATCAAAAGTACCAGACCATCATGACTTTAACTTCCCTGGTAATGGTCTTAATCTAAAATTGAATAGAAAAACCTTATTCCCTGGAGTAAAGTTATGTCTTGTAATTCGTTGGTCGAGCCATTTTTTTGTTTTTTCCTTGTAAATCCTTGCATTTTCATATACATATCTCTTAATTTCTTTCAATGTGGTTAATTTCAATAATTATTTCTCTCCAAACTTTTCTAAATCTAGATTCATCTTTTTAATTTCCTAAAATGAACAATGTTCCAATTCCACTAGAAGATGACATGGTTTACCGTAAACTAGTCTAAATGGGGTGGTGCCTATGGGTGTTTTGTATGCAATTTGGTATGCCCATAATGCATCATCCAATTTTAGGATTCAATAACTTCTACTAGTGTTGATAGTATTTTCTATGATTTTTTTCACCTCCCTATTTGACAATTCAACTTGCACGCTTGTTTGTGGATGATAGGGGGTTCCAATGTTTTAGTGAATGCCATATTTTTTAAGAATCTTTTGTACTGGTTGATTTGAGAAATGTTTTATGTGATCACTAATGAGTAGTCATGGAAATCCTAAACATGCAAACACATTCTTTTGAAGAAAATTCATGACCACCTTCATTGTGTCATGTGTTATGGCTTCGACTTCAACCCACTTAGAGACATAGTCTACTGCGACTAGAATGTAATTCCTGCCATGTGACGAGGGGACTGGTCCCATAAAGTCAATACCCCCAAACGTCAAAAACTTCAACTTCCAGAATGGGGTTTAGTGGCATCTCATTTCTTTTATTGATGTTCCCCATTCTTTGACATCTATCACATTGATGGCAGACTCTCCTAGCATCATGATGCAATGAGGGACAGAAAAATCTGCTTGGTATGATCTTTTCCACTATGTGCTCTGGTCCATGATGGCCATTAGTTGGCGATGTGTGATATATTTCAATCACATTTTATATCTCTTCATCCAGGATGCATCATCGTAAAAGGAAATCATCACAATGCTTGAATAGCAACGGTTCATCCCAAAAGTAGTGTTTGGCATTAGACAGAAACTTCTTGCGTTGTTGGTATGATAGATCATGATGGAGATATCCTGTGGCAAGATAATTGGCCATATTTGAGAACCAAGGTTGGGTTTTGAAACTAAACAATGTCTCATCTATAAAATCTACTTCAATATCAGTCTCATTGTCTTCTTTAATAATGGTCAGGGGTAATCGTGAGAGGTGGTCAGCAATGACATTTTCTATCCCTTTAATGTCCTTGATTACGACGTTGAATTCTTACAGCAAAAGAATCCACCATGTCACGACCCGACCCTACCCGGGCTCGAGCCGCAACTACCCCAAGCCCGCCTCCATAGGCCAGGGGCTGGCGACCAGCGCCGAAGGCACAACAACTCGGGGAGGCCTTTTCCTAAGCACCTGTACACACACACACACGCAGCTCACTCAATGCAGAAGTGCAGAGTAAAAAGAAAAGCAAAGGGCAACTGCTATATATATACCACAAAGTGCATCGACTTCTACAAGTACAAAGTACAACTGAAAAGAAAAGGGGCAAAACACGCGCCCAACTAAAATGTGTCACAACCCGGCAACAGGTAAACAAAAGAAACAGCTAACGGGTCTCCCACCTGGAACCCGGCCACGACCACCGCACGCGGTCCAAGCTCCCAAGCTCCTACACTCCACCGAAGTCACGCTCCACCTGTCCGTCGTCTGCAAGGGCACACCAAGTGTGGGCAAAGCCCAAGCAGGGGTGAGTATAAAAATACTCAGTAGGATACCCCGAAAGCTCGAGGGAGCAACAAAGGAGGTACCGAAGGGTGAGCGGTAGAGAGAACAGAAAAGTAGAGGGGTACAACCGAGGGTGCAGTAGAGAGTCCAGCTCAACCCAACAAAAGAAAGGAAGTAGACTCGTCCAGGCACAAGGAGCTGGAAACGGTGAGAAGATGAACTTCCCGTCGAGTCTTCGCTGCCTATAGCAGGAGAGTAGACTCATCCAACCACGAGAATCTAGACACGGAAAGCACGTGGCATACCCCGCGCATCTTCGCCTCTCCTGGAAGGAGAGTAACTAAACCCAAGAAGTGGGTACCGGAAACAAGGTATATACAAGTCTATATGCTCAACAAGAAGCCCGAACAACATCGTAAGGGGATCTCCGTCCCGTAGCTCAGCCCAAGAAAAAGTAGCCAACAGATCCAGAAGTAACACCATCGATGCCTAGCATCCCGCACATCTGCCCCGAACTGCAAGCCAAGGGGCTCAATCACCACACCTTGACACTATCCGCTTTGGGCGGCACTGACTCGCCCGCACGGTTTTAGGTCGCGTCACAAGGACGCGTCTCGGTGGGGGAAAGCGCTCCTCGTACTTGAGAGTTCTAGGGGAACGTCAACCACAACTCGTCACTGCCCCGCAGTCGAGAAATCTGCTCAAAGTCGACAGGCGACCCCATGCCCAGCCCCGCTGGAGGATCCCTGGAAGTCAACGGGTTCCCACTACAGGGATACCTAGAAAGTCGACGGGTGCCTCACTGCCCAGTCCCATAACAGGGTAGTCCACTGGAGGGAGACCCGGCTAAAGTCGGCGATGGGACCACTGCCCAGCCCAGCTGGAGGTAACCCGGCATCGAGGACCACTGCCCAGCCCAGCTGGAGGTAAGCCCGGCATCGGGGACCACTGCCCAGCCCAGCTGGAGGTAAGCCCGGCATCGGGGACCACTGCCCAGCCCCGCTGGAGGTAAGCCCGGAACTGCTCTGGTCATCCCTGCTGGATGGTACTGCTCGGTAAACACCACTGTACTGGCCATCCCTGCTGGATGGTAACCCACTGGCGAGCCCCGCTCGAAACAACCTCAGCTCTGCTGGAACAACCTCAGCCCTGCTGGAACAACCTCAGCCCTGCTGGAACAACCTCAACCCTACTGGAACAACCTCCTGGGTAGAGGATCGGTGCCCGCGTAAAGTGTTGGTCACACCGAAACCACAAGCTCTACCAGGGAACACGGAGCAACGGGAGAAACTCCCCAGGCCTCACAAGGCGATCCCGCTCCAATCCGCTGAGTCACTGTCGAAGCGGACCGAGACACCTCATCCCAGAAAGTGGGGAAAACACCCACGCTGCACGGACACCCGTAGTCGCAGACGGTGTCGCAGTCCGGTGAAAGGGCACAGTACTGAAACCCCTCACAGCCAAAGAAGCAGAGGAACCAAACCATCTCTGCCGGCCAAACCATCGAGCACAAGACCAGGGGGAGACTGCTCAACCCTGCTGGTCAGACAAAAGAGCACCAGGCCAGGGGAAACTCCACCCTGCTGGTCAAACAAACGGGCGCAGAGGGACCCTCTACGTCGCGAGAGGTCAAGTACGCAAAGCAGATCACGGCACGCACGTGGGGTCCACACAACGTTCCACCCCAAGTCAATCCTAACTGAGCGCACAAACATCCTCAGGTACAAACAACCACACGTACCTCAAAGCGCTCCCGTATACTCCCGGAGTATACCTCATTCCAGCCCAAAGGCTATCGTGCACACGGCACCCAGCGTCAACGCGAAGGCGTGACGTAACAACTCCACCTCAAAGGCCCAGGCACGGCCAACCACATCTCGTGAACCATTTGTATCACTCTCCCAAGAGTGTGCGATCACACGCCAAGGGTCCGCTACAACAAGGTAGGGCGAACCACTACTGGAGCACCTTCCATGCTTCCACATTTAACAAGATCGCGCAAGAGGCTCCGTACAGCCAAACGGATCACACTTTTGCAATCCTTGCGCAAAAACACGCGAGTTAGACTACTCACTCGCCCAAAACAGTCAAAAGGTGAAAAAGGTACTATTCACCATGACCGAACCCGTGTAGGGCCCACCCCAAGATCCCGAAACCGAACCAACAGATCACGCCACTGCGATCCCCTTGGAAAAACACACGGGATTGGGTAATCAATCGCCCAAAACGTACACCCGGTGAAAAGGGCACTATTCACCGTAGCCGGGTCGGGTGGGACCCACACCACGTCCCCAAAAAAAGGTCGGGCGAACCGCACCATCGCAATGCTCTCGAAAAAGCACGTCAAATTGACTGCTTACTTGCGTGGAACGGGTACCCGGAGAAAAAGGTGCATCCCGGCGCACCGCACACGAGCAGTGCCACGTGGGACCCGCAACCCGGTCCCGAAACTCAACGAACGGATTGCACCGTTGCGATCCTCTCGAAAAAGTACACAAGATGGACTATTCACTTTTCCAAAACGGTCGCCCGGTGATAAAGCTGGAAATCACCGTTAACTCCCGAAACGGCCCTCGTGGGCCCTGCACCATCGAGCCGAATTACAGCGGGCAGACTGCGCCAACACGACGCCCTCAGAAAAACACCCAACATCGACTACTCGCACGCCCCGAACGGACGTCCGGGGAAAAAGTCGCTACTAGCTGCACGCAGCTCAAAAGACGGGTCGTGGGGCCCACGCCTCAACTTTGGCCTCAACGCCTGAAACCACCCTGGAAAGCTCCGCCTCGATGTCAGGGTCCCAACACCACTGACGGCGCTCAAAACGGACGTCGGACGCATCCGCGCCGCTCAAAACAAGAATCTCGGGGATTACGCTCACCCACTTAAGGACACGTCGCGCCTCCGCGACCCCTCGTTTCAGGAATTAAAAATTCCCAAAACCATCTCAAAAAGACCGTCTCGTCAATACGGTTCCACCGCCGCAGACGGCACTTAAAACGGACACCCGTAGCGGAAAGTACGGGTGTCCGAACACCGAGGGGGCAAGACCACTGGGGCTGGACCGGCCTGGACCGGCCGGTCCGCCCGGCCTGGGCCAGCCCGCGGCTTAGCCGCGCGGGCCGGCCGCGGACACTCGGTCCCCGCGCAGACAGGTCACGAGGGCCTGTCGCGGCTGCCGCGTGAAGACCCGCGTGGCGCGGGTCTTTGTCGCCGCACAGGGGTCGCGCGACGCGACCCCGCGGTCGCCGCTCCCTGGCGACCGCCGTCTCGCCAGGAGCTCCGCCAGACGTCCCCGCCAGACGCCCGAGCGCCCTGGTTCCGTGCCCAGCGCCTCCCCCGGACACCCGTGCCGACGCCGCGGACACCCCGCCAGACACCCCTGCAGCGCCCAGCGCCTCCACCGGACACCCACGGACACCCCTGTCGCGTCGTCCGCCCTCGCCGCGCCGCCGCTCGATCCCGCCGGAAACCGAAAACCCGCCAACTTCGGCGGACGATTGCGAACGCCTCCGATCTCCGATTCCAAATATGAAACAAGCGTCGGAAAGAGAAAATTGTATACTACGCGTTCATGGGCGTCGTTCGAAAATCCGACAGAGTTTCAATAAAATTAATCGAGTTCGAAGTAGGTGCGGTGAATGAAAACTCAAATGACAAATCCTACCTCGCGGGGCTTCGCCCGAAGCTTCGCGACGATCCGCCGGCCACCACGCCTCGCCGGAGCTGTCTCGCCGGAGTCTCGCCAGAGTCTCGCCGGAGATGGAGGAGGAGGAGGGAGAAGAGGGGCTGCCAGGGGAAAGGGGAAGGAGAGGAGGGAGGAGGGTGTGTTAAGCGTTTAAATAGAAAACGCTTAACCACCCGCCCGTCGGCCCGGACCCGAACTCTTAGCAGGGTCGAGGTTAAGCCTCCCATAGGGTAAAAACCACCTCCTGAGCACAACGGAGGTCTCAGAATTTAATCCAAGATCCCGTTCAAAAGTTACTAAACTTAGCGCCCGAGGTCGCCAAATTACGAAAACGCCCCTGGAGCCATTTTTCACCAACAGCCCGCGCCCGCGAAACTTATACCCCTCCTAGGGTAAAAACCCCATTTCGGACCCATTCGTACACTCAGATCCCTGATCCTGATCACCGTTTAGGAGTTATCTCATTTATTTAGCGTTTCCAGTGTGAACGCACTGAAAATTTAATTCCGGCCACTTCGGGGCTCGGAATCGCACGCTGTCTGAAGGCGCTGCTCTGGAATATCATCAAGAATATTCCAAAGTCTTTATCAGAAAAAACCGGGTTCTTACACACCATATAAATCTTGGTTTTGAATATTTCTTGTTCATAAAGTATCAAAGGATGGCATGGTCTGTATGGATGATGACTTTGGATAGAAAGAGGTATGAACAGAACTTTTCAAAGGCATATACGATGACTATGAGCTCCTTCTTTGTAGTCATATAATTGATCTGGGCTTTATTCAATATGTGGATGGAATAATAGATTGGGAAGAAGATTTTGTCACTAAATTTTCCAAGCACAGCTCCTACAACAAGGTCGCTGGCATCGCACATCAGCTCAAACTCCTTTTCCCAGTTTGGTGCAATGATGACCTGAGACACAATCAGATTATTTTTTAGTGTTGCAAAAGCTTTTCGACAGTCCTCATTGAATTCAAAAGAAGTTTCCTTTGACATCAAGTGTGTTAATGGACGTGCGACTTTAGAGAAATATTTTACAAAGCGTCTTTAAAATCCAGCATGCCCAAGGAAACTTCTGATCCCTTTTATGGTTGGCGTTTCCAGAAGATTCTTGATGAACTTGATCTTTACGGGATCAACCTCAATTACTTATTTAGATATTTTTTTTTCTATAACAATTCCTCCCTACACCATGAAGTGACATTTTTCCCAATTTAACACTAATAATTCCTCCTTATAGTTTTGGAAAACTATTTCTAGATTGCTTAGATAGATATCAAATGATCATCCATAGATGAAGAAATCATCCTTAAATATTTCAAGAAATTCTTTCACCATATCATGAAAGATGTGTGCCATGAATCTTTAGAAT
Organism: Viscum album; assembly: GCA_963277665.1. Classification (NCBI taxonomy): domain Eukaryota; kingdom Viridiplantae; phylum Streptophyta; class Magnoliopsida; order Santalales; family Viscaceae; genus Viscum; species Viscum album. The sequence goes on from OY728119.1 coordinate 82,770,921, forward strand.
TTTACTGGTGTAGGTTTCAGGCACAGTGGAAGTGCATTGGTGGGTGTACCCAACATTAATTTTTCCATTAACAACGATCAATCTGAGATCCGTCACGATAATAAAATGTCAGATCTTCAGAATAGAATGAAGAACAAAATAAAGTAAGGGAGTTATGGAACCATATAGAGGATCATCATATGTTGTTTATAATTAATTTAATTAAAATATGAGAATTACCTTGATGGAATTCTCTCTCTATTGATGTTTCTGGTCACGATCTGATGTGATCCATCATTAAGTTGTATAATCCAAGTGTAGGATTCCTCTAGAGGTGATCCACACATGATCCACGTATCTTTAGACGTTGCTAAAGGGATCTAAGGGTGCTAGTGTGGAAGATCCTTTGCTTGTGATGTCCACCTTTGATCGCCTTGAAATCTTCTTGCAAAGCACTCTCCTTGATCTGGTTGGAAGAGGATCTCTCTCGTACCTTGAAAGTGATCTTGGAAGAAAATAATTCTCTCTTGGCTTGAGATCTTTCTCTAGATCCATTGTGCACAACCCCCAAAAATGGATAGGTAAATGAGAATTATATAATTTGGATTTTAATTACTTATAATAATAAAATTAATTAATTACATAAAATTATTTATTCATTTTATTTAATTCTTAGTAATACCCCATGTCTAATAATAACAGTTGGCTGTTATTATTACTTGACATGCGCTCAACAAATTACACCTAATATTATTTAATTAAATAAATAATATTATTTCTCCCAAATCCCTAGAAAAAATTTACGGCATGTATATTAATATACATAGCATGTACTTTTGTTTTCCATTTTCTTTATTTCCTCCACCACATTTATTAGACCTTTAATAATGGCTATTTATTTCTCAAATAAATATCACTATATTACTCGCTAATAAATATATTATTTTGCCCACAATATATTCTCTCGAATAACTAGTGTCGAAATAAATTTGATCATGCATCCTTGAAAAATTATTAAACCACAATTGGGAATAATCTTTATTCAACTTGTTAAATTAATATTTAACTGAGATACTTGGACACACTTAGTGTGTGACCCTCTAGGTCTATTTCTCAGTGGCATTAGGTGGATCCTACCTAAAGTCCAAGGTTAGCATATAGCAACACACCAAGGCACCCATAGAGAAAGAAGTTAACACCGCAATGACATGTCACCTCCTACGAATGCTTACCATGTAATGTAATCTCTTGGTCTCGATATCTCGAATCAAGCGGGTTGCATGCTAGTGTCATCAACCCATGTGCTCGATTATTCTTTCTTTGACTTTACAGAATTGAACTCGCTCATTCCTTACCATGGCCATAGATTTATTTAGGCTATATCAATTTCATCAAAGGGCCTGAGATATCTACGTTTGTTATGGAATAGAAGGGAAAAATCCTTTCTCTCTTTATCTATTAATGTAGTATTACTCATGACGCACCCAACATATCCTACCTCACTACGAACAGTGTGTCGTCACAGTTTTTGTCAATACATCTAAGTGTGCGAGTTGTAATACTCATTAATAATAATCTTAAAGTCTAAGGACCAATACACACATCCGCAGATAGGAACATACAATGAAACTATGAAATGTGGATTTCCTGCTGGCGAGTCTCGTTCTCATAATATCCTCCTGGATATTATCAAGGGAACACACCATGAGAAGATGCCTCAAAGTTTTGTGATTCCTCACCCCTAATGGCATGTATTATTTATGTCCCTCAAATAACATCATCTGTCCATAGAACATATATATTCAAGAACAGTGTTATCGCACTTCTGGGTTCTCATCATGGTAGGGATCCGCTATGACCCTTTAATTCAAAAGCTATCCTTAGGACATTATCACATGCATTGTCACACAAAATAACAATTAAGATGTGATAAGGTATTTATTAATGAATAAAGTACAAAGTAGTTGGTTCTAGGCCACCAACTCCAACATACTCCCACTTGGACTAGAGCCAACTGCTAACAACCTTTAACCTGCTAGCTCTCACATGATATTCATGCTTCTACTAAGATAGGACTTTATTCATGGGGTCTGCCACATTCTCTTTTGTGGACACTCTGATCACTAAAACTTCACCCCTTTAATAGAAATATCTCAAGAGGTGATACTTTCAAAGAATTTGATTTTTCCATTGATGTGACCTTGGTTCTTTTTCAAGAACCATCGCTACAGTATTATCACAATACAATGTGATAGTATCTTTACTGCTAGGCACCAAATAAAGCTCCTAGACAAAGTCACAAATCAAGATGGATTCCTTGGCTGGATTAGAGGCCACTATATATTCATACTATGTTGTATAATCGGTGAAAACTGGTTGCTTTGAACTCTTCCAGATCACATCTCCTCCATTGATACTGATAACATATCTTGATTGCGAATTTAGATCATTCTGATCTATCTAAAAACTAGAATTAACATACCCTCTGATGACAAGCTCTTTGTCTCCTCCATACACTAGGAACATATCTTTAGTTCTTCTCGGATACTTAAGGATAGTCTTAATAGATGTCCAATGTTCTTCTCCTAGATCTAGTTGATATCTCCCTATCATGATCAGTGCATAGGCAACATCAATTTTGGTACATAACATGGCATACATGATGGATCCTATAGTCGAAGCATATGGGATCTTACTCATCCTATCTTTCTCCTTTTTTGTTTGAGGACACACTCTATTAGAAAGATGTAGGCCATGTGACACTAGAACCAATACCCTCTTGGATTTTTCCATACTAAATCTCTTTAGTATCTGGTTAATGTATGTACCCTAACTTAGTCCAAGAAACCTCTTGGATCTATCATGAATGATCTTGATCCCTAGAATGTAGGATACTTCACCTAAGCCCTTCATGGATAAACACTTGTTCAACCAGTCCTTAACTAACTGTAAGACTAGTACATCATTTCAAATAAATAATATGTCATCAACATATACTACTAGGATAAAGACTTCATTCCCATTAAACTGCTTATAAACACATGGATCGTATTCATTCTTAATGAAACCAAATACCTTTATGGCTTCATCAAATAGAATGTTCCATGACCTGGATGATTGCTTTAATCCATAAATGGATTTGTGCAACTTGCAAACCCGTTTGGCTTCAAATGGTGTCACAAACCCTTCTGGTTGTGTCATATAGACATATTCTTGAATTTTACCATTAAGGAATGTTATTTTGACATCCATCTACCAAATATCATAGTCTTGGTAAGATGTTATGGAAATTATGATTCTTATGGATTTAAACATGGAAATTGGTAATGAGGTTTCATCATAGTCAATTCATTGACTTTGTATGAATACTTTAGCTACTAGCCTTGCTTTATAGGTGTTAATTTGACCTTCCATGTCCAACTTTATCTTGAATACCCATTTGCATCAAACAGGATTTACATCAATTGGTTCATCGACCAGAACCCAGACTTTGTTCTGATACATGGAATCCATCTCAGAATTCATAGCTTCTAGCCATCTTGAAGCTTCTAGGATTTCTACTTCTTCCTTTTAGGATAGAGGTTCATCATTGTCCAAAAATAATGATTCACCATCCTCGGTGACTAGGAAACCAAATCTGTCTGGTTCCCTTACCTCTCTTGAGCTCCTATACAATACTTGTGTTTCTGGAACCTCTTCCATGGGGACCTGTGGAACTTGTTCTTGTACCAACTTCTATGTATCTTGAGCATCAACTTCATTGAATTCAATCTTTATCCCACTATCCTTTTTTAGGATGTTCTCCCTCTCAAGAAATATGGCTTGTCTGGCGATAGTCACTTTTTTTCTGAAGGGTTATATAGGTAATATCCTTTCATTTCCTTAGGATATCCTATAAAGATACACCTCATGACCTGGGGTGCTAGTTTGTTACCTGAGAAGGCCTTAAAAAACGCCTCGCATCCCCATAAAAGTGTGTACGATAAAATGGTTTTCTTTACATTTCATAACTCGGAGGGAATTCCATTTTCTGCCTTAGTTGGTACTCAGTTTAATGTGTGTGATGCAGTTTGTAATGCATATCTCTAAAAGGATAATGGAAGATCTACATGACTCGCCATCAACCTCGCCATCTTCAACAAGGTGTGGTTCCTCCTTTCACTAACACCATTCCACTGCGGTGTATAAGGAGGAGTGATTTGAGATATAATCCCAGACTCTTGTATAAGATCAATGAACTCTTAGTTCAGATATTCTCCACCTTGATCTGATCGAATTTTCTTTATCTTCTTACCAAGCTGATTCTCTACTTAATTCTTGAATTATTTAAATTTCTCTAAGGACTCTGACTTATATCTCATTAAGTAGACGTATCTATATCTACTCAAATCATCAATAAAAGTAGTGAAGTGGGAATATACACCTCTAGCTTCTACTAGAAATGGTCAACACACATCCGTGTGCACCAATCCTAATAGATCTATGGCCCTTTCACCCTGTCCACCAAAAATAATCTTGGTCATTTTACCTTGTAAATAAGTGTGACCTCTATCAAGTGGTTTTAGCTCAGTAGAGTCTAAATAACCATCTTGGTAGAGCTTTGTCAAGTGCTTCTCGTTTACATGACTGAGACGGTGATGCCACAACTGGGTTATGTATGAGTCATGTGAGTTTGTTTCGTTATCGATTTCCAACACTTAGTTTTCATAATTTAATACATACAAACCATTATTTAAATGTGTTATACCATAACATACATTGTTCTTATAAAATAAAAAACCCTTATTTCCAAACTTGAAAATAAATCCATCCATATCCAAACATGATACATAAATTATGTTCTTAGTAACACTAGGCATATAATAACAGTTATGTAAAACCAAAAGCATCCTGGTTGGCAATGAGAGATGGTAATCACCAATGGCCAATGCATCCAGCCTCGTGTCATTGGTAGCTTGAAGATCCACCTCTTCTTTGGAAAACTTTCTAAATATACTTGGTTCCTGAATTTGAATACAGATGTGATCCCCACAATCTGTATCTAATTCCCAATGTGTAGAAATTGAAAGATTACACTTGATAACGAATGCACCTTTAGCGTCCCCATGCTTATGGGTGAAGTTCCTCTTCTATTAGCATGACTTTACATATGAAAAACATACCACCTACCATTCCTTACCCGACCTCTGGATCTTCCCCTTCTTGGAGGGATGGTGCTCAGGGGCTTCAGACCATTTATAAATCCTTGGACCCTTTGCCTTATCCTTCCTTTTCTTATTCATCATAAGGATTGTGGGTTTGTCATGCCTCATATCCTTATCTACCTATAGAATTAAGGTCATAAGTTCCGATATACTCTTCTCATTGTTTCTCATGTTTTAATTGATAATAAATCTAGAGAAGTCTTGGGCAGTGATGATAGGATGAGATCTGTACGCAAATCATCAGAGAACTTAATCCCTAAGATGTCCAGGCATTCAATGTAGCCAATAAGCTTGACTATATGAGGCCTAGATGGCACAGACTCTATAAGCTTAGTTGTAAACAAAGTTTTGGAGATATTATATCTCTCATTTCTTTCCTTCTCTTGATAGATATCCTTAAGCTGAGACATCAATCTATACGTGTCAATGTTCTTCAAGAGCTCATTAAACATAACTGATAGCATGAAACACTAGACATATGTGGAATAATCAATATGTTTCATATAGAGAGATAGTTCCTCATCAGTGGAATCTTTTCTAGGCGCAATTGGAATAGGCTTCTCCAGTACATACAATTTCCTCTCGTGGTGAAGGATGACGCGTGAACGCCTCTGCCATTCCTAGAAATTGGTGTCGGTGAGAAGTTTTTTCTTCTCAAGTATGGTTCACAATGATATTTTTGAAGTCATTTTTCTTTCCATTTCTAAAAAATAATATGAGCAAAGGTTTAGTAATTTATCACGATAAAACTGATACAAATAAATAATTTAATACTTATTAGTCTCCCACTATTTTATCGAAATCCAATAGCCCTCACCATTGACTTCAAAATATTATGTTGCCTAAATATTCTAGTGTAAAGGATCCATATTGTCTTTCACATTATCCCAACTAGGGTTGGTTAAGAAACTTTAAGGGTTTTAGGTAAGCATTCCAAATGCCAACTGCATTAACTTGAAGCTCCTTGATCTGTTGAGTGGACTCCCCAATCCTGAAATCCTTTTATTTTGGATTTCCTCAACCTTTACCTCTTGGTCACACCAAGTCCTGATGTGGTAGTCAACCATTGATGTGAACCAAGTCAATTCAACCCAAAACCTTGAATTATAATTCCCCGATAATTGAAATCACCTTAACTAGGGTTGGTCAAGCACTTTGAACTATGGTTCGATTCTAACCCAGATTATGGAAGGCTATATTGACTTAATATTTTCATTGAGGGATTTTATCCTTATACATAAATTGAAATTTTATTATCTTTGATTAAATTATTGTTAATATTAAGTGGGATATACTTAAGTGATTAACTATGTCTAAGATAATATTTACGCATAAGCCGGTCTTATTTTAGTTCCATCTTGCATGCTTGTTTAATTCATGTTTCCTCTAGAATTGGGGATAATCTCATTGATTTAAGATTCAAACATTCCAAGAGGTTTCTAACAGGTTTTTTCATATAACCAGAAACATCCAATGATTCCATATCCATTTGGACCTACTTTACAAAGGTAGGTTCTCATTAGTTGTGAACTGATGAGACTTAGGAATTTGCATTGGTCGAGAGGATGGGAGGTCAGACTCATCACACCTTTCTTAGGGGAATTATTGTCTACTCCGGGACTCTCTTTATATATTTAAGTTATGTTCGTGAATCCTTATTACATTACCAAGTATAAAATGAGATTTTCTTTAGATCTAACAATCAATGATTAAATATGTAGGAAATTTAGAGAATCTTTTATATGTATTCGAGGTTATTCATCGATAGAGAATCATCTTTATTTGTTAGAGATTATTAATCAATGGTATCCTTCAATACATAAAAGTCTCTTGGTCATTATGATGACCATACTGGTTTTAAAGCCACTCAGTGGGGCACTTGAAGTTTATTATCATTTAGAAGGACATGGATTATTTCAAAGTTGGGATCATACCCACAGATGGGCTACCTATGTATCCTTTTTTAGAAAAGGAATTAGAACCCACGTAGTTCTAGTAAGGGAGTATGATGTTTATGTATGATTGATGGCTCAAAGAAAGATGTCATAATTACTTTTACACTCTAAGCTCACGTGATTCATGCTCGGTGTGAGAAACAATAGGTATTGGTAAAACCATACAATTGTTCCACGAAAGATGCAATCATAAGAAATGATGTGGGGCTTATGTATGTATGACTTCCCAAATAGATAAAGATTAATATTTACTTCAGGGAAGAAATCTAGGAACAGAGTCCATAAAATTATATGTACTTTATGGATATTTAGATACTCTAATCTTGGGGATTACTCCTAAGGAAGATGCCAAAGTTAGGAGGGGACTTATGATTGGGTTTTACTCCTGAGAAGGAAGCCCATATCAAAAGTAAATTAGGACTAGTTAAGAGAAATTAAGACTATGGCTTACTCCTGAGAAGGAGGCCCAGGTTAAAAGGGGTCCATAAAGGTATATGTACTTTATGGAGATTTAGATACTCTAATCTTAGGGCTTACTCCTAAGGAATATTCCCAAGTTATGGGGGGACTTATGATTGGGTTTTACTCCTGAGAAGGAAGCCCGGATAAAAAGTAAATTAGGAATGGATAAGAGAAATTAAGACTGTGGCTTACTCCTGAGAAGGAGGCCCAGGTTAAAAGGTTTTTTAGAACTGGGGCTTACTTCTAAGGAGGAGTCCCAGGTTAAGGGACTTGGGGATTACTTCTAAAGAGGAGGCCTAGGTTAAGGGACTTGGGGCTTACTCCTAAGTAGTATGCCCATATTTTTAGACTTTGAGACTAGGGAATATTCCTGAAGTGGAATCCCAGGTTAAGAGAACCATGGTTGGGGCTTACTCCTGAGGAGGATGCCCATATTTGGGAACTTTGAGACTGGGGATTACTTTTGAAAAGGAATCCCAGTTTAAGGGAATTATGACTGGGGCTTACTCCTAAGTAGGATGCCCAAATTAATGAGGACTTGGGGCTTACTCCTAAGGAGGATTCCCAAATTAATGAGGACTTGGGTCTTACTCTTAAGGAGGATGCCCAATATTAATGAGAATTTGGACTAGGGCTTACTCCTGAAAAGGAGGCCCAATTTAAGGGATTATCTCATCTTAAAGGATGAGGTTGAATGAATGAACTCTCTAACTTTAGTGATGTAAAGATGTGTAGATCATTAGGTTTTGAGAGATGTTCCACATAATTCCTTTCAGATAAGGAATCCAACAAGGAAATCATGCCATAAATGGCTTTGAAGAGAGTTCTGAGGGCTTAATCTTGAATAGGATAGGTGGATAGGTATAAGAGACGTGCAATAAGTAGGAGGGGCACCCAAAAAGAAAGGGGTGCGCAAGTCCTTGTGGGCGCGCAAGTACTGCGTGGGCGTGCAAGTCCTGGTCGCGCAGGTATACCTGCGCGGCACATAGGTACTTGCGCGACTTTTGACCCTTGGGGTGATACTTGGGTGAGATTTGGCTCAAGCACTTAGTACTACCCCTACGGGTTTCCATAAGGGTGGCGCGCAAGTTCTAGTAAAGGATCAAGGCGGCGCGCAAGTGTTTATGAGTTTCAACACTTAGGCCTTCCTCTCACTCTTTAGATCTTCCGTTCTAGGTAAGAAATTAACTTAGAATTGTTCGGAAGCTTTGAGAAGAGACTAGGGCGCCGGGAGCTCAAATATGAGGTTCTGGAATTTTTCGTCCTCTCAAATGGGGGGCCCACATGGGTATTTATAGGCTGGAGAGACCCTGGGCAAAATTTCAAGGAGGGCGCACAAGTCACCTGCGCGACCATTGGGTGGCGTGCAAGTATACTTGAGCGACCTTGGTGGAACTTGTGCGACCCAAGTTCATTTGAATCTTGGTTCATTCCTTTGTCAATTTTTGATGTTTCTTCAAAGGATGAATCAATTTGGGTTCAAGGTATTTCTCTTTTCATTCCTTTAGACTCTATGATGTAAAGAAGCGTCAACAAAAGTCCCCCCTTAGAGTTGGATCCTAAATAAATGAGGATGTGACTCTGAGGAAAAGAAGAAAACCAAGGGACATGTGGCGTGCAAGTGTTGAGAGAGCAGAGGGTGGTGCGCAAGTGTTGAGCGCACAGGCATCAGCGCTCAAGGGTGCGGCCTGGCCTATAAATATGTGGTCATTCTCGCGCAAATCCACCGGATCTCGAATTTCTTTCTCTCGTCGTGCAAGTTATCTTCTTCGCGCAAGTTACTTGTTTTCTGCTATTTCACAACTGTCGCGTTGTTGTAGAGGTAATAGGACTTGCGCGGTGACACTTGCGCGCCAAAAGTAGACTTGTGCGCCTTAATGACTTAGCCATTTTTTTCGAATTCCTTCACAAATTTTATGAAAAAAAAACTTACTTAAGAGTTAATTATTCAACTTTTGTGTAGATTCAATGGCTCCCAAGATAATCGGAACGGCTGATGAACTGGAAATCAAGCGACTTGATGATATGATGAGCATCATTGGCCATGATTACAATACCGTCTGCAATAACACTCTCCCAGATTTGGCTAAGTATTTGAAGAAGTATCATCGTGAATTCCCCTAAAGCATTTATCTGCCTTTGTATGGCTATGGTCATCTGTGAGAAGTTACCATTCCAGAGGCAAAGAACTATCTCCCAATTTCTTGGTTTCAGAACTACACCAACTTTTCTTCAGCAAATATTTCATGTGGAGGAGCATTTATAAATGCTGGAACAGTGGAGAAGGCCCATATGATGCATCATAACCCTTGTACGCCAGATCTGAAACCTCATAATCCCGAGCTGCAACCACATTGTTATCCCTCAAATTTCCGAAACTCTCAGATGGATCAATCCAAAGGCTGGAAGAGAAGTTGGGACTTTCGTCCTGGAGGAGGTGTGAAGCCAACTTGGATGTGGGAATACTGGGTGCGACAAACCTGTGCAGAGTTTGTCAAGGATTTGAAAGGAGTTTTGATATACGAAGACGTTTGGGTTGGGCAAACATATGTTTATAGGCATGATAACTTCATGCCAGAGATACTCAGCCATTGGAGCCTAGAAATCAATTCTTTTCATCTGACTCATGGAGAAGTAGGCATCAGTCTGTGGGATGTCCACAAAATCTCAGGTGCTCCAATTTTGGGTGATATGTATGATGAATTCATCCCTCCCAAGGTGACTTGGAATGATTCAGAGAAGACTCCAGCTTTAGCTCGGGAATTATTTAAAATCTTCCATAAGCTCAAGAGTTCAAAGATCTCCTTAACTCATTCTAGAAAGGATATTCATCCAGAGGAGTGGATGAATATGTTTCTTATAGAGAAGCAAGAGAAGGAGATGAAGGATAAGGGATCGAAGGGGAAGGGATCCAAGAAGAAGAAGAATCCCACTCGTCCTTCCACCTACCCCAAAACAACGAATAGGGGTTCTCCTGGAACATTCTGGCCGACTCTGGAAGCAAGAGAATTTGAGAAGTGGGGATATGAGGTGAATCAGAGGATCCCAAAGAAGACTCGTCTGGTGGGATTCTTGTCCTTGTGGCTCAGTATTTATCTCTTTCCAGTCAAGGACTCAAAGGGAGGTGTCAGGACAGGGACCTTCGTTATTACGGCAAAGTTGGCTGAGGGAAAAATGGTTGGGTTGGATACCCCCATTTTAGCAAAGATTCACAGAATCTTACTCCATGTCTTCATGGGTAAGTCTCCTTTGAGAATAGTGGGACCATTCCAAGTTTTGTGGGGATGGATCGCCACTCACTTCAAGACGTATAATGTACATAATGGAGTACAGATTCCTGGAAGTTATTTCAGGCCATCAGTGCAGGCATTCTCTAGAATTGCTCCATTAATTATCAATTCTTATGACATGAAGGTGAGGCTGAGCATGTATAAGGAATTCAACTTCTTTCCTTACGGAAATCCGCCAACCGGGCAGTTTTTTGATGATGGAACAGCCAGTCTGGATTTAAGGGCATACATGTTGGCCTGCAGAGATGGTGTACTGGTCTCCAGGATTGACGGAGAGATTATATGTGAGGCCTATACTCCATATAGATTTTCATGTCAATTCAAGTGTTTTCAGCAGACTGTTGTATCTCCCCCTGTGCATGTTAGGTTAGAGCAACATCTGATGGTTGCCCGGAAACTATAGTTGCTGACATCTAGGGAGAAGACTGGGGCAGTGTTTGATCTTCCAGTTGAAAAAGTGGCATATAACTTGACTACATGGTATGCTGACCACTGGATAGAATCATACCCTAAATGGGTACTGAATCACCCGGTTTATCAGGTGGGGAAAAGGAAGATGGTTGTAGAGAAAGAAACCCTTCCTCATGAAGGTGATTCTTCCCCACCTGAAGCTGATTCGTTGGATTCCTCATCTAGGACTGGCTCACTAGATTCTCAATATGGGGATGATGAGGCACAGCAAGTGGAAAAGCATCCTCGTACCTGATATAATCCTCCAGTCAGAATCAAAAGACCCACTCCATCATCTCCTGGTGAGTTACTTCATTATGGCAATTTAATCACCATTACTTTATAGAGCAATAATTATTATTTTCTTATTATCTATCTATAGTTGCAGGAGCTGGGAAGAATCTGAAGTCCAAGATTATAGGACCTTCCTAGCAGCCTTCTGGTACACATATTGAATATCTATGACCAGAGGTTTTCCAGACATGGCAGATTTTATACTGTGGTGCTGAAACTACCTGGCTGGATTTGTGCAAGGGGCTACATCTCCCTGGAATAGGGACTCTTCTGGCTTCTATAGAAATCTGTTTCAAGAATAACCCCGAAGAAGCACGAGATTACATCAGAGAGCTGGAAATGATCATATATTCCACTGACGATTCCATTCCTGTCACCAAGTGGGTGAAGGAAATGATAGACCATGGTGCCTCTTAGGGGACTAATGCTTCCGGAGATGAGGAGTGGCACGATTATGTGGCTCCTGAATATGTAGGTTTTCTTTCCTTATTTGCTTTGAAACTTGATTTCAATCAAAGCTTTATTACTCAAGGAAATTATTTTCTTCATCCTTCATCTTGCAAAGAAAGGAACTACTGAGGTTCCTTCACCACAGTATAGCCCTGGTGGTACTGCCATCGGGGCTTCTGCTGAATCTCCTCGTGAGTCGGGCAAGATATCTCCAGGCCAGTAGGCCATGGATGATGAGTTGGACATGGCCTTCCATTCTCCAATTCAGGTACCTATAAGGGAGACTTCCGACACTTCCAAAAATCCAAGGAAGCAAAAGCAACGAAGGAGGAAGTCCACATCTAAACGCTTCATTAGTAGTGGTAAGTCCTTTGGGTAATCATGAGTCTTAAACCATGAAAAAGATTGCTCATTTTACTTGGGATTTTAGGTGCTTCTTTAATTTCCCCTCTGAGGGAGAGGACTGATCCTCCTTTGAGGACCACAGAGGGTGTTATGGAACAATTTCAAATTCAAGCTGACTTGGCTGCTACTGGAGAAGAGCCAGAATTTGTTACCAGTATCCCTCCTGCTGCTATTGCAAGAAGAGAAGAACCTGCTTCTGGTAAGTTAAAAATGCTTCATAAAATGTTGAATGAAATATCGACTAACTTCCATTCTGTGATACTTCAGGTTCAACCCATGCATTAGAGCTTTTGGAGGTTATTGCAACTGATGTCACGATTTTATCTGAAGATGTTGTCCAGGGTCATGGACCATAGGATGAAGGTCGCCAAGAAGACACATCAAATGCTCCCACTGGTGAGATTAACCAGGATTCTGAGATGACATTAGATGAAATGATGGAACTTGGTGCATCTTTTGAAGATTTTATAAATCATTCTAATTACCATGTAATTTAGAAGATTATGGACGTGAGTGTTATCCTTTGTCCTATTAAAAATAACTTCTTATTACATGTCTAATCATGATCGGTTCAAATGTGAAGTTATGTATGAGCAAGCTGCTGAACTACCCATGCCTGAAGGGGGTACAGAAAACCCTACTATTGTAGAGACATTAGCACAAGTGGAGATGAACCCAGTAGAACTTCATCAAACTCATCCTGAAAATCCTGTCGAATCTAGGAAAGATGGGGAGGATACTTCTCAGGTTGTTGATCTACCGTTGGGTAAGGGATAACAATATTTGCGACTGTACTTAATTTGCAAGACAGTCAATTAACTTTATTATCCTTTTAAACTAACCAAATCTTTAAATTGATTATGCAGGGCCATAAATTTCAGTGGCTAAATCTGGAGGTGAGGCCTCAGCCTCCACCCCAACAGGAATTGAAAGCGAAGAAGCATAGGTCAGGGGGAAGGAGCAGAATAGGGCACTTCTCTAAGTGCATTAATCCTGGATTATATTCCCCCCTACGATAGTGATGATGAGTCGGATCCAGAAGTACAAAATGCGCTCCAATTTTCATGATGCAAGGCATGGAAAAATATATGGAAAATCATATCTGAAGTGCCTCTTAAAGAGTTGTAATCAAAGATCCCGCAACCGTCATCCCTGTTTGTCATGCTGGGACTTGGCGGTTTTGGATATCAAAAGTTCCATGTCGTGGTGAAACAAGTCATCTTAAGGAGAGAGCAGGAGAAAAAGTGCTGTGAAGATCTAACTAGGGTGAAGCTGTCAGCCAACATCGGTGAATTTGAGGCTGTAGTATCCCAAGCTAAGGCAGACTATGCTGCCAAGATGAAGGATCTGAAGCATAAGATCAAAGATAAAGTCATCCAACAGATTCACCTTCAGCAACAGTTAGATGTTGTTACTGGGGAACTTGACCAACTCAATAATTCATTGGAGGGAGCTCAAGAAAATGGGATGAAATCCATCGCGGATGCCAAGAAAGCACTCCATCAAGCTGAAAAGAGTGAAGTTGGTCGAGTGCATGAGCTTCAAGTAGCTGCTGATGAAGCTCGGGATATTATACATCAAGTGAAGACTTATGTTGACAGCCTCTTGTAATTTCTTGGAAAATATAAGAGACTCTAATCTGTGGATGTCCTTATAACTTTTGTGCATCAAATGGAAAGAATGATTTCATCTTCAATCATTTGTGCACGTATTTTCCTACTACCTTCTTTAAATTTTTACCTAATCCAATGGGCCTAGTAAGCATAGTTTGATTTTTACTAGGATTATTATAAATAACCCTACAAACTTTGAATCTTTTAATTGATCAATATTACCTAAATCATGCAAAATTTATGTTTAGTGAGATGGAACTTGACTTTTGTTCAGATTTCCTTTGTCTTTTGTGGGCAGTTTAAAGTCATGCACGTCGGACATAAAAAGGCTAATGTTTAAGGTCGAAATAGCTTTGACTTAATGGATTAAAATTGAATCAATTCCTTGACAATTTTTCTGAAAACATATTACCACACTCAAGTATGAGGGAAAAAATGTAAACCATGACTTAAGAAATTTTGAATCTGAGGAATGATATGAAAAAGGTCTAAAAGGCATTAGAAAAAGTAGTTCCCAAGAATGAAGTTACCATTATTTAACAAACCTATTGGGGGGTTGAATTATGCAGGACCACATAAGGGCATTGGCTGCATAGTAAAATAATGGTATCTTTTGGCTGACAGGTCCATTATGTAGATGACTTATGCAAGGTCGTCTAAGGGAACGTGCTGCATATTCAGGTAAAAGAACTCTCAGAAATTTACTTTTCTACTACTAAAAAGCCAGTGGAAGTTTATGGGGATTCAAATTTTCCAAATCATAGAGTTTCTGTATGGGGAGAGGTACTTAAATATGGAGAAGATATTTCCAAACAAGATTGTCCAAGAACTGGATGAATGTCACTCCAACGAAGGTCTGACCTAAACATAGGGAAGAGAAATATAAACCATAGACTTGAATGCTTTCAGATCATGAAAAAGAACATGAAACAAATATGTTAAGGATGGCTATTTTTTTTGCGGATCCTTGCATATTTTTGATAATACCAATAAGGAAAAAAGAGGTCTTCTTTCCAAGAATGAAGTTACCATAATCTGAAAAACCCGTTAAGGGGTTGAATTATGCAGATCTGCCTAAGGGCATTGGCTATATAGTCAAATAATAGTATCTTTTGGCTGAAAAGTATGTTATATAGACTTTTTATGCAAGGCCTCCTAAGAGAACGTGCTGTATAGTCAAGAAAAAGAACTCTCAGAAATTGGAAATTTTGTAACCAGAAGTCGAGAAAAAGGGTAATGAATATCTGAAAATATTTAAGGTTAGGATTATGACACATAAAGATAGGTATTGTCCAATGTATGCAGAGATACACAGATCAATTCTAACCATAGTCATGTTGTGGTTGGGTCCTGAATTGAAGTATTGGACTTCACTACGTATCCCATAAGGATAGGAATCAAGCCATATGTAGTTCTTGAAATACAGTTTAACGTCATGTGGGACAAAAGTATAAGAGATCTTAGTTTAGGGTCATAGAACTCGTACCATTATAAGAAATACACAGTGTGTGTTTTCACAGGGACTTTTCAACCAGGGGACTGAAAGTGGAATTTGGGGTTAGGCCCAAAATACTTGGGGCTGGATTCGAGGGACACTCGAACGTTCCTACATATCCCATAAGGATGGGAATCAATCCCACGTAGTTCTAGAATTACCCACTGTACAAATTTGGTTCGTACATGTGAAGGGTGAAAGGGGACTTTAGTGCAATAATGGTTTAACCCAAGATAAAAGGTTCAGGTATTTCCATGTATACACATAGTCTTTGAAATATAACATGATTGAAAATAAATGTAAATAATGATTCCCTCTCAGGTGAGGGTATCAAAGAATATTGTAGTTTACTATCATACAGGACAAAAAAATTTGTACAGTTTAACATCGTATAGCAAGGACGAAGGTGAACCAATGTAAATATATTGATTCTGGGGGCGGTTTCACGAATCAACATCATATGATATGGAGTTGAACCGATGTGAAGAGATTGGTTTTGGGATTGAACCTTGGGAGGTTGCCTACGTACCCAGCCTAGAAGTTGAGGATCAAAGTCTGAATAGTTCAATTAAAGAATGAATTAGTGATCAAGTTGTTCTTAGGGACAATGACCTAAAAAATGGTGTTGGGACTTACACGTGGTTAGCGGCCCAGAGAGGTTGTTATGGTTGAAGTTTTCTCTAAGCTTATGTGAGTCATACTCGGTGTGAGAAACAAGAGGTAGCAACAACCTTAACGATGCATAGTTTAATGTCATGTAGGACATATGAAGGGACTATGCAGTTTAAAATCTTGTAGTTAGGACTATTGGTGCTGCACAGTTTAGTGTCATGTAGCAGGGACAAAATACAGTTTAACGTCATGTAGGATGTATTAAGATATTTTTGTACAGTTTAGCGTCATGTAGTTAGGACGATGGGGACAATACAGTTTAATATCATGTTGGACAAAAAAAGGGGGACTGTACAGTTTAATGTCATGTAGTAAGGACAAAAGAGGACATAGTTTAACATCATGTTGGATGTATTAGGTACTTTTTCACAGTTTAACGTCATGTTGGACGATGGTGCGAATAGTTTAAGGTCATATGCATGGACCATTACTGTATAGTTTAACTTTGTATAGGACGATGAAAGGGACACAGTTTAACGTCATGTTGGATGAAAGTGCGAATAGTTTAAGGTCATATGAATGGACCATAGATGGTGCAGTTTAACGTCTTGTGGGACAAAAGTAATACAAATAGTTTAAGGTCATATGCATGGACCGTAGATGGTGCAGTTTAACGTCTTACTGGACGTAAGGGGCATGCAAATAGTTTAAGGTCGTATGCATGGACCTTGAATGGTGTATTTTGTGTTTATACAAAATACTTCTTCAGAAATCCGGCATTGGTTGGAGTAGTGATGAGTTCTCCATCCATTGAGATTAATGAATATGCTCCATTGGAGTAGACCTTATGTATTGAATAAGGTCCTTCCCATTTTGGCTCAAGCTTGGGAGGTTTCTTTCCTGGTATCATTGGAGTTCTGAGAACTAATACCAATTCTCCCTAAACGAATGAACGAAGAAGAAATTTTTTGTTGAAAGCTCATGCTATTCGATTCTGATAGACTTCCAAATGGTGTAGGGTGCACAATCTTTTCTCATATAACTGTTCCAATTCATTCAATCACTTTTGAGATTGTTCATCTATAGATGACTGATCACAAATGGCTACTCTGAGCGAGGGTAATTGAACCTTAATTGGCAAGACTGCTTCCATTACATATACCAATGAATATGGATTTGACCGCGTTGCAGTGCGGGTGGTGGTCCAATAAGCCCATAAAGAATGAAAGAGTTTATCATCCCATGACATCTTGTCTTTATCCACCATCTTTTGCAGTATGTTTGAAATAGTCTTGTTGAAGGCTTCTATCTGGTCATTGGCCGCTGCATGATACCGAGATGAATGGTTGGATTTGATGTTGTATCCTTGATAAAACTTCTTTATCTCGGATGAACAGAAGTTGGTGCCATTGTCCGTCAATATGGTATGAGGGACACCAAATCTGGTAATGATGTTAGACTTGATGAAGCTAAAAATGCTTTTAGAACTAACTTCTTTAAGAGGTATTGCCTCTACCCATTTGGAAAATAAGTCAGTAGAAGTAAGAATATACTTAAACTGCTTGGCTATAGCTGAAGGATAAGGTCCCACCACATCCATTCCCCATGTGGCAAATGGCCACGAGTATTTAGTTGTACGAAGAAAATCTGGGGGTTGATGAATGAAGTTGGCATGTACTTGGCATGAATGACACTTCTTTGTGAAATCAACACAATCTTGTATCATTGAAGGCCAAAAGTATCCAACCCTTCGAATTTGATCAGACAGTCTATGTCTAGACTGGTGGGCACCACAGACTCCTGCATGCACTTCTTTCATGACAGCCATTCTCTCTTCACCATCAATGCATCTGAAGAGAACTCCATCAAAACCACGCTTGTAGAGAATTTTCTCTAGGTGATCTAGGCTATCATAAAGAGTAAAATTGACCACACATCGCCGTATTTGTTCTTTCCCAGCTCTATTAGGTGGAAGTGTTTCATTTTAAAGGTATTCCCTAATAGGTGTCATCCATCCTGTAGTATGACCATATGGTTTAGGAATGGGACTAATTTCATTGATCTCCTCTGTTCTGGTTCGAACATAAGGTGAAATTGTATGACAGTGGGCAATACTGATGGTTGTCTCGTCCCAATTTGGATCTGCCAGAGTTGTGGCTATATTAGAGAGTGCATCAGCTTAGGCATTTTGTGATCACGGGACGTAAGAAAATGTCGGTTCCTTAGAAAATTCCGCCATTAACTCTATAACTTAATCATACAAAGGGATCAATTCTTCTTTTCTGATTGCATAATCCCCATTGACTTGTTTGATTACCAGCTCTGAATCACCTTTCACCCTTAAGTGATTCACTTGTGCTTCAAGCGCCAACTTTAATCCTGCGATGAGAGCTTGGTATTCTGCTTCATTATTGGTACCACCTTCCCACAATAAGAAGGAATAAGATAACACTTCCCTTTCTGGGTAAATAAGAACAACCCCTAACCCAACCTTGTTGAATTTAGGATCTTCCATTTTCTTCCCTGTTGGACTTCTGGAAGCACCATCAAAATACATTTCCCATACCTGAGGACTATCCTGAATAGAGAAGACTTCTTCATCAGGGAGTTAAATATCTGAAGATGTATCTTCTACTGAAGGATGTTCAGTAAGGAAATTAGCCAGATCTTGGCCCTTTATTGCCTTTTGAGACACATACTGAATGTCAAACTGCTGCAAAATAATTGCCCACCTTGCCAGACGTCCTGTAAGCATTGGACGAATAAGGATGAATTTGAGCGGGTTATTGCGAGATACCAATTAGACCTCGTGATGTTGCAGGTAGTGTCTCAACTTTTGGACTACAAAGATTAATGTCAGGCAGCACTTCTCAATACTTGAATATCGGGTTTCTACTTTAAGCATAGTTCGACTGAGATAGTAGAGGCTGTTTTCATTCCCAACATCATTCTTATGAGCAAGAAAGGCACCCAATGATCACTCCAAATCTATCACATAGAGGATAAGTGGTCTTTCTTCAACAGGTGGAATAAGTACCAGTGGACTCAAGAGGTATTTCTTGAGAATATCAAATGCTTCTTGACATTCTTCAGTACACTGGTAAGTGACTCCCTTCTTCATCAATTTGGTAAAGGGTAAACTTTTTCCTGCCAAATTGGAGATGAAACGCCGAATATAGGCTAAATGTCCTTGAAGTCCTCTCAATTATTTCAAATTTTGAGGAAGTGACATACCAAGGATTGACTTGGTCTTCTCAGGATCGACTTCGATACCATGATGGCGTACAATAAAGCCGAGAAATTTTCCTGAGGTTACCCCAAAATCACATTTTAAGGGGTTTATCTTCAAATTATATTGTCGAAGCTTGAGGAATATGACTTCCAAATCAGCCAAGTTATTAGAACGTTGTTTTTATTTGACCACAAAATCGTCCACATAACATTCAACAAACTTCCCTAAAAAGGGTTTGAAGATATGATGCATGGCACACTAATATGTTGCGCCAGCATTCTTTAAGCCAAAGGGAATTACCCGATAGCAAAACATACCCTGAGGGGATCTGAAGGCTGTGGATTCTTCATCTTCTGGAGACATTAGGATTTGATTATATCTGGAATATCCATCCATGAAGGAAAGTTCTTCATAGCCATCTGTTGCATCGATTAAAATTTCTGTAATCGGAACTGGAAAATCATCCTTAGGACAATGCCGATTAAGATCTCTGAAATCGATGAAAACTCTAATTTGTCTGTTCATTTTCTTCATAGGTACAATATTATCCAACCACTTGGGATATTTAAATTCTCTGAAAAAATTATATTTGATAATATTATCCACTTTAGCTTCAATTTTGGAAGCATAAGTTGGGTGTATTCTTCTCGCGTCTTGCTTAAATCCTCGATGTTCTTCTGGAAAACCCAAATGATGAGTAGCAACATCAGGATCAAGCCCGGGAATCTCTGTATAGTTCCAATAAAATATGTCTCAATTTTGCTTTAAAAATTAAATATACATCTCTTGTTCTTTAAGAGTCATGGCCGCACTAATTAAAGTGGGGCGTGGATCTTCTTTTGTACCTAGATTTATTTCTCTGAGTTCATCCATAGTGGTAGAGATGCCATCTTCAAATGTTGGAGGAGCATCCCTGAGATCTTCCTCTTCTTCTTCAACATGTGTTATTTCTTCTATTTCTACTTTCATAGTAGATGATGAAGTACAATTTCCATGATCAGAAGAGATGTTAAAATTTGAACATCTTGAAGAAGAAGCTTCCATTTCTGACCATATTGATAATGAAGGGTCCTACTTGGGTAATAAAGAGGAGATTATGGATTGATAATCAACATCATTGTTCACCTCTGACGTTGCTATCACTTCTTATGGCCTAGTTAGTGAAGTATAGACTTTCTGGATTTCAGCTGATGAAATAAAGACATCTCCATTTGGGCTTTCATCACTGCTTGGTGGGTCACCAATTTCTCTCATGTTGTCTGGCTTGATTTCCGTAATTGAAATTATGGAAGTTTCCATAAGAGTATTTTGATTTGGGTATATCCTGTCAATTTTACTGATAGGAAAAACATAATCTGTACTCACATGTGTAAATGGATTTACTAGAATCTTTTCCAAACCAAATGGAGCATTAACTTTGGTAACCTCCCCTGTTGTGGATTTCTACTTTCCCCTCATGTGATAAAATTCCGCCTCAATGTATTGAGATTCACATGTCTTGAATGGGGAATTATCACCATACAATGTCCCAACTTGACCATCGAAACAATATTTGAGACATTGATGGTATGATGAAGGGATAACTGCATGTTGATTTAGCTAGGGTCTTCCAAGAAAGATGTTAAAGGCTGAGTCTTGATCAACAACCATGAAATCTGAATTGGATACAAGATCTCCAAACTGAATTATGAGTGTAATATTTACCAGTGGTTCTTGTTCATTTTTATCATATCCTTGTAACATCATAGTAGAAGGAGATAAATCAGATTTCATGAGGCCCAATCGACGAAGTGTACGAATGGGCACGAGGTTGACTCCTGAACCATTATCAATGAAATATCTTCGGATGTCTACACCATTGACCTTTCCAGATAAATAAAAAGGTATAATATGTCCATGCATGACATCATCTTTATCTTCATCTGTGAAAGATATCATTGCATGGCATTCTGCAAGATTATTCTCTACATGGTAGGCTTCAGCTGCAGCAATTTCAGTTTCAAACTCTTGAGGACTTGACAAAGCCTCAATGAGTGCCTCCCGAATATACTTTGATAAATTCAAGGCATCCAGAATTGATAACTTGGCTGGTAATTGGTCCAGGTGTTTCAATACATCATACTTTTGATCTAAAGGTCTGCGTTTCCCAACAGGAACATGTGGTTTAGTAGGTGCCTTGGAAGTTGATGCTTTGGAAGTTGATGCATCTTGTACCGGGATAGGAGTTGGTAATACTCCTGGCTTTGGAAGATTAGACCGATTAGGTCTATTTACTTGCTGAGAAGAAGAAGGTGGAACCTCCAACCGATCTTCCAGAATAACTGTGCCAGGACTGAATCTGCCTTGTGTGGAAGAACTTGCTTGTTCTTTTTGAGCTTGTTGAAGGGCTCTACCATGAGTTTCTGCCGCATACACAGTTCTAGCAGGGGTAGAATTAGAATAGTGGCCTCTAGAATATCCACATCTTCCCCTATACCCTGAGCCTCTAAAACTTCCTCTGATTCCTCTGTTTGATATAGGGAACTCAGGTTCATCGAATTCGAAACTGTGATTGGAATAAGGATCTGTTAAGTGAATCATATTAACAGAACTAAAGATTAAATCTTCATCCGATGAAGACTCTGCCTGACTAGCCAATTTAGACTGTGTCATTTGATGGGACGGTGCCCATTGCTTCAAAGTAGATGGCATAAAATCTGCCAGAGTCAAGGACAAGTTGGGATTTGGCACATACTCATCTTCTTCTGATTCTTCTTCTTTCTTCAAATTATGCCGTTTCTTTGAGGATTTTCCCTCTAATGAAGAGGGTTTTTCTACAGCATTCATGGAAGAAGACACAATTGGTTTCTTCAATTGTGTTTGCAAAATATCAAGAGTTCGGCTGATCGTTTTTCTGACCATCCAATCATCATATTTTTGTGAATTTTTATTCTTGACTTCTTGCCACTCGCCTTCCTCCTCTGGATCTGTAGTAGTAACACATGCTACCTGAGCTGAAGAACCTTTCAGTTTGACTTGTCCCAAGTCAACCATTTTTTGCAAGAGGTCCTTGAAAACAAAACACTCCTGAATGGGATGTCCCAACATTTGATAAAACGAGAAATAGTTGGGAAAGTCTTCATCTCCTTCCTTGTTTGGACTCTTAGGCCTTGGTAATTGAACCAAATTATTTTCCAGAGTCAAAATGAAGTAACCAAGAACTTGTTCATTTTGGAAAGAGTAAACTTTTCTTTTCAAATCCTCAAATTGTTTTCATCGTTGATCTCTTTGATCATCTTGACGAAACAGCCTATGTTGTTGACACTAAGGAGGTGGAGCCCTTCGAAAAGATGAAGGTTTTGAAGTAGAAGCAGGTATAGGTGCTTGTTTAAGCATAACTGTAGCAGTCTCTACTTTACCCATTCTCCTTCCTGGAGCTGATGGAATTACACGAGTTTTATCCTTAGTCTTTATAAGAGAATCTTCAATCTATTGAGCAATTGAAGTAAGGTCTCGAAACCCTCCTGTGTATTTCACAGGGATCAGCGGTGTACGCAACTCATAACGTAAATTTTCCACACAGATTGGCAACAATTCCTCTTGAGGGAGTGCTAAGCTGAGAGAATATGTTAATCCCTTCCAACGAGCAATAAAATCTGAGACCCTTTCATTCTCCCTTTGCTTGCAGTTTGTAAGATCAAAAACTGTCGTCTTTGGCAATGTTGAGCTGAACTAAAGAAGGAATTTTTGGCAAAGATCCTCCTGTCTGGTAATTGACCGGGATTGCAATCTTGTGTACCAAACAAAAGCAGGTCCTTGTAATGACTGTACAAAACACCTGAGCTTAACTGATTCTTGTTGCTAAAGGGTTCCCATCATAGGATCGCAATGAGAAACAAAATGTGTTAAGTGTTTCTCTGGGTCTCTCAAACCATTAAATATTGGGAATGTGGTACTTAAAAAATTTGATGGGGGAGGAATTGCATCGACCCATTCAGGGTAAGCTCTCTTTTCTGGTTGAATTTGAGAACGCTTTCCCTCAATAGCTTCCAACCGATTTGTTAATGACTCAATAGTAGTTATTAACTTTTGAGAAACATCCGGTTGAGCTTGGACCTGAACAGGTGCAATGATTGAAGCTAGTACAGATGTGGTGGCTGATACTGCAACTAATGGTAGCACTGCCAATTGTTGTTGCACTTGACCCGTAAGATTAGACCTATGAGGGTGTACTGATAAAGGAGGATATTCTTGATCCATATTAGTATCCACAACAAATTCCTTTAACTGACTAACTCCAACATGCTTAGTAGGAAGACTACCCTGAAGTAGTTCTGCATTCATCCTCCTCAATTCCTTCATTTCTTCCTCTTTTTGTGAAAATATTTGCTCTAGTGAGATTGATTGTCCTTCTCCAGAGGAAGGGTATGTAACCTGATTCTTTCCTTTCCCCTTGTTGGATCCCTTTCAGAGAGGGGGAAGTGGGTTACTTGAAGGATTACCTATGTTTTGAGTAATCCTTTGATTTCGTGTACGCACACCTTCTTCATTTGTGCCTGTGCATAAAACTTCTTGAGCAAGAACCTCTTCATCTGATCCCTCTGAGTGAACCTCATCTGGTGGATCATCAACAACGGCATTGATGACATTAATTGATTCATAATGCATTACATCCCTTCTATCAGCATTTCTTTGATATTGTATTCTTCCATGTCTCTGATGAGACATTGCCTTTTGTTGATTCGATCCCTCAGGAACTTCTTGGCAATCCGTAATTTGGAGAGAATCTCCTGATAATTTGGCTCTTCGTTCCTATTGGGGATTCTTCCCTAATCAAGAGAAGACTGACTTTCTCTGAGGGAGGGATTGAGGATTTGAAAAAGTCCCCAGTCTGGTGGACTGGGGTTGTTCCTGTTGTTCCCGCTCAACTCCTCAAATCCTATTTGTTGATTCTAAGGGTTGACATGCTATGTCTGAGACTTTCTTAAAATCTCTCTTGATCTTGTGGACCTTAGTCCGAAAATTAGCCGGATGCATCAATAAACATCCACTTTTATCACCCATCTCAAAAGACCGTTGGATGATTTCTGACAGTTCTGTCACTTGATGATGTGCTTGCTCCAAATGAGAGTCTTGTTCAATATTCTCATTCGCTTGATGCAGGATTAATTCAACAACTTGTTCTCTGTATGCTTGATTTTGAGAGGAACTAGTCGAAGCCTATTCTTGGGCAATCTTTTGATTACAAACAAAACCCATTGACTGTGGCCGGCCATGGGAAATAACATTGCATGAAACCATTTTCGGCGGTCTTTTCTAACTGAAGAGCATAGTGAAATGTAGTTCTCCATGAACACCCCATCCCCTGATATGAATACCAGATGGGGAATTGGCAATTAACTGGCTCAATCTTCTTAGTGCGCCAAGGCATGAACGTTGAAGGTCTCTCTACTACTTTTCATCCTTTGGATATCGAGAAACTGAGAGAGATGCCAAGTCAATTTGGCATTGTAACCCTTCTATTATCTTGATATTATTTTCATATTCATCATAAGATAATATTTTCTTTTTCAACTGACAAAGAGTTTTCCATATGTTGAGAAAAACATCATGAATTCCATCTTCCATCAATATCTCTAGAATATCATACTGAGAGTTGGCCGAAATCCAAAACATGACTGGCACTTCACCTTTTTCCAGTTGTTTTCTCATATTCAGTACTTCCTCTTTATTATTCAATGAATATTCTTCTACCTGATTAGACCAGATTTGGTGCTTCCTTGTTGCTTCATCGGATTCAACAAGATCGATAGAGAATTCACTGATCAAACTAGAAGATGAATGACCCAGGGGTGGTTCAGACAATGACCTACACCCCAGGCTATCTTCTGACTGAGAAAGTGTTTCACTTGTTAGTGGTAAAGCATCATACATGACTGGATTCACATTTGCAATTGCCTCAAGATAAGAGGGATTTCTCGTCACTACATTATCTTCTAAAGAATTTTCCAGAAAATGTGAATTACTACTGCGGAGAGGACTTTCACAGCTAAATTCATCATCATGGGGAGGACCACCATGGTGGGTTACAACAAAAGATGAAACATTTTTCTCCTTGGTCTTTTGACCACACATAGGGTTCCTATGGATCTCATCTAAAGATGAAACTTCGAGATCGACTGAATCATCATGAAGAAAGCCTTCATGAGGAAGTATCTGATGCAGACCTTCGGAATTAATGTTCCCACTATTGGGAACTGAAAGAGTAGAATCTTGAATTCCAATAGATAATTGTCTGAGGGCTTCAAGAACTCCAGCATCGAGTAAGTCCTTATTACAGATTGTCCCTTGATTTCTTGACTGTGTTGGGTGGGTCTTCTTCTTGGACACTTTCTTACTCACTTTAGGAACCACTTGTTGATAAAAGTGGTTATTATGAGCAGGTGTATGTGCCTGCTCAGGATAAATGATCAGGTTAGGATGATTATCTCCGCTCAAATAAGGTGTATGTGCCTGACTTGGTTGTCCGTATGATATGGGGGAGTACGCCCCACAACCCTCTTGGACTGGAACAGAGGTGTGTGTCTGTTCTGAAGTGAACTGTTGATGTGTCACTCCACTGGTAGGGATAGATTTATGTGTCTTTCCCTGAGATGCTGCTGAAGCTGTTATAATATCCTGGCAGGCATCCAGAATATGAGCAGGGATTTTCTTCTTCTCTTTCACCATTGATATAATATGATTGGTGACTTCAGATTCCGGAATGGGGATATATGTCCATTCCGTTCTTGGAGTAGGTGTATGTGCCTTCTTCTGTCCTCCTTTTCCTATCAGTGAATCCTGATAGTACTCAAGTGTGGGGGCAGAGAGTTGAGTCTGCCTCCTGTTTGTCGTCGGAGCTTTCCGACTGACTTCTTTGAATGCTACCAAATGAGACTATTGGTAGGCTTGATCAATACTAGCAGGTGTATGTGACTGTTGATTGCACTCCGCCGAACGTGGTTGACAAGCCTCCTTCAACACTGATAGACGAGGCTGCTGGCAGGATTGATGAGTGTAAGCAGGTGTATGTTCCTGTTTACCAGTTGTCAACACATTGGGTTGGCGGGCTTCATTGTATGTAGTCAGACGAGCCTGCTGACTAGATGATGATTTATAAACAGGTGTATGTTCCTGTTTATAGTACTCCTTCGGAATTGCCTAGCGGGATTGGCATGCTGCTGCCAGACGAGTCTGCTGGACAGTATAATTAAAACGGACAGGTGTATGTGCCCGTTCATTGCTTGCCGCCAAGTTAGGTTGGTGGACTTCTCCGGAGATGGCAGAGATGAGAACCTGCTCACTGTTGACCGGATTTCACCTTTGGTGGTTCTTCTTGCCTGCTCGGGTTCAAGGAACATGAGCCGAACGCCTGGAGTTGATACCCTCATCATGTTGAGGGCGCACTGCCGCACAAGTCTGGCGGCGATGGTTGATAGGATCCCTTGGGAAGGACTTCTGTCTCCTTGAATTAAGGCCCTAAGGGACCTACTCATTCACCTCCCCAGAATATGGGAGTGAATGGTGATTGTGTTCCGGGGATAACGACCCGAAACGGATGGAGATGGTGGTTGGCACCACCTGCTTCTTGATCACTGGTCGTCGCTGTTCGGATGACCAGGGTGAATTGTTTACTTGGAGGGATTGTCGAGCAGCCTCCAAAGTTGGAATGGTAATGTGTTGAAGATACTCCTTAACCAACGCATTTGATACCCAGCGTTGAAGACGCTGAGTAGGTGATATCGTCCTTAGAGCGGACGACGATCCAGCAGGAGTAGCAGCAGAGGCTTTCCCAGCAGAAATATTCGCAGTAGAAGTATTCACGAGTGTGAACTTAAGAGAAGCCATTTCTGTAATGCAAAAGATCTTGGAAAAGAGTGCTTGTTTGATATAACAAACGTATTCAAGATAATTCTGGTCACTACATCTTTTATATAAGAACATATGTTATTGACTATCTTGTTGTCCCTCTCATTGAGTTTAAATATGGGCCTAATAAATAGGTAAAACATCACTTTAACTTGGTTAAGGATTCACGTCGGGTTCACCATTTTTTGTTTCCTCTGAAATTGGGGATGATCTCATTGATTTAAGATTCAAACATTCCAAGTGGTTTCTAACGGGTTTGTTCGTAGAACCGGAAACATCCAATGATTCCATATCCATTTGGACCTACTTTCCAAAGGTAGGTGCTCATTAGTTGTGAACTGATGAGACTTAAGAATTTTCATTGGTCAAGAGGATGGGAGGTCGGACTCATCACACCTTTTGAGGGGAATTATTGTCTACTCCAGGACTCTCTTTATAGATTTAAGTTATGTTCGTGAATCCTTATTACATTAACAAGTATAAAATGAGCTTTTCTTTAGATCTGACAATCAATGATTAAATATGTAGGAAATTTAGAGAATATTTTATATGTATTAGAGGTTATTCATTGATATAGAATCATCTGTATTTGTTATAGATTCTTAATCAATGGTATCCTTCAATACATAAAAGTCTCTTGGTCATTATGATGACCATACTGGTTTTAAAGCTACTCAGTGGGGCACTTGAAGTTTATTGTCATTCAGAAGGACATGGATTATTTCAGAGTTGGGATCATACACATAGATGGGCTACCTACGTATCCTTTGTTTAGAAAAATAATTAGAACCCACATAATTCGAGTAAGGGAGTATGATGTTTATGTATGATTGATGGATCAAAGAAATATGTCATAATTACTTTTACACTCTAAGCTCATGTGAGTCATGCTCGGTGTGAGAAACAAGAGGTATTGATAAAACCAGACAATTTTTCCATGAAAGAAGCAATCATAAGAAATGATGTGGGGATTATGTATGTATGACTTCCCAAATAGATGAAGATTAATATTTACTTCAGGGAAGAAATCCAGGAACAGGGTCCATAAAGGTATATGTACTTTATGGAGATTTAGATACTCTAATCTCGGGGCTTACTCCTAAGGAAGTTTCCCAAGTTAAGAGGGGACTTATGATTGGGTTTTACTCCTGAGAAGGAGTCCCAGATCAAAAGTAAATTAGGACTGGTTAAGAGAAATTAAGACTGGGGCTTAACCCTGCGAAGGAGGCCCAGGTTAAAAGGTTTTTTAGAACTTGGGCTTACTTCTAAGGAGGAGGCCCAGGTTAAGGTACTTGGGGCTTACTCCTAAGAAGGATGCCCATATTTGTAGACTATGAGATTGGGGCTTATTCCTGAAGAGGAATCCCAGGTTAAGAGAACCATGGTTGGGGCTTACTCCTGAGGAGGATTCCCATATTTGGGAACTTGGAGACTGGGGCTTACTTTTGAAAAGGAAGCCCAGTTTAAGAGAATTATGACTGGGGCTTACTCCTAAGGAGGATGCCCAAATTAATGAGGACTTAGGGCTTACTCCTAAGGAGGATACCTAATATTAATGAGAATTTGGACTGGGGATTACTCCTAAAAAGGAGGCCCATTTTAAGGGATTCTCTCATCTTAAAGGATGAGGTTTAACGAATGAACTCTCTAACCTTAGTGATGTAAATATGTGTAGATCACTAGGTTTTTAGAGATGTTCCATAGAATTCCTTTCAGATAAGGAAGCCAATAAGGAAATCATGCCATAAATGGCTTTGAAGAGAGTTCTGAGGGCTTAATCTTAATAGGATAGGTGGATAGGTATAAGAGAGGTGGAATAAGTAGGAGGGGCACCCAAAAAGAAAGGGGTGCGCAAGTCCTGGTGGGCGCACAAGTCCTAGTCACGCAGGTACACCTGTGCGGCACATAGGTACTTGCGCAACTTTTGACCCTTGGGGTAATACTTGGGGCGAGACTTGGCTCAATCCCTTAGTACTACCCCTAGGGGTTTCTAGAAGGGTGGCGTTCAAGTTCTAGTGAAGGAGCAAGGCGGCGCGCAAGTGTGGCCATTTTCCTTAAGGGTTGGCCACTTAGGCGCGCAAGTGTTGATGATTTTAAACACTTAGGCCTTCCTCTCACTCTTTAGATCTTTTGTTCTAGGTAAGAAATTATCTTAGAAGTGTTCGGAAGATTTGAGAAGAGACTAGGGCACCGGGAGCTCAAATATGAGGTTCTGGAATTTTTTGTCCTCTCAAATGGGGGGCCACAGGGGTATTTATAGGCTGGAGAGACCCTGGGAAAAATTTCAAGGAGGGCGCACAAGTCACCTACGCGACCATTGGGCAGCATGCAAGTATACTTGCGCGACCTTGGTGGAACTTGCGCGACCCAAGTTCATTTGAATCTTGGTTCATTCCTTTGTCAATTTTTGATGTCTCTTCAAAGGATGAATCACTTTGGGTTCAAGCTATTTCTCTTTTCATTCCTTTAGACTCTGTGACGGAAAGGAGCGTCAACAATTCATTAATTGTGTGATCATGACAACACACCCATAATAAATAAACCATGAAATTGATAGAAATAAAATAAATGGTATAATCATTAGCTTGTTTAATTGTTTAGTTTATCTAGAGGTTGATAAACTAACCCAAGACCTAGGGGAGAAACACCTTGAACCTTTTGGGTTTGTGTTTATAGCTTTCCACCTATCCACCTTTGTATCTCCTTGGATTGGTTTCACCTTGGCTTCTAACTTGAGTTTCCTCCACTATCTTGGGAGATCCATCCATTACATATGATTTTATCTCACTCACAGGTGAGGGGTAAAACAGGGTTTTACATAAAAGAAACCTTGGGCACGCAGGCCCTACATGTTAATGAGTATAAGGATCATAGGCCAATAAATTTAATTAAAGGAAACCATTCACGTAAAAAGGTCTTGGTTTAGCTCATTATCATCCATACATGCAATGATATTTACGCATAAATAAAATTAGCATTCAATTCTTTAATCATTATTGTTTAAGATAAATCATGCTTGAATCAATTAATTATATTTAATCAATCAATCCTTTTATCTTAAAACCTTTTTTCAAATTTCCTTGAGATTCTCATCCATCATAATTTTAAAAAATAAATTCATTTAAAATTATCTTTGTGCGTAACTTGTACCTTGGAGGAAACCCAGTGAATTCTCATTCATAACTACCCAATGAGTAGAAATGAACATTATGTAGATGTTAAATTAAACACATATATATAAAACACCTATCACGTGTTGTACCTTAACTTTATGTCCGTACTATGGTACAAGTCTCAAGGGTTTTTATAATATTATAATAAATTTTAATAAATCCACGTAATTTGGATGAGTACACAACATGTAGTTTTGACTACATGGCGTGTACTTTTTTTCACCTTCCATCTGAAGTACATGCCCAGTGACATGGTGTGTAGATGTACTTTGGAAATCATTGGAGTACACAAAGTGTTCAATGGGACACACGCCATGTAGTATCCGCGTTACATGGTTTCCAATCTAGCAAGCCATGTATGGGGTACACGGTCTAACCCTAACTTGAAGGGAATACATGTCGTGTTTAGAGGGCCACATGGTGTGTAATCCAAAAACGGTGTGCCACCTATTCCTGGTCAACACACAGAGAGAATCCAATGACATGGCCTAGTTTGGTAGACCTTCCTAGTGTACGGAACCTATAATACATGGCGTGTACTGTCGAATACATGTTGTGTGTTCTGGTATTGTATGGCTAGGAAGCTTTGGCACCTCCAAATGAGATCCTTTGTTTTATTTTAATCAAAATTAAAAGAAAAAATCGTTTATATAAGGTGAACGAGAAACTAAATAGGAGGAATAGATCTCGAGATTCAGATTTATAGAACGATTAACTTGAATTGAAACAACTAAATTATTAAATGTGTAAATCACCAACAAAAAACTAAATAATTATAATCAATGATATGACCCCTCTGATACCACTTATAGGTTTTGGGCATAGCAGAAGTGCGTTGGTGGGTGTATCCAACGTTAATTTTTTTGTTAACAACGATCAATCTGAGATCCATCACGATAATAAAACACCAGATCTTCAGAATAGAATGAAGAACAAAAGAAAGGAAGGGAGTCCCAGAACCATAGAGAGGATCATCATATGTTGGTTATAATTAATTTAATTAAAATTCAAGAATTACCTTGATGGAATTATATCTTCTTTGATGTTTCCAGTCACGATATGATGTGATCTATCATTGAATCATGGAATCCAAGTGTAGGGTTCCTCTAGCGGTGATCCATAAATCCTCCACATATCTCTAGACATCGCCAAAGGGATCTCTAGGTGTTAGCATGGAAGAGCCTTTTCTTGTGATGTCCTCCTTCGATCGCCTTAAGAGCCGCTTGCAAAGTGCTTTCCTTGATCCGGTTGGAAGAGGATCTCTCTTGTACCTTGAAATAATTTTTGGAAGAAAATAATTCTCTCTTGGCTTGAGAGATTTATCTAGATCCATTGTGCACAACCCCCAAAAAAATGTCTAGGCTAATGAGAATTATATAATTGGTATTTTAATTACTTAGAATAATAAAATGAATTAATTACCTGAAATCATTTATTCATTTCATTTAATTCTTAGTAATACCCCATGTCTAATAATAACAGTTGACTATTATTATTACTTGACATGCGCTCAATGAATTACACCTAATATTATTTAATTAAATAAATAATATTATTTCTCACAAATCCCTAGAAAAATTACACAGTGTGTACTTTTGTTTTTCCATTTTCTTTATTTCCTCCACCACATTTATTAGACCTTGAATAATGGCTATTTATTTCCCAAATAAATATCACTGCATTACTTTCTAATAGATATATTGTTTCTCCCACAATATATTCTCTCAAATAACTAGTGTCGAAATAAATGTGATCAGTAATCCTTAAATAATTATTAAACCACAATCGGGAATAATCTTTATTCAACTTGTTGAATTAATACTTAGACACACTTAGTGTGTGACCCTATAGGCCTCTTTCTTAGTGGCATTAGGCAGAGCCTGCCTAAAGTCAAAGGTTATCATCTTGCAACATGCCAAGGCACCCATAGAGAAAGAAGTTAATGTCGTAATGAAGTGTCACCTCCTACAAATGTTTACTGTGTAATATAATCTCTTTGTCTCGATATCTCGAATCAAGCAGGTTGCATGCTAGTGCCATCAACCCATGTGCTCGATTATTCTTTCTTTGACTTTCCAGAATTGAACTCGTCCATTACTTACCATGGCTATGGATTTATTTAGTCTATATCAATTTCATAAAAGGGCCTAAGATATATACTTCCATTATGGAATAGAAGGGAAAAATCCTTTCTCGCATTATCTATTAATGTGGTATTACTCATGATGTGCCCAATATATCCTACCTCACTATGAACAGTGTGTCATAATAGTTTTCATCAATACATCTAAGTGCGTGAGTTGTAATAACCATTAATAATAATCTTAAATTCTAAGGACCAATACACACGTCTGCAGATAGGAACATCTAATGATACTAAGAAATGTAGATTTCTTGTTGGCGGGTCTCATTCTCATAATATCCTCCTAGATATTATCAAGGGTGCACAACCATGAGAAAATGTCTCAAAGTTTTATGAGTCCTCACCCCTAATGGACTTTATTATTTGTGTCCCTCAAATAACATCATCTGGCCATAGAACATATATATTCAAGAATAGTGTTGTGGCACTTTTGGGTTCTCATCATAGCAGGGATCTGTTGTGACCCTTTAATGCAACAGTTATCCTTAGGACATTATCACATGCATTGTCACATAGAAGAATAATAAAGATGTGATAAGGTATTTATTAATGAATAAAGTACAAAGTATTTGGTTCTAAGCCACAAACTCCAATAACTGGTGTGTTTCACATACTGAATGACATGCGTCTATAGGAAAAAGTACTAAAGGGGCAGGTGAAGGTGGTTTTGGGACAATTAGCAGGGTCTACTGCAATTTGATTGTATCCTGAATAGCCATCCAGAAAATAGTAGAAATTATATCCTTCTAGCCTCTCAAGAATTTGATCCATAAAAGGTAAGAAAAAAATTTCTTTCCTTATTACTGCATTCAAACATCTATAATACACACAAACTCTCCATTCAGTGATGGTGTGTGTTGAAATGAGTTTATTATCAGCTATTTTTTCTATAGTGAGTCCTCCTTTTTTGGTAATGACTTGGAGGGGACTCACCCATTCACTATCTGAGATAGGAAATATTATTCCGACATCTATAAGCTTTAGCACTTTATTCTTGAAAACCTCCTTCATTGGCGGTGTAAGCCGCCTATAAGGTTATCCTTTTGGTTTTTTATCTTCTTCAAGTAAAATATGGTGGGTGCACTCTGAAGGATTTATTCCCTTAATATCTACCACCCCCCAGGAAATTGATTGCTTGTTTCCTTTTAGAACATCAACCATTTTTTCTTCTTAAGCCTAAGATAGTTTGGAATTTCTAATGATGGGTAAAGATAATGACTCTCCTAAGTATGAGTACTTCAATGTACTGGGTAAAGGTTTCAAGTCCAACTTGGGTGTCTGAATGATGTATGGGATAAATGGTGGTATAGTGTCTCTGGTAAGTGGTTCAATAAACCTCAGTTCCTCAAATTCATAGTCTTCTTCCTTTTCTGAACCTGAATCATCAGTCTCTTCCTCTATAACCATGTAATCCCATTCTTGTTGAGCAAGAGAGATGGTGTGAAAATCAACCATATTATTTGAATGTTGTGTAGTCTTTATCAGGTTAAACACTACTTGTTCTTATCCGACTATAAAGATGATATATCCTTGATTAACATCAATCAAGTAATTTCCTATTAATAGGAAGGGTCTTCTGAGAATGATTGGGACATCTCCTTCCTCTTCCATGTCTAAAACTATAAATTCTGCTGGAAAAATGAATTTTCCGACTTTAACCAGAATATCTTCAAGAATACCACATGGGTACTTAACTGAATGATTGAATAACTACAATGATACTCTTGTTTCATTGAGATCTGAGAGTCTGGGTTTGTGGAAAACACTCATCGGAATTAGGTTAATGCTTGCTCCAAGATCACATAATGCTCTTCCAAATTTTCACTCTCCAATTACACACAGAATTGAAAAGCTTCCAGGATCTCTCATCTTTGGTGGGATTATTTGTTGTACAATAGTAGATAGTTCTTTATTTAATGAGATCACTCTTATATCTTATATCTTTCTTTTGTTTGATATAAATTCTTTGAGAAATTTCACATAAACAGGAATTTGAGCGATTGCCTCAGAAAAAGGAATGTTGATATGCAATTGTTTGAACATTTCAAGGAACCTTTTGTACTGAGCCTCCTACTTACCATTCCTTGCTCTTTCTAGAAAAGTAATAGGTGGTTTCTATAGAGGTGGGACTACATAAATGGGTTCCTTTGGTTTTTCTAGGGCTTTCTCTTTCTCGGCTGGTATTGCTTTTACTTTTTCTGGTTGTTTCTTGGGCTCTTCCTATGGCCTTGTTTCCTTTGATTATTGGGAATCTAATACTTTTCCACTCCTCAGCACTACAACCTTTGCTTCTTCTTGTGGGTATGTCTCAGTGTTACCGGGTAGAGTACCTGGTAATCTTTTAGATAAGGTTTTTGATATCTGCCCCATTTGCATCTCCAAGTTTCTTAAATTTTCTCGCTGGTTTTTCATTTTTGTCTCATGTGTGTTCATCATTTGATCTAATTTTTGAATAAAGTATGTCATAAGGTTCTCTAAGTTACTTTTTAGTGGTGTAGGTGGTTGTTTTGGTCTTGGCTATGTGGGTAGAAATTGTTTTTATTGGGGCCTTAGAAAGGGTTATTGTAGATATATCAGTTGTTGTGCTCTCAGGACAGGGTTCATTGGTTGATACCCTGGTGGCCTCTGGTTTCGGAACTGAGCTTGACTACTATGCTGATGAAAATATTATTTATTGTTCTAAGGCTACTGCTGACCAGGCCTCTATTGAAAAAAAGTGTTGTTGTTAATGTTGAAATGGTTGGGTTTGTTGATTGTAATTAATGTAATTACAATCTTGTGGTTCCTCGTATCCTAATTTTGTCGTCTTGATACTAGTGCGGTCCACCACACATCTCACATAATTGGACCTCCATGACTAGGGTAGGAGGGGGTTGTGTGGTTGGTATTTGAAATGACTCAAGTTTCTTGGTTAGTGCTTCGAATTGTGCTGATAACTAGGTGGTCTCATCAACTTTGTGGATTCCATGTTGGGGTGGTCCATAGTCACTTTTCCAAATACTAGCATTGTGGGATACTTTGTCCAAAATAGCTCTTCCTACATCAGGTGTCTTGAACATCAAACCTCCATCAGCAGCAGCATCAACAACTGTTCGTGTCGCTGGCTGGAGTCCTTGATAGAAGGTTTGCATTTGAATCCAAGTGTCAAGTCTGTGATGTGGACATTTCCTCATGAGTTCTTTGAATTGATTCCATGCTTCCCATGCAGACTCTCCATCTGCTTGTACAAAGTTTTGAATGTCATTCTGGAGTTTCCAGGTTCAGATCGGTGGAAAGTATTTATTGAGAAACTTTTTTGTGAACTCGTCCCAAGCCGTGATTGACTCGGGAGCTTAGATTTTGAGCCAATCCTTAGCTCTATCTCTTAATAAAAAATTAAATACACAGAGTCTTATCACGTCAGAAGAAAATCCCCAGTTACGAAAGGTATCGCAAACTTCCAGGAAATTGGAGATATGTTCATGTGGTTCTTCACTCTGAAGACCATTGAATTGTCCCATGTTCTAGATCATATGGATGAGTCCAAGCTTGATTTCAAAGGTATTGTCTTGAATTATTAGTTGAACGATTCTTGGTGTCACACCATGGATTGGTGGAAATCCATAGTCTATGGTGATTTTCTCAAGGTGCATCAGGTGTTCTCCCAGTATGATTTGATGATTTGGAAGGTTCTTTCCCACATTGTGATGTTTCTCGGCCATTATTTACTAGAATAGTGAAAGTAGATGAATTTCGATCTCAGGATCGAATTCCAATGGTTCTTGTGCTTAAAGGTTCCTTGATCGGGTTAAGGGACCTTGGTACATGCACTGAAGATAAAGGAGAAGACGCAAGAGCATCTAGAAATTAAAGACAGAAAAGGGTGAGGGAAAGGTAGTACTAAGTCTTATAAAACCCATAGTTCTTCTATGAAAACGGTGTTGTCTTCCCAGTAACGATGCTAGAAATTTTATTTCCTCTACGCGGTGGTGTCTTTACTTCCTCCAGTATGAATCAAATTTTAATTTAAAATTTATCCCAAACTTTCACAAACTACTAAGACGTAGTGTAGTGGGAGTTCGGGGTCAAATCCACAGGGAAACTACTATTTCAACTTTAAGAGGATCTGGTTTATAAACTTATAAGGGAGTCCTTTATATAAGTCTTTTGTTTGGGAGTTAGGTCAAAGTTCTATTTGGGATGACTTTAAATGATAAACGAGGGGTCAGGATTAAGTCGAGTATCTGGGTGAAGGATGTCTTTTAATTCTAACCTTAGAAAGATCTTATGTTTTAGTTTGCAAAGAAAACAGGGGTCACTAGTTGGATTTGGTCTTAGCCTCTTAGTCCTATCTAGGAAGTAGTTATTCCATGGTCAGGAGGTAGCTATATCCTAGGTGCATTAAGCCTGGATTTATGAGCATAAAGTCTCCTAAGCTAGTGGTCATAGCTTAGTCTAATCCAATTATGATAGGGTTGTTTGTTTGATTGTCCCATGGTATGGGAAGTTCACACAAATGGGATAGACTGGGGGTTCATATCCTAGTTACTAATTCAATTAGGCTTTCCAAGTTTAGATCAGAAGGTATGATTAATTATGTAGATACATTGAGATTAATTCCTACCCCTAATAAATTTAGCTACTCATTAGGGATACTAGAAAAATAAAATAAACTAGATAAATCATGCTTAACAGACTTATATATATATAAAAATAGATTCTATGATGACAAATAGAAAACATGCATAGAAGAATTATGAATTAAACTAAATTACTTGCTTGAGACAGAAATCGGAATTGAAATTTAAGCACGAAATGGGGAAAATAAGGTGTTGAAGAAAGTAAGCTCCACGGCTATTGAATTGAAAGAAATGTGAAAAAACTATGAAGAAATTGAGTTAAAAATGGGAAAAGAGTATGAATGGATCATAGAGAATCAAGAGGGGATAAGTAAAAGCTCTCTCTATATTATTTAATGCTCTGCCGCTCTATTCCTTATATAGGCATTTTTTTCACAACATGTACCTATGGTACACGATGTGTACCCTCGATCTGTGTCATTTTCCTTCGGATCTCTAGCATTTCATGTGGTTCTCACAGATAGGATGTTTGACCAGGTACACGATGTTTAGACTTGGTTCATGATGTGTACTCCAGCGTGGTAGCTTTTGTGTGGAATCCTCGCAGATTTCTCGCTAACCGTTTTGACTGGGTGTCATGACGTGGTAGATTTTTCCTTCTAGCTTCATGGTCATGACTTGGCTTCATGGCTTAGGTTAGGCTGTGATCCTCAAGTACACGATGTGAATTACATTATCACGACGTGTACTTGGCCAGTTTTTAACTTTTTCTTCCTTTTCCTTATTGAAAACTTGTGAATATTTTTCCTACAAAATTAGACACATACCACATGAATTGTAAAATAATTAAATGAAAAAATATGAATAAATGACAACAAAGTATATATACAAATGAGGCTTATCAATATCATTAGAAATAATGGTAATAGGATAACATTTTATTTTAAGGTCTTTTTTCCTAAAGTTGATGAACTTTCACGAGAAGATGTACTTACTTGATTTTATTCCATTTTATAAGCACAATCTCATCCTTTGGTTGTGTCTTAATTAATTCCCACTTCATATATTACTCTAATAAATGAAGATGAATTTTTTATACCTGATGCACTAACATGTAACAAGATCTATATTTGAATGATGAGTCATTCCTTTGATCTCTAGTTGTCATTATAACAGAATGGTTAGCGCAGGTTATCCAATATGCATAAATCTTCATATAGTGAAGTAATACATTAATCTTTAAAATCTCATCCAAATTTCAACTTAAACCATTTCATAAATGTTTAACCTTATTACCCTCAAAAATATTAAGATTCGTAAATTTAGAAATAATTTCACTAAATTTCCAAAATAAATTTATCATTAATCAGTTCCAAGGTAGTTAGTACTATCAAATTTAGTTTATCCATATCAATCATATATTTATCCTAACATAATTATCTCAATATTAGGAACATATTAAGGGTTGTATTTCTATCACTAATGTGTTTTCCAAGAATCTCAACTTTACACTGAATCATTTTTCTTGGCCATCGGTATTTTTCAACATATGCTCTCAAATCCTTAATGAAATGGTACCTCAATAGAATCCTTATATATTTCATAAATTTTATGATGATAATATCATCAATAAAATACTTCTAAAACATATTTATTGAATCCAAATAAACAAAAATAGTAATCATTCCACTTTGGTTATATCAATAGTATAAGCTTGACCTTGATCCCTTAACTTATTCTTAGGTATATTCCCTTTATACTTGGGGTATTAATTTGTATAGTTCCACATATCCTTATAGTGAAAGCATTGCACATTGAATTTTTCTTTCTTCCCTTTGAAATAATGGTCATGGTGGAATTTTTATCCACACTTATATCAAGCTCTCATTCCCTTTAATCAAGTATTGAGGTGTTTCTTCCTATAATTATCACATGTAGGAAAATCATTCTTTATCTTCTTACCCTTATCCATTTTTTTATCTGTTGTCCTCTTCTTTTATGGCTTCCCTTTGAAGCCATAATACTTAGACAATTATTTCTCTGTCTTGATAGCACATAAAACTTTTTCATCATATGAACAATGCCCTTAGAAGACTTAGCTTAATCCCTTCAAAGAAATTATAAAACTTGTACTCCATGTTGTGTATGTAATTTTTAGAATACCTAGATAACCTTATAAAGGTTTCATCATACTCTGTAACGCTTTATTCTTCCTTTTTCTTTAAGATAAGGAACTTTCTCTTCATTTCAATTTGTTTTTCAAAAGGGAAATATTTTTTAATGATTGTATCCTTAAAATATTTCCATTCCATGAGTTCTATTTCATCTTCCTCCCCAATATTCTGGATCAACAACCACTATTGATCAGCATCACCTTTGAGAAAATACACTTCAAGTGTAAACTTTTCAGTTTCACCACATCTCAACACCATAAATATCTTCTCTAAAGACTTAATTCATTTCTTAGCTACCACCATATTAGTAGTACCACTAAATTATGGGGTATTCTATCACATAAAGTGATCCAATATAAGATAATCTCGTTGTGGAATAGGTTTCTCCATCTGAACAAATTTATTTTTCATAACTTGATTAACCTTCCCTAATAAAGCCATAATTTTCTCTGTTCTAATACCGGTTTCATTGGTTTACTTAGCATGTGAATATCTATATTGTCCATGAGTATTGATACCCTTCTTCCATCTAGGTTCCATTTCTAAAAAATGGTATATACTGAATTAACACATAAAATTATGAACTTTGTATAATTTTAAATATGGCGTAACACTTAACAAAAATTTAAAAATTTATGCATTGCTAATATCATAATCATAAACATTGTTTCTTTGGGGATATCTTTATCTTAAAATCTTTCATAATGGTTTGTAAATAAAATCTAAATTATCATAATTATACCCCCTAGGAGTGCCAAACTAGGTGCATAGTAATGCCCATTTTTTGGTACTAGGTAATGCTTGAGTCAAGCCGGACACACCTTTTTCAGAGTTATTACCCCTAGGTACCTCTATGCCAGAACCACATCCACTTTTAGTATCCAAATAGGGATGTATTTCTAGGAAAAACCGCATAATCTATACCTTAACAAAACTTTAGGATGTTCTTCTATACTTATCCTCAAAGTCTATCATAAGGTTATGATCCCAAATCTATGTTTTTCAAAAATCTAATTACCAATGATTCTACTAAACTTTCTCTAATACCAACTGTAGAAACCCTGATCCCAATAGATTTTAGCCGGTGTAATACTTCATTACATTGTCATAAGATATAAGGAATCGCATCTCGAAAGACCAAATAGTTTAGTAGTCTTAGTAAACTAGATACATACTTGAGTATTACATTAAATTTAAATATAAAAATTACAACATAATTTTTTTTTATTTTGAGAATAATTTTATTTCATCTATAATATATTTTCATATCAATCATAGTAAACTTCATTGAATCCTAGGTAAAGGAAACAAAATAAGGGTGATCTCAAATACTCAATAATGGTTAAGTGTAGTGGAAGCTATCATGAATCAATAAGAATAATTAATATGGAAATGTAAATAACCGAACACACATGCCATTTAAATAACTTGAAAATCAGGAAAAGATAATTAATAATAAATATAGTAAGATAAATAACTAAAAATTCACTCCATTTAATCAATAACTGATAATGAAATGCATCTAGAGATAATTTCATAGTGAAAATCTCCTGGATAGTAATAAGTGCATATTGAATAAAGACAATGCTTAATTATTGGATGTCATGTTTCCCAAGTACATGATACCTTCACCATCAATACCTTTCATAAGATGGTTTAGAATATACTACTGTCAATACCTTTCACATGAAAATTTAAAATAAACAGGTCATAAATGCATAGGGTTTGACCAACTGATTTTGTCTCATGTGAATATTGATGCATCAAGGGGCTTTCATTAACCAGTCTCCAACCCATGTATTTAATGTCCAAATCATTCCTTATATATATAATAATCAATTTAACTCATAAAAAATTGCCTCATCAAATATCTGTATTGAGTAAAGGATACAAATTTTTCAATTTTTACTCAGTTAATCAAATAATTTTCAAAGTAAACACCATATGTAAAAATGGTATACAGTTTAGGAAATAATCATATACATAACATAATAATATAGATATTTAATATAAATTTAATTTATATTAAAAAATGGTTATTAGAAAGTGATTTTTTCAAGAGAAATTTAACAATCACAAAAGAAAGTGAGATTTCACAATAACTCTTACCATTTGGTAATTTCCAAGTCAAATCTCTCTGGATGAAATAATTCAAATTTAAAATTAAAATACCATGAATAATGAAGTATTCATGATATTAATAATATCATATATGATCCTATTATAACATTTTACCACCTTTTTTTAATAATATCTCATTATTTCCATTGTTTTGGGTGTTAATTATCATGTTTTTCTATTCGTTATTTGCATGAAAGTTCTGGTTATTGTGCATATTATATAGTTTCATAATCTCAAAAAATAATAATCATGATATAATTATTATATTTTTTATAAATTATAATTTTAAAACCAATCATGAATTATGGTTAAGTATGTTATGATCATGGTGACGGTAGGTCGTACGTACGCATGAGTAGCATTTTCCACTTTTCAATGATCATTATGGAAAGGGTGTAAGTAATATTTTATCTTTCTAAAATGATAATAATATAATATATACCATATTATTTATTTAATTATACTTATACATATCATTCATATGGTGTGGTGATTAAAATAGAGTCACATTGTTTCATGAAGGTAGTAGTCCACACGTACATGAATGACATTATCATCTTTCACTGAGTGAAAAGTAAGTAAATAAAATGATATATTATCTTTAAAAAATGATAAATATTTCATTATTATCATAATTATTTCATGTATATCACATATAATCATTAAATTTATTCCGTATCACCTTCTATGTAAAGCATTAGTGAAAGACGAATCACATCACTTCGCGAGGCGGTAGTCCTCCATACACACGAGCAACATTATCGTGTCTAATATGGAATGGAAATTAATAAGTTATATATGATATAATGACTCAATAGGCATAATTATGTTATATATATCATATATATACTTTATATCCATCATAATACCCAACCTTGATAGGTGGTAATGGAATAACAAACGACATCGGTTCGCGAGGCGGTAGTCCGCTGTACACACGAACGGTGATTTTGTAACCCATTTGATGGAAGTTGAGATGGTTTGAGGTTATTACCTTATTATAACAACATAAAATTATATTTAATATACTGAGATTATTATATCATCATGGTTTAATAAAAATTTAAGGAGGTGGAGAAAGAATTAAAATAAAGATGCACGTTGAAGAACATTACCTCTTCTTTAGGTATCCTCATTAGGTTTGTACTAAAGACTTCAAAGATTGGATTTGTTCCAAAAATAAGGCTTATAGGGTGAGTATAGATAAGTTTTAAATTTATTTTTCAGGGTTTTTATGATCCAAATAGCTTTAGATGTGTGGATAAGTGAGAGGAGTGAGTTCCCTTTTATACTTGGAGAGGAGTGGCACATTTGTAAATACCCAAAAGTATTCACTATTTGGTGGTCAATATTACCTCAAGTAGATCTAAGATTTATAATTAATGGGTTGTATGGATTATATGGTCAATACACACTTCCAACACACAATAAAACATATGTTTTAAATATTTTTTTCCTTAACTTCTAAGTTTACTTATTTTTACCATTTTGGTTTTTCACTATGGAAACTAGTTTTCTAACCTAGGTAATTTATCCATTAAGACTAAATTAAAGAAAGAATTATTATATAATTTATACCCACTAATTATATATATTAAATCTAATTTATAAAATAAAAATTATGTGTGTGTTGATAATTTATTTTAACACAAGCTCATGATCATGCAAAAACACTGTTTTAACCTTAATTACGTTAAGAGAGTTTTTACTATTTAGGGGTCAATATAGTCATTATAAAAGAAAAATTGGTCTATGAATGGAACATAGTAGATATTTATTATCATTTAAAAATTACTTAGAATAATATAGTATTTTTAGTAATTTTAAATCATTTAATAAAATATAATTTATCATAAAATAATATTAATACCAATTTTGACATTATTCATTTAAATCGAATTTAAGAATATCAAGAAAATTATGGAATTTAAATCTATTATATTCACATCTGTGTAAAATAATATATCTATTTAAAAAAATGTAACATAATAATTAATTTTAATTTACTTCACTTTTATTATTTTTAGTATTAGTTATTTTATTTTTTTATTAACTAAATAATTACTGCATTGGCATTTCTTAAGCATTTTAAGTAACCAA
The DNA here is from genome assembly GCA_963277665.1 of Viscum album. NCBI lineage: Eukaryota > Viridiplantae > Streptophyta > Magnoliopsida > Santalales > Viscaceae > Viscum > Viscum album. The sequence goes on from OY728119.1 coordinate 82,814,519, forward strand.
TTCATCTCTAAAAATTAAAAATAAATTATTATTATAAAAAAAACTAATTTATATTTCAAAATAATATCTCTAACTTATCCAATGTTAATTTTTTTCCCTATCTCAAAGCATTATATATATTAAAAGGAATAAAAGTATCTTTTTGTCTTTTTCATTACTTAACTTATTATATAGGTCATATTTAAAAGAAAGTGGAAAGTAATTGAAATATTTCATATAATTTTATGTCCAATATTAAAATAAACTCCTTAAATAAAATTAAGATAATATTTTAGGTCATTTTTACTCCTATCGTTCTAATTTAACACCACAGTAAACTCATTTTTACCTTAACCACGATAATTAATTTTTATTGTATTCACTATTCAGTTTGGTCAAAAATAAGTTGAACTTATTATAAATTAGAAATTATTCTTATTAAAAATATGAAATACATTTTTCTAAATTAAATTCACATAATTGGAAAATTTAAATTTAAATTTAATCTCATAGGTGTGATGAGAAAGCATATTTTTTAAAGAGAAACTGTTCAAAAGTTTGAAATGTTTTTATATACAAAATCAATATAAAAATGAATCAAATGACCTAAATTGGATTAATTTATATATAATTTAACTAATTTTTCTTTAAAATCAATTCAAAATATAATTTTACATTATAAATTACTTAAACAAAAAGGCAGATTTCAATTAAAATTCAGTATTTTCACTATTTATCGAAAAATAAAATATTTCAGAAAAATACAAAAAATTAACCCTAAGTTAATTTTGGAATTATTATTTCAAAAAAATTACTTTTTAAAATAAATTTTCTAAAAATAGTAAGAATTAATTTTAAATTAAGTTCGTAAAGCACGATTAAATTGTCTTTTAGAAAAATATTGTTTTTTTAGAAAACGTTTTTTTTTTCTTTTAAATGATTATTATTTTATTTATAATAAATAGATAGATAATAAATGTGTGTAAAATATATATTTTTATATTTTATTTAATCATATTCTTACCCTACATACTAATGGCTAGGCGATAATTTTTAGATAATAATATTAATAATATATTGTTTTTTGGTAAAACTCAGTTATGCATGTAATGCAAGCTAAACTCAATGATGCATATAATGAATGATATTTAAGAGATTTAATTTATTTTAAAAAATAAATATATCATAAAATATTGGGATTTTATATTCCCTTATACTCTTTGGTGTTGCATGTCACATACAATATTGAATAAAATGTTGTTCTTTTAGAATTTTGGGGTGTTACAATAGTTAGGCTAGGGGATGATAACATCATCCAAAAGGTAAAATCCATATAGAGGTATCTTGTGCGATAACATGTAATTCTGAATATCATTTTAATGGATCTAGTAATACAAAACGGTCATGTGGACCATAGGCTTCGTGGATATGGGGCAGATGTGGGGTGGGAAGAGCCTAAAAATTTTGATCGTTAAGAGTGTGGGCTAATGTGGGTTGAGCCCGCATGGGTGCAAGCTAAGGCGAGTTGAGCCCATGAGGGTGTGGGATTACTCGCGGGCCTGATTTAAAAAAAATATTATTTTTTCAATATATGATTTTTAAGATTTTTGTTTTTTTAATAAAAAATCATGATTAAACCATGACATGTGATTTCTCACTATAATGGTCATACTAATTCACTATTCATTCATATGTGAATTTTAAATTGTTCGATATTTATTATTTTAATATAATATTATAATAATTATATAATAATTATTAACTATATACACATGGTGTGTCATCTAACCTCACAAAAAATAGAATCTACCTCCCTTGCACATGGTTTCAATTCAAATAAAGTTATTATAATCATAATATTTTATGGGTTGATTTATTATTGTTATTATTTAAATTTATTTTTTTATTAAGAAAATAAAGGACCTCATGAGAACCACCTCCTCTAAAATCGATCATTACCTAGAGAGTCATCATTCATTCATAGGTATATCCATTCACATCACCACACAACCAACATCATCATTTTATAGTCCCCCACTGATCACTCACCTACTTTGCATCACAACAATTCACCACCGCATTGGCGTCGTCACATGTCACCATTAACCCATCGAAAATTTCTCCATCACATCCCTTAAAACTCCACCTATAGTTGATCCATACTTCTCCCCACAAATACCATTAATAATGATAAAAAAATAAAATATTTAAATGATTATAAATAATATATTTTTAAAAAAATACGGCCAAGCCCACTAGCTTATGTGGGGTGGGAAAGTTTGAAATTCTTTGTTTGAATTGTATACGGGATTTTGCATACAAACCCACATGGGATCAAACCCGCACAATCTTGGCCTGTCCTTCCCTAACCCAGCCATTTCTCATTACTAGAAGGATCCCCATCAGAACCTTATTGTTAGATGACACCTGATATCATGGGATGGCGTTATGATTCCTGGAAATCATGGCCCTTCAGTCGGTATCATTAGAATCCTTTTTCAAACTAGAAGTAATTTACACAAAATCAAGAAGAATATGTCAGATGAGCAAGGGAGATCAGTTAAAAGAGATGCATTAATTAGACAACATCATACGAATTGCATGACCCCTGAGGAATCTCGTGATCGCATGACCCAATACAAGTCTTGTGAATCACATGACCCCCAAAGCACATCATGATCAAATGGCCTGATATAGGTCCTACGAATCACATGGATCCCAAAGTATCTCGTATTCATGTAATATTTAAATAAGACTTGTGATCATGTGACTATGAAGCAGTCACGCGAACCACTTAATGGTTAGGATATCACATGATGGAGCCATCCAGATCATTCAAATCTAGCAATATGGCTACATAGTCAAGGGAATGTGCCAAGGTTCTTCCAAATTACCATGAGTTTGTCCAGAGATTTTTTGAGTGAGTTTTTGTGATAAATAGATCATGTGATAGGATCATGTAGTTAGATATTGTGGAGTAGGTCTTGGAAATAGTTCTTGTAGTGTGGTCTTGAGGAGCGATCACGTAAGAGAGTGGAGGTCACAAGAGCTCTGGAAACTTGAGAGTTGAATATGTAGTGGAATGAATAGATGACTATATAACCTATTTATAGGGTACTCCATAAAATACCAAAGGTCACTCGGAAGCCCAGAAGCCACTCGGGACATCGCTCAGCAGAAGCATTGGGGACTCAGGTGGGCAATTACTTTCCTCAGAGTTGAGTCCTTATTCCTTCAGACCTCTCCACTAAGGGGTGGAATTTATTGACACCCACCAAATGAGAATAAAAAAAATCCTAGGATTGAATAAATACCCAAATCATAGGTATTATTTTCTTTACAAAAGGAAGGAATAAGGATCATGGTTATATAAGAGATCGGGTGGTTGGATCATGCAGATCGCAGCCAAGGAGATATGTGATCGCATGACTATGGGAAGGTCATATGGATGAATCATGTGCTTTGTGTGATCTTTGGATGATCACGTGAAGGATTCTATAAAATCCATCCTTCTCTTGTTAAGCCCCTCCATACAATCCATATTTCCCCTGCAAAGACCTTATAGACAAGTCCTTGTGATATCTTGAAGACTCTAAGCATGTCAACCTATTCTTTTGAAATCTCTTTGGCATGTCCATTAAACCATGAAATACTCTAACAAAAAATTGGAGGACAAATTTCGAAATCCCTGAAAAATAAAGGATAAATTTGTCAAAATAATGAAGCTTCATATGATCTGAGTTACGTTGATCTTCATGCAATGTGCTTATGCGGTTCACAAGACTCCACAGAGCCCCTAGTGACATGTCTGCCTTGTCACACAAATCTATTTTTGCGTGTTTCCTTCATCATGAGAAGTACTTAAGACATGTTTACAATTCATGTGAGGCCCCTCTAGATCCACGGGTGAGCGGAAGAGATTGTATATGATAATGTTTTCACACCATCACAAGGTCTAATATTGATCATGTGATGCGTTGTAGACAACCCGAGTGACTGTCCATGATAATGGATACACACCCTCTCATGATCCATTACTGGTCATGTGACACCTTTAAAGGAAATCGAGGGGTATTCTAAAAGGTTTTTAAAATATAGTTTTAAATTTGAAAAGGGAGGAAGAGTCATGAGAGGTGAGGATACACTGTTTTCATGTGAAGGAGTTATGCACCCCATGTGATCATGAAAAGATCCTTTGATAGGCTAGCCTAATCTCAGGGAGGGCCTCCGACAAGATAGCTTGAACTCATGGAGGGCCTTTAGTATGCTAGTCTGATCTCATGAAGGAACCTAGACAAGTCTTCATTAATCATGTGAAAGCCTCCCTACATGAATTTTGATCTCACGAAGACACCCAAACATGTCAAATCAATATTATAAAGGTCATTTGGCATGTCAATATGATCATATGAAATCCCTTTGATAGTTCAAGGTCTAATAAAATGGTGGTGATGGAATGATCTTGTGATCTCTGTTTATCATGTGATTCATAAATGACGTTGTGGATGACCCAAGACAAGGTTTATGTGAAGCGCATGATACTCCACTAACTCAAGATTATACATGCAATATTACGCCACATAAGACAACATTGAACTAGGGTGGAAATTCTTATATATTCCTCCTCCTTGGCACAAAAACACACACATACAAGGACACACATGGAGATGAAGATTTGCACATAGAAGTGGACTTCTCGAAGCAGATAATTATACGATCACAAGGGTATTCCACCAAGTAAAAACCTAAATAATGGCCTAAGGGATTACATGGAATGCATAAATGCTTCACGTGATCACCTTATTAATCATGTGAAGGACATCTAGTGCATTATCCAGGTCATGCGAAGGGGTTTTCATGTGCCAACTAAAACGTACGGAACCTTATCAAGATAATGGATGACAAACATTGAGACATTGAAAGATGTTATATAACAAACTCTAAGACATTTAAGTGATAATAAAACTATAAAAATATGGGATTATTATGTGAAGAAGGATACTCTAAACTTCATGTGGCAAGTTCATGCACTTCGCATGAGTTTATTCGTCAATTCATGAGACAACACCCAGACATGTCATCCAAATCATGTGACGTCCCCTGGAAATTCCATCCAGATCATGCGATGTTTCTTGGACATTTCATCAAAGTCATATTATGACCTTCAAACATGTCAACTAAATCATGGGACGTCCCCTGAACATTCCATCCAGAACATGTGACATCCCTTGTACATGTTAGACAGGTCATGTGGTAACCTTTGGAAATGTCAGTCGAATCATGTGACATCCCTTGGACATGTCATCCAGATCAGGAGATGTCCCATGGAAATTCTATATATACCATGAGATGTCCCTTGTACATGTCATCCAAGTCAAGTTATAGACTTCAAACATGTTAACCGAATCATGAGACAGCTCTCTGACATGTTTACTTAGATCATACGACACTTGTGGATGTGTCTAAATTGATCATGTGACATCCCTTAGAAAGATCAATTGGATCATGTGACTATCTTTGGACATGTCCTTCAAACAACTAGGACATGTCCATAAATACTTAGACATGTTAGACAGACACCTCTAACATGTTAGACAGACACCCCAGTACATGATATCCTTTTCTAACAGGAGGACTTAGACATTCCCCTTCTATATGGGATGTGTCCATAATGGTATGAGAATGGGTGATAATACAACCCTTTGGGTATTATGGGATCTTTGCACCCCCCCCCCCATGAATGCTTAACTAGCCACTCATGGCCTCCCACTCTTTATCCATCAAAGGATAGGGGTTAGATATCTTCTAAAGGATGTTCATCCTGGTATAAGTCCCTCACCTTCCCAAACATAAAAGATAGAAATAATCCCTTAAAGTATAACCACTTGTCCCAAATACTCAGTAATTCGGGGATAATCAAACTATGAGGACTCTGATTCCTATCCAAATAGTATATCCAGGATTCCTTCCTAAGGTCAAATATCTAAACAAGCACCCACTTCAGTGTAAGTCTCTTCATGTCTTAGACTCTCTAACCCATGGGATCCAAACTCTCATATAATTTTATAATTCTTCCTAATCCATCAGTTGATTGAGAAGTGAACTAAACTATGAAGACTCTGATTCTGGCTATAAATATGATACATAGGACACCTTATTAAGTCTCAAGCTCTATATCAAATACCCCATTAGGTCCACCTAGTGCATAAGTCCTGAATCCATATGTAGTGTGTTTGATCACTTTTTATCCCTTGTTTCTCACACCAATCATGACTCACATGAGATTAGGGATCTTAAGTGATCATATCACTAGCATCATGAATTACCCCCAGTCAGGGAAACCTCGGTGCATGGGCCCCATTTAGTGGCATGATATGAATATCCCCATACAAGGGGTCCTATATTGGTAAACCCTGGGGAAATAAACCTTATGGGCATTGATAAAACTACAATGAATATGATTCATGTTATAAATGGGATACGTAGGACACCTTTATAAGGCTTGATCTCTATACTTTGTTCCTAAGTGCCCTTATATATGTCCTTTCTACGTGACATTAAACTATAAGGTTAAAATGAACTATGTGGGATTTGATTCCTATTATACATACACGGGATACATAGGAAACCTCATAAAGGTTCAATCCCACCATCAAATCGCCTCCCTATATGGTAGTAAACTCCATAGTGACTAGCTATATGGCTTAAAATTATAAATATCTACCCATTACTAGTCAATAATAGGGAATGGATAGAGAACCTTGGATACATACACGTGACCTCATTAATAGAACCCCATTTTACATGAAGAAGGATATAACACCGGATAATTTTATTAGTGTAACCGATTCCATATCAATATTTGGAAGAGATTCATGAACATATCTTAAATCTATAAGAGATTCTTGGAATAGGAAATATTTCCCCCTAAATGGGTGTAATGAGCCTGACCTCTCATCCTCTCGACTATGTGAGCTTCTAAGTGTCATTGGGTCTAAAACCCCAAGTGATTATCTAACTTTAAAAATCATGTATATACCCTATTATGGATTTGGGATTTATTGTGATTTTAGATGAAAGATCAAAATGGTGAACCTAGTGTGAAAATATATAATGATAGAATAACTAAATCATTATCGTCGATAGACGTATTATTTCCTAAGCCTAGGGAACCAACCAAAAAATCAGAGGAAAAAATGTGTATCAACTGTAAGTACAAATAAAAAAGTTTAAATACAAAATAATATAATAAAAATTCATTATACACATAATATTATAATATTAACGATGATGGAGAAGTAATATAACCCAATAAAAAGAAATTGAGTTATGAAATTCTTTTCCACTTGGTAATTTTCAATAAAATACCCTTGGATGAAATGATTCAAATTGAAACTTAAAATACCATGAATTATTAATGAATCATGATATAACATGTCAAGGGGGAAGTATATACACCATATAAAATAAATTAGGTGCATAACATTACAATATGCCTCAATGAAGGGAAATTGAGACGAAGTCACTTACCTCACGCTTCATTTTGGTTGAATGTGTTTTAAAATTATGTATAGTTATTTTAGACATGTTATTAACTTATTATATAACCATGCTAATATTTATAATATCATATATGATTATTTTATAACATCTTATCACCCATCTGTTAATAATTTTCATTATTTTGGATGTTAATTGCCTTGTTTTCTCATGCGTGCTTCATCATGAAAGATCTGGTTCTTGCACATATTATATAGTTATATCATCTCCAGAATAATAATAATGAAATAATTATCATATTTTTTCATCAATTTTACCTTTAAAATCAATCATGAAATATGGTTATGAAAAATGAACTATGTTACAATCATAGAGATGGTAGGTCGTACATACGCATGTGTAACGTTTCCATTTTTCAATGATCATTATAGAAAAGAGGTAAGTGGTGTTTTATCTTTAAAAAAGGATAATAATATCATAAATACTATATAATTTCTTTAAATATACTTATATATATCATCTATTTGGTGTGTTGATGAAAAGAGATTCACATCGCTTTGTGAAGGTGATAGTCCACACGTACACAAACAGAGTTATCATTTTTCAGTATAAGAAAGGAAATGATATATATTATCTATTAAGAATGATAAATATTCCATTAATATAATAATTATTTATTTTATATAATATTTATTTATTAAATTTATCCTTATTACCTTCCATGTAGAGCATTAGTGAAAAACAAATCACATCACTTCGTGAGGCGGTAGTCCGTCGTACACACGAGCGACGTTATCGTATCCTCTATGGAATGGAAATTAAAAAAGTTATATATGATATAATGAATCCATATATATATATAATTACTTTATAAGTATCATATATATACTTTAGATCCATCATCATACCCAAAATTGATAGGTGGTAATGGAAAAATGAATGACATCGGTTTTACGAGGTGGTAGTCTGTCGTACACACAAATGATGATTTTGAAACCCATTTGATAGAAGTGGAGATGGTTGTAAGTCATGAAATTAGTATAAAAAATCCCAGTATATTGAAGATATTTAATTTTTTATATCATAATGTTTTAATAATAATTGAGGGTGGTGGAGGAAAAAATAAAATAAAAACGTTTGTTGAAGAATGTTACCTCTTCTTCGGGTATCCTCCTTAGGTTTGCACCAAAATTCTTCTTAGGTTGGATTTTTTTCCAAAATTAGGCTTATATGATGATATTAAAGAATTTAGTAAGTTATTTGGATAGATATTTTCTGAAAAAAGGGTTTAAATTTGTGAATAATAGAGGATAGGGGGTAGTTATTTATAGGTGAGGGAGTGGCATATTTGTAATTTTTGAAATGAATAAATTCTACCCATATTTTTTTCATGTAATGAGACTCAAATAATATAGAATTATAGATACTAGAATGTATAATGTCGAAAAATTTCCATAAAATATATTTTATACAATTTTTTAGGTTATCTTAACCCTTGTCTTTTTAGTTTAACCCCCAGTAAATCCATTTTCACCTTAACTGTGGTAATTAATTTTTACTGTTTTCACTGTTCATTTTGGTAAAAAATTAAGTTAAAATTATTAGAAATTATAAATTATTATTATTAAAAATATTTAATCCATTTTTCCAAATTTAATTCATTGAATTGTCAAAATTTTATTTAAAATTAATCATGTTGACGAGACGAGAAAGCGGGTTTTTAAAGAGAAAATGTTCAAAGGTTTACAAAGTTTTTATATCAAAATTAAATATAAAAATTATTTCAATGACCTAAATTTGATTAATTTATAAAAAAATGATCTAATTTTACTTTAAAACCAATTCAAAATATAATTTAACATTATAAATAATTTAAATGAAAATGTAGATTTTAATTAAAATTCGGTATTTTTCACTATTCATTGAAAAATTAAATATTTTAGAAAAATACAAAAAATTAACCCTAATATAATTTTGATATAACTATTTAAAAAATTAAGTTTATTTTGTAAAATAAATTTTCTAAAAGTGGTAAAAATTAATTTTAAATTATGTGCGTAAAGCATGACTAATATGTCTTTCAAAAAAATACAGTTTTTCGAAAAACATTTCTTTTTCTTTTAAATGGTTATTATTTTATTTATAATCAATAGGTAAACATAATTTTTATAATTTAGTTATTACTATTCATACCCACCAATTTAATGGCTAGGTTATAACGATATACTATATTACGGTTCATTTTGACTCAAGGTTGCGTGTTCCGTAAGCTATTGAAGAGGTTATATTTAAAGAAATGTATTTCATGGGTTATTTAAGTTTGGTATTGTGTGCCACGTATTCTATCAAATACAATGTTATTATTTTAGAATTTTTTTGGGTTACATTCTCCTCTAACTTAAATAAATTGCATCCTCACAATTTAAACTTGATCTTGGAAATCAAGGGTTAGGCATTTGGGAATACCATTGTTGAAAAACTCACATCATAAAAGGGTTAATAAAATATCCTCTTAATAAGAGAGATAGGGAAGTACAAAGGTCATATGAAATAACACATAACTATTCTTCTGCGTAGGATAACATTGATGGCAAGTGAAGATATGGACATGGAGGAAAATCATAAATAATTATAGAGAGTGATAAAGGTTATTAATCACAAGAAAGTGAATGATCAATGGAAAGGTAAAGTCCTCAAAACCATAAATATGTGATGATTTAAAGGACAATTTGATTCGGTGGTTTTTACAGTAACAGGATAACTTTTTTTATTCAAGATCATTTTCCTAAAGTTGAGGGATTCTTTTACTATCTAAGAATATAAGGAAATATACTTACTTGATAAATTTCTATTTCATAAGTACAATTTCACCCTTTGGTTGTGCTTCAGTCAATTTCTAATTCATCCATTACTCTAAGAAATGAATATCCAAAAATGAATTTTTTATGCCCTGAGCACTAAAATTCACTTTTAACGGATCATAAGATCCATAAAAGAGTGACAATCCTTTCCGTATGTCTATAACTATTTTAAAAATCAAATATGGTTAACATAAGTTATCCAATATAATACATTAATCTCTAAATCTCAATGGTAACACCAGTGGCTCATCATTAATATTTACTCATCAAACTTTTTAACTAAAAACAATGACATATTAACCAAGACATCATGAAGGCCAATAGTAGGCGTTAAACCCTTATTGTCCTTCAGTCGTGGTTTCAAGCCCTACAGTCTTTTTAGATGTGTTGGGTTGTTGCCCAACATACAAGTAGTCCTTTTTCTAAAATCATATTAATATAATTCCTATAACATTCCAAAAAAATATGATGGACATCCTTGAAAAAAAATTAATCATCAAATAACCTTTTTACTATGGTTTTCAATACAAATTTTCCCCCTTTAATAATCTTATTTGACTATTGTTACAATGTAATTAATGATCATATTAACCCTAAAATAAATCAGTACCTTTAAACTCGTGTCTATAAAATATAAAGTCATTATTCCTCAAATAACTTTTCCACTAAAACATATAATCATATCCCTCATGAGTGTCGAACCAGGTATATAGTAAGGCTCATTTTCATGCACCAGGAGATGATTAGGTCAAGCCTAATGTTCCCTTTACAGAGTTATTCCCCTAGGTACCTTTGTGCTAGAACCACGTTCACTTGTAGTATCCAGAAAGGGATGTATCTCTAGGAAAAACCATATAATATCTACCTTATCAAAACTTTAGTATGTTCTTACATACTTATCCTCAAATACCATCATAGGGGTATGATCCTTAATCTATGTTTTCCTAAATCCGGTTCACATGGTTTCTACTAAACTTCCTCTGATACTGACTGTAGCAGCCCTGACCCTAGTACCTCAGAGTCGGTGTCTGCTTTAATACATTGGCATAAGATACAAGGAATCGCATCCTAAAGGACTGAATAGTTTATTATACTTGGTAAACTAGATACATATATGATGCCAATTTTATATTGGAAATAGAAAATAAAACATAATATATAATAGAAAAAAATGAACTTCATCCTTGAAAACTCATTCAAATGTTTCTTCCTCATATCCTGAGGAAAGGAAACAAAATAAGGGTGATCTCAAATGCTTAGTAAGGTTTAATTACAGTGGAATATATCATGAATCAATAATCATAATCAATATGGATGAAGGTTTTGGGCGTAGTGGAAGCGTGTGGGTGGATGTGCCCACTTGGCTTTTTGTCATTAACAATGATCAATCCAGGATCAATACGATGATAAACTCCAGTCTCCACGGGTCGAATCACAGAAAAAGACAAAGAAGAAGGTTTGTCCTGGAACCACAAAGTAGGATCGTTACAGGTTGATTATAATTAATTTAATTAATTAAAAATAAATACCTTTTGGGTGTTCTTTCTTCATTGATGTTCTTGATCACATTTCGATGTGATTCGTCGTTGCGTCGTAGAAGCCAAGTGTAGACTTCCTCTAGCGGTGATCCACATGTGTACCTCGTATCTCGGGACGTCTCCAAAGGAGTCTCTGGGTGATAGCGTGGAGAAACCTTTTCTTGCGTTGTCCGCCTTATATCGTCTTGATCTGATGGATGAGGATATCTCTCGGTCTTGAGAGCGTTCTTGGAGGAAGAGGTTCTTTCGGGCTTGAAAGAATTATCCAGAATTGTTGTGTGTGGGTAGGAAAAGAGTTGGGGTTGTGAGGATATTTATAATCAGGTTTGAGGTTGTAGAGTTATGACAATAAATAAATACGTTATGCATTTTATTTATTTCATTGACTCTTATTTAAAACTCCATATCGAATAATTAATTCCTTGACATGCACCCACGCTGATTATAATAAATACCATTTAAAACAATATTATATCCTCAAAATCTCGACTAGAAAAACTACACAGCGTGTATTAATAAATACACAGCATGTACTTGTTTTTCATTGAAAACTACACGGCTTGTACATTAAATGTACAGAGCGTGTATATCTTGTTTTCATTTATTCATTTACTTTCCATAAAGAAAACTACACGGCGTGTAATTATTAATACATGGCGTGTATATCTTGTTTTTCATTTCCTTCTTCCTCTATGATTAAAATGATTTAGTCTTCCTTGAATAATTATTAAACCACGTACAGGAATAATCTTTATTCTACTTGAGATACTTGAATACACTTAGTGTGTGACCCTTTAGGCCTCTTTCTCGTTGGTATTAGGCAAGCTTTCCTAAAGTCCAAGATTACTATCTAGAAATGGGTCAAGGCACCCAAGAGAAAGAAGTTGACGCTGCATTGACGTATCACCTCATACGAATGCTTACTGTGTAATTTAATCCCTTTGTCTCGATATCTCATCAAGCAGGTTTCATGGCAGTGTCATAAACCTATATGCCTGATCTGTCGTTTTTTGACTACCTGAAATAAACTCGTCGTTTACACCATGGCCATGGAATTTAATGCGATAGTTCTATTTCAATCAAAGGGATGAGATATCAACTTCCATAAATGGAAGGGACAAATCCTTCCTCGACTTATCCATTAACAACATGTCACTCGTGATGCACCCAACGTACCCTACTTCCCGCCAACTGTTTTCATGACGGTTTTCATCAGTAAATCTAAGTGTGCGAGTCATGACATGAGTTAATGATAATCTTTCAGTCTAAGGACCATTACACACGCTCGTAGATAGCAATGTCCGATGACACCAAGACATGTAGAATTTATATTGGCGGGTCTGTTCTCATAATCTCCCATCTTGGAGATTACCAAGTGCGAACTCCATGAGAGAGAGTCTTGTCTTCTTACGAGTACTCGCACATGACGGTCTATATACTATGTGTCCTATCATAGTATTTCATCCAACTGTAGAACTTTATTTAAGAATATTGTTATAGCATTTCAAGGTTCTCATCATAGCAGGGATCTTCCATGAGCTTATCAATGCAACAAATATTCCGGGACATTATTATATTATAGTTATGCAGAACAATGAACAATATATAATAAGTGAACATTCATGTAATCAAAGTACAAAACAGTTGGTTCTCAGGACACCAACCCTTACAAAATCCCACTTGGACTAGAGCCAACTGCCTACGACTTTTAGTCCGCTAGACCTCACATGATGATCATGTTTCTGCTGAGTCAAGGCTTTAGTCAAGGGGTCCGCCACGTTGTCTTCCGTGGAAATATTGCTCACTGCAACTTCACCTCTCTGAGAAAAATCCCTCAAGAGATGATACTTCCAAAGTATGTGTTTTGTCCGCTGATGTGACCTTGGCTCTTTTGCAAGTGCCACCACTGCAGTATTATCACAATAGAGTGTGATAGGATCTTTACTGCTTGGTACTACATCCAGCTCTTGTATGAAGCTTCGCATACATACTGCTTCTTTAGTTGCCTCAGAAGCTGCGATATACTCAGACTCTACTATAGAATCTGCCACCACACTTTGCTTTGAGCTCTTCCAGCTCACTACACCTCCATTCAAACTGAAGATGTATCTAGTCTGCGACTTCATGTCATCTTGATCAGTCTAGAAACTAGCATCTACATGTCCTCTGATGACTAGTTCCTCATCTCCTCCATAAACCAGGAACATATCCTTAGTACGCCTCAGATACTTAAGGATATTCTTGACTTCCATCCAATGGCGGTCTCCTGGATCAGCTTGATATCTTCCTACCGCACTTAATGCGTAAGAAAAATCTAGCCCCATACATAGCATAGCATACATGACTGACCCAATCACGGATGTGTAAGGGATCCTTGCCATTCTCTTTCTTTCCTCTTGTTTCTGAGGACACATTTTCTTGGAAAGATGAATTCCATGTGACACTGGAAACAATCCCCTCTTGGATTGATCTATACTGAATCTCTTAAGTATCTTGTCAATGTATGTACTTTGACTCAGGCCCAGCATTCTCTTGGATCTATCATGATGGATCTTGATCCCAAGAAAATATGCTGCCTCACCCAAGTCTTTCATGGAGAAGCATTTATACAACCATGCCTTAACTGACTATAAGACAGGTACTTCATTTCCAATTAGTAATATGTCATCAACATATACTATTAGGAAAATGACTGCACTCCCACTAAACCTCTTATAGACATAAGGCTCACATTCGTTCTTAACAAATCCAAATTTCGTTACGGCTTCATCAAAATGAATGTTCCATGACCTTGATGCTTTCTTTAATCCATAAATGGATTTCTGCAACTTGCATACCTTGTTGGCATCCTTTGGAGTCACAAACCCTTTAGGTTGTGTCATGTAGACATCTTCTTGGAGGTTCCCGTTAAGGAATACTGTTTTGACATCCATTTTCCAAATTTCATAGTTATGGTAAGCGGCAATGGACAATAGGATTCTGATGGATTTCAGCATCGGAACCGGTGAAAAGGTTTCATCATAGTCAATTCCTTAACACTGTCTAAAACCTTTTGCAACCAGTCGTGCCTTGTAGGTGCTGACTTGCCCCTCCATGTCCATTTTCTTCTTGAATACCCATTTATTACCAATAGGATTTACATCAACTGGAGGATATACCAAAATCCATACTTGGTTTTGGTACATGGAATCCATTTCAGAATTCATGGCTTCTTGCCACTTGGAAACATTTGTGCCTTCAACTACTTCCTTGTAGGTAAGAGGATGATCATTGTCAACCAATAATGAGTCACCATCCTCGATGACAAGAAAACCATATCATTCTGGTTCTCTCACCTCTCTCGTGCTCCTACGCAGTTCTTGTGTCTCTGGAATAGATTGTTCTTCCACGGGGCTTTGTGGAATCTGTTCTTGTACCAACTGTTGTGTATCTTGAGCCTTGACTTCATCGAAGTCTATCTCTCTCCCACTATCTCTTTTGGAGATGTGCTCCCTTTCAAGGAATATGGCGTGTATTTCCACTGTAACCTTTTTGTCTAAGGGTTTGTATAGGTAATATCCCCTTGTTTCCTTGGGATATCCTATAAAGATACACTTTGTGCCTCAGGGTGAAAGTTTGTTACCTGAAGAGGCCTTAAAAAATGCTTCGCTACCCCACACATGTAAATTCGATAACATGGATTTGCGTCCACTCCATAACTCTTATGGAATACCATTTATCGATTTAGTTGGTACTTGGTTCAGTATGTGTGTTTCTGTTTGTAATGCATATCCCCAAAAGGATAGTGGAAGACTCGCATGACTCATCATTGATCTCACCATGTCCAATAGGGTTTATTTCCTCCTTTCACTTACACCATTCCACTGTGGAGTGTAAGGAGGAGTGAGTTGAGATAGAATCCCAAACTCCCGTAAGAAATCAATGAAGTCCTGATTAAGATATTCTCCTCCTCTGTCTGAGCAGAGTTTCTTAATCTTCTTACCAAGCTGGTTCTCAACTTCATTCTTGTATTCTTTGAACCGATCAAAAGAATTTGACTTATACCTCATTAAGTAGATATATCCATATCTACTAAAATCATCAGTAAAAATTATGAAGTATGAGAACCCACCCCTTGCCTCAACTGGAAATAGACCACACACATCTGTGTGAACTAATTCTATAATCTCTTTGTCCCTTTCACCTTTCCCACTAAATGTGGATTTGGTCATTTTGCCTTGTAGACATGCATGACATACACCAAGTGGTTTTAGTTCGAAAGAATCTAAATACCCATCTTGATGTAATTTTGTCAAACGTTTCTCATTGACATGACCTAGATGGTGATGCCAAAGTTGGGTGTGGTATGAGTCTTGCGAATTGACTTTGTCATCGATTGACATCACTTGGTTTGTGTAGTCTAACACATAAAGGCCGTTATATAAATATTCCCTACCAAAACAAATGCTATCTTTATAAAAGTAGCAACATTCATTTTCAAACTTGAACATGAATCCATCAGTATATAATCTGGATACTGAAATAATGTTTTTAGTAACAGAAGGCACATAATAACATCCCTTTAACACCAAGATCATTCCAGTTGGCAATGTGAGGTGGTAGTCTCCGACAGCTACAGCGACAAGTCTGGCTCCGTTGGCTGCTCGTAGATCTACCTCCCCTCGATCAATCTTCTTGAATCTACTTGGTTCCTATATTTGGATACATATGTGAGCACCACAAGTAGTATCTAATACCCAATTAGTAGAAACAGATAGATTTCATTCGATAACAAATGCACCTGAAGCTTCCCCTTGCTTCCTTGGCTGGGTGCAGTTTTTCTTCCAGTGGCCCTTCTTGCCACATGCGAAACAAACAACATCTTGTTCCCTGCATCCCCTTTGATATTCCTTTTCTTATAAGCCCTTGAAGAAGCTTTGGGCTTAAAGCTCTTCGCCTTCCCCTTCCTTTTATTCACCATGAGGACAGAAGGCTTTTCACGCTTCATGTCAGTGTCCACTTGGAAAATGAGGATGAGAAGATCAGACAGAGACTTCTCAATGTTGTTCATATTGAAGTTCACAACAAAGTTTGAGAACCTCTGGGGGAGTGATGCAAGAATGAGATCGGTACCCAGTTCTTCGGGGAGTTTAAACCCTAGAACCTCCAAGCGCTCAATGTAGCCAATGACCTTGACTACATGAGGCCCGGCTGGGGCACCCTCTCCAAGCTTGCTCTGAAATAGAGCCTTGGAGATCTCAAACCTTTCCTGTCTTTCTCTCTCCTGGTATAGACCACAGAGGTGCTCGAGCATGTTATAGGAATCCATGTCTTCATGAGACTTCATGAGCTCACTAGACATCGATGATATCATCAAACATTGAACGTCGAGAGTGTCGTTAAAATGTTGATCATAGACCAGGAAATCTTCATTACTCGCCCCTAGGGCAAGAGAATCAGGAAGTGAGAACTCCAGCACGTAAAACTTTTGTTCATGGCGTAGGATAACCCGAAGGTGCCTAAACCATTCCTAAAAGTTACTGCCAGTGAGGATATTGTCTTTATACAGTATTGATTGCAGAGAAAATGTGGTTGATGAGTTTTTTATTTAGATTCTACAAATTAAAAGAGCAGATTTATCAGTAATTTCTTGATTACATTTTATGAAAAATAATAAATGGATTTATTAATTCTCCCACTATTTTATCAAGTCCCAATGGCCCTCACCATTGAACTCAGAATGTCCAGTTTCTTTGACATTCTAGTGGAAAGGATCCATATTCCCCTTCGCATAACCCCAATAAGGGTTGGTCAAGCTATTTGAAGGTATTTAGGTAGGCAGGTCTTTGCCAACTGTGAGCTTACAGTTCCTTGATCTGTTGAGTGGACTCCCCAATCCTGAAATCCTGACTTGGATTTCCTCAACTCTTGCCTCCAATATTACACCAAGTCTAGAAAGGGATACTTCTCTTGATGTAATATAGTTAAGTCAACCCGAAATCTTTCATAAGGGCTTCCTTTATAAAAGTAAGTGTCCCAACAAGGGTTGGTCAAACACATAGTTTTATTGAGTCTTTCCCTTAATCAGGTAATGGAAGGCTTGGTCTAACTTAATATGGTATTGAGGGATTTTATTCCTTTATGCGTAGTTTCGCATTATCACATGCTTGTTAATATTAAGTGATGCTTGCTTAAGTGATTAACCATGTTCTGATAATGTTTACGCATAGCCCAGTTTTTATTTTATTCCATATTTTCATGCTTGTTCATTTTATTAATTATGTGATCGCGACATCACATACATAATAAATAAACCATGCAATCAGATAGAAATAAAATAAGATGGAATGATCATGAGCTTCTATTGGTTAGCTTATCTAGCGGTTTTGATAAGTTAACCCTGACCTAGGGAAAACACCTTGAACCTGTTAGTTCGTGTTTTGTAGCTCCCACCTGTCCACCTTTGTATCTTCTTGCATCAGTTTTGCCTCGGCTTCGGTATTTGAACTGTCTCCTCTGGCTTGGGAGATCCTCTGTTACATGGGTTTACATTAAAGAAACCATGGGCACGCAGGCCCTATATTTTATTGGAAGAAGGCTCACAGGCCAACAAATTTAAATTAAATAAATTTAAATGAAACCATACACATACAAAGGGTTTTTGGTCTAGATCATGATCATCCACAACATGCAACGACATTTACGCATATTTAGAATTCAAATTCTTTTAATCGCTCTTTCATTTAAGATAATTCGCGCTCGAATTCAATTAATTATGATCTTATATTTAATCAATTCTTTATCTTAAATTCCTTTCTGAAAATCCTTGAGATTCTTCTCATCCATATTCCTTGTACGGGTCTTTGTACATTGGAGGAAACCTGGTGAAATTACATTTCTGGAAAGTACACGGCGTGTAGTTCATATTTACACGGTGTGTATTTCTTTTCACCTTATTTCCAAAGTACACGCCGGGTCTTTGGCGTGTTTTCTATACTTTGGAAATTTTGGAGTACACGGTGTGTAGATGAATCATACACGGTATGTACTTCCTTGTTATGTGGTAACCGACTTGGAAATCCCGTGTACGTGGAACACGACTTCTCCTTGTACACAGTTTCACCTCGATCGAATCGGACAACACGGCATGTTCTTCCAACATACACGTCGTGTATTCCGGTTCCCACGCGTTGTTCAATTCTGATTAACACGGTGTGATTAATACTTAGGCATAATCAATTCACACGGCGTGGTTTGGCGGACCAGTGCCGGTTCATTGAACCTAAGTACACGACATGTAGTTTTAATTACACGCCATGTAATCCCGTGTTGTACAGACAGAAAGAGCAACTCCTCCGGATGAATTCCTCATTTTTATTTTAATCAAAATTAAAATTAAAAAGTTGTTTCTATGATATGAATCGGGAAATGAAGGAGGAAGAATAGATCCCGTTTATTCAGATTAATAGAATGATATATTTCGAATTGAATCAAATATAAATGCATAAATTATCAACGAAAATTAAATAACTATAATCAATGTTGTAACCTCCGTATGATACCATTTGAAGGTTTCAGGCGCAGTAGAAGCACGTGGGTGGATGTGCCCACTTGGATTTTTGTCATTAACAATGATCAATCCGGGATCAATACGACGATAAACGCCAGTCTCCACGGATTGAATCACAGAAAAAGACAAAGAATAAGGTTTGTCCCGGAACCAAAAAGTAGGATTGTTACAGGTTGATTATAATTAATTTAATTAATTGAAAAGAAATAACTTTTGGGTGTTCTTTTTTTGTTGATGTTCTTGATCACGTTCTGATGTGATTCGTCATTGCATCGTAGAATCCAAGTGTAGACTTCCTCTAGCGGTGATCCACACGTGTACCTCGTATCTCGGGACATCGCCAAAGGAGTCTCCGGGTGCTAGCGTGGAGAAACCTTTTCTTGCGTTGTCCGCCTTATATCGTCTTGATCCGATGGAAGAGGATCTCTCTCAGTCTTGAGAGCGTTCTTGGAGGAAGAGGTTCTTTCGGGCTTGAAAGAATTCTCCAGAATTATTATGTGTGGGTAGGAAAAGAGTTGGGGTTGCGAGGATATTTATAATCAGGTTTGAGGTTGTAGAGTTATGATAATAAATAAACGCGTTACGTGTTTTATTTATTTCATTGACTCTTATTTAAAACCCCATGTCGAATAATTAATTCCTTGACATGCGCTCACGCTGATTATAATAAATATCATTTAAAACAATATTATATCCTCAAAATCCCGACTAAAAAAACTACACGGCGTGTATTAATAAATACACGGCGTGTACTTTTTTTTCATTGAAAACTACACAGCGTGTACATTAAATGTACACGGCTTGTATATATTGTTTTCATTTATTCATTTCCTTTCCATAAAGAAAACTACACGGTGTGTAATTATTAATACACGGCGTGTATATATTGTTTTTCATTTCCTTCTTCCTCCATGATTAAAATGATTTAGGCTTCCTTGAATAATTATTAAACCATGTATGGAAATAATCTTTATTCTACTTGAGATACTTGAATACACTTAGTGTGTCACCCTCTAGGCCTCTTTCTCGTTGTCATTAGGCAAGCTTGCCTAAAGTCCAAGATTACTGTCTAGCAATGGGTCAAAGCACCCAAGAGAAAGAAGTTGACGCTGCATTGACGTATCACCTCATACGAATGCTTACTGTGTAATTTAATCCCTTTGTCTTGATATATCATCAAGCAGGTTTCATGGCAGTGTCATAAACCTATATGCTTGATCTGTCATTTTTTGACTACCTGAAATAAACTCGTCATTTACACCATGGCCATGGAATTTAATGTGATAGTTCTATTTCAATCAAAGTTCCAAGATATCAACTTCCATAAATGGAAGGGAAAAATCTTTCCTCGACTTATCCATTAACAACATGTCACTCGTGACGCACCCAACGTACCCAACTTCCCGCCAACTGTCTGCGTGACGGTTTTTGTCAGTAAATCTAAGTGTGCGAGTCATGACATGAGTTAATGATAATCTTCCAGTCTAAGGACCATTACACATGCTCGTAGATAGCAATGTCTGATGACACCAAGACATGCAGAATTGCTATTGGCGGGTTTTTTCTCATAATCTCCCATCTTGGAGATTACCAAGTGAGAACTCCATGAGAGAGAGTCTCGTCTTCTTACGAGTACTCGCACATAATGATCTGTATACTATGTGTCTTATCATAGTATGTCATCCAACCGTAGAACTTTATTTAATAATATTGTTATAGCATTTCAAGGTTCTCATCATAGCGGGGATCTTCCATGACCTTATCAATGCAAAAAATATTCCAGGACATTATTATATTATAGTTATGCAAAACAATGAACAATATATAATAAGTGAACATTCATGTAATCAAAGTACAAAACAGTTGGTTCTCCGGACACCAACCCTTACAATGGATATGTAAATAACTAAAAACACATGTCATTTAATCAATAAACTGAGAATGAAATGTATCCAAAAATAATATCATAGAGAAAATATTGTGGATAATAATAATTGAATTCTTAATGAAGGTAATGCTTAATTATTGGATGTCATGTTTCATAATACCTCTACCATCAACATCTATCATCAAACCAAATTAAAACCGAGGGGTAGAAACCCATTTAACTAAGTATGACCAATTGATTCATCCCATGAGACTATTGATGCATCGAGGGGCTATCTATAATCAGGCCCCACATGTGTCTTGCATGTCCAAAGAATTCATCATATATTGAATAATAGATTTAATTCATAAATAATGTGACTTATCATTAAATATCTATATTGAGTAAATAATACAAATTTATCAATATTTCCCCAGATAAACAAATGAATTTAAATATAGAACATTTTATATAGAAATGATATACGGTTTAAGCAATAAACATATCCATGATAAATAATATGGATATTCAGGGGAAATTTAATGTCCAATGATCATAGAAAAGTAAACATTTCAAGGTAAAGTTATTGAATACAAAAATTAATCAAATAAGTGAATTTAAATACTATCCTTGGTTAATATAATCATAAACTATCTAGGGGGATAATAAGGATGGTATCAATACAACATATCCCTAGTGTAGTATATGTAAAATGAAGGGTTATTGTTGTTAGCGAATAAAAATACCATAAAAATATCTTTAAAATCATTCTTGAGGAAAATATCCTTTTTATTTTTAAAATCACTTTTAAAAACATAAAACGTTTTGAAAATCCTTTTCTTTAAAAATCACTTTTAAAAACAATGAATTTTTCGAATATTAGGGAAAAAATTATTTAAAAAGATCCTTATAAACTTATAAAAGAAGCTTCAAAGAAATGATGGTCATGATGGTGGTTAATTTTATACATGTCATGAAATTTAAAAAGAACATTCCTTTTTCACTATAAAAAGATTGGAAAAGTGTCTTGTTTGGAAAATGACAAGAAGACATTTCACATTTTCGATAAAATACAAACAGACATTGTTTTGAAAATGACATAAATATTCCTTTGAAAACATTTTTTAAAAATTAGAAATGGGTAAAACTTTCATTAGTAAATCATTTTTTAAAAGTTTAAAAATATTTTAAGTAAACATAGTTTTGGAAGAAAATGGATTTCTGACCGAAGAGTGAAATGAAGTTGGGTTTTCTTAAAAATATTTTCTCAATTATTTTATGTACCAATGAGTGGGAAGATGGTACTATTACTTAAAAAGTTCATTAATAACCAAAGGATAATAAAATGGAAGGGTTTATTAAATAATGACAAAATTATTTCCTTTATTGGAAATTCAAGTATAAACAATCCCAATCAAAATGAGATTGTGAAATGAACCCTTATAAAGATCATAACATTGGAGTGAGAATTAATAAATGAATCAATTATTTGTATCAACTATAAGTCTATATAAAATAATTGAAAATATAAAATAAGATAATCAAAAGTCATTATAAACATAATCTTAGAATATTAATGATAATGAAGAAGTAATATAACCCAATGAAAAGAAATTGAGTTATGAAATTCTTTACCACTTGATAATTTTCAATTAAAATACCCTTAGATGAAATAATTCAAATTGAAACTTAAAATACCATTAATTTTTAATTAACCATGATATAACATGTCAAATGTATAGTATATACACCATATAAAAGAAATTAGGTGCATAACATTACAATCTGCCTAAATGAAGGGAAATTGAAACAAAGTCCCTTACCTCGTGTTTCCTTTTGGTTGAACATGATTTAACCTCCTATATAGAGTTTTTAAAATTTTTAATAACTTATTTTATAACCATATTAATATTTATAATATCATATATGATCCTTTTATAACATATTATCACTCATTCATTAATTATTTCCATTGTTCTAGGTGTTAATTGTCTTGTTTTCTCATGTGTGTTTTATCATGAAAGATCTGGTTCTTACGTATATTATGTAGTTCTATAATCTGAAAAATAATAATCATGACATAATTATCATGTTTTTACATCAATTATACCTTTAAAACCAATTATGAAATATGGTTATGAAAAATGGACTATGTTATAATCATAGAGACGGGAAGTCGTACATACGCATGAGTAATGTTTCCATTTTTCAATGATCATTATGGAAAGGAGGTAAGTAATATTTTATCTTTAAAAAATTATAATAATATAATAAATACCATGATATTTCTTTAAATATAATTATATATATCATCAATGTGATGTGGTGATGAAAAGATATTCACATCGCTTTGTGAAGGCGGTAGTCCACACGTATACGAACGATGTTGTCATTTTTCAGTGTAAGAAAGAAAATGATAAATATTATCTCTTAAAAATGATAAATATATCATTAATATCATAATTATTTCATGCATATCACATATATTTATTAAATTTATCCTTATTACCTTCCATATAATGTGTAAGTAAAAAACAAATTGCATCGCTTCACAAGGTAGTAGTCAGTCGTACACATAATCAATGTTATTGTATTCCCTATGGGATGTAAAGTAAAAAATTTATATATTATATAATTAATAAATAGGTATAATTATGATATAAGTATCATATATATACTTTATATCCATTATCATACCCAATCGTGAGAGCTGGTAATGGAAAAACGAATGATATTGGTTCGCAAGGCGATAGTCTGTCTTACACATGAACGATGATTTTGTAACCCATTTGATTAAAGTTGATATGGTTATAGGTCATGAACTTATTATAACATCATATAATTATATAAAATATACTTATTTTATTATATCATTGTGGTTTAATATGAATTGAGGGTGGTGAAGGAATAAATAAAATAAAAATGCTTGTTGAATAATGTTACATCTTCTCTGGGTATCCTCCTTAGGTTTGCACCAAAAGCCTTCTTAGATTGTATTTATGCCCAAAATAATGCTTCTATGATGATATTAGAAAATTTTACAATTTATTTGGGTAGGTATTTTCGAAAACCAAAAGGGTTTTAAGGTGTAAAGAAGAGAGAATAGGGGGTGGCCTTTTATAGATGAGGTGAGTGGCACAATTGTAATTTTTAAAAAGAATGAATTATACCCATGTTTTTTTCATGTCAAAAGGATTCAATAATGGACCATTATTGATCCTAGAAGTTATAAGGTATAAATATGACCAAAAAATAGATTTTAGACTAGGGTTTAGGCTATTTTAACTCTTATCTTTTTAGTTTAACCCCCCGGTAAATCTATTTTTACCTCAACCGCGGTAATTAAATTTTATTATTTTCACTATTAATTTTTATCATAAATTAATTTTACCATATTATAAATTATAAATTATTATAATTAAAAATATTAAATACATTTTTACCAATTAAATTCACATAAGTGGCAAAATTTAATTTAAAAGTAATCCCGTATAGGCAGTGAGAAAGCGGGTTTTAAAGAAAAAATATTCAAAAGTTTATAAAATTTTTATATCAAAATTCATTATGAAAATTATTATAATGACTTAAATTGGATTAATTTATATAAAATTGATCTAATTTTACTTTAAAACTAATTAAAAATATAATTTAACATTATAAATAATTTAAATCAAATGCCAATTTTCAATTAAAATTCTATAATTTTCACTATTCATCAAAAAATAATATTTTAGAGAAATACCAAAAATTCACCCTTAGATAATTTTGATATGATGATTTAAAAAATGAATTTTATTCTATCAAATAAATTTTCTAAAATCGATAAAAATTAATTTTAAATTATGAGTGAAAAGCACAACTAATCCGTCTTTTAGAAAAATGCAATTTTTTAAAAAATGTTTCTTTTTCTTTTAAATAATTATTATTTTATTTATAATCAATATATAACCATAATTTTCATAATTTATTTAGTACTATTTTTATCCTCCGATTTATCAGCTAGGTTATAACGATATACTATGGTTCATTTCAACTCGGGGTTGTGTGTTCCGCAAGCCATAAAATATGTTATATTTAAAGAAATGTGGTTTGTGGGTTATTTATGCTTAGTATTATGTGTCACATATGCTATTGAATAAAATTTTATTCTTTTATAATTTAAGTGTGTTACATGTTCACAATATCCAACAAATATTCGGTGATTATGTGAGGCATGACTTTATTTTTTCTTAGATTAATAGGGTGATAGGATTGAGTCACAAATTTTCAATGGCGCCGAAACTGAAATTCCTCTACTACCTTCCCTGGTCATAATTATTCATCCCTAGTGGCGCAAAAATTCGGTTCGAGATTCAACGTGACTATTTCTTTATATTTTTTCAATTTTATAGGTCATGACTACCTTAGGTGGTGTCGAGTAGTGCGAAGTTAGTAGGGAGCTCAGCGGATCGATGGTTCTGCATTTTAGTTTAGAAAGCTTGGATTTGGTGTGGAAATCTTATTAAACTTACTTTGAACTCTGGTTATAGGCAACATGATGATGGTTCTATTTGGGTGAGCATGAGGGTTCATCATTCTTCAAGCATGGTCGACTGTTTCAGGGATCTGATAAGGTTCAAGTTATCTTCTTCATGGAAAGATTGACCTTTCCCTATAGATTCGGTCATGATGGTGGTGTAGTTGATTAGGATGATCAGTCATGGGAAGGGGTACAAGGGATTTTTCTATAGTCTATGCCTTTGTCATTTGTCTTTTGACAGTTGATGACCAAATGTAATGAAAAGTCACTTGATTTTGTCTTGAATCAATTGCATTTTCCATTTTTGTAATCATGATAGATAGAATGTGAAGTACGGGGGATTCATTTTTGCCTTTTTCAATTCTATGGTTGTGGTTTATTCAGTTTTTCCTTGTGGTTGATTTCTATTATGGGATTTTCTTTGAACTAATCAACCATAAGAAGTGGAAATTGTTGAATGATCAACCATAAGGAAATCACTTCATGTGGCTGATAGCTCTTGTTGTGAAGAGACTTTATCCCTTTACCATTTTGTTCAGTGGCTGGATCGAATTTAAGAAGGTAATACCATGGTCGATCCATGACTTTGTCATCTTTCAATGATTGAATCAACCATAAGAATTAAATTCACAGTTGATCCGTTCCTTTGTCATTTTTCGATGGTCTGCACATCACAAACATTTTTTAGTGCAGGATTAAATTCAAGAACTATTAAATAAATTTTGGTTTTCACATTTTTTCCAAAAAATGAATAATTAAATAAAATATTTATCGAAATCTATTTATATATTAAGTCCAGTGTATCAAAGAGTCACCAAAAACTATAAATAAACTGGGGAATTATATTAAATTAGGGGTATTTTGCAATGAATAATAGACAAAAATTCTAGAAATTTAGGCTTTCATCAACCACAACTATGGTGCAAAACGTGGTGGCCCTATTGGGATCCTGTGTAAAATGGACAGGGGGAATTCTTGGGCCAAGGCATGGCCATGGTCATGGTTCTCAAGGAGGGATCTTATGGGCCACAACTTGGTAAAACTCACCACACATGTGGTGGAGGACGTGGTGAGTAAAAACAACCTAGGTTTGGAAAAAATGTCTTAGGGGATGGTCATGTTGGGTTGGCACATTCAAGAACACCATGACCGTGGTGGAGGTTATGGTGATGGTCGGGCTAGGATTTGAATAGTCAAAATAGTCTTTGTTCTTCATGGATCTTGACCAGTTAAAAGGAGGAAATTTGTGTGATGTTATGAGGGGTCTTGAATGAATTTTTAATTTATTATTTCCTCTATTAATTAATACATGCCCCTATCTTGAATTGTTCCTTTGATTTCTAGATACTCTGAATGAACCTAGGGATTAATTTTGTTGTCTTATCACATTGAGGCTTCATTAACTGAAGTTTCTATTGTGTAAATGTTATTTCTACCCCCCTTGGAACCCTTTGATCATCTCCTTTTAGGATTCTAACTCATATCGTGGAGAATCGAGTGCTCTTGATTCAAGGTACCTTTCTCTCTTTCTCTTTTTTCATTCATTCTTTTTATCTATATGTTTATTCCAAACCCTCTTTTTTGTGCTAGAACATGAGCATGGTTTTTGGTGGCTTGTATATGTTAAGTTTCAATGAACCTTACTTTGTTTTTAGTGTTGGTTTACCCTTGATCATCCATTCTTTCTTGGAGAACGTCGAACTTATAAATTGAGGTAGGGGATTCATTGTTTTTTCTTGTTTTAAATGAAATCATAAAGTTATCATTATTTATCTCATTGGGTAATGGTGAAATTATCCTTAATGAATATTAAATCAGAATTAAAGAAATAATTGGTTTTGGTTAAAGCAATCACATGTGTTTACACTGTGTTAATAGTTATCCTCTTGATTTTCTATATAGTGTGTTATATTGTTTATGCTATGGTGAGTATATTTGTTTATGTTATGATTGACATGTTTGTTTATGTTATGGTTGGAATCTTTGTTTATGTTTTAGTCAACATGTTTATTATGCTTGGAAATTGGATAAAGAATGTAAAGATGGTAATGGTTGTTGGATAAATAATAAAAAATAAATATAAGTTGCAATTATTCTTCCTTATAATTGTTAGAAAATGGAAGTCATACTTTAATCATGTTTAAATAATTTCATAGATTTTTATACCTGATGTCCTAAGTTGTCTATGGTTGTTACCTATGATAAATGAATCGGTTAATTCAAGGCAGTAAACAATTAATTATTTGATAATGATAATTTTTTGGTGTCGAGCGAACTTATTTTCTTATAGAGGCTAGATGCCTTGGTTTTAGGGCCTAGTCACCCTATTGATAGTTTTTTGTTTGCTTATTACCCTGTGTGTTTTCTTTGGATGATGAGCCTTGCTATAAGACATGATGTGAGCCTGGTATGGTTGATGGTTCGATGAGAAATGGATGGGGATGTTCGGGTTTGTGGAAATAGTTGATGCTTGTGATACCAGGATGCATTGTGAAATGCATAGTGGTGTCTTGGGTGACATCAAGACTAATGGAGTGGGTAAAAGTTGGGATTGACCACTATTGTTGTGTTAAAAGTTGAGATGTCCACTGATTAATGTTTTTTCTTAAAATTACAGAAGGTTGGGTTGCTTGTTTCTGTATTCATTTCCCTTTTGCTTAACGCAAATGATTGTGTTTGTTTTGTGAAACTTTTATGGTAGCTTGGGACAAGTCCTAGAGTACCTGGAATTATGGAATGATAATGAATGTTTTAACCCATAGGGTTTGAGGCTTAATGGAATTTTAAATGATTATAAATCTTGAGGAACCTTAGAAGAGGTTGGATTATACCTGGAAGACATGAGATTGGTTAGTAATTAATTTAATATGAAATTTTATCTTACGAATTAATTTAATTGAAAGTATCTTGAAATACTTGTGTGCTTATAAGATATCTAGTCCTTAACAGTGGTTTTCAGGTGTCTGATAGATGATGGATGCAGTTGATTCTAAGGATGGGTTATTGCCCATAGTTTCATTGTGAGCTATATATATTCCTTATGTTTTGTGATTTCATACACTACCCCGCCCATGTCGGTAGGGTGACCAATATTCAGTGGACTCTAGAGGGTGTTTTCTCCAACATCTAGGTTGGTAAGGAATGGATGACTGAATACCCCTTATTTCTCCACTATCTTCTCCTAGTAGTTATATGTTTTATTATGCATGAAGGTTAGCTTTACCATGTATGTACGTAGAGGTATGTAATGAATTGTGGTTATTTTCACACATTTATCTCAGGACACAATATCCTAAGGGTTATTATAAGTATGGTGTGTATGAGTTGTGATGACTTAAGGTATAATACATGATGTACGGGTTGGGGTGGATCCCAGAAACTACTCATTTACTATTTGGAGATGATGATGTTGATGATGAGATGATGTGATGTACTAGGTGCATAATATGTTACAGTTGACCATGAGTTTTTGGGTAGGATTATTTATTTGAAGAGAGATGGATCAGGGTGTGTGACACTATGGAAAAGTGGAAAACTAGTGGGTAAGTGGTAGCAGGGTACCTTTATTTGATATTATGTTAGATATTATATTTATTAATTTTATGTGATAATTGGTGAGAGTGTCATAGTGAGGATGAGAACTTTGCATACATGTCTAGGTGACGAGTTAGTTTCACTTGTCTATTCATCGGGATTTAGCATGTTTTCTTTATCTTTTTCATGATATCCTTTAAGGATGATCCTACCGAGTATACCTATTATGATCGCTCTACGTATATATGAACTATTTTTCGGGACTACAGGAGCTAGTTAGTGATAGGGTTGGGCATTGCTAGCTCGCGGAGTTTTTAAGAAGCTGTTTGAGCTTATGGGTCATTGCTGAGGATTTTTTATACTTTCTTTTGTAGTTGTTCAGTCTGCATGACATTACATGCATGTATTAAAATATTTTATTTATCTCGTGTAGAATTTGTTTGGTGGTTTTATCGCTCATTCCTCATTTTTTTTCCTAGAATGTAATGTATCTCATTTGTGTGTATGATATACCCTCGGTGCTTTTCACCAACCCGCAGCCTATTGGTGGCTAGCTTCGGGTGTCATTATCTATCTTCCCTCATTATTGGTCTAGGAGGGATACTTTTATGGGGAAAAGTTCATAACACTCATGTTGATTGTTACGTATTAAATATGATCATTTAGAATTTCTCATGTCTCCTCACCCAATTATATTTTATGCCCTACATCACAGCATAAACTTTGTGAATGAAAATCAAAAATTTAAAGTTTGGAATTTAACATTTACATATTTTGGCAGTGGTATTTCATTTATAAAACTATAAAAAAAATATTTAAGTCGGTGGTATACCATTGGTAAAATTGTGTTTAAAATAAAAAATTTTATTAATAATAACTAATCATCATTTTTTAAATGAAAAATAAATCTATTTTTAGAATTGTTTATCATGAGGTCTAAAAGTATTATTGTTTTAAACTTTTAGTTGGGTCTCTTAGTAAATAAACCTAAAAATACATTTATTAGCAAATCACTCTTATTTTTTTAATAAAAAAAATAAATTAATAAAAAAACCATTCAATTGGGATGTAAAAATGGATCAGACTGACTCGGGCCATCCAGAACAATGTTGTAACTTGGCCTAGAACTGACCTCGCGGTTACCCAATTATTTAGGTCGGGTTGGGTTTGTTGGGCTAGGTCACAAGCATGGGCGATCGAGTCTTTAATATCAAATTTATTTTTTAAAATTACTATTATAATATTTTTTATAAAATAGATATATAATTGTAGATATTATATAAATATATTAGTAGTAACATCAAGACTAATTGGTTTAAGAGAAACCTTGGAAGACAAGGGTAGGGGGTTCAAATCTCCCCTACTGTAAGTTTTTCGGTAATTTTATGGATTTTACCAGGCCAGTAGGGTGGGCCACTGGGTCGGGCTTCTGGTTCAGTCCTATGGGTCAGGCTTTTGGACCGAACCAAGCCAAAATATAGTGGTCCATTCCCAAATCGGCCCGACCAACCACTTAGCCCGAGCTTGGCCCATCCCAGGTCAAGCTTTTTTGGGTCAGGCTTGGTCGATCTTCGGGTCGGGTCAGACGGGCTTTCGTGCCGAATTTAAACCCTTACATACTCAATTAATAATGATTATAATAAATTGAAAAATTTATATTTTTTAATTTAATAATTATTTATAACATATTAATATTTTAAATAAATTAATAAATATTTTAATAAAACAATAAATCCATTTTTTGATCTTATTTACTCAGAGTTTTAAAAGATTTATGTTTTTAATTATCAATTGGATTTATTAATATATAATTTATACAGATGGATTTATTGATAAGTGTTGCTAAATAATAAATAAATAATCCATTAAATTAATAATCATTTTTTATTGTGTTGTTTTTAATAACTAAAAAATTATATTTAATAGATTATAATAATATAATATAATCCTTATTTTCAGAATTAAAGGCGACCTTTACAATGCAATCATGCGTGAATATTTATTCTATACTTATACATTCATTTTTTCCCATTTCTTTCCAAATTGAAATAATTAAATTTTTAGGATTATTACATGAATTTTATATATGTTAGGCAGCCGCATTCAATTGTCACAACCTTCAATGGGGGTGGGCTTCCCACACCCACTAATCCCTCCACTTTCCCTATTGAACTACCTATAAAAGGGTATTCTATCCCCCCTAGAGATTGACTATGGATAGAAGGGGGACACTATAATCATTAATAAAATACATGTCTTTCCTTTCTGCTCATTTTTCTTTGTTATTCTACTTTTACTCCTTTCAATTTTTGTTTTCACAACACGTTATCAGCACAAATTCTTAAAAATATATAAAGGTATGTTTTTATTTTAAACTTTATTCTCACTGTCCTGTTGGATGGTTATAATTATGTATTCTTTTTCATCTTAAACATTATTTTCACCACCTGGTTAGAAAATTCTAAATATTTATAAAATATTATTTATTTACCACCAAATTGGATGGTTTATATTGTTTATTTAATTATCGCCATAAAGGTCAGGTTGCCACCTACTCGAACAGTTTTAATTTATTTATTTTTCACCACCTGATTTTACAATATAATTAATGAATCAATACATGCAAGAAAGTTTTAAACAAGTAATGCAATTTATTGATTTAGTTATCTTAAGCCCTCACATGAAATATTTATTAACCGATTAAGGTGGGATATATATATATAACATTAAATGATAATATTAACCCAATTTTAATGATCTTTATACTATTTGATTTGATTTAACCCAAATGAAAATTATTGTTGTATTCTTATTTTGAATAATAATAAAGTTTTTTCTCTCTATCTATACTGGTTATCATCATATCAAATCTCTCGAAAGAGATCCATGGGTTTGAAATGTGAATACCTTGTAGAAAGAGATCCATGTAATCTCTCAAAGAGTTTTAAAGAGATGTATGATCATTAAAAGGAGGTTGTTCTTCCAGCGACCCGTGATGAATGGAATACTTTATCCTTCCAAGACTATAAAAGGGTCAATGATTACAATTCTACCATGTATAGAATTATATCATAGATAAAGTATTGTGGTATTAGGATTACAAATGTTGATATACTTGAAAAGACATATACAACATTTTACGCATCTCACATCACCCTACAACAGTAAATACTACATTTTATGAAAAATAATCACAGAAGAATTTGGGGACATGATTCTTATTGTGGATGTGGTTTTGGTGCCAGACGCGGACGAGGATGTGATCATAACCATGGTCATGCTCAAACTTAATATCAAAATCAAAGAAATATCATCTCAAGCACTCCGATGAATCCTAAAGATTCCTATTATAAGTGTGATTATAAAGGACATTGGTCCCAAGTTTTCTGAACTCCATAGCATATCTGTAATCTCTATAAAGAATCTCTTGAAACAAATAAGAATGAACCACACTTTGTTGAGACATCCTATAAGGGAAAGAAAAGGAGGTGAGTTTACTGAGAATCACGAGCCATCAAATGATGATTTCACTTACATCAAAGCAGGTGATTTTACTTGTGAATTTGATGAGATGATAGTTGGAAATAATTCAAAAAAATTACGATGGTTATGATATATGATAAGTCGTTTTGTTTTGTATGATTTATATTTTTGATGTTTTATTATTTGAATTTTACAAGGTATTTCTTATAATATTAATATCTTTACTTTGAAATGTTGAAATGGATCGCGTAAACGGGGTAGATATTTGAATATCGGATAGTGGAACAATGCACGTAATTCTTAAGAATAAAAAATATTTTTATGATCTTAAACCAACAAGACCAATTGTGAATACTATATCAGGTCCTACAAATTTGGTAGACGGAACTAGTAAAGTGAGTTTTACTTTGCCTAATGAGATAAAAAAATTATATGAGATGTGTTGTTTTCCCCAAAGTCCAAAAAAACTTGTTAAGTTTCAATGATATATATTGGCATGGATATGATACCCAAACTATATCTAATAGAAATGAAATGTACATGTGCATTACCATTAATAAATCTGGTAAGAGTTATGTACTAAAAAACTACCAAAATTATCATTTGGATTACATTATAGATATATAAAGGAAATCAAAACACATATGGTAGTAAGGAATGGACCACCAATCACTAATTTGTGGAATGACCAGTTAGGTCATACAAGTTCAATAATGATGCAAAAAATAATTGAAAGTTCTAATGGACATTAAATAAATGTCCATAAGATATCTATTCTAAGAAAAATTTCATGAGAGGCTTGTTCTCTTATAAGGATAATTATGAGACCATCTCTAGATAAAATTAAAGTTGAAATGTTAGCCTTTCTTGAATGAATTCAAGGGGATATATTTGGACCAATTCATTCATCGTGTGGTCTATTTAAATATTTTATGGTATTAATTGATGCATTTAGTAGTTAGTCACATTTATGTTTTCTCCAAACACATAATGTGGCATTTTCAGGATTTATTACTCAAATAATTAAATTGAGAGAACAATTCTTTGATTATGTCATTAAGAAAGAAAGGTCCGATAATGCTGAAGAATTTACCTCTCAAGATTTCAATGATTATTGTATGGCAATGGGGATTGTTGTGGAGAATCTAGTCGACCATGTGAATACACAAAAAAAATTAGACAAATCACTAATAAAACACCTCTAACTTATTGCTAGACCATTGATAATGAGAATAAAGTTGTTGAGATTTGTATGAGGTCATGCAATATTGCATGCATCAACATTAATTTGCATCAAACTAAGTACATGTCAAAATCACTCTCCACTCTAATTGGCATTTGACCAAGAGCCTCACATCTTCCACTTAAGAATCTTTGGTTGTGTAGTATATATACTAATTACTCCCCCACTACATATAAAGATGGGACCTCAAAAGAGGTTGTGGATATATGTGGGATATGAATCCTCATCCATCATCATATATCTTGAACCAAAAATTAGTGATGTATTTACAACATGTTCTATTGATTATCACTTCAATGAATAAGTATTCCTAGTATTGGGGGGTAAAGGAAATAAAGAGAGGAGATTTCTTTGAATGTGAAAATGTTATCTCTTCTCAATCCTCCCACCTAATAGTGTGATATAGAAGTGAAAAAGATTTTATATTTTCAAGAACTATAAAATCAATTGCCTGATGCATTTACTGATTCAAAGGTCATGAATAAATCACACGTACCAACTATAAATGCACTGGATAGAATTGATTTACCAAAGACATAATTACATAATAATATTACATGAATACCAAAAAAATGTCTAAAGCATAGAAGACCAATTGGCTCTAAGGATAAAAATCCTCATAAAAGAAAAGGAATGTGTATAATTGAAAACCCTATTATGGAGGCTTGTGTTACAAAAGGAACACATAATTTAAGTGTTCCTAATGAAACACGTGATGATAATCATAAAGAGAATTCACAGGATATAAAAAACCCTAAATATTTTGAAAATAACAAAATATCTCTTAATTATTCCACTACAGGTGATATATGGAATTGAAGTAATGTGTAAAATATTGATGAAATATTTTCATATTCTATGTCACATGATATAGAAAATGAAGACCCTAAACCAAGGTCTGTTATAAAATATCAAAAACGACCCGATTGGAATAAATGGAAAGATGCAATGCAAGTTGAATTAAATTCACTTAATAGGTGAATTTTTTTTAGACATTTCATGCTCACACTAGAAGTTTTGAAGATTTTTAGATATAAATGGGGTTTTTTGCATAAGCATAATGAGAAAAATGAGATTGTAAGATACAAAGCTTTCTTGCCACATAAGGTTTTTTTCATAGACCCGAAGTTGATTATGAGGAGACATATTTTACTATTATGGATGATATTACTTTTTGATGTCTAATTATCCTTGTAGTAGCTAAAAAGACTAATATCCATCTTATGAATGTTGTTACAACTTATTTATATGGTTCACTTTATAGAATTATATACATGATAATCCTCGAAGGATTCAAAATACCCAAAGTATTGAAATCAAAACCCAAAGACCTATATTCAATTAAATTGCAAAAATCCATCTATGGATTAAAACAATTTGGGTGTATGTGGTATAATTATTTGAGTGAATATCTGTTAAATAAAGGTCATGTAAATAACCCCATATGCTCATGTTTTTTATTAAGTAAACATATAGATATGCAATCATTGTTATTTATGTCGATGTTTTAAATATCATCATAACTCTAAAAGTGATCAATTAAGTCATGAGAAACTTAAAGTATGAATTTAAAATGAAATACCTGAGAGAAACCAAGTATTGTCTTAGATTAAAAATTGAGCACATATCAAGTGGTATATTTTTTCATCAGTCAAATTACATTGAAAATTTCTTTAAATGATTTAATATGAATAAAATTAATCCTTTAAGTACTTAAATGGTTTTTTAGTCTTTAAATACCGAGAAAGATCAATTTTGACCTTGTAAAGAAAATGATGAGTTGGTTGGTCCATAAGTACCATATCTCAGTGCTATCAAAGCACTAATATATCTTGCTAACTGTACTCATTCTGATATATCTTTTTCTACTAATTTATTGGTAAGATTTAGTTCATACCGTAAAAAAATACACTAGAATGAAATTAAATATATTTTTCATTATCTTTGTAGAACTATTTATTTGAGTTTATTTTATTATAAAAAAATATAAAAGAAGATTATTGGTTTTGCAGATGTAGGTTATTTATCAAATCCACATAATGTGAAATCAAAAATTGTTTATATGTTCATGGTTGAAGGTACTACCATATATTAGATATTATAAAAGCATACACTTGTTGAAACATCTTTGAATCATGCAGAAGTAATAACATTACATGAAGGATGTCGAGAATGTGTTTGGTTATGGTCTATGACTCAATACATTCGAGTGAAAAGTGGATTTTATATCGATGGTAGCCAATAATATCATTCAAAGATAATATGATGTGCATCACACAATTAAAGGAAGGCTTCATTAATAATGATCAAACAAAACACATACCACAAAATTTTTTCTCATTCACGCAAGAGTTAATGAAGAACAGAGATATCAACATGCAATATGTTCGGTCCAGCAACAACATCGCTAATTTATTTACAAAGGAACACTACTATAAATTAAGGTTTTTGAGTCCCCTGAAATGGGAGGCCGCCTATGGTGGTCATAATCTTTAAATAAATAACACCCCCTCCACCCCCCACTTCCCTCCCTCGTCAAACCCTACCTCTGTCGCTCGTCCTCTCCCTCACTGCACCCGCCTCCGCCTCTAATTGCAGCTCCATCTAAATTTGGATCCCTCTCACTCCTACTCCCTCCCCCTCTCTATCTCTCTTCCCCACCTCAGCCTCCACCTCCATCGCCCCCAGCTCCCTCTCCTCATGCCTCGCCCGTCGCCACGACCGCACCCAAAGTCGTGAGCCGCCCATCTACCCTCACCACTGCCCCTCCCCCAAATCTCGTCGGTCCTCCAACTCCACCTCTACATTCAATTGGTTCTAGATTTTTCGTGCTATCAGATAATCCCTAATTTCAGTTTTAGGGTTTTGATTTTAGGAACTTCCATCACTAAGATTTCATAAATCACAATAACTATAAAAAATTTGTATATATATTTAACAGTTAAAGAAATTTTTCTTATTTCTTAAAACTTGATATAAGGCTGGACACATTTGCAAAACCACTTACTAAATGGTATTATAAAATCTGGGTGAGAAAACGCATACCCTCAACAACCAATAAATATGTATTTTTCATAACACATCAATAAATTCAACCTAAGAGGTAAATTATATTCATTTTCAATAATTTTATATGTTACCCTTTACATCCATTAGTTTATATATCATTTATACCATTTATATAAATCTAATATGATAATAGAGTTATGTTTGGAATTCACCAACCTCTCTTTAGAGAACTAAACTTTTGAAAATTGGAATAAGAGAGCTACATAATTGGAAAGAGAGTTATAACATTATATTAAACTATTAGTTAGTTGTAATTAGAGTTTTAAAAGTTTATTTTATTTATATCTTAATATTATCCATATTGGCTCGTTATGTTTTAGTATACCCAATAAAATATATTTTTATTCTTAACTGATCGACTCATGAATTTTTAGTGGTGAAATTATTTTATGCTAATTACATAACATAAGTGTTACTTTATTTTTTTTCATGAAAATAATATGTTATTTCACGTTTAAAACCCATATATCATGCATAAGATCTAGATCCTAATTATGTGATAGTTGTGCCAATTTTTAAGTCTATGTGAACCATTTTAAAATTGTTAGAGTATAAATGATATTTTAGTAAAACCTCAACCAAATAAATGACCAAACAAAATTAAATCTTAATGAATTTCAATTTTATAAATTTTTAGTAATTTTTTGATGGTAACCAATGTATACATCCAATTAATCCCAATTTATTTTATAAAATTTGTATGTTTTATCAATGTTATTTCATTTTCATATTTTAATCATTATCACAATCAACACCCACCAAAAAAATTTATTTGTTTTCCAAAATTTTAATAAAAATACATACATTATACCTTAAACATTATTAAATAGGAGTCTTAGTGTTCATCATCTACAATGTGTTTAGCTTATAAACTTATTAATTTGATTTGTAATGAAAATATAGCCACATATAACCCAGTATTTCTAAAATGTATAACATCATTCATGTAATCCTTTTATAGATGTACATGGTATATACAATGCATGTCCATAACACTGTGAGATTTAAAAGACATCAGTATTTACTATATAATGAATAACTTGTCTAAATCCTTGAATAAAGAGATACGGTGGTGAGAAATTAATCCACTCGATTGATGATGGTGTTGTGAATGAATCACAAATTAGAAGATACAATGTGGGAGTTAAAATAGGATATGATAGAGAAATAATCACGTTTTTTCAAAGATTTGATTAAAATATATGTGTATAATTTTTATGGGAGAAGAATGTGAGAACTAAAATAACTTATAATTTTTTTCCATAATGAATAAATAAATATTTGTTATGATGCACCACTATCGTAATAATATGAAATAAAAAATATTTTATTATAATATAAAATTAAATAATAATGATTTGAATCCATCATAATCATAATACAAAAAAATAAAAATAATAAAAATGATCATGGTGATCTTGATTTGGAAATCACATAGTGGGTATTCACCAATAAGAAGGATGGCTATAAATATCATAATAGTAATAAAAACACTTTTAGAATTCAACTAATAATTTTCAGAGGAAATTAAAATCATTAAAATAAACTAATGGAATGAAAACCATGGTTTTATAGATTATATTTTATAGAATTTAATGTAATTTATGATTGTAAGGTATTCATTACACAATTATTAATGGTGGATAAGGTATTTATTATATAACTATTTAGTGTAGTTATTATGTGACTATTAGGAATCCACTAAAAGTAAGTGTTAACTATTTTATACAGAGGATTTGGTATGTATATATAAATGTTATTAATCATAAAATTATAATGTAATGTAATACTTACTTCTCAAAATGATAGAAAATATTAATTTTTTTGATGACGCCTCTCACCTGGAAGTACTTTTCTTATTAACACACTTAGAAGATGTTTTTTCTGTTATTTAAGTGGGTTTCTTTTGAAATTTATATGCAAATTATGTGAAACTATTTATTAGAAATAAATCAATATTTAGGCTCTATTTGGTAGCACTTTTTAAAAAACTTTCAGAGTGCATATCAATTTTGATAAATTCTTTTGTGTAAGTGTTTTAAAATTTCTTGAAAATGTGTTTCTTGAAAACGTGTTTATTAATATATTATAATTAATACTGAATGTTGTCTTTATAATTACTTTTCCTTTAACCAGCTATTCTAATTTTTCTTACCTATTAACAAGTTTAATAAACAAAATCTCATTTCATAACAAAAATATATCTTAGTTGAGTTTTATTTTATATATTTGTTTAATCAAAATTTTCTTTCTCTTAAAAATATTTTTTTGTCTGGACATGTTTTATAAGCGCCTCTATACAAAATATTTATTCATGTACAAAATAAGACTTTAAAAATAAAATATATAATTAATTAAATATAATTCAATGATCATGTAATTTGTGGGTTTTTTTTATTTTGGATGATTATGAATTGAAGTCCACATGCAATTGGTTAGTCTTTATTTTAAATATATTTTTTTATATAAATTTCTAAAAATGCATTCAATATGAAGTCTCGTGTATATGTTACTACTTGTTGTACAGATAAAAATATGGATAAGATTTGTATTGATCTTCCAAATAGAATGTCTAGAGAATATTTTTAAAGGCATTATGTAGTTTATTGATTTCACTAGAGGATTTAAAAGTGACTATATCAGTTTTCCATATAGAAAATGTGAAAATAGATATCAATTCATATGAGATACCATGAGGGAGCACCTATTCTTGAATGAGTTTCTGAAAAATTATAAGAGTTGGACTCATCGTGGGGAAGAATATATTTGTTTTCATTGTATAGAAATAGTTCATATGGATGTTGATGTGAGTATGACTGATCATATGTATGAAATTCTTATTGAAATGGTATGTGGGTTGGATCCTGAAAGCATTAACATCTGGAATGTTGAGACCGGTGAGATCAATTTGTGCTCTGGTGCAGATCGTGATTTGTTGAGGTTTTATAAAATACTCGATGATGCACAAATGGAATTATATTATGGGTGTACTACTTATAGTAATTTTTCATTTATCGTGGAGTTGTTGTACTTGAAGACTTTGAATAAGTGATTAGATACATTGCTCAACATGTTGTTGGTGTTATTGAAAAAAGTACTTCCTACTGAAGCTAAGATTCCTGAGTCGTATTATCATGCTTGTAAGTTTACAGAGAACTTAGGTTTCACATATGAGACTATAGATGCATGTGCAAACAACTGTATTTTGTTTAGAAAGTAAATTGTGCATTTGGAAAATTTTATGGTCTGTTACTCTTCTAGGTGAAAAGATAACAGGGTAAATCAGACTATGAAATAGGAAAAACTGATTGTTGTAAATAAAATGAGTTACTTTTCAATGAATCCAAGGTTGAAAAGATTATTTATGTCATCTAAAGTTTCTCACTTAATGAGATGGATTGTGGAAAGAAATAAGGAAAGTGATATGCTAACTTACCCGATAGACTCTCTTACATGGAAAGATTTTGATCAGAGACACCCTGACTTTGATAAATATAGTTGTGATTTCCAATTGGGGTTGGTAGCATACAGTTTCAATCCATTCAAGTATATGGTTGGTGCAACTCATATAACATGGTCTGTGGTGTTGGTTCCGTATAATCTTACTTCGTGACTTTGTATGAATCAACAAATTATATTACTTTCCACTCTCATTGATAGACCTATAAGTATGAGAGATAAGATCAATGTTTACCTTTAGGCATTGATTGATGAGTTGAATTAATTTTTGGGCGATGGTGTGATGACTTATGACTATGAAAATAATGAAATGTTCAAACTGTAGGCAGTTTTATTGTGGACAATCAATGACTTCTCGGCTTAAGAAAAATTGTTAGGTTGGAATATGAAAGGAGAATTTTCTTACCCTTATTACAATAAAATAAAAAAAATTATATGGATTAAGCATTGTAAAAAGTTGACATACATGGGTCGTAGATGTTTTCTTCCCCCTCGGCATAGGTTCATAAAGGAAAGAGTGGAATTTGATGGTTCGAGAGAATCCAACCCAGCACTAAAGGTTATGACAGGAGTAGAAATATTATCGTAGATTGAGGAAGAAAACATCCACATGGTATATAAATTTCAAGATTTTATGGCTCATCCATTACCCAATATTTGTGGTGCAGGTAGACAGCGCAGTCACAATTGGAAGAATAAAAGTATTTTTTTTAACCTCCCTTACTAGAAAACTAACATGTTAAGGCATAATTTGGATGTCATGCACATTGAAAAAAGTTTTTTTGATAATATATTATGGTTCATTTTAGTTTTTAGTGGAAAATAAAAGTACCATGTTAATGTATGATGTGATTTAGAAGAAATGGGTTTAAGGAAATAATTGCATTTACAGTTGGGCAAGGGAAATAAGAAATACATTCATGTTGCATAGTATAAGATCAAAAAAAAAGTGAAACAAAAATTTCTTTCCATTTTTAAGATGCTCAAGGTGTCTGATGGTTACTCTTCTAATATTTCCAAGTGTGTGAATTTGATGAGTAGGAAATTGTAAGGGTTGAAAATTCATGAC
Organism: Viscum album; assembly: GCA_963277665.1. Taxonomy (NCBI): domain Eukaryota; kingdom Viridiplantae; phylum Streptophyta; class Magnoliopsida; order Santalales; family Viscaceae; genus Viscum; species Viscum album. Next base: position 82,856,189 of record OY728119.1, read on the forward strand.
AATCACATACTACTTCAGTAGTTGATTCCAATCACAATTCGTGATTGTTTATCACCCAATGTTGTCTAGCCGTTGATTGAGATGAGTAATTTTTTTAGATAGCTTTGTTTAATAAATCAATGAATGGGTGATTTAAAAAATTTGTAGAATAGAATTTTACTTACACTTTATCACATAGAGAAACTATTTCCACCCTAATTTTTTGATGTTATGGTTCACTTGATAGTACACCTAACCGATGAAATAATGATTGTTGGTCCAGTGAAATTCAGGTGGATGTATCTTATTAAGAGGTATCTGAATACATTAAAATGGTTCATATGTAATAGAGCTCGTCTATAGGCATCAATAACTAATGGTTATTTGATGGATGAATGTACTACTTTTTGTTAATAATATCTTATGGATGTTGAAACAAAATTAGATAATCCCTATTAGATTCATGATGGTCCAGTTAAAGAAGGAACTATATTTGATATGGACAACGTCAAGTGGATACAAGCTCATCGATATATCATGTTCAATACTCTATCAGTTGCACCATTGATATAGTAAGTATCTTATCACTTTTATTATTTAAATTTTACATGTTCTGTTTGTATATATAAAGTTGATCACTTAAACATGGTGTTGTCATTGGTAGGAAACACATTAATGATCTAAAAGAAGAGATGTCTTGTGTGAGCGATTATCAAATTCAATAGTCCCATTATGCATCATTTCATGATTGGTTTAAGGATTTTGTACATATAAATGAATTTTCATTATGATTTAAGTATAATACTAATTTATTTTTGCATTAATTTTTATTGAAATCTGTGAAATATATAGGTCCATGACCTATGGGAGTTAGGTGGCCCTATACTAACTAAAGAATTTAACCAACTAGTTGAGGGTCCATCTATAACGGATTGTCGTTAAAAAGATTTAGATGATAATGGATTTAGATTTCACATTAAAGATGTTGATGACAAACAGGAAATACAAAAAAGTGGAATTGGTTGTCCATCTATCAATTCTGGTTATTATTATGGTCAATTGAAAGGCATCATTGAATTTGTATATGCGCACATGTTAAAATACATATTGTTAAAGTTTAAATGGGTTGTTGCGATTCGTGGATGTAAAGTTGATCAATATTGGTTTATGTTGGTAAATTTTAACAATATGTTATATAATGACGAATGATTTGGTAATGAACCTTTCATTTTGACATCATAAGCAGAACAAGCTTTCTTCGTTACCTTTCTATCTAATCAGAATTGGAAAGTTTCTATGAAAATGTCAAGGCGAGGAGTGTTTTTAATTGAACAAGATGAACTCGATATCGTTGTCTTTGTTGCACAACAACTTGATCAACACACCTTAGTTCAATGTGAAGAAGATATTCATTGGGTTAACAAGACTGTTGAAGGAGAAACAGTCGATTTTCATGTTTAATGAAAGGTATGATTGTTTTCCTGTTCTTCGATTTAAAACCTTTTTTAATTATTTAACTTTTTATGATTTGTTTAACTATTTTTTTATATTTATTATCTCTATATTTGATATATACATGCATGTAAAATGACATGAATTAGAGTAAGAATAATTAAAGGAATTATTTTTTATAAAAATGTTAAAACAAAAATTCCTATAATATTTATATAATAAAACAAAAAAAATCCATAAAATATATATAAACCATGATAAGAAAATAATAACAACAATATGTCAATTGTATCCCCCATGTCGTATAAATGTTTAATTTATTATCTTTGATACTATACTAATTGGTATTCTTGGTTATGGTTTTCCATTGATGCATGATGTCTTTTCAATATCTCTTTGATCTAAATCAATAGAATCATAATTGTATGTTCATTATTATGCTTTGACTATCGATAAAGGTTTGGAATCATTTTATGACTGATTTTTTCAACCCACTTGGTGTCTTCATCAATTGGTTGTCAATATCCTTGTAAGGGTGTACTATTTTAATGATAGGTATGCACACTAAAATTACTAAAATTACTTTAAGCATGGAATCTGATCTACTTTTGGTATACTCAATGTTCCTTGACTCGAAATATCTTCATGTTGTTCTCAGGAATTATCATGTAGGAATTGAGTTACTAGTAGTTGCACTGTAAGCCTTTGTAGTGAACTTGATACAACCTCATTCCTCACTATTATATTTACCAGTGTTTTCAACATTCATCTCCTGGTCATTCTTATTCAGAGCATGGATGGTTTGTGATATCATAAATCTCCATTATATGTATACGTTCTACAAGTTCTCCTAAAATTTCTTGATATGAAAAGTGAACCATACTATATGATGTCGATAGTTCCCCACAAGTCCTACTCTTTATCATCTTACTGAGGAGGATTCTCACCAGACCATCACTCCAACTACACAAACTTGGGATCCCCAAAGGTGTTATCATCAATAGATAGTCACAAAAACCATGTGTTGGGTCCATACTCCCATTCTATTTGAGAAATTTAGTCAGAATATTCTGGTTATTAGTAGAGAATTGGTGCATGTTATGGTTCCCAACAATGAAGACTACCCATATATCATAGTATCACCCCGCAATCCATCTCTTATTTTGGTTCCCACTAAAATAACACACCCATATAGGGTAGAAATTAAGTTGATAGATCAAATTCTTACTCCCTCATGTCAAGAATATTTTCATGATATTACAATAGGAGGATATGAGAGGGCATATATCCTTGTTAATATTGAATACATCTGCCATAATATATTGGAAACATCAAAATGATAGCCCCACAACCCTGTGCATTATCATCAAAACTATTAGTATATTATGATTTCCACAAATGATATTTGTTGGCATGATCATGAAAAAACAATGCTACATGTATATATTCTTAATCCCATCTCCAGAGTAGAGTTTACAATAATTACAATAGCTATATAGGAGAAAGATCATATTATAGATGCAATTTAGAAGGATCACTAGTATATTCTGGTGAAGGGAAAGGCACTAGATCAGTCTCATATCCCCATTCAAAATGTGGTTATCAACATAATGTGATAATCACCATAACAAAGGTATACATTCCTATCATGGATATATAATAGAGAAAGTGGCATAATCCAAAGGAAAATAAAGGTTGTAATTATGTCACTTATAGAAGGCTCGTATTCATTCCAATTACTCAAAAACATCCCATCATATTCTATTAGTTACCCAAAAGTGGGATAATATCCATGAAAATATTACTAAGTCATTGTCATATTCCAAAGGTGACTCAAAGACTATTTTGAAATGTACTATTTCCTAAAATATCGCACCAACTTCACACTACACCGGTAGATTTATGAGAATCATATAAAGAAAACTATTATCATAAATAACATAAAAATATATAGAAGGATGATATTCCTACCCTAATAAATTATAGTTTCCATAAGGCCATAAAAGGTTTATCAGTGGTAGCCCAACTATTCACTGGTTTTTCATCTGATGGATGACCTGATACTTTCCATAGAATTCCTCCTTGTGATAAATAGTGATGGATCATAGGGAATCCTTCCCTATCATCTATTGTGTAAATCCTCCCCATAGTGATATCTCATCTAGGTAATGATACACTCCCCTTATCAAATTAACTTTATATAGAGAGGTTATTGAAAAATCATGTTCAACTAAATAAAATACCCCATCAGAAAATAAAACTCATTCGTTGTGGTCAATGGATGGTTGGGGGTAGTACCAGTCATTCCTTCCTGCCATAGATTGTGTGTCAGTGTACTTAGAAAAAAGATCATTATGGTCTATATGTATACATTATTACAATATCATTTGTTGGTTTAAAAATGTATGAATTATTAAGGAAAAGAAAAGGACTACTACATATTGAATGATCAAAGCATTACAATATTTAAATATTGAAAAAATATATACTATAAATGCATAGTATAATGTGTTAGAACCAAGGTAATATAATAGATTTTAAGGATTAAGGTAAGGAATGATCACAAACTTCCTTAGATGTGAAAAAAGTTGAAAGCACCACTTCTTTTTCAGTTTTGGCCTCATGTGGTAGTGGTACATCCATTTGAATCTTTCTATATTCAATTATTGTGGAAGAATGTGATACTAGGTGGTTTATGTTTTTGATGATAGCCACTTGTGACTCTAAGAACTCTTCATTTTTGATGTGTCTATAGTAATTGTTTATAACTAGAAATAACATCATTAAAATTCAACAACCCTTTATATTTGATGAAATATGTATGCAATAAATAAAAATTAAATGAGTCCTTTGTAGTTTGCATTATATGGAATTGTAATATGTATTAAATATTTTATTTACTAATGCTTTCTATGACTGTAGACATGTCAGGGGAACAAGCACCAAATCCACATCATTCTGTAGAGCCATCTGCATCAAGGGTCAAGGTATGTATGAATGTAAATGTGTTTATTTTTTTAATTAAGCATTAAACATATATATTCACATCTATCTAATTATGTATGAAATTTTTTTCAATAGGATAAGACTCAACCGCTTCTTCCTATTATAGGAGAGGCCCTAGTCGTGGTATTTTATCTTGGAATTTTGACATGACCCTTGATGTATCATTAGATGAGAGGCACCATCCTATAGGAGTGGGTACCCCTACAATTATTCACTAGTTGGGTCATATCATACGTGAACCACACAAATTTTCATTGACTACACATGACTAGGCTTCATTTCCCTAGGATACATTATATCGACTATGGAGGGAAGTTCAGGTAAGAGGACCATTTTAGTTTCTTATCCATGTTTAAAATATACTAACATGTGTGATATTTTTTTCTTAAATATAATAATCTGAGAGTGTGCCCCAATGAATTTTGGCTAGTGTGTATGGACAAATGTCATAAAACGTGGAAATATTATAAAGGGAGATTCAAGAGGGAGCACTAGGTACCAAATGTGGGTGCCCCATACATTCTGGATAGAGTCCAAAGAGGTGTTCTCTCATCTTAGTGGTGTGAGTTAGTTTCATATTGGTCCATTGATACTACAATGATGAGTCTATTTATTATTTTTTATATATTTTGAAGAATGCATAACATTTTACATGTTTGAAATTTGAATTAATTGAATGTAAGAGGTGGCAACATGTCATTCCGAGAATTGTACATTGTAGGGACCACCTCACAGGCTTGGGACTCGTCATGTGTCCCAAATTTGACATGATGTATTTATTATTAACTTTTTAAATTTATTTTTTAATATGGTTTTTTGTTCTATATTTGTATCTTATTGGTATACAGATACAGGATCAAGGTGCACTGATTGATAAAATGTCGGTGTGGATGATGACTCGTGATCGAAATGATCCAGTGGTTGCAGCTCTTATAGTGAGTTCTTGTACTAAATATCATTACTTACATAAATCTGTATATACATGTATATTTATATTTATATATTACATAGGATTAATTTTAGGCTGAGTTAGCATAGCTTCCAGAGGACCAACAACAACTTGTCATGTGAAGGGGTGAGATATTTCATCGCATTATTGGTCATGATGGACATGACTACAGTTTGACCTATGGAATGAGGATTCCTAATTCTATAGTTTTATGCACTAAGATTATGAATCATGTTGTTGTTGGAATGAAACAATAGGTGACAAATTTGGAGGCATGAATGTGTGTTTTTGAGGAGGTAAATGCACAACTGTTAGTTGAGGCTAGAGCATTGTGGGAATATGTGTATTGTGGTGATGGTGCAGGGGATCCTACGATGTTGGTTTATACTGAATTTATTTATTTATTTTTTATTACATTCATTATTATTATCTTCATAATTTTTATTTATTTTAGGCCTCTGTTGCATCCGATGGAGGTAGCAGCCATGACCCCACATGACGCATCAGATTCAAGAGGTGTGTTTTGTTTTATCTTTTTGGTTTCTCATTCAAATTAGGCGTCTCATTTTGTTTTTTATATTTCTATTAAATTCAAAAATCATATTTACATTTTAATTAAAATTAAAGTTGACCGTGTAGGGATTCAAAATCAACTATATGCATTTATACTGATGAGAAAACTTAGGAAAATAACCAGTAAGTGTTTTTTAGCTTTAAATTTCAACCGCACGTCACATGTGGAACATACAAAAAAGTTAGCAGTTAGATAACCTCCATTACACAGTAAAATCAGATCCACAATCAATATAAAAGTCCAAAATATATTTCAAACCATTTTGATAACTCATAGTTGATCATAGGTAAAGTGGAAGTGTTGTTTTTCAATGATAATGGTTTGATGAAGATGATTTTTCTTTCAGCACTGGACAATCTAAGAATAATGCTTGTCAGACCATATAGAAGAGTTGTAATTGAATCCAGGAACATGAAACCTATGAACCCTTCATAAACATGTTATACATATATAAGAGATGTATGATAAATTTTCTATCATCCCACATCTTTCAGTGGTAGCAATGGTCTGCGTTGCACCTTCAAAATTCTTCCTCTTACATAAAAAAATCAAGCATTCAATTTCATTATCTTTGTAATTTCTTCAGTTCATAGAGATGTTTCTTATGTTTATAAAATATTTCCTAGTTCCCTTCTTCCATCAAACCTATTTGCGTCATCATGCAAATTACTTCCAATAAATATCCATGAAGGAAATCTATATTTGCATATGCATTTTCCATGTAGTCACGTTCTGATGGGCACTATTATTAACACTATTTGGAAAGTTCTTTAATGGGTACCAAAAATTATTCTTTTATTTTTCATCCCCTTGTCTATAATTCCTTCTCTATATAGATTCAAATATACATTATATTCATGTCTCTCTATATTCTGTGTTCTCTACAAAAGGTTCTTAATATAATCTGGATTCAAAAAAAATAAATTCAAATCTCAAACATCTAACTTATTTTCATTTAAATTTAACATTTAGATAATCTTCTAGAAAATCATTATCATTAGATTTGATTTGGGTTGTTTAGGTTCGAGCCATTGCCGCCAATCCTTTGAATGAGGGCCAAACTCTCAAATCTAGATGCAACTTCTAAATATTCGAACACCATGACATAATACCTTAACAAAACACCCATTTTGAGTTCGATGTTTTAGAGACCACAACATGAAGCTCTAAGATCCATGACATATCATTTCTTCTTGGTGTTAATGCCCTTTAAAATGGATTCCTTCACATTCAACTACCCATTTTGAACAATATTCATATTTCTCGATGCGCAACACGCCCAAAAAAACAGCCTCCATATCAGCACTATGGTGTAGTGGGTCCACAATGTCCTCCATCAACTCACCTTACATGGGTCTAACACGACTTAAAAAACACCTGTAGTGGGATCCCCATTTCACACAGGTAAATTAAAAAGTCTGAGTGCTAAGATCCATGGCACAGAACACACTTGCTGCCTATTTTTAGATGTCCAGTTCTTCCAAATACTACATGTCTTCAACCACCTCTTCAAAGATCTTGCATCCTTCAAAATGCTCAATTATGGGTTGCTCGTTTCACATAGGAATTCTCTCATTGTGAAACACCTTGTACCAAAAGGAAACCTGTAGAAAGAGAATAAAATCCCTTAAATATTTTCATTCCCCTTGACTTTTTTCCACCTTCCCACCATCTTTTTCAACTAGACCTCCATCATTGGTCATCACTCACCCACAACTGATTATATCACTCACATCATTTCTATAGCCTCGTTGATGTCATCGTGTGTCGTTATCTCTACCACACACTCCCCATATCATCAATACCCCCTCTTCTATGTTTTAACCATGTCACTCATGCTCTCCACCCACTATCATCACCGCATCACTCGGTCCCCCACCATTGTCCAGTCTCAGCCATGTTGAAGTCATATCATGTCGTTGTTGTCTTTTCCCATGTCACATTCTCTCCCACCATTTCTTTTGTCACTTGTGTTACTACCTTCGCCTGTTTTTCTCTCAGTTGACCACAATAAACTCATCACCCACTATCACTGCCACTGCTAACATCATGGTTGCCACTCATGTCACTATCATCGCTGGCATCCTTGTAATTTTCCATGTCTCTATCACCGCCACTATTTCTCTCCATAAACTCTCCCATCATTACCACATCATCCCACTTTGAAACCACCTCATTTCCCAAGTTCCACTTGTTGTTCGGGTTTTCATTACCTGCTACACTGCTCACCATTTCTTGTTTAACCACTCTTCATCGACTGTGTCCCCCACACACCAACATTGGTAGTTTATTTTTTATAAAATAATACTTTTGTGACTACCTTAAGCAGTCACACATTATTATGAAGGATTCTGGGAGAAGCAATCAACATAATGTGCATGGACACCATGTGAAGGTTCCATGCAGGAAATCTTGGGAATGCAAGCGATGAAGTTGAGGTATGTGAATCAGTGATGGGGTATACCGTTTGAGTGCCAACGGACTAGGAATTCACCATTTGAGCATGCAATTTCAAAAACCATTGGCTTTATGGTTGTCTACTTTGTCATGTAAAGGCCTCGTCTGAATAAGACTACAATATGTTTGAGATTAACTCGCTATTGATAGTGTATTCCACACAAATTATATCTCAAGACACCTACCAGGTTTACATAAAGGGACTACATGAAGAAACCTAGATTGTGATGTCATGTAACACCGACAAAGGTTCCAGCAGATATGCACTGTATAGGTAATGATATGTTGATGAAGATCCTCTTAGACATATCCTATAAACATGATGACATGCACCTCACATGCTTAACTATTTTATGTGATTGATGACTCCTGCTTGGGAAACACTTATGTGATCTCCTGGGAAGCAATGCACTGTTTCTCTAAGATGAAGTTCTGGAGTTCCATATATGGATGTCGGTTCACACATTGTAGTGCGGTCCACACCTTCTCTCTGTTTTACTTTTCCTTTTTTATTCCCTTTTGCTCAAGTTGAACCATGACTTTCACGACGCCCATATTGGTCTTGCCCATTTCACCTAGGGAATTCTCCAATTCAAAACACTGCGCGCTATAGAGTGGCTTGCACCTACTCTCTGTTTTAGAAACACTAGGCTTGATCAATCTTCAATCGATTGATCTCACCATGTTCATCACAATTGCATGGTTCCTGAAGGTTGATCATTTTGCTTTATCCTCCCATTTTAACGTGGAGAGTTTCTTTCCAAACAAAACTTGATGGATTTTGTTTTTCGAACCTCATGCATGCAAGAACCTTCAAGCTTCAACTGCCCGTAGTGTGGGAATGAGATCTTCGATGATTCTAGGTTTGAATAAGAGTATTGGATAAATATGATTAATGTTAATATTAATTTGTATTTTGCTTTGTTTAATTGTTTTTTTATATCTTATTGATAGGTTGATTGAGATAGAAGACTTGAAGGGATCTGTAACTGTTTGGATCGCTGGTTTGGTTAGGATACCTGTTTTTTATTTGTTGTTTTTTATTTATGCGGGCTGTTTTTTTGGTTATTTGGGGTTATCATATTGCAATTTTTTTTTAAAAAACCACGTAGGCCACTTTTTCCGTAGAACTACTTGCAAGCTGTTTTTTCTGTTTTGGTTATTTGTGGTTGTAGAACTGCTTGCAAGCTGTTTTGGTAATTTGGGTTCATAGAACTACGATTTTTTTTTAAAAAATATCCAGATTAGTGACCGCCTGTAGCGATCGCTGCATCCATTATTTATCTGGGCCATTAGCGACCGCTTTGGAGGCCGCTAATGTTCTTCCTAGTGACCACTACCGCGTCATGGTGGGAAAGGCTATAGCGATCGCCAAAGGCAGTCAGACGACGATCGCTAATGAGTGAATTTGTAGTAGTGGCAAAATTTGTAATTTCTTTATGCAATGTAACTTTTAGGGGAGTATGCGTGACTGTACTTTTTTCCTAATTTCGGTTTTTATCTCACTGAGTTTTTTCAGAAAAGGGTTTTAATGAGGTAATATAAAAACACATATGATATTGGTTGGAGTGTGCATCTCAAAACAAAATGTTAGGTAGCGCATTCAACAACTGCAACTTTCAACAGGGGTGAACTGCTCACCCCCCACCAATCCCTCACCCCCCACCAATCCCTCTACCGACCCCGACGCACTGTCTATTAAAGGGTAGTGCTTAAAATTGACCAAGGGAGACACCAAAATCATTAATAAAACACCTGCATTTTCTTTATGTTCATAATACTCCCCTGTTCTACTTTTAATCTTTTAAATTTTTGTTTTCACAACAATATATACATTTTTACTAAATATAATAATTATGGATAACACGGCCCCATAAAAATGCGCCGCGTGTGCGTGTAACAGAGCGCAGGCGCATTTTAGTTTAGAGGACTCTGTTTTCGGTGAGGGAGGTTCTCCGGCGTTGACATCGGCTCAGTGGGTGGATCGGTTGTTGCGTTAGAGTGAGTGTGGGAAGTACCCGAGGGATTGAGGAGACATTGATCAATGGAAGGCAAAGCAATGAGCGCTCGGCTTGATCTGGTCCTATTATCGTTCGCTGTTCTTATATCTCCCGTTCTTTCCGATCCAGTTATCTCCAAGGTTGAACGGCGGGTAAGTGCTTCATCGTCTGAATCCAATCTGAATTGTCGAATTGTTTTTTTTCCTTGTTCCATTCCTTGATAATCCAAGTGCATCCCTTGACAACAAGGTTTACGCTGTCGATTGCTTTGGACTCAGTTCGATAAGTTCTCCTAACAAGTTGCACCTCATTCGCTTTTTCACTGCATTTGCTGGATGTTGAAATCCGTTGATTCGTTTGGGATTTGAATACGCGCGGCTAATCTTTACGTTTATATTGAGCTAATCAATTCAGACCGAGGTGGATGGTCACTGCCCCGCTGAATCACGTCCACATCCTTTCGACCAGTCGCTTTAGGTTCTGTAAATGGAGAAGATCACCTTTCTGAAACACACGAAAGCTTGTTTTGGAGTGCTGTACAACGTCTCCTGGAACGACCCTGCCAGTTTCGACCCTCTGTTGTACTATTTCAGATACCAACATTAAAATTGATTCTGGCATTCATAAAAACTGTCACATTTCCTCTTTTCATGTATGCATGCGATTAAAATGTCAACTGATATGATTTTTATGACGGAGGGTTTTAAATCGTCCATACTGATGATGTTAGTTACCTTGAAATTGTTACATAGCCATGGACTTGTGAGTTAGAGAGAGTGAGAGAGTGACTGTGTCATTTAACTCTGATATGTCATTTAAAGTATTGAACTCCTTTTGCAGATTGATTTGACATCACAAGCTGTTCGCATCAGTTCAACACTTAAGGTGCATGCCTGATATTCCCTTTGATGATTTGGAGTTTTGTTTTTTGATTGCATTTTAATATACGCCCTAAGTTTTTCTCTTATCTCACATATGTTGTGATCCATATTATTACGTTCAATCGTTTCTTCTGCATTAGCAAGTCTGCATGAAATTTTAAGGCCTCTTTTGGATCTTGCTTTGGATATTACATGGCCTTATTTGTAGGTAGAAAATGAAGGAAATGATGTGATTTCAAAGGTGATGCTGACGTTCCCTGAACTACAAGCCAAAAAAATGGCATATTTGATGGCCTCACTACATGAGGGAAGAGGGAAAACTAAAGGTCCCACTGTCAATCTCCCTGTTGAATTTGTTCACCCTGAAGGAATGCCTCCAGCCTTGAATGTGTGTTCAGTGTATCTGCCAAAGGGTCTGGGAAAGGATGAAGTCATGACTTTGGATATCTTGGCTGTCTTCACCCATTCACTGCAACCGTTTCCTGAAAAAATCACTCAGGCTGATATTCAGCTTGTTGTGTTCCAGGAAAGTGCATACTATCTCTCTCCTTATGCAGTCAAAGCCCAGTCTCTTAGTGTCAAACTCCCCAATGGAAGAATTGAATCTTATACCAAGCTTGAGAATTCTAAGATGCATGGTTCAGAGATCAAATACGGTCCTTATGAAAGCCTTCCGCCCTTTTCATATTCGCCCATAGTCTTTCATTTTGAAATCAACAACCCTTTTGCTGTTGCTGAAGAGTTGGTGAGAGAAATAGAGATTTCCCTATGGGGCAATGTGAAAGTCACGGAGCATTACAGCCTTTTGCATGGGGGTGCTCAAAGCAAGGGGGAATTTTCCAGGTGTTTTTGTGTTTATTATGATTCATATGTGTATAGTGGCGACTGCAGTTTGTTTTTAAAATTATTTATAATTATTTAAATTATGTAGACTTGACTATCAGGCAAAACCTCACTTAAGAGGTGCATCAGCCTTTGGAAATCTTCTTGCAAAGCTACCTCCAAGAGCCCATTCTGTTTATTATAGGGATGAAATTGGAAACATTTCCACATCTCACTTGTGGGGTGATTCTAGAAAGGTGAAGTTTCAGAATACACAAAATAAATCACTGCCTCATGCTGATCCATTCTTTATGATTTTGCTCATATATTATTCTCTCATTGCAGACAGAATTAGAAATTGAACCACGATATCCAATGTTTGGTGGGTGGAGAACTTCTTTTACAATTGGATATGGATTGCCCCTCCAAGACTTCTTATTTGAGTCACAAGGAAAGCTTTTTCTAAACATTCCTTTTGGTTGCGCCATAACCGAGTTGGTCATTGACAATCTTATCGTGCAAGTAAGTGGTTTTAGTTTGCATTATTTGATAAATTGTTTTTGATGGAGTAATGAGTTAGTTTAGTGTCTAAATGTTTGGTTTTGCTTTATTGTTGATAAAACTCTCAATTCCTTTTTATATGTTTGTTGGGAGAGCGAATCTGGCTAAATAGAAAATAAAAAACAGCAAACTCGAACACCGGATTTTTACACAGTTTGGTTATTGAAAAAACCTGCATCCATGACCACACTAGATCTTGATTTGCCTCTCTGCAAATTGAGTTTTATAACTTACAACCGAGTACGAATAAGGGGAAAAACGATTGAAACTGCCCATTTGGGCCAGGTTTTTAGAAAAGACTTTGTCTCCAGGGGAGACACATTTCAATTTTCTCATCTTGGACTGTGACGAGATGTTGAGCGGAAAGAGAAATTCTATTAAGAAGAAATAAGCCAAGGGATCTCTCTCAAATAACAAACCTTAGAAAATCTTCAGAAAGATAGTATCTTGTTTTTCATGTCCCTTTACCCATGGCTATAACCCTATTTATATTGCAAAATGATATTAAAATAATAAAATCTAGCCAACAATAATATTTAAGTGTCGTCATTCCTGCAGTAAACAAAATCGACAATTATTTGAATTCCAAGATTCTCTTAACATGACCAGCGATAATCAACAATTAAATCAGCTGTAACATTCGATTTCCTCTCCTTTCTGTTTTATGTTATCTGCACTTTTTTTAGCCTTAATAATCTTCCCAACTTGCTTCTTCTACTGGCCTGTTATGTCATTGAATTAGAAGTTCCAGTGTGTTGTTGTAGAGGTCTGAGTTTTCCCAATCCTCTACTCTGTGATTTTTGAGGTGCTGGAGGAGGGAGGAGTGAGGCTAGAGGTAAATTTTGGAAGGAAAGATGGAATTTGAGGTCTTGAGGGAAACCACGCCGTGGTGTGGGGTCAAACACGCCGTAGTTTTGTTAGTTCGTCATGGTTTGGGGGTCTCATTGCGGTAAGATGGTTGTAGTTCTGGGTAGAAGGATGGTGTTGGTATTAGTAACCACGAGGAGTAAAATGATTGTGGTTTGAAAAACAACATGGTTATGCAAGAAGTGGTTGTTTTGTTGGCCATGGATTGGAGGTGTAGTATGATGGAATCCCTGTTCGAAACGGGGAGGTGGAAATGGGCGTGGTTTGATGGTCGTGGTGGAAAACAGCCGTGGTCGGTGCGTGCTGCGTCGTGGTGGTCTTATGGCTTGAAGGGGGTTGAGGGAGAAAATGACATAGTTCAGGTGGAGCGGCCGTGGTTCTATCTAGTGGTTTGAATAAATACTGATAAAAAACATGTCGTGGTCGAGTTGGCCATGTTGTGGTTTTGGCATGCAGATGAATTTAAAGGGAGAAATTGCTGGCGAGATTTTCGGGAAGTCGTAATGAGGGTGACACCACGACATGGTGCTTAGGAAACCTCGCTGTGGTTTGACTGGCTGTTTCATATTATAAATTCTGCCCTTCCTTTTGATTTTTGTATCTTTCCCCGACCTTGTGTGACCTAGGGTGACACCAGAGGGCTCATTGGCCACCCAGGGGTGCTTTGAGTGATTCCCTTGATTTGATATCAGATTCATATATCTGGGAGATCAGATTGAATCGATTCTTGAGCGAGCATTGAGTACCAGCGGATTTGGAGGCCTTTGACAGTGGATTCGGGCGTTGGTTTGAGGCAGGGGATTCTGGATTCTTCTTCCATCACCTGAAATTAATATTGCTTGATCGATATGTTGTGTTTATTTCTGATGTTTTTCCTTCACCACTTATACATTGGTTATTTTGCCTATTTGATGAATGATCTCTTATGATTACTTCCTTGTGGGTTTTGTGTGGTATCCTTCTGTTGGGAGAGGTTTGCTTCATTGGGTTGCCTTCGGGGAGTTGGGAATTGTTGTATTGTTGAGTGACAGCTGGTGCTTCTTCGTTGGGGCTTTATGTTGGGAAGTCTGTCTTTTCTCTTGAGTTTTGTAAAGGCTGGTATGGGCAGGGGATGTTGTTGTCGTGGTTCTATGCTTAGGATAAAGGGGTGATTGTGGCTGTTGGTATTCCATTGAAATTGTCGGGGTTACTCCGTTATGTGTTGAGTTGGTTAGTGCGAGGTTTCTGAAAAGGAAGGAGGAATTGTGGAGGTTGGTTTCATGTGGAGGAAGATGGGTTGGTCTATGAAATGGAGAGGTTGGGAAGTGAAACCTTGGGGGAAGGTGTTGGTTGTTTCGTCTCTTGCGTTGTCGCTGTCAAATTTGTTGGCTTGGGGTGTTGTGCGATCACTGAAGAAGGAAGTTGGTTTGAGTTGGAAAAGTTGTTAATCCGCGAGAACTGTGGAATTCCTTGGGAATTTTGGAGGGGGAAGTGGTTGATGCGTTTATGGGATAAACAAGATTGACACTCAAACTGAGTAACAAGGAAAACTATTCTTAATAGAAGGGATAAACAAGATTTGGACTCCACTCTATCCAAACCAAAATAGGGAAAATACTAGAACTAATCCACAAGTCGTATTTCCCTAACCAACCCTGGTGACTTAAGGTTCATTGCGGTGAGAGCTGGCCAGACACTCAATCACAACTACCTCCTAAGTCCCGACAAGGAAACTCATATGCATACTGTTATCAAGGCAAGATATTTAACCTCCCTCTGATACCAATTTGTCACGAACCAGCCCGGGTACCCTGGTAACCCGATAACCGAGCCGACCCTGACATAACCCGAAGGGCCTTCCCGATCCCCACGAGTCGGCGACAAGCACCTGACATCGTACAACATACAAGTGGGAACGATTTTGCCACAAGAATGCGGAAGTAAGAGTAAACAAATAGTATGCATAACAGAAGAAACTCCACTGGGAGTGATGTACCAGAATACAAAGAGGCAAAAAAAAAATGCCAAAGTACAACAACCCAAGTACTAAAGATGGAAAAAAAACAACCCCAAGGTCCCTAAGGACATAACTCACCAAGACCAAAGATCAACAGCTGGATCCACCTCCAAGAGGTCCCTTCCCTTTGCTCGATCTTGGAAGAAGAAAATCTACAAACACCCGAAGACAAAAGTAGAGTGTGAGCCTAACCCCAGTAGGATACCACCAAAGATTCCGTGACTGATGCCAAAAATAGATTATCCAAAGAAAAACTTTCAATTTTCAAATAAACAGGTTTGGCAATTCAAAAGCATATTTAAACAAAACATGCTATACATTTTCAAATGATAGAAATAAATATTTTAAGTAATGATTTTACAAATGATGGAATATTTCTAAACCAATGGCTTAAATAAAATATTTATATAAAACAGTTTATATAAATTCAGCAGGCATGTAAAGCAGTTCAAAAGCATTGACATACATTTATATCTCAAATATAAATAAACAAGCGAGCAACATGGTCATATGCCAAAAGGTACGGTAGTATTTACCAGTTATAGGATTCCGCACTCTCTATGTGAACTCAGCAAAATGTGTATACACACGTCCCTATGACACTGGCCAAAGGAGACTCGTCACCAACCCTTCAGGGATGTGACCCGCCGCAAATATGTTTTAGAACGTTGTCGTAGCGTAGAGTGTATCCAAATAACTCACTAACTACCTAAGGCTTGCATGCGCTCTTACATGATGGGTGAACTATTTTAAGATTGCTTAAAATACGATCAATTCCATTCTCCCATTTCAAAATGCCACTTCCATTTCATTTAAAACCAAAACAGGTTTTATTCAACAACATGCCTTTTTCACAAGATAAAACCACTGAGTTTCTATCGAATCATTTTAAGCCATTCGCATGTTTGAAATTCATTCAAAACCAATTTCATCATTTTCACAAATTCTTTTTTTTCACAATTAAATTCAACAATTTAATTGAAATCATTTTCAAAATTAAATTCAACAGTTTAATTGAAATCATTTCCATCAAATATAAAATTTAAATTAAACAATTTAAAGTAATCATTTTACCATAAACACACCCCAATTCAATGGAAATGTGGGGTTTCCCAAATGTCATGCCAAAACCATTCAATAACCAATTGAAATCAATTTATTCAAATCAAGCAATTGCATTTAAATCAAACAATTGAATTTAAATCAAGCAATTATAAGGTTAATTTAATTGACATCTAGACAGAACCACATACCTCAAGGTCGTCGATGTCAGCGGCAAAGATTAACCACCTTATGTGGTTCAATACCCCTCTGCGTGACTGAATTATCGTAAGCGTCGACACACCAATGTTCGACGTTTTGTCAAGGGTTCCTAGAACCAAAACTAGTTATTTTATTTCAAAAAGAAGTGAAATTTCACATGCGATGATAGTTTCTCTCTCCTGGATAATCTCTGGATTATCGTTTTATGTTAATGCAAGCAATCGCAAGAAATATCCAAAATAAAATTATCTTTGACCAGCCTACAATTATCATTTTAATAACATTAATAATTAACCTCTGATAAATCTCGAATTTATCATTCGATAATTATATTAATTATCCTTTGATGATATATTTAAAAACATCTTTGATATTTCCATGCAATTGATCTTTGATAAATCATTTCAATTTATCATTTGATAATTTAATGATTATAATTTAGGTTTTACCATTATACTTAAATCCACCATTTTCAAAGAAAAGAAAAGAAATTAAAAAAAAAGAAAACTAAATAGGTAAAGAGCACCACACACAAGAAGGAACCGCGCACAAGAAGGATCCGCCGCTCCTGGATGTGAAGAGAAGATTATCTGTGGCTTCACCGATCGCGCAAAGAGAGATTCCACAATCAGTCGGACTTGAGATGATCGACCAATGGAAATACTATGGTGTTTTGCGGTTTAAGAACCCTAAAATCGGATCATTAAAACCCTCAATTCCGAACGGCCGATTTAATCATCTATTCTACCAAAAATTCATTAAGGATTCATTGATTTCACCTAATTAATTAATTGCAATTGAAACGGATTAAAACGGTGAAGAAACTGAAGATTTTGGAAATTGGAAAGGTCAACAATGGTGGTGCGGGTTTGGGGAAGAAGAGGCGTTATAATTTTACATGTTTTTCATTTAATTGTTTATTTTATTAAAATTAATTATTTAACATAAAATAAAATAAAATAAAAATCTCAAACCTCCGATAACCATTAATTTTATGACGTGTCTAGGGTAAAAACCTCGTTCCGGACCCAACAGTGGTCTCATATTTCTCAAACGATGAGCGGTTTGAGAGATATTAATGATTTTTTAATTAAAACCCGGAATAATTAATTAATTAATATAAAAAGTGGTATTATTGCGAGCGAGGCATCCAAACACCCAATGCGAACAAAAGTTATACCTTATCTAGGGTAAACCCATCATTTCGGACCCATCGGTGATCTTGGATTTTCCATACGACGTACCGTTTGGGAGATATTTAATTTTTAATAAATAATATATTAAATATTATTTGAAAACTTTATGTCATGAGCGAGACATATAAATGTCCGGCGCCTTTGAATGTTATACCCCTCCTAGAGTAAACACTATATTTCGGATATAACCGTGATCTCAAATCTCTCATATAACGGACCGTTTTGAAGTTATTCAATTATTTTGAATAAATTGGTCATGCTTAAAAAAAAATATAATGAATATTTTTATTCCGTCCTCTTCGAGACTTTGCAGACCTCTAAAATACATACTTACACAGTGATTAACTTAGAAGATATTTAATTGAACATTCTGGAGCATTAAATGGGTGTTTTACCATTTTACGACGTGTTTTAACAAAAACACAACTTTATACTGATAATTTTTTTTCCCAATTAACATAATAATAATTTAACATAGAAAGAGTTTAGGAATACCTGAAACAGTAACGTGATGTTACATATATTGCACATTATCTCATGAAATACATCATATTACCCAATGTATTGAAGCGCTATATAATTTCGGGTGCACCCGTCACATCATAACATTTACATAATCTTGCATGCCACTTAGAACGTATATCAATTTTAGACATAAAATAACCCATGGAAAGGGATGAGTTATTTCATACAACATACATTCATGAATAAACTTTGGGGTTTCCAAATGAGAAAGGGAAAACATATTTTGTATAAGATTCATCATTCTTGAGTAAAAAAGAAACAACTCAAGATGAGTCAAAATGTGTTTTGGAAATAAGAGTTCTTTTTGGAAAATCTTTGTATTTGTCATAAAACCAGATTAAAAACATGTATATCCCAGAAAATAAAAGGGTAGAACAATGAAAGAACATCCATACTGAAATTTGGCACGAAAGAGGAATAGCCCAAAGGAAGGAAATTGGGTTTGAGAATCCCCTTACCTTATGTCTGAATGTTTTCTTCACTTTAATATCCTGGATAATAAAATTAGATTCATTAATTACTAAATCCATATATGAGGATGATTCATTAAATAAAACGTTTAATGATAATCGTTTAGATTAATTTGGCGGTTTTTCGATCATCACGAACTAGTTTTGTTTTATTATTTAATATTATGTAAACATGTTAGTTCCAGAACATAAAAAAGGTTATAGCATACATTTTATAATCTGTTTCAACCATTATAATGGTTTTATGACCAGTCTTGAAGGCGGTAAAGGAAAATGAAAGTGCATCATCCACGATGACGGTAAATCGACACATCACGAACGATGTTTTCATTTTTAGAATAAAAGAGAGGAGAAGAGGTTTGATGATGAATTATTCCATCAACACAATAACGTTCCAGTATATAAAAGACACTGAAGTTATCATGTCACTTGGATAAGGGGAGGTGAGGAGAGAATAAGAAAAGAAATTGAAAAGAAATTAAAAGAAAAAGAAAGAGGATTTTATCTTTTGAATTCTTCTCATTGAGAACCTTCTTAGAGAAATTGGATTTTGTCTTTCGTTGAGACCAAAGGCTCATTGACGTGGGGGAGGGGCTTGAGAAGATGATTGAGCAAAATTTGGACAAACTTCAAGTTTTGAAAGATGCGAGGAGAAGAGGTGGTAAAATGTGATATTTATAGGGGAGGAGATGAATGTTTTTTGATTACTATATTCATTATTTTATTATTTTGGCTTAAGACTATTAATAGTTTGAACCTTATCACTAAATATATATTAAATAATGGAGAGTTTGAGATTATGGGTTTATATCAGTGATACATCATCTAATTCATGTATTTGTTAAATACCGTAAATTACCGTATTTCATTATTCACAAAAAATTCAACTATTTTAGAAAAATCTCAAAAAATCACCCTAATTTTTTTTTGATATGTAAAATTCAAAAATGAACTTCATTTTATGAAAATAATTTTCTAAATATGAGAAATTTAATTTTTAATTAAAATCATCATTTATTCGAAAAATTCTTATTTTAAAATTATAATTCATCTTATGACGCTGAAAAATTAATTACGGACTCATAAAATTATCTTTATAATCATAATACAACAAAATATTAATTTATGAATCTATTTTATGAAAATAATTTTTCATTTAAATCATTATATTAATTATAAAATTGTAAATAAACATTTATGTTTTACAAAAAATACCAACACTTGATTTATCATTTTTAAAACATTTATTTACTTATACTGTGATATAATTATATCATATTATCATTTATAAGATGCCTGAATTTTATTTATACTTTCATAGGCGAACTTACTATTTTATTGGCCGAATTACTATTTTTAATGGTGAAGTTACTATTCCATCAGTATAGGTTCCTTGATTTCTATGAATATCACTTATTTCATTCTTCATTTATGAGAATAAAGTTTTTATTGGGCTCTCTATGCTGTATGTGTTTTATACTATATAACATAATTATAAGAGAAAAATTCAATTGATAAAAGTTTGGGTCGCTACATCTATGTTTGCATATTTATTTCTCATGGATGTTGATTTGTTTGGAATATGATCCCGTTGAGTACTCTCAAGTGCTCACTCACTATAGTTGTGCTTTGAGTTGGTTTGCAGGTTGATGCTGTGGATATTAGGAGCTTCTGTTCATGTACCTTGAGTGGAGTTTAGAGGATGCTTTGGAGTCCTAGGGTGTTTGATCATGCATGTCTCATTTGGTTGTGGTTGCACACAATGACATATATTGATATCTGGGTTGTGAGAGCTGTTTATTTAATGAAATTTCTGGCGCTGTTTTGGTGGTTTTCGTTTTGATTTCCTGGGTTTCGTAAGGGTAATGCCTCCCATAATATGAGTTTACACCCTTGGTGCTAGTTGCAATCTGGGGCCTATTGGAGGCGGGCCTTGGGGGTCACTCTCAATCTCATCGCTGACTCGGGAGGGGTCTCGGTGGGGTTGGGTTGTGGCAGGTGTGTTCAATGATGAGCTAAGACCTGTGCAGGTTCCTGATTCAGTTCAATTTCTGCTTTTAAGGGTAAATAGCTGATGGAAGGGATAACTGTTGTCCATAAGCTGGATGCAGGAGGGTGACATGAAACGGGTGATGTATTTTTGAATCCGGGGGCATTTCTAATTCATACACTTCTTGTCCAATCTTCCAAAGGACCTTTTAGCGTCCGAAGAACCTTGGGGAAAACTTCTCATACTTCTAGTTTGTAAGTGTTTTATACTGGAAACGTTTCACCTGTGGCCAATCTGGATCCCCTTCTTGAAATTGTAGATAGCTGTTGTGACTGTCAGCTTGAAACTTCGTGCTAGTTTTAACTTTTTATAAATTCTCTCGAAGTACTTTTGAGCATAGCATCTCCGGTTTCAAGTTTCTCCTTAAAATCCACAATGGGAGATGTAGGGATGTAAAGGTGGGAGGGTCACAAATGTACACTATTTTGAAGGGAGCAGCTGTAATGGAGACATGATACCCCAGGTTATAAGAATATTCA
The DNA here is from genome assembly GCA_963277665.1 of Viscum album. Taxonomy (NCBI): domain Eukaryota; kingdom Viridiplantae; phylum Streptophyta; class Magnoliopsida; order Santalales; family Viscaceae; genus Viscum; species Viscum album. Next base: position 82,877,716 of record OY728119.1, read on the forward strand.
GCCCAACAGTGGCATTTACTCAAAGTCTTTGGTTATTCACGTGTGAAACAAAGCAATAATGCTTCATGACATTAATTAACCACTTTAGTTTGCGCATCCATTCACGGGTGGTATGCCTTGCTCATTTCAACTGACTATGGCCTAATCTGAATAGTTCCTGTCAAAATGCACTCATGAACAAGAGATCTATATCGAATGTAATAGATCAAAATATGCCATGTAAATGTATGATTTCATGAAATTTTTTTGCTGCCACTGTCTTGGCCATGTAGGATGATTAAGGGGAACAAGGTAGGTGTATTTACTTAAGCGATCTACCGCAACAATATAGGTAAACACACCTTATGAATTTGGAAGACCAGTGATAAAGTTGAGATGTAATCTTGGGAAGTAAGAGGTAGAGATTGTAGGAATCCAACAGGTGCCTATGTTTGGTATTTGTCCTGTTGGCATATAAGCCTTTTCATTTGTCTTCATAGGAGGCCAATGAAAAATTGTTAGTTCACCATTTTATTATCTTCTGAAAGGTCCAATATTTCTCTCGGATGAGGCATAACAAGCAGTAAAAAAAACTTGTTGGGGCCTTCGTGATGTTATGGTGTACTTATCTATCATAGTGATGGTATTAACCTTAGGGTAATCTTTTCAGAGGTACCATGAGCTATCCTCCTTTTTTACCAATAAACTTGGGTCATTAAAAGGACCGGTACTTGGGCAGATAAATTCACACTGTAAAAACTCCCCAACCCGCTTTTCAATCTAATTCTCGATATTGTAGGTAGCAATGTGGCCATGTATTGGGTGGTTGGGTATTAAGAAAAAGTGGGATGGCATAATGGCAACTGGGATGCTGGGATGCTCTTCAAACACAGCGGCAAAGTCGCATCATATGTGTTTTGTATTCATAGGTTGCGGCAAGGTAGATTTCTCATTTCCCACTTTTTTTTTGTAATATGTGATGTTATTCCTTATTACCTTTGATAGAATGAAATAGTGGCAACCCATTACCCAAGATGCCTCCTAAGGGAGACTTTCGTGTTTATTTATAATGAATAATAAATATGACATAATACCTCAACTTTGATGTGAGACTCACATCCTTAACACTCCTAAGATCATCTCCAACCCAAATCCTCAAAATGAAGTAAGGATACTTCAAAATGAAGTATCTACAGGAAAAACCTTTACAACCCATTGCTTCATTGTCAACTTCAAAAAGAATATTATTTGAATATTCCAGGAATAAAGGTATGTCACAAAGCTTTTGAAGGTGCCTATACGGCGCAATCGATAATGAAGTTTTACATGTTAACATTGATCAACAAAATTTAGTGTGGAGTAATTCCTAAACATACATTTTATACATCATGGTTATGATATAAAGAGTATCCGAAGGTTTCGGGCACAGCGAAAGCGTGGTTAGGACGACACCCAACTTTTGTAACGTCCCGGTTCCGGGTGCCACTCAACGGGTGCCCCGGACCCGGTTCGCCACGTGACCTCAAGCGCATTTCCCCAAACGCCAGAGGCTGCCGACTAGCAGCGAGGACCTAGGTCTGATAGTGGGGAAACTATGCCCTCATTTGTCAAAGTGTAGCGCAGCGGAATTAAATAAAACATACATCAACAGCGGAAGCAGTAAACCATACACAACTGGAATGAACAACTGCAGTAGATATAACCAACCAGTATATAAATAATGGTGCAACATGCCACAAGTTCTAAGAAAGCAGCCAGAACATGTTACTCAACAGTACAGTACAAGTACAGGAAAGCAAAACAAAACAAAACAGCCGGTAGCATCGCGAGCCTGAGCTCGGTCCCATGCTCCCCTACTCCTCAACAACAATCATGTACCTGTATAAGGACCCTTGTCCTTATCTACACCTGCAAAAACGTAATCTGTTTGAGCCGAAAAGCATGACCCAAACAGGGTGTGAGAAATAATTCCCTGTAGGCACCCACCAAAGGTCCGTGCTCAACTGTGTGTAAACATGCAACAACAGTGTGCAGTAGTAAATGCAATAAACTAAGCAGTACTCAAAAGTAACTAACTTAACCAATTATATTGCCATTTTAATTATTCATTTAACCATTTAATTTAGTAACATTCTATGCTCAACAACACCAAGCCCTCAGGCTAATAGAACTACGCCCTCAGGCTAATATAGTAAAACCACGCCCTCAGGCTATACAGAATCTTGCCCTCAGGCATTGCCCTCAGGCGAAATAGAATCTCGCCCTCAGGCCAAACTGAAACGAAACCCTCAGGTAAACAGAATCTTGCCCTCAGGCCTTGCCCTCAGGCGGAATAGTAACCTTGCCCTCAGGCTATACAAACCACGCCCTCAGGCTAATATAACCGGGCCGAGCCCAACACATAAACATGCAATTTATACAATTCATCTCAAGGCAAAAGTAATGCATAAAGTAAACATGGCATACTCTCGGGTATCCTGGCCAAACGGCTAAACAGAGGAACGCACCCCAGGGGTGGTCCTGGATCCAAGCAGCGATCCCAAACATCAGTTTATTATCACATTTAATTACCTATACAATTCTAGGTATTTACACAGCCCCGACCTCAGCCACACGATACCCCAATCATGGGTTCGTAGCTCAAAAACACACAAAACGCACAACAGTTGGAAAATAAACACCAAGCCACCTACCTTAAACACCAACGAACGATATACGCGAACGTCGATTCCAGAAACGCCCAAAGACGACGTAGATCTGGGTTAGAAGAAAACCCGTTCAAACGTAAATAACTTCCTTTAGAGGAAGAATTGGTAAGAACTACTCCAGGAGAAGGGAGAACTCACTCGTGCGGTTGCAGGGAGATCAACGGTGCAGAAAACGGATTCTCGACGTGCGTTCGGCGGATCTCCAAAGCTCCGGCCTCCCTCTCCCGTTCCTTCTTCCCGTTCTAAGCCTTCCCTGTGAACAGGGGAGGCTACTGCCCATTTTAAGCGAAAAAAACAAAGTACACGGCGTGTATTTCCAAGTACACGGCGTGTACTTCCCATTTTTTTAACTGTTCATTTGGCGGTTTCCTGCCAGCGTGACACTGTTCATCTGCCGACATGACTACACGACGTGTCTTCTTAAGTACACGGCGTGTTTTGTCGCACAGCTGGCCACCACCTTACTATTCGCCTACTGACTGATTACACGGCGTGTAAAGGACCACTACACGGCGTGTAGTCGGTTTCTACACCCTTCATCGCCGACATGGCCACATGCCCCGTGTGCTCATCCCACACGGCCAAAAGTACACGGCGTGTGGAAAAGTACACGGCATGTACTTCCAAAATTTAGGATTTTTCCCCATTTTCCTTATTTTCAGAAAAACACATAAGGAAAAGAGAAAAGAAGAAACCCGTACCTCAAAACTAAGAACCGAGTTCTTACAACTTTAATTTTTACCATGATCAATGATTATTCGGGATCAATACGACGATGAACGCCAGTCTCCATAGAATAAAATCAAAGATTTAGATAAAGAAAGAAGAGGCCCGAAACCTTTAGAGAGGATCTTGCACATCATGTTTATAATTAATTTAATTAATTTTATAAAAGAATACCTGGATCTTCGGTATTTTTTTCGTTGATGATGTTGATCGTTCGGAATGACCCTTTCAGATTATCTCGTTGTGCTTGTGATGATCCAAACTAGAATCCCTCTAGCGGTGATCCACACGTGCTCCGATGGCTTCCGATCGACACCACTCGTTGTCCGGGTGCTAGCGCGTCGAAACGAGTGTCTTGTGTCGGTCGTTCTTGATCGCTTGTTCTTCAGCCTTGAAGAACGTCTCTTGTTCTTGAGAGGGGCGGGAAGAGGATTCAAGAGAAAAATTGTTTAGCTCAACAATTCTCAATTCACCAAGCGTGCGGTGTGTTCGCTATGACACAATAGACGTACTTGTCTATTTATATGCATGAAATTTCAGTTACAATATTTAATTGCATAACATCAATTAAATACATTCATGAACTTAGAGAAAATCCATGCTCATAATAATAATTCCGTGTCATTATTTATGGTGCGCCAACTTGCGCAAAACGGAATGATGAATAAAATTCGCGTCACAAAATAATAGCAGCGTCATTATTATTTTAACTTGTGCCAATTAATAATTACGTATCGTCTTGCAAATAATTATTTTACTACCGGACCGGTCTTGTTTTGCTCGAACTCCACTTCCATTTATTGAACACCCGAATAAATAAATAAATAATTTCATTCTCTTAAATAAATATTTTATTTACAAACTAGTAAATAAATATTTATTAAATGTTCAATAAAATAAATAAATATATTTTATTTAATTTATGCGATCATCTTAACTTGAATAAAATTATTCCACGGTCTTGAGAATAATATTTATTTCATTAATTAAATTCAAATAGAATTTAACCGAGACCACCAAAAACACTTATGTGTCCTCTAGGATTCTTTCTCATTGGCATTAGGCGGGCTTGCCTAAAGTCCAAGAGTACTGTCCAGCAACGGGTCAAGACACTCAAGAGAAAGAACATAAAGTCGCAATAACGACATCCACATACGAACGCTCACTGTGTAATATAATCCCTTTGTCTCAATATCTCATCAAATAGGTTTCATGATAGTGTCATCAACCTTTATACTTGATACGTCGTTCTTTGACTACCTGAAATAAGCTAATCGTTACACCATGACCATGAAATTTCGTGCGACGGTTTTATTTCAATCGAAGGGCCGAGACATCTACTAAGATAAATGGAACGGACAAAGTCTTCCTCGACTTATCCATTAATAACATGCCACTTGTGACGCACCCAACGTATCCTACTTCCCGCCAACTGTCTTCATGACGGTTTTCGTCAGTAAATCAAAGTGCGCGAGTCGTGACATGTATTAATGATAATCTTAAAGTCTAAGGATCATTACACACGCTTGCAGATAGAAATATCCGATGACGCCAAAACATGCAGAATTCTCACTGGCGGGTCTGTTATCAAAATCTCCCGTCTTGGAGATTACCAAGTGCGAACTTCATGAGAGGAAGTCTCATCTGCTTACGAGTACTCACACCTGACGGTGTGAATGCTATGTGTCCCATCATAGTATGTCATCCAACCGTAGAACTATATTTAAAAACATTGTTATAGCATTTCAAGGTTCTCATCATAGTGGGGAACTGCCATGACCTTATCAATGCAACAAATACTTTTGGACATTATTACATCATAGTAATGCAAAACAATGAATAATATGTAATAAGATGTTTAATATTTAAATACATTAAATGTCCATGTAATCAAAGTACAACCAGTTGGTTTTAAGACACCAACTCTTACGGTATCAATGTTACAACTCGCAGTAACTTTCATTATATTTCATGGCGTGCTTTACAAACAATGGTGATATCCCATAACCATATGTCAACTATAATGAAAAATGAATATCATACGTGTCATAGTATGATGAAAATCCATTATGTCATAAGGACATGTGTTTGGATGCGAAGAGTTTGTTAGGACATAAACAAACTTGCATCAAGAACAAACACATTGTGCATCTATTGTATTTATCCTAACAGTTGTTTTGGATATTACATAAATCCTAAAGATAGAAAAGTTGTAGTCAAGTGATGGACTATGGTTCTATAATAGGGTGCACTTTTTTATTAGAGATAATGAGAGCAAGGTTGACTTGGGTTTAGTCAATGCTTATGATCCACATGTAGTTGGCATAAGAACTAGTTCCACAAGCGCATGTGGAACATGAATGTTCCAGAGACACGTACTGCGTAGGAAAGATAAAACCATGGTGATGGTTTTTGTATTCACCACGCCCGGTGATCTATTATTCAATGCGAATAATATGTCCTGCAAAACCAACTAAAATTCAATAATGGATTCCATGTATCAAAGTGTAAAGAGGTTTATTATTTTGTGCGGTGGGTATCCAAGTGAGTTAATACATGGATGGTACAAGTGTAGTACCAATAAGGTTTGATTGGTAATATCAGGTCGTTATGCCTAAATCCATTAGAATTTAACTTATAAATTTTTATGATCATTATATTGAGCATTAGATGTAATGACCACCAATCATGGATGTTGGATTGGTGTAGCCAGATCCGGTTGGGCCGAATGTTTGTGACCCATATTGTGCACCAACCCGCAACTTTCACGGGTCGAGCTCTACGGTGAGCTCGTTGGGGGTTGCAGGGGCAATGCGCCCCTGCTTTGAGGGCCAAAGGCCGTCGGTCCAATTTTTTGGTTAACTGTAGCAACTCTGACCACTGCAGCAGAACCGACCGACCGACACTGTAGCGACGTGGACTTCCAGCTGTCATTCATAGTAGCTCTTTGGACTTCCAGCCGACAATCACTGTTACACTTTTGACTTGGGTGATTGTCTTTCACTGTAGCGATGCAGACTTTCTGACGGTTGGTGGAATAGTGCTTCTTCCTCTACATTAGCCCATTTTCGGGCTAGGGTTTCTTAGCGTGTGTGTGAGAAACTCCTGTAAATTGTGCTCCCGAATTATAGTGATTTTCTGCCTCTCCGTGCACGTAGGGATTATTCCCGAATCACGTAAATCCTTGTGTTTTTGTTCTTTTTTTCCCTTTTACTCTTCTCCGAATCATTGTTTTGTCGTTGCGACTCCCGACGTTTCTGCATCAATGGAAGGAGTGTATATGGCGCAATCAGAAAGGGATGGTCTTGACACAGAATGCTAATAAAGGTTGCAAGTTACTAAAATTCGGTTTAGGATTGAAGTAAGCTACGGGATCATAGAATATACATTTTCAATAAATGTTTGCCATGTGTCTACCAAAGGTTAGTGGGAGCGCCAAGGTTTTCCAAGTAAAATATGTTTGGAAACATATGGAAAACATATTGGTCTTCAAATTAGTTAAGACCAAGATGAAATTTCTTCTCCAGTGATTGACTTAAAGTAGCAACCTAAGTTCTAGGGAACAGGATCTACTGAGGTAGATCTAAAGGTTGCTTAGACTTAGTTAATTGTACATATAGTGACATAGTATTGAAAAATACAAGTTGGAACAATTCATGAGATGAATTGTTGCTAGTGTCACTTTACATTATCTCTCCAGGTGTCACAAAGATGAATTGTTGCCAGTGTTCGAGACATGGGAGGAGATAAACATGGTAAGTTGAAATCCATATGCTTATGTGATGGGTTTATCACGTATTCCATGATATGTACAAAATTAATATTGCCAGGATATGCTTTATAGTAGCTAGATATCAATTATATCTAGGAGAACTGCAAGTGAAGTAGTCAGAACTATTTGATTGTACTTCGGCAAGTACAAAAGATAAGTACCTCGAAAGTGGAGAAGAAAGGATATTAGTTTTCAGGGGACACAAACTAGTCTTCCTTAGATCAATAAGATCTTGTATCGCAGTTAGGCCAAGGTGATGAGCGAGACAAGCTCATAAAAGCCAGTGGTAGCCATACCCACAAATACTAAGTACATTGCGGCTTCTAAGGCACCTAAGAAACAGATAAATTCAACGCTTTGTGCCGGTTCTTAGAATCGCACCTAGTAAGAAAAGTATTATCATAATGTAAATTATGATATTCTTACTAGCCAAGATGTCAAGTTTTGATAGTTGACAAAAGAGATATACTCGGGGATACTATCTCTTGAGAAATTTTACTCAAGGAGATGAGGTCGCATATAGCAGATATGCCACGTGGTGGAATCGTGGCGGGCCCAGCATCTAAAGCCGTGACTCAACAAAAACATGATCTCAATCATATGAAAGCTAACAAGTTCGGTTAGCAAGTTGGCTCTAGTGCAATTGAGAGTGTTGAAATAGTGGGTGCCTTAGACCCAACTATGCATTGCTTTTGATTACCATATCGTGTATACAATTAGATATGCATGATGATAACTTACCATTATAGTGTGGATATTTCTGCGTTCACTATATTTAATGGTAATGTCCATAGATTAATTGTCGCATCGAAATGTTATAGCAGATCCCAGGCTATAATGAGAAGCTTGAGATACTATGATATTAATCTTAAACAAAAGGTCCTATGGTCTAGATACATCTTACTTACTGGACACAGTTGATATTTGACTATCGGGTGTTGGGGGCTCATAGGTATTGAGACTTCTTCTCATGAAGTTCGTACTAGGCGATCTCTAGTAGTGAGATCATGAGGACAGACCCGCTAATAGGAACACCACATGTTTTGGGTGTCATTGGTTGTTCCTATCTACAATCATGTGTAATTGTCTCTTGACTTGAGATCATTACCATGTATGTCATTTGATCGCGTACTTTGATGCAAGACGAAAACTATGATATTGAAATCGCGGTGAGTTAGTTTGTGTTGGGTGCGTCATTGGTGACAAGACATTGGTTGAATGGTTAAGAAAAGATTTTTCGCTTCCGGGTTTTGGAAGTAATATATCTCGGGCCATGTTGACAAGGATGGTAGTACCTTCATAAGACCATGACCATGACCATGACAGTCAAGGGTAAATTCGTCCAGTTGGATCAACAAACAATAAAGCATGAAAATGACGATGACATGGGTGTGCGCCCTGCTTTATGAGATATTATAGACAAAGAGATTATATTACACAGTGCGTGTTTGTAGGTTGGTTGTTACTGTTGTGACAATCCTCATCTCTTTAGGGGTTATGATGGGTTGCTAGATCCCGCTCTTGGTCTGTGAATACTATTCACTGCTATCGAGATAAGAGTCTAGAGGGTCACACACAATAGCGTATTCAAGAATCTGCCTTATTCAGTTGAATAGGTTTACCAGACATGGTGGACCCCACCACTGGAGTCCGGGATTTGTCCAAGGAGATACGATCACCAATGCAATAAATAAATTCATATTATTCAAGTTAAGAATAATGAGCATTAAATTTATTTATTAAATGTATCTACAAGTTTTTAAGTAAATAAATGAAAATACTAATTGAACAAATATTAGTTTAATATATTCAAGGGTCAATTAATATTTGTGGGAATGACAAGTCGAGTTTATGATTCATTTATTGTCACATAATATTTTTAATGTATTACAAGAAAGTGATAATAATATTTATGACTCAGTTCAATAGTCATAACATGTCGTTTATAACGTGCTAATTATTCGGGGGCCGGGAGGCAATTTCGGATAATTCATACACTATAAACAGAGAAGAGAGATTTGTTGGTAACTATTCATGAGTTTTCTCTCTTTTCTTCTCTCTCCCACAATCTAGAGAGAGAAGCTCAGGATCCAGGAGCTCGGATCGAGCTCTCTCTCAGGCATCGCAAGCAAGACGATGCTGTGATCGTCGGAACGTCGAAGGCGTCGTCAGATCTTCGTGCTAACACCCAGAATTCAACGAGCGCGTGTGGACGATCTAGAATTCGACTTCGGATTCTTCATGCAGTGATCGTCAACGACGAGCAAACGTTGTGCGCGGCTTCAGGTCCAAACCAAGTATTTTACGGTTTATTTTTGTGCTTAAAACTCTTCATGCGAGATCCTCAGTTTAAACCGGGCAGCAATTCGCCGACGTCGACGAGTTCATGTCGTATGACGGTGAAAAATTTTAAAATCCCATTTTTGGGGTTTCCGCTGCGTGCCCGGTACCTTCAATGAAGGTGCTAGCAACATAATGGCTGTTACCAGAGCTGAAGTCGGTGGAAGTTGGCTTATGTGAAGATTGCATCATTAGAAAGCAGAATAAGGTATCATTTACAAAAGGAGGTAGGACACCGAAGGCTGGGAAGCTGGACCCGGTGCACACTGATGTTTGGGGGCCTGCACCAATACATTCCCTTGGAGGGTTACAATATTATGTGATATTTATTAATGACTCAACAAGGTATGAGTTTACTTTCTGAAAAGAAAATCTGATGTGTTTAAGATGTTTCAGAAGTGGAAGGTCATTGTGGAGAATGAGTCAGGAGCAAAATTGAAATGCTTGAGGTCTGATAATGATGGAGATTATAACAGTAAGAAGTTCTGAGAATTCTGTGCAAATAAGGGAATTCGGTGGGAGAAGACTATCCTAGGAACACCACAACAGAATGATGTAGCTGAAAGGATGAATAGGACATTCAATGAACGTGCCAGGAGCATGAAGACTGCATTCGGGGTTACCCAAGATCTTCTGAGCCGATGCAGTGAACATGACATCATATCTGATTAACAGGAGTCTATCTGTACTAATAGGAGAATGTCTACCCGAGGAGCTTTGGTCTGGTAAGGAGGTAAGACTCACATTTACAAGTTTTTCGCAGTTTGGCTTATGTCCATATTGATGCTAACGCAAGGGACAAGCTTGATGCTAAGTCCAAGCCTTGTTTCTTTATTGGTTATGGTGTTGAGGACTTTGGTTACCGCTTTTGGGATGATCTCAACAAGATGGTCATGAGGAGCCAGAACGTGATATTCAATGAAGGTGTCACGTACAATGATCGTCATATAGTTGAAGATGAAAATATGAACAAAGAATCATAGTTCAAAGAGCAAGTCGTATTAGAGGGAATGTGCCTCGTGATGTTTGCAGAATGCTGCCGGTTGGACCTTGGTGGTGAGAGGAGTCCCGGGGTGTCATTGCGGAGGTGACACAACAAAGATGGTCGCGCTCGAGAAATGTCAGTGGCAGAGACGCCGCTACGAAGGGTGGGTTTCGAGGAGGTGGTTTTCTACCGAGGGAGAGTGGGTGGACCACAATGGTTTGCGACCTAGAGAGAGTGGGTGGGCCACGAAGCCGACGACGAGGAAAGAGCTCCCCCTTGGCCACACGCATGACAACTGGTTAGTTGGAAGCAGACCATTTCGCAGACACACAAAAGGCAACGATCCTGCATGCATGAGGGCGTGCATGAAATGGTGGTGGAAGAATGTCACGACCCAATCATGGGGGTCATGTCCCACACCAGCAAGAACATTAAGGCTGTGGTTCATGTGGCTTGTCCTTATCGAAGATATGAAAGTCGCCCTGACAATGTGGAGAATGATGCGTGTCAGTCCCGACACCACCCTGGTTAGAAGTTGGGGCCACTCCTGATGAGTCCATGGTAGGACGAAACCAACGATCACATCATTTGAAGAGCTGGATGGTTGAACCCCGCCCGTCAAGGAGGGGGTTGGGGTGACGCATGGACGAACCGCTGTGCTGAGACGCTCAACCCGTGACATTCTATACATGAATTCCTCCGATTTTCCACATCGGGTGTTTATAACTTTGATCGCTTGTACTAGTTTCATAATAGCTGTGTCCGTGTTTATCCTTCTTTCAAAGTTTATCATTACTAGATCATCTAAGCTACTAGAATTGATGTTCGAAGATAGTTTATAAAGTTATAATTTCATTTCATGTCAGTTTTGGTTACAAACCATGGCCATGATCATGATTTGGTGATTCTTAAAGAATGAAAAGTGTTTTCTTTGTTAATGCGTTAAATGTTGATATAACCTTATTAGAACAAAAAGCAAAGCATTACTTACATATTTATATCATATTACATTAGTAAATAAATTCTCATAGTCATCCATGACATAAATTCATAGTATTGTTTGATTAGGTGGTTAAACCGACCCAAACATGAACATATCATGATTTAATGAATGATTATGAGGTGATTTAGTTGTAATATCATTTTACCAGAAGCATAATGATCTTATTTGGTGCTTATTAGTGTGATATATCAGAATTAGAAGGAAGTAGGAGTAACGAATATGAAAATATTATTGACTGTTTGTTGCTTATATCATTAATAGGTTCCTATATTTTTCATACCAGAATCTTAATGATATCATAAACATCATATTTATTCTTTAATCTCATCCTTAGATCCAACCTTGTAAGACGGTGAAGGAAAACAAAACACATTACGTCGTGGAGGCGGTAGTCCGCACAACGCATGAATAAACAATGATAATATCCTTAATATAATAACATTACAGTATATAAATGATACTAATATCATTATATTGGTGTGGTTAGAATAAATTTGTAAGAAAAAAATTAAGAAGAAAAACCAAGTAGTTGATAATACTCACGTCGAAGACTTGGATTTTCCTTGGAAGTCTCTTTGAATTTGAAGGGCTTATGCTAACTATGAGTGACTAGGGGTTTATGTTCTTGGGAGAGGGTTCTAGGGAGCGTAAAATGTCAGAGTTTCAAGGTGGAATTCGAAGGTAAGATGTGTCTTTAAGAGGTGAAGATGTTACCCTTTTATAAGTGAAGAAAATGGTAGTTTTGAGAACACCTTTACGTGTTTCGTTAATGCCATGACACTATTCAAGGGTCAATGACTCAAAAGTGGTCAAAAGTGTAGGGGACACATGTCTTGGTCATGCCATGGCTCAACCATTAATTTCTAGGCACGTTTTTTAAATGTTTTAGGTCTTTTACACTAAGTTAAACTCAATTTATTTATTTACTTTCACCTTGATAATTAATTTCCAACCTTACTAATTAATTTTAGTGACAAGGATTAAGATTGATTAACCTTTTTACCTAATTTGATGCCTCTAATTTTAAATTTTAAAATCATTTTATCAAATAAAATTTCTAAATGTGTGAAATGTTAATTTTAAAATAAATACATTTAATTGCGTAAATTTTTTTTTTAGAGAAATAACGTTTTTAAGCTTTAAATTTATATAAAAGATAAAATTTTCATGGTTACTGATTTTAATGACATAAATTGATTTATAATGAATTGAATAAAAGGTATGAAACTTCCAGGACAAGCCAAAACCAGACCTCACCTTGAAAATACTTGATTTAAAGGAGTGAAAATAATTTTTATATTAAAGTAACATTTTAATCAATTATAAAAATGTGTCATAGGTTTTCTAAATTCAAAGAATATTTTAGAATAAATAATGTTATCCCTCAAATTCATATTTGATTACTTAAAAGATTTTGAAATCTTCTAGGTTGCGCTTACATGGTGATAAAATCATGGAAATTATAATTTTCGTAAATCCCGTATATTTTGACTAAAAATCAACCTTTTTAGAAAATGCTCAAAAATTCATACCAAGTCAATTTTGATACGAGGAATTCAAAATTGAAGTTCATTTTTATTGATTTCAAATTCCAAAATTTATAAATTCAATTTTTGAATAAAATCCTAAAATATAATGGAAAACCATTTTTATCGGAAAATGACATTTTAAAATAATAACTGATATTATTCTTATTTCCTATCATTTGCTGACTAAATTGGTGTTAACCAATTATTAATATCAAACACAATTTATCATTAATCATATGTTTTTTGAAATAGAATTGTGTATTGGATAAAACACAGTGTTTTAGAAAAATACTTTTCTAAACCATAAATGATCTTATTAATCATTTTAGGTAAAGTAATTGATTTTCATTCATATTAAAAGTACCCTTTATTTTCCTTATACGTATATTTCATAAAGCGGTTACTCATATTCATTCTCGCTAATTCAACGATTATGTTTTAACGGTCGTATTTAAACATTTATATTTTATCTAAATATATCACGGTTTCGTTTAAGTTCGGTGTTCCGTGTGGAGCAAGTTATTGAACAAATTAATTTTTTTGAAAGTAATCATATATTATAATTTCGGGGTGTTACAACTTGAGACTACATCTAAATGTACGAAGTCAAAAGATGGCGACCCATGCGGCAGCAATCGATGAATGTAGGACATTCGATGGTGCTTGGCGATTTGACAAGAATCACAGCGACAAAAGATGGTTGGACTGAGGTTTGGACAAATTTGTTGGAGTACTTGGATAGGTGGATGGGTGTGGTGGAAATGTAGCTCTAGTGTTGGGGTGGAGATGAAGGGGCAGACAATAGAGAGAGTGGCATCGAACTTGTAGACCCCTCAACACAAATGACCTCAACCAGGCTCCTGGTTTGTTGAAATCTCCTTAAAGACAACCTCAGTAGACGATAATACTGCAATACAGTACAAATCATGTGTAGACTTACTGATAGAGGGGGTTGAAAGGGTTGTCAGAAACACGTGACATTGTTTTCTATTCAATGTTGAGGTTCAAGGAGCAAGTGCAAAACCCCGCAACTGGAATGGTGGACCTGTCGACAACTGTAATAGCTTTAGCTCTAGTATAGGGTCAATAGTTGCTAAGCATACCCGCATCAACCAATAAGATGATCTGAGACACTGAAGTCCAAAATCCCGGCAGTTGGGCGTCGAAAAACACATGCTGTAGAGCCCCCATTTGGGCCAATGATGCTGATGCAATTTTCAAACTTGCCTGACTAGAATGTATAAGCTTTGACTCATCTGGTGAAAGCTTGAGAGTGTGGGAGGCTTTGGCGGTGGGGCTATGGACTAATCAAGAGCGGCCTGTGCAAACCTTTGAGGCATAAATGGACAACCATGGAGCACCCAACATTGATCAATGACATGTCCCGACCTGTCGCAGTGTTGGCAAAAGTGGTGGTTTTGATGACCACCACGTCCATGTCACGAGCATTGTTGGAGCGTCCACTGCTATGTCCCACTTGCGCACTGTGATTAGAGCATCAGGTGATGGTGGAAGCTGACAATGAGCCTTACTGAGGCAATGATAGATGAGTGGGATCTGAGCATGGAAGAGCTAGCCAACATCTTGATCGTGGTGGTAGCATACTCGGGATCCAACCCATGGAAAAGGATGAATAAACATAGTTAATCTACTGGATCGGTGCCTCCGTTAGTGTCTTTGGGATCAACCACAACTTGAGAAGTTCATCACGGACGGCTAGTCTTCTATTCTGTAAAATATGTCGTCTTCAATTCTGTAAAATGTGTCGGGAAAGAAACGTCGCTGTAGTTGGAGGACTATGAGTCGGTAGAGTGCATCCGTTAGATAGTGTCAAATTACATTGCGATTAAGGAATCTTCGAGTTCCTTGATCATGTTTATCGTTAGAGTATTTACCTTGACCGAGTGTTCCATGGAATTAACAAGCAAAACAATTTTTTTGCTGTCAGCTAGCTTCTAGGTCTTGTATTTGGGTTTCTCGGTGCCCTCCTAATCGCAACACCCAGGTGTGGCTCCCTCCAGGTTGACTGCCCAGTAGGTACTCCCTTTCTCCAGCCGTGCCACCCAGGCACGACTCTTCCTGCACCACCACACCAGGCCTTACGAATCTGCCCAAGGAGCAACGCCCAGATGACGTTCCTCCGTCCTGCTGCAGGCCCTTTCAAACATGGCCATCCTGACATGGCAGACCTGGCACCTGCCTGCTGTTTCGGATGATGCAACCAACACTGCTACGTGTGCTGTTCCTGCATGTTTTGATTATGCCCAACTATTCCAGCTGAGCCACAATTCGTGATCCAAATCCGGCTGTTCCTGCAGACATCTTCTATTGCAGTTTTTCCTGACTGGTTTGGTGATGTGTGTGCATTTATTTTCAGTGACTATCAGCAGTGGCCTTCTTTGTCATGGCGAACTCTCTGATACCATGTAGAATGAATTTTCATAAAGAGAATACATAACACATGAAAATCAATGTGGGATTTTATGATTCAATTACTAATAGGGACATAACTGACACTGGGCCAAGACCCAACTCAATTTAGGTCAACATTAACTATTAAAATTTTATGAATTCCATCTATTTGTTATGATTGGTGTTCACACACTGTTGTTAGAAGTAGAATGGGAGAATCGCTTCTATTTAGCATGCTTGTTAGTTGCTATATTTGATTTTCATTTTTCAAATTTTGCCTTTGCATCGGTAATGTTGCAGTCTAGAGAAGTAATTTGATGTGCTCTTTTGGATGATAGGTTGTTTTGCCTGAGGGTTCAAGAGATATTTCTGCAATAGTTCCATTCCCTGTAAAACAATGGGAAGAGGTAACTCCATTTCCCTTATCTAGGGGCCTTGCATGGTGCTTAAATTATTCATTTGAATTCTGTGCTTGCTGCTAGTTTTCTGATATTATGCCAATACTTCTTTTGCAGATTAAACTTTCCCATCTGGATATTACTGGTAGGCCAGTAGCTGTGCTACAAAAAACCAACGTTGTCAATGAGCATAATCAGCATTTTCAGATCTACTTCAGATACGCTTACCTTAACTTGCTGAGGGAGCCATTGATTTTGATCTCTGGATTCTTCTTCTTCTTTATTGCATGCATTGCATATGTTCGTGTTGACATGTCGATCTCGAAGTCCTCCCCTTCGTATATGGCAAAACTGCAGTGGGATGATGTGAGTCGCGGCCTCTTGTGGATTGAATGCAAGTCGTCTTGTTCATAATATTATGACGGGTCTGTGACTGACTTCAGGTGCAAGCAGCTGTTCAGCGGATCCAGACAATCATTCGGCGCTGCTTGGCAATTCATAACAAGCTGGAAGCATCATTGCGTGAGCTGTCGAGAACAGGGGACGTTCAGGCTTGTAAAATGGCTCGCAAGGGTGCGGATAGCCAGTTGAAAGAGCTTGGGAAGGAATTGAAACCCCTTATGGCATTCCTGCATTCTTCACCACAGGCCACGTCTGTATTGCCCAAGGTAGAGGAGGTGGTGGGGAAGGAGAGGGAACTGCAGGAGAAGGTGATGGGGAAGCATGCGAAGGTGGTGGATGGGTTTGAGAAGAGGTCCGCGGGGCGGGAGGGGGACGCTTGGGTTGGGCCGTACCAGGAGAAGCTGACGGCCTTGAGGCGGGAGGTGGATGATCTTCTGGACGTCATCGATGAGATCTGATTGAATCAGCGGTCACGCTTTGTTGGCCGATTCTCAGTAATCAGATTTTTTTTTTTTTTTGGGTGAAGAGTTGAGTTGGACTATAGTTGTTTTTTACCCTTTCGCCCCCGATCGGTCACCTGAATCATGTCAATCAGGGGCCCCCGTTTTCTCGGTTATTTATTGTTTCCGGTTGGTCCATTTAGAGACAAACCTGCTGATTCTCAGGCCATTCCACTTGCGTTCCCCAGGTTGACTGTTGAGTACCAGTAACAAACAGTTGGAATAGGTGAAAAAACAATGTGTTGAAGAATCTGAAGAAATATTTTTTTTTGGGGTGCAATAATGAACTTAACGAACGGAAATATGTTTGGCAGATGATCAGTGAAAATCCGGTACCTCCTCCCCTTTCCAAAAAAAGTACCGCACCTGAATCTCTTCCTATAGAATGCACATCGCTGTACTCTATCATTCTAAACTGATTGCTACAGGAGTAAAGTGGGGGCAGAATGGTAACGTCAAACAAAACTCAAACCAACATGATTGCTTAGAGAACAGACTAGGCGGGGGACTCCGTTGCACAGACTGCCGGTTTACCTGAGTTCAAATGCCTCTGGTAGAACCAAGAGGAAAATCCTCTATCAGTTCCATTCCATGTTTTGATAAATCAAAGAGTCCAATCAACCCAAATTTCATTCATAATTTTTTTTAGATAATATACTGATCTTATTAATATTTTCATGACTTATTATATACTATCTTTACTGATTTTATATGAAATGTGCATAATTTGTGTGAAATATTAATGTTTAAATATTAAATATAATTTTTGAGCACTATTTGAATTCATCCAGATTCAAGTCCGTTTAATGTTTTAATAATAACTATCACCCTACTGATCCAAATTGTATGGTTTTTGTTTTGTAGGATTCCTCATTCAATATACAACATTTCATTAGAAGGGATCTTGGACCAATTCTTCCATTTGAATGGTCATATGGACTACACAAGAAGACCCACAACATCTGTGAAAAAATTGAACCAGTCACGAAGATTGAATCGCTGGGCTCAATCTAGAAGTCCAAATTCATTTATTCTTCTCCAACGTTCAGGGAACAATTCAAGGAGTCATAAAAATTTCAAGGCCCAAATCCCAAAACAAGGGGCCCAAATGAAGCTTTGAAGTCCAGCCCACATTTCTGTCCGAAAATTGAGATCAACACACAAAATTTGATATTTCTTTTGATAGAGACATCCATTTGAGTTGAGATTTTGCAGTGTGAAAGAAGAGATATAGGTGACCGATTTTGTTGAAGAAAGAATTCGAATTTGAGGGCATCTTCCTATTCAAAAACCCATTCACATTTCGACCATTGAAAAAAATGGATAGAAATGGACAATTTAACATTATTTATGAAAACCGCCATAACTTTGGCTCCATAATTTCAAATACCTCCAAATTTTGAGAGCCGACTGAAAACATTAATATCTACAACTTTGAAGAAGAAGATTTCTCTAGATTCAGCTGTCTGGATGTCCAAATCATCGATGAAAGTGGAGGGGTAGTTTTGGAATGCAAACAACCCACAACATTGGGCTATAAATACACCTCCTCCTCTCCTTGCAAGAGGTTGACATTTCAGAATAGAGAAGGATCAATTGACATGACCAAGGCTCTGCCAAAGGCCTGAGAGGATATGCCAAACTCAAGTTTTCACTTGAGAGACCTTTCTTCCTCTCTTTGATTTCATTTACTTTTGTGCTTTTCTTCATTTGTAATGTCATAAGTGTTGTTTTTGTAATTTTGTTTTAGTGCAAGTTTCTTCTTCATATTCTATTTTAATCATCCACCATCTGTTTTTAAATATTAATGCTCTTAAAATATTTTAAATCAAGTTGAAACCCCTTCCCTTCTTTTGCTTCCTCATTCAATCGAAATTCCATTTTTAATTCTCATCACCGTTTGTGTGTGTGTGTTCGGCGTACAACTCTTTTCTTATCCCATTATTTTTCATCTCTTATTAACTCATAATCATAAACATAATATACCAAATTTTTAATCATCTTAATGGATGAGTAAATCTACCATTGGGGTGAGTTAAAATTTAGGGATGTTAAGTGATTGGGAGTATTTGCTCGATGAGTATTCTTTAATTTAACATTGTGTATGTTGGACTCAACATGTCATGGATTAATGACATATTTTGTTTAACATATGAATTTCATGGATTATTGGAACCATAAATACACTACCATAATCAAGTACTGATTGAGATTAGAATCCTAGTTAAGTTAAGGCTTGGATTAGAGCCTTAACACTTAAGAATTTCAATCAACGTCAACTTATGACGTGGGTGTTAATTTAATGCAATATAAAGCAAAGCTCAAGGATATCACAAGCATAACTACCTAATGATGAACTCACCCCAATATTTATCAAATTGTTAAATAAAAAATCATCCATAAATTATTTCATAAGCTCTGCAAACAAACCCCCAATCAAAATACACTCAACTAAAAACAACCGACTATTAAAAAGTATCATCGCCGAGGATTCGACCCGAGTGCTGCTATACACATTAGCAGCGCACCGGAACCTTGAACGGTCGATAAACGACAATCGGCCGCGCTTTCAAATGGCGTCGTTGCCGGGGATGACACATTAAGTAGTCATTTGTTTCTGGTTATTGTAAAAAAAAAAAAAAAAAAAAAAAACACAAAGAATAACCCACCTTCTCATAAAAATCATAAACAGAAAAAGAATACAAAGAAAAATCCGTCTTCCTCTTTCTTCCAAAATCTCTTTGAATGCTCCGTAGCCTCCCAAATAATCCCTCAAATTTGTTTGACCCTGAAATTGAGCGAACTCTTCGCCAACTTAGGATGAACATTAAAGATAATCAACTCATTCAAGAAATTGTCCTTGTCCAACCAATTGAATTAGATATGGTCAATCCTAGGAAACAAACACTTATAGAACTTGCTGCCCCTGATATGAATTACCAACCCCTTGGTATTCAATATCCAAATATAGAGGCTGACTTTAAACTCAAATCGGATTTGATTCATCTTCTACCTCATTTCCACAGGCTAGCTGGTGAGGATCCACATCTCCACCTTAAAGAGTTTCAAGTGGTGTGCTCTACCATAAAGCCTCAAGGGGTTTATGAGGAACAAATCAAACTTTGTGCATTCCATTTTTCCTTAGCCGACTCTTCCAAGTCATGGCTTTACTACCTCCCTCCTGATTCCATAACTACATGGAAAGACATGAAGTGACTTTTCTTAGAGAAATTCTTTCATGCTTCTCGAACTGCTTCCATCCGATAGGAAATAAGTGGTATCCGTCAATTCCCAAATGAATCACTCCATGAGTACTGGGAGAGGTTCAAAAAGCTTGTTGCAACCTGCCCACACCATTAAATCCCCGACCAACTCTTGATCCAATACTTCTATGAGGGTTTATTGGTTATGGAGAGAACTCTCATTGATGCTGCAAGTGGCGATGCTCTTGTTGATAAAACTCCCGTAGCTGCAAGAGATCTCATAAGAAACATGACTAAAAACACACAACAATTCCATACTCAAGCACATGCTCAAGTAAAACAAGTCCAAGACAATCAATCCATAGATCCGAACAAGATGACCGAGTGGATGAGTGAACTTACAGGTCTTGTGCGACAACTAGTTGTTGTTACCAAAGCCCCAACATCATCTTCTACACAATCTCTGTTCCCTGGACCTATCAAGAACTATGAAATCTAAAGCTTCCCATATCATCCAACTGACACATTTCCACAACTTTAAGAGGATCCATCCGATTCATCCAGACCAATGGAGCTCAATGCAACATATGCTCAGAGGAACACCAACCCTCAACAATCAGGTCAGTTCATTAGAAACTTCAACCAACCCCACTCCGATCCCTTCTCTTCTACCTTCAACCAAGGCTTGAGGTATGGAAATCCCATTTCTCATCCCCCTCAATTACCTCCTCAAAACCCAAACCAATTAAAACATGGTAAAGGTGTTGGTAACTTCCATCAAAGAAAAGAAAAAGAAATTAGAAAAGGAACCTCATGATGGATCCTCAAACGAACCGTCAAATGTTGAGTTGGAAAAAGAAAAGAAAAAGAAATTAGAAAAGGAACCTGAAACCATTCCCTCACCTCCTTCCATTCATCTAAAGAACCCAATTCATTTTCCTCAAGCTGTCTCTAAGCCAAATAAGTCATTTGAACCCGATCCTAAAATTCTTGACATGTTTAGACGTGTTGAAGTCAACATAGCCCTCTTAGATTCCATAAAACAAATCCCTAAGTACGCCAAATTTCTTAAGGAATTATGCATCCATAAGAGGCAACTTAGGACCTTTGAAAATGTTTCCACCCAGTAGTCTATTCCCATAAAGTGCAAAGATACAGGGACCTTTATGGTTCCATTCCAAATTGGAAGTTCCAACTTCGATGATGCACTCATAGACCTAGGATCCTCAATTAATGTCATTCCCAAATCCATCTTCTCCAACCTTTGTCTAGGTCCCTTACATCCAATGGGTGTTTTCATTCAATTGGACAATCAAAGCACTGCTAGTCCTGAGGGTATAATCAAGGATGCCATTTTTCATGTAAATGATCTTATATTGCCTACTAATTTCAATGTCCTTGACATGGAAGGTGAGATGAACTCTTCTCGATCTCCCCTAATTCTAGGAATACCATTCCTAATGAAAGTGAGAACCAAAATTGATGTCCATTTAGGTATCTTATCCATGGAATTTGGTGACCAATTGGTCAAGTTCAACATTTTCCAAGCCATGCGATACCCATCTGAGGATCACTTTGCATTCTCAATCCATGCTTCTGAGGACACTTCTGAGAGTCAATTGAACCCCATTCCATCACGTTCATCATGTTCTAATGAGAGAGGATCTTGTGAAATCTACACCATGATTAACCAAGTTATAAATGGTGAAGTTGATGTTGACCTCTCATTCATAGACTCCATCAATCTAGAGGATCTTGATAACTCTCTTGAATCCCACATCAACTCTGATTTCTACTGCTCCACCTTGGACAGTATTAAGAAAAATGAATCTGAAGCAATTGAAAGCCCTTCCTCCATTCCTGAGTTGTCTAATCCACAAATGAGAGATGATACTGATCTAAAACCTCTTCCTGAACACCTGAAATATGCATTCCTTTTCCATGATCACTCATATCCTATCATTATCTCTGCTTCACTTACTAAAACTGAGGAGTCCAAACTTGTTCAGGTGTTAGAGGAAAACAAAAAGGCCTTAGGTTGGACCTTAGATGACATACCAGGAATTAACCCTACCATTTGCATGCATAACATCCATCTTGAGGAATCATCCAAACCAATTAAACAACCACAAAGAAGACTCAATCCACTCATACTTGAGGTAGTTAGGGAAGAGATCACCAAGATTCTTCAAGATGGTATTATCTACCCATTTTTTGATAGTGAATGGGTTAGTCTAATTCAACTTGTACCTAAGAAGGGTGGGATAAATATTTTCACAAATGAACATGGGGAGGTAGTCACAACTCGAGTGAAGAACAACTAGCGTGTGTGCATTGATTATCGAAAATTGAATGTTGAAACAAGAAAATATCACTACCCTCTTCCATTCCTCGATAAAATGCTAGAACGATTAGCAAGAAAGTCACACTATTTCTTTCTTGATGGATACACCGACTACTTCAAAATCCCAATCACACCTCAGGACCAAGAAAAGACTACCTTCACATGCCCCTTTGGAACATATACATATATGAGAATGCATTTTGGCCTTTGCAATGCTCTTGCAACATTCCATAGGGGTGTGATGAGTATCTTTTTTGAATTCATTGAATACTGCATGGAAGACTTCATATATGACTTTACCATTTATGGCGAGTCATTTGAATCTTGATTGAATTCAATCTCTCTAGTCCTTCAAAAGTGTGTCAAGTGTAACCTTGTGTTAAATTTTGAAAAATGTCACTTCATGGTTGCAAATGAGATTGTTCTAGGGAACATAGTTTCAAAAGAGGGTATTGAAGTCGATCCTTCCAAAATTGAAGTGATACAATCACTTCTTAAACCCACCTCTATTTGAGACATCCATTCATTCCTTGGTCATTATGGTTTCTATCAATGATTCATCCATAGCTTTAGTAGGATTTCCATCCCACTCACTCAGTTGCTCCAAAATGATGTCACTTTCCATTTTTATGAGGTTTGGAAGAGAGCCTTCATTGAACTCAAAACTGCTCTTACATCTGCCCCGATAATCCAACCCCCAGATTGGTCCTTACCCTTTGAGTTGATGTGTGATGATTCTGATAGAGCCGTTGGGGCTGTTCTTGGCCAAATAAGAAAAAAAATTCCTCGTGTGATCTATTATGCCTCAAATTTTTTGGATGAAACTCAATCTTACTACACTATGACCAAAAAAGAACTTTTAGCAGTGGTTTTTTCCTTAGATAAATTCTAGCCCTATCTCTTAGGTGCCAAAATCATCATCTTTACAGACCATTCTGCTATAAGGTTCTTACTCAAGAAAAGTGATTCCAAACCGAGGCTAATAAGATGGATCATAATGATCCAAGAGTTTGAACTTGAAATCAAAGATAGACCTGGAAAAGAAAACCCTATGACTGATCACTTGAGTAGAATTTCCAATTCTTCTCATTCTGAATTAATTGATCCAGAATTTCCCACTGAGCACCTTTCATCTCTCACTCCAAAAATACCATGGTATGCCCCAATTGTAAATTACTTGGTTTCTGGTGTTTTTCCTAATTTTTTTTCAAAAGAAAAAAATGAAGTTGAAAAGTGATCCAAAATACTATTTTTGGGAATAAAATAAACTTTGGAAAAATAGGCCAGACATGATAATTAGGAGATGTGTTGATGAAAATGAACATTCTTCTATCTTAGAATTTTGTCACTCAATGCCTGGTGGTGGCCACTTTGGACCACAAAGGACCTCCCAAAAGGTCCTAGACTCTGGATTCTTCTGGCCATCACTCTTAAAGGACTCACATGACTTCTGTCAATCATGTCCCAATTGCCAAAAGTTTGGCACAATTTCAAAGAGAAATGAAATGCCCCAAAGCCTTTAATTTTACGTGATATCTTCGATGTTTTGGGTATCAATTTCATGAGATCATTCCCCCTTACAATGGATTCTCATACATTCTTCTTGAGGTTGATTATGTTTCTAGGTGGGTCGAGTCCAAACCCACTAGAAAGGATGATTCACATACTGTTAGTGAGTTCTTAAAGACACACATCTTCCACCGATTTGGCACACCACGTGCCTTGATAAGTTACTTAGGAACCCATTTTTGTAATAGAACCATGAAATATCTTTTGAAAAAGAATGGGTTTATATATAAAACTTCAACTGCATATCACCCCCAAACAAATGGCATGGATGAAATTTCTAATAGAGAAGTAAAAAGAGTGCTTGAGTGAATTGTTAAGCCCACAAGGAAAGACTGGCCTAAGAGACTTGGTGAAGCACTTTGGGATTATCGAACTACCTATAAAACACCCATTGGGATGTCTCCTTTTAGGCTAGTTTTTGGTAAAGCATTTTACTTAACAGTTGAAATCCAACATAAGTCTTTTTGGGCTGTGAAAACTTGTAATTTTGATTGTGAAAAATCAGGTGAAGAAAGATTGTTTCATTTAACTGAACTGGAGGATCTTCGACTTGATTCCTATGAGAATTCCAATATATACAAATAAAAGGCTAAGGTACTCCATGAAAAACACATCCTACAAAAAGTATTTCATGAAGGTGAAAAGGCAATGCTTTTCAATTCATGATTTCACCTTCACCCAGGTAAGCTTAATTCATGTTGGGAAGGTCCTTTTATTATTAATAATGTTTACCCATTTGGTGCAGTGAAAGTCCAAGACCCCTCTTCTAAAAGTACATTCACAATTAATGGACATCGGTTAAAGCATCACCATGAGAGGACACCCAATCCTGGAACAACATCGACTTCCACTAGATCCACAACTTCTACAATAAACTCACCACCAGATGGGGACTAAGACCCACCAAAACCAAACAGGGGGCACCTCTTTCCCTTTAACTCCCTCTTTAAATCTTCCTCCTTCTCTCTCTCTCCCTTTTTCTTATTCTTCCTCTATTTTTCATTTTTTACCACTTTCATCATCAAAATTTTTCTTTATTTTTGTCTTTATTTTTCGTGTGGGTGTCTTTATAAAAAAAACTAAAAAAAACCTAAAAAACTAAAAAATAAAAATAAAAATCAATTAAAAAAATATAGAAAATCAAGAGTCATGATTACTCACCTTCAAATTTTGAAAATTTGTCTAACCATTTTGGGGAGTCAAAAGACATGGTTTCATCTAAAAAATATTGTGTTTTCTTCATAAATTTGGATAAAAAATATTGTGTCAAAACCAACAAATTTTGAATGCTCAATTTTTTATTTGGAAAATGATTTTCCCCACCCATTAGGAACAAAATTTTCTTTTATGCCAAGCCCACCTATGTCCATATTTTCAAAATGTATGTTTTTCACCCCCATTTGTGAGTCTTGATTTTATGGACCTTTGAGCTGAATTCCATACTTTGGTGTGCATTAAAATGATAGATTCATTTTCTAAACCTCATGAGAATCACAATAGCCAAATAGCCTCCCATTACCCTTACATTAATTCTACTTTTTAAAGCCCATCTAATCTTATGACATTTTCTTTGATAGCCACATTACAAGCCCAATACCTCATCTCACTCAATATCTACGTGGATTTTTAGTGAATTATTTATTGAAATTTAAGTGTGGGGGGAATGAATTTCATTTTGGGTGCCCTTTTATTGATTTTCAACACGTTATCATATTATTGAGGGAAAACATCCATTTTAGTGTAGGAGAGAGGTTGTCCTTCAGTGGGGTTTGAGAATGTATATATGCTTACGACATATTTTTCAAATTTTATTGAAAAGTGTTCAAAAAAAGAACAAAAAAAGAATGGGTTGTGTCTTGGGTGGGTCAAAAATCACTCTTCCTCAACCTTTTATCTTGTTATAAATATTATAATTAGTGTCGTGAGGATATCAATCATGGGTTGGGATATGAGTGTGAGATCTTTTTCAAGTTCAACTTTCAAAAAAAAAGTGAAAAAAATGAAAAGAAAAAAAAGAACACTTGCATTATATATTATTATTTCATTGGGAGAAGTTTTGTGTTTTGTAAATATTCCATCATATCATTCCCTTCAAATTTTCTTCCACTTTTGTGTCTTGATTTACACAATTATTCCCTTGTAAATATGTGTTTCCATTTCTTTCCATGTTTTATTTCAAAAAATATTGTGCATTGCTTTTTCCATGTTGGTGTTTTACCCCTCTTTATACTCTTTTGAATACTGGATTCCTACCGTCCCACATCCACAAAAAACCCCTTCAAAAGACCTCTTGATTCTTGTGCACTTTAGGATAGGTAATGGAAGCTGAGATCTCTTTCAAACTCTAAGATTTTCACTTTTGGTTGGTGAAAGAGTGAACCTCCATTAATGAATTGTATCATCTGGAGAGGTGTGAGTTTTGAGTGTCCACATTTTACATTTCTAAATTTGAGCATGAAAAATGAACTGTTTTTGGAACATTTTTTCTGTAATAGTTTTTGGTGGAATTAAATATGGAAGAGTGAAATTATATAAACCTCCCCTAATTGGGGAAAACAAAATTTTAATATTTGTTGGTGAGTGAGAATGATTTTGTAATTTTTTTTATATTTATTGCACATGAGGACATGTACAAGACTAAGTGTGGGGGAGTTGATATTATTAATATTTTAATGACTTATTATATACTCCCTTTACTTATTTTATATGAAATGTGCATAATTTGTGTGAAATAGTAATGTTTAAATTTTAAGTATAATTTTTGAGCACTATTTGAATTCATCCAGATTCAAGTCTATTTAATGTTTTAATAATAACTATCAAACTAATAATCTAAATTGTATAGTTTTTGTTTTTTATGATTCCTCATTCAATATAAAACATTTCATTAGAAGGGATCTTGGACCAATTCTTCCATTTGGAGGGTCATATAGACCACACAAGAAGGCCCACAAAATCTGTGAAGAAATTGGATCATCCATGAAGATTGAATTTATGGGATCAATACAGAAGTCCAAATTCATTTATTATTATCCAACATTCGGGGAAAAATTCAAGGAGTCTTTTATAAAAATTTAAAGGCCAAAATCCTAAAACAAGGGGCCCAAATAAAGCTTTGAAGTCCCACCCACATTTCTGTCTGGGAATTGAGATCAGCACACAAAATTTGATATTTATCCTGATAGAGACATCCATTTGAGTTGAGATTTTGTAGTTTGAAATAGAAGATATAGGTGTCCTAAGTTTTTGAATAAATCATTTGGATTTGATGTAATATTCCAATTCAAAAACCCATTCACATTTAGGCCATCGAAAAAGCATGGATAGAAATGGACAGTTTACCATTGTTTATGAAAACTGCCATAACTTTGACTCCATAAGTCCAAATGCCTCCAAATTTTTAGAGAATACTGAAAATATTAATATTTAAAACTTTTAAGAATAATATTTCTCCATATTCGGCTATCTGAAATATCAAATTGGCGATGAAAGTGGGGGGAGGGTAGTTTTGGAATGCAAACAGCCCACAACATTGGGCTATAAATACACCCCCTCCTCTCCTTGCAAGAGGTTGGAATTTCATAATAGAGGAGGATAAATTGGCATGACCAAGGCTCTACCAAAGTCCTCTAAGTATATTCCAAACTCAATTTTTCACTTGATATGCCCTTCCCCCTCTCTTTGATTTCATTTACTTGTGTGCTTTTCTTCATTTGTAATCTCGTAAGTGTTGTTTTTGTAATTCTGTTTTAGCGCAAGTTTCTTCTACATATTCTGTTTTAATCATCCACCCTATGTTATTAAATATTAATTATATTAAAATATTTTAAATAAATTTGAAACCCCTTCGCTTATTTTGCTTTCTCATTCAATCAAAATTCTATTTTTAATTCTCATCGCCGTTTGTGTGTGTGTGTTTGGCACACAACTCTTTTCTTATCCCATTATTTTTCTTCTCTTATTAACTCATAATCATAAACATAATAAACCAAATTTATAATCATATTAATGGATGAGTAAATATACCATTGGGGTGAGTTAAAATTTAGGTATGTTAAGTGATTGAGAGTATTTTCTTGATGAGTATTCTTCAATTTAACATTGTGTATGTTGGACTTAACATGTCATGGATTAATGACATATTTTGTTTAAAGTATGGATTCCATGGATTATTGGAACCATAAATACACTACCATAATCAAGTACTGATTGATATTAGAATCCTAGTTAAGTTAAGGCTTGGATTAGAGCCTTAACACTTAGGAATTCCAATCAACGTCAACTTATGACATGAGTGTTAATTTAATGAAATATAAAGCAAGGATCAAGGATATCACAAGCTTTACTACCTAATGATGAACTCAGCCCAATATTTATCAAATTGTTAAATCAAACATCATCCATAAATTATTTCATAAGATCTAAAAACATACCCCCCAATCAAAATACAGCCAACTAAAAACAACCGACTATTAAAAAGTATCATCACCGAGGATTCGACCTGAGTGATGCTATACACATTAGCAGAGCACTAGAACCTTAAACGGTCGATAAACGACAATCGACCGTGCTTTAACAGACCATTCCTCCTAATCCAACAGAACTAGGCCAAGACACAGACCTTTTGCCTAGAAGGATCGTTTAAACCATTTACCTATGCAAGAAAGTCATCACCACTAGGAGGTCTCTGCTCCAAGATTCCAGTTGGTGTCCACCCACAAGGACTTTACATTACAACACCCAAAAATAGAATGATAACTAATTTTCATTAAAAACCACAAAAACACAAGAAAAATCATCCACAATATTTTTCCACAACAAAACCTAAATCCATAGAATTGATTCCCAAAGCAACAAAATAACCAGATTTATCCCGAGTAAAACCCCAAAAGTGAGAATTAGACCAAGTAGAAAAACCAATCAGAATAATGAAAATAATGATTTTATTTCTTTCATTAAATAAGAAACTAATTTTATATTCATTCTATCCACTTAAATCATCATTTAAGAGCCACCACACATTCTTATTTTCCAAATCTTGGGGGAAAAATGTGTTGCGGAAACGTCGAGAGTTGCAGCGAAAAAAACAGTAAAACGCAGAAGAGTAAAAGTAAAAAAAAAAGAACAAGGACACAAGTATTTATGTGGTTCATGAATAATCCCTACGTCCACAAAGAGACAGAAAATCACTATATTTGGGATCCCAATTACAAAGTGTTTTCAGTAAGAAACCCTAGCCTGAAATAGGTTACAAATGGAGAAAACAATCCACTGTTCCACCAACTGCACATGAAGTTCACGTCGCTACAGTGAAAGGTGGCCACCCAAGTCAAAAAGTGCTACAGTGGCTACCAGATGGAAGTCTAAAAGGCTATAGTAAAGTTGAATCTAAAGTCTACACTGCTATAGTGATCTGTTGGTGTCGGTTGGTCAGCTCTACTATAGTGATCAAAGATGCTATAGTCCCAAAAATTTGGCCCGAGACCCTTCGACCCCCGGACCCCCAGATCATGGGCGCATTGCCCCCTGCAACCCCTAACAAGCTCACAATGGAGTTCAACCTGTGAAAGTTGCGGGCCATAAGAATTCGGCCCAACCGGATCGGGCTACACCAATCCAATAGAATGAAGTGACGTATTTACCACGTTCATCCCAAAGCCAAGATCCTTCTAAATATTAACCAATTTCCTATCACCAATCCTTCACAGGAGGCCTTCAAATAGGATAACTTTAGAGCCCCAAATATTTCTTCATAGAAATCTTGGTTGAGGGATCGACCTCACATCAAGGATATCTTGACAAGGGAAATAATTTCCTTGAATCACAATAGCACAAAGAGAGTTTGGATCATAGAGCAGCCTCCACACCTTTTTTGAAATAACACATCATTAAATTTACCTATATCGCAAAAACAAATACCCCTTGGTTCTTAGGGACACAAAGCTTCGACCAATCCAAGACGCGAAGCTCGTCCCTATCACAATCTTGACCCCACCATAAATGAGAAAAAAGGGAATGTATCTACTTAATAACATCATCTGGCATTTTAAATAGAGACATAAAATACATAGGAATAGATTGATAGTAAATTCACCATAGCGAAGACTTCAGAATATTTTTTGATTGTTCTGTTGTTATCAGAACATAGTGTTTACCCTTGGGTTGGATTTTAGTAATTTTTGGAGCTATTTGAATTTTTCGGGATAATAAAAATTAATTAAAAAAAATATTTATTATGCAGGAATAACCATTAATATCTCCCAAATGATAAGCTTAGATGGAAATTATGACACCACAGTTGTGTCCCGAATGAGGTGTTTTATCTAGGGGAGGTATAAGTTATGCGATCGGGCACAAGAACTAGAACCGAGCATTTTTGGGTTATTTAAAAACACTTAATTATCTAATATTTTTTTTATTTGATTGTTTGTGATGTGGTGGTGTGGAGGCCATTTGGTGACGACATGATGTTGTACAGGGATATGTGTTCGGATAATTTTAAGCTGTTGACCGAGAACTTTGAGAGATTTGATGAGGGGGGAAATCATTATGAGGAATTATGATAGAATTATGCCAAGAAAATTAATTCCTCCACCAATATCCCTATTTTATTTTCCACCATTCATTATGACAATATTTCTCTCATCATCATTTTTTTCGGTGGGATAAATAGCTCAAGAGGATGTTCATCACATTCTTGGTCTAACATAGGATCACCCTTTAGTAAGGAACGACGAAACCCAGAATAATGGTGATCGAACCACGCTTTCCAATGATGATTTAATGTTGAAGAGAAGATGTTTACACCATGAGGTAAGACCTTTTTCTATTATCTACACCTTGTGTTATGTGTGATTTGATCCTCTTCCCCTTATGTTTGAATCACACAACTTCAATGACAGGCTCTTGAAAATTTCTTTGCCAGTAATATGGAAAAATTTCTAAATAACCGCATATAGAATTATTCGCCTATATAAAGTTTATTATGTTAAAAAAGGCGGTTATTTACATTGTGTGAATTAAATCATAGTTTTATGGAAAATTAGTAATATAGAAAATTTGATTTAACGAATTTCCATTGACAACGGTTTTGTGGGGATTATGGAAAATGTTTCTCTTTTAAAATTTATTTTCTATAAAATAGTATTCCCAATGATGAACATGATAGATAATTTATGGAAATAATAATTTGTCTGTTTAAAAGAAAATATTTGATTATAATTTTATTTTCTTTTATGAGGATTATTTTTATGTCATGGGAGAATTAAGTTTTTTCCTATAAGTGGATTATGAAAAATTTCTTGGATTATTAATAACTGGAATATTAAAGAATAATTAATATTTTATTGAATTGTGAAATTGGATCATCTTCTTGTCTCATGAAGAATTTATTTTATACATCAATTATTTTTCTTCAATCACACAAACTTGAAAATGTGATATTTGATCATAACAGGGGATTAATATGGGGATGGAGCCTTCATGTTTATCTAAATTCCATTTTCAAGAATCATCCTTGGATTATTTATCTAACATGGTTTGTTCATGTTGGTGGATAAGTATTTTTATTTTATAAATTGGTTTGAGATAAGTGAGACATTTATTATGAGTCATCCCCCGAAACCATTTCTTCATTTATCAAAAATCAAATTCTTCCCTCTCATGTCTTCCTCATTCTTTTGAATCTATTTTGGGTGGTTGGATATTCCATTAATCACTATTCTCAACTTTATTTGTCCCTATCCTTACTTAATGATTCTATTTCAGTCTTGGGGAACTACAATGATTACCAAATGACATTATGGGTTTTCACAAGGTGGTGGAGGTGACGGGTTCGATCGATAGTGGAGGCACGACTGGTGATGGAGACAATGATGACATTCAAGGTAGGAAATCAAAGTTTCTGGTGTTCTAAAAATTTTCAATCTACACATTTTGTAGTCTTCTATAACACGCCGTGTATGATGACATCTATGATTTATGTGTTTTCATTAATTCCACATGGCATGCACCCTCAAGAAACTCATTGTGCATAACATAAATCACAATAGATAGGGTTCGATGGAAAATTAAATATCACATGCCATGTGACTACAGGTCACATGTTGTGTATATCATAATAGTTTACCTTGACATTTATCCACGTACATGATAATACAATAGACTACATCCACACGTCATGTGCTACCTCAGTACACACCATGTATATCAGAAAGAGTGGCTCGATGTGTACTGGCTGCACACACCAAGTATCCATGTAGAACCCACATGCTATGTATTTCATGGAGACACCATGTATAGTTGGAAAGGAGACTCAACGTGTATCTAGAATACACTTCATCCATATAGAGTATCTTTACACACTGTGTAAATTAGGTGCAAGTCGTGTACTTTGCTACATGATAAGGAAACCCACGACAGTACACAACTATCTTGACAGAGTGGCTTATACACCATGTACCCTATAGGGACATGCTGTGTACTAGGTAGATTCTAGTATTCTTTGAATCTTTCCACCAGAGTGTTTCGTAATTTCGTAGAGACGATGACGTGTGAAAGCAGATGATTAGAGAATACATGGGGTTGGAAACCCTCCTAGAGGCATACTGTCTTTAGGGAATGGGTTATTTATGTATTTAGTGGAGTAGGAGTAACATTTCTTTACCTTACTTCAGTTACTTCTTAACTTTAATTTTTATTCTTTTTTATTTGGGTGCGTTTCAGGCCCTATGGATAAAGAGAGCTTTTTTTGGGAAAATAACCTAAAGTATGAGAATGTATATTTGTTTTAATTAATGGAGTCTGAGTATAAATGTTTAAAATGTTTAAGGGGGGGGGGGGGTTCTCCTTGGGTTTGAAAATATTCAAAGATGGTTCAGGATTTTTCTGCAGAATCTAGACTGCGAGCTGCCTGTTGGACATGTTCACGTTGTGAACTAGTTACACAATATAAATCTGTTGTAGGGAAAATACCATGAGTACTATTCAAAGCATGAAAAATTAAAAGTCATGAAATCATTTCACATCTTGAATGGGTCTATCAGGATTAATTCAACCTAATGTGATGTCTTTTTCAGTGTATCTATAAAATTGTGGAATTCATGACGTGAAAGGGGTTGATGAAAAGAATTTTTCAGGTTCAACAGTTTTTAATCACACTACACATATGAATCTTATCCCATTCAATGTGTAGGCCTTCCTCTCGAACCTTAGGGTGATTTTGGGAGATTTTGGGTGATTTTGGGAGATCTCCCTCCTTCCATATTTCTCCACTCAATGTTTGATCCCCGTGATGGTTACGTCACTTCTCCTTGGTAAACAATCTTTTTATTTTTCCTCTACCTTTGGTTACAACAGTGGAGTTGGCTACATTTTTGGATCGGTTTGTGATTGGTTTGGGTTTTCTATTTATCCTTTACATATTTCCATTATGACTTGTCTTTTGGAGGCCAATCTTCTTGTTTCTAATCTCCATTGTTGAAAGCGACTAGGTTTCCTCTATTCTTGAGGTATATGTATTTATACAAGTGGTTCTAATTCATGAGTTTCCTTATGTTCTTATCAATTACTTCAGGTTGTTCATTGAAATTGTTTGATTTGAAATTGGAATGGATTCATTGGAAAATATACACATTTTTAAAGGGTTTTTCTTTAAAAATAGTTTTGCACACACCAAGTATTTGATTAAATGCTTTAAAGGGTGATTTTGGTTTTGAAATGGATTTTGAAAGACTTAGCACATTGGGTAACCTTGGGTGCATCAAGAATAGACTTGTCACTCTTTGTGTGTGAAATGTCACAATAGGTTTTATGTCACTTTAGTGCGTGTAATTCCACTAGAGGTTATATTATATGGATCCACCTTAGGCCTGGATTAAGGCTTTTCTTTCATGTCTAGAACATATACCCATAGGTTAGAGCCCAAATGGTGTGCTTTTTCATTTATGGATTGTTTATCACATAATGGTATATTTCATGGTTATTGTGTATATGCTTATCTTATGGTGTACTCATGGTTTCTTACCTACGATCTTGACATATTTCTGGATTTGGTGAATATGGTATGTTTTATGAAAATCAAAGAAATGTTTTACAAAATGGTTTATTTTATGAAAATGATTTGTAAATTGGATTTGTTTTAAAGCTAAAAATAATTAATTCTTGATATTATAACTTGTATAGATTCTTCAGTGGTATCCTACCAGGATTTGTGCTCACATCCTATTTTTTCCTTTGGCCGATTGTAGATGTTGTTTTGTAGGACTTAGGTAAAGGTAAGAGAATTATATAACATTCCATTTTCTCTCTTTGCCATAATCTTTGTAGAGGGATGGTTTGGTGGTGATGTATGGTCACACAAGGACTTGTTTAGACTCTTAATGTTTTATATTTATAGTTTGGATTGTTTAGATTAACTTTTTATGTCTCATGGTTATGTTCTCTTGCTTCTGTATTGTACCCTGGTGATTTTCCTTGTTCAGGTTTATTATGAGACATGTTGATTCTGCTTTGTTTTTACTTTACCATGTGGTGGACCATCTTGGGTAACTTTTTTGGTTGCACCGGGTTGGTTCATGAAAAATTGGTATCAAATCCATTACCCCGCTTGAAGTATTATGACACTCCCTAGGTTTGGTTTAATGTATTGGTATACCAGAGTTAGGACCATTGGAATTCAGATAGTAAGTGCAGAAAAGGGGCATGACTGCTCACTTCTGTGATTGAATTTGAGTTACCAAGGGTGGTCAGAGATTTTTTCCGAGCTCGAGACTTGGTAGTTAGGGTTATTTGAATAATCTAGATTTGGGGTTTATTTAAATGGACTTATTCCTATCTTAAGGTGACATCTTTATTTGAAGAATTCATAATTGATTTAAATTCTTATTGTTTTAAAGCATTGATATGGATACCTGAAGTTGGTCCTATGATTTTTGAATTTTCTCATGACTGATTGGTTTTTGTCTTGTGATTATTAGATAATGAATCCTGGAAGAGCTCTTCCAAATATGAGTGAGGAAGCTATGAGACAGGTTCCATAGGTGAATCCTTTGGTGGACCCTTATTTTATAGAATCTATAATCTGTACTATTTAGACTCTGGGTTAAGCAGGTGTTGGGAACCCAAGATGAGCAGTGGATCACGACTCATAATTTACTAATAAGCATTCACCTATCTTCTATGGTGACAAAGGGACCCTGGAATCTGAAGAGTGGATTAAGTAGATTGAGAGGATCTCCAACTTTCTAAAGAATCTTGAGTAATCTAATGTGGTTTCTACCACATATATGATTAAGGGACAAGGAAAAAGATGGTGGGACTCTATTGTGAAAGATAAGTTGCATGAGGATCTCACCTGGATATCTTTGAAGAAAATATCCAACCAATAGTTTTATTCTAAGACATTACAAGGGGTAAAGACCTGAGAGTTTTTGACCTTAAAGAAAGGGTAGCATACCATTTTGGAGTATTCCACCCATTTTTTTGAGTTAGTATATTTGGAATTGAAGCAAGTCACCAATGATCACCTAAAGGCTTAGAGTTTTGAGTTGGGGTTGAGGGATAATATTCGATCAATGCTGATTCTCATGCGCCTTATGAACTTTTTTGAGGTAGTCAATAAGGTAGATTTGGAATAGGTGGACATAACTATAAAAATAGGTTTGGATAGAGCTTTAGTTGGTACCATCATTAGCCAGTGTGTATCTTCTGGCCAAAAAAGGAAGTGCAAAGGTAGCCAATTTTATTCAAGGCCAGTTTTGGGGGCTTTTTCAGGACAACAATAGGTTTTTTACTATCAGTGTGGAATGTCTAGTCATACCAAGACTAATTATTTAGAGTCTCCCAATACTTTTCATCATTGTGGACAATTTGGCCATTTGAGGCATTTTTGTGAAAGGATGTCCCAAGGAAGTAAGTCTGGATCCACTCTCACCAAGGGTTCGTAGGTTCGTGCCGATGCTTCCAAGGTTGGTGGGTCTTATATCAGGATAAGGGTGAAATTCATGTGGATAAGAAAGATCAGGGAGGAGCTAAGACCAGATGTCTTTATGCATTGGAGTATGCACCAAAGTAATTTGAAGTAGGGTCGACTACTGTTAGAGGTACGATGTTTATTTCATCTTCTATGGTGCTAGCTTTGTTTGATACCGGTGCTACTCATTCTTTTATATATTTAATGTTAGTTGATGTGTTGGTTTTTATTTGGAGCTTATTTTATTCTTTTTGGATCTTTCTATGCCTTTGGTAAAGAGGTTCGAATAAGGTTTCAAGTGTCCAACATGTCGAGTGATGATAGTAGACCATGAGGTGGAATGGGACTTCTTGGTGCTTGATCTTGATATCTTCAACCTGATTATTGGCATGGATTAGATGATCAAAGTTAAGGCCCAAATTGATTTTTACCACCTTCTAGTTCAGTTTTTATCTCTTGATGGAATCACTCATGACTTTCAAGGTGAGTGGGAGTCCAAGTCTGGTAGAGTGGGGCCTATTGTTCCTTATGTTGGGGTGATCTCATGGTAGTTTTCAAAAATGTTCTTAGATGCCATTGACCCTTGTTTGAGTAGTCCACTTTCTATGGTGGTGTGTTCATACCCCGGTGTCTTTACAGAGGATTTTTATGGTCCACTTTCATAGAGAGAGGTTGAGTTCACCTTAGGCCTGCTACTTGGAATGATACCCATTTCTATGCCATCTTATCTTATGACATCTACTGAGTTGGTAGAAATTATGGTTTAACTTACAAATCTTGAGGCTAAGGGATTTATTCACTTTATCATGTCACCATGGACTTCACCTATCCTCTTTGATAAGAAAGAAGACGAGAGCCTCAAAATTTGTATTGATTATCAAAAGTTAAATCAGGTGACCGTCAAGAACAAATATACCTTTCCTAGGATTGATGATCTATTTGAACAAATTAAAGGGGATCATTGGTTTTCAAATATTGACCTTCAGTTAGGGAACCACCAATTGAGAGTCTAAGAAGAGGATATACCTAAGACATCATTTAGGAGATGGTATGGTAATTTTGAGTTTATGATATGCCATTCAATATCACTAATGATTCTATGGTATTTATGGTGTTGATGAACCCAATATTTTACCGATTCTTGGTCCCTTTTATTATTGTGTTCATGGATGATATTTTGTTTTACTCCAAGTCATATGATCACATGGAACATTTGAATATCATTCTCAAAATATTGAGGGAACATCACTTGTATGGTAAACTTTCCAAATGCAAGTTTTGGATTCAATAAGTAAAGTTTCTAGGGAATGTTATATCTAAGAGGGGCATCTTAGTGGATCCTAAAAAGGTATAGAAAGTTATATCCTAAGAGTAACCCAAAAATATGTTTGACATTCAAATATTCTTTGGGATGGACAGTTATTATAGGCTGTTCATTTGGGACTTCTCCAAGTATGTATCAATGATAACAGCTTTAAACTGTAAGGGTGTAAAGTTTACGTGGAATGAAAAATTTCAGATATCTTTTGAGGAACTAAAGGTGAGGTTGACATTGGCTCCAGTTTCGATTATTCCAAAACTAGGTTTGGGTTATGATGTTTTCTGTGATGCTTCTAGAATGGGTTTGGGGAGTGTCTTGATGTAGGGGAAACAAGTGGTGGCCTATGGATCTCGCTAGTTATGCCCTCATGAGAATAAATACCCTACCATAATCTTGAGTTGGCGGAGGTTAAGTATACACTCAAAACTAGGCATCAATACCTCTTTGGGGAGTGGTTTACAATATTTTTTGATCATAAAATCCTGAAGTATATTTTTACTCATAGGGATCTGAATTTGAGATAGAGATACTGAGTTGAGTATCTTCAGACATTTGATTTTGATATTTCTTATACTCTTGGGAAAGGGAATGTGGTTGATAATGCACCAAGAATGAAATTATTGACATAATCAGTGAAGAAATCAGAAGAAGAGTGGTCTCTGAGGAGTTTGTTTACTGAGATGATATTGGGAGTGGAAGAAGATGGTGGGAAAGTGTACTTAGGTTCGATAAAGGATGAATCTATAACGACCTAGACCCAAACAACCACCTGAACAATGCTAAACAGGTCGGGTGTTACTACCTTAGGTGCACCTCCCCGAACGCCAAAGGCTGCCGACTAGCAGCGAGGGTCTTATAGGTATAGTGGGGAGGCTATACCCCCTTATAGGATAATAATGGTAAAGGTATGAGTGTAATAATAAATGTGCAGTGGAATGAACGACTCAACGGTCTCAAACCAGACCCACAGAGCGGAAGCACATTCAATATCGATAAACAAAAGAAGTATTAAATATAAAAAAGCAGCAGAAAGTAAATAGAACATCATGCTGATCACTTGTAACTACTACTGAACAACAAAACATGCATCCAAAGCAGGTCATACATATCCATATGTAAAGGGGTGCCAATGGCTAACCAAATGTAGTTAAAAAACAAGTAATCATGCTGATATAAGAAGGAAATAAAAACAAAGTAAACTCCAGTTAGGAGAGACCCTAAGGTCCATACCATCTCCATGCAAGACAACTAATGTAGTCCAGCTCCTGAAGCTGACCTCTTTCCTGTACATAAATACATTAAGTCTACACATGTCCCGAAGGGCCCGTGCAGGGTGTGAGAGGAATCTCAGTAGGATACCACCCAATGGTGCGTTCCTAATATAAGTGTTTAAACACGCATGTAGTTATAAATAAAAAAGTAAACAGTACGATGCACAAATAAACATAAACTACACTGGTGCTTAGTAGCCACCATGAAGTGTCACCTACTTCGACCAATGCCGAAATCTCTATCATGCAACCCGAAACCATGTTCCCCCTGAAACCGTGTGTCTCAAGTACCGACGTCCCAAAGGTATGCCCAAGAAATAGTAACTTAGAGGAACAACGATGTCTATCCTCAAATAAGTAATCGGAGGGACAACAATGTCTACCCTCAAATAAGTAACCAGAGGGACAATGATGTATGCCCTCAAATAAAGTAACCAGAGGAATAATGATGTCTGCCCTCAAATAACGGTGATCATCTGCCCCCAACCCTATATCCTCAATGCTATCCCAAGAAGGCTCCTCACCTTCCATGTGGATTCCTACGACAAACACCCCCAAACCAATTGTACCTAAACCGAAACTACCGGGGGCCTCTACCCACACGAGTGGTCAAAACCACCTCATCACAGAGTCTCTCTCTGTGCACACTACTCAAAGTTACGGATGAGCGGTAATCACCAAAATAGTACCCAAGCCACAACACCTATGACACCTCATGTACATGTGACCATGCTGCTCAATTCTGATGACCTTGCCATCCAAGTAACCCAGGCCATGCCCAACCTGACAGTCACCCTGCCACAAGCCGACATCTATAACACCTAATCCCGTGGTTAGAACCGCCCAATGTAACCTGGTCTAAGCCCAACCTATGATCAACATCACTCAAGAATATCTGGGCCACGCCCAACACAACCGTAAGGGTTCTAGTATATGCAATTCAATGATTAAATATAAAATCAAAAGAATCACTTTTAAACAGGAAAAACAAATTAAACAGTTGAAATGCACTAACCTAGTGCTATCCCATACCTGCACCGAGGTCTTTAAAGCCTCTAACAATTCATATCAAGGTTTAATAAACTAAACTCAATAGTTTAAAACAATACATTTCAATTATAACCATTTTGGAATCCCCTGGCCAAAATGCCCCGATGAGCAACGACCACTCACCTAGCCCCGCTCAAGAAAAACATGTAACATGGCATACCCAAAGGCATCCCATAGGTCAAATAATCAATCAAACAATAAATAGCAGGCAAAATAGGGTCGTGCTCAAATACCCAAAAACGTTCCAAAGGACTCACCACCCAAAAGTATGCGAAAATACAAAAATAGGTATGAACCACCTACCTAAGACTCTTAGATATAGGCATGTCCGATATCAAGCTCTAATTCGAAGCCGATCTTCGTAGATCTACGTTTCCGTCAAATTCCGGCCGTTCCACTAGGATAGAAACTATGATGTGTGAGGTAAAGGATCAAGAACAAAATAGGGTGTGTGGGTTTAACCTCACTGTTGCGATCCCGTAGCCACCAATGGATTGAAGAACGGACTCCAGATAAAGATTCTAGGGCAAGGGATGTTCTTTGGGTTTTTGAAGCAGAACTGTTCTGAAGTTGGGGAAGAAGAAGAGGTTTTCTAAAATAAAACACGACACTCATTCATTTAAGTGAATAAAAATAAAAATACATAGCGTGTATAAAGGACTAAATGCCGTGTAGTTTCCCTGCACGTACTCCGAATTAAGAGGAGGTAGCCACACAGTTTTGGAATCTCCACACAGGCCAACACACGTCTTGAACTCAACCAATATGTAGAAAGGAGGATACACGGCATGTCGAGCAAAACTACACGCTGTGTAGTAGGAAATTACTACATGGTCATCACATGACATGTACTCAGCGATCACATGGCCGGTACATGCCTAACCCATACACGACGTGTACTTTAGAGTACACTGCGTGTAGTCTATAAATTTTTAGAACTTCCCAGATTATCCCATT
Organism: Viscum album; assembly: GCA_963277665.1. NCBI lineage: Eukaryota > Viridiplantae > Streptophyta > Magnoliopsida > Santalales > Viscaceae > Viscum > Viscum album. The sequence continues at coordinate 82,918,156 of OY728119.1, forward strand.
TTTCTCAGAGAAAAGTCAAAAAAATTCAATCAGGGTCGGAATTTTGACCCGTTCTAAAAATCTAGGTTCGTACAATCTCCCCACCTTAACATAGCTCGTCCCCAAGCTATCAAATGAAACTCAGAGATGGAACCAAACACACCACCCCAATCAAAGTAACCAAGACTCCCCTAGTCTCAAAGGTTCTAACTAAATTCTTCAAGGGGATCCCCACCTTAGGAACTGCCTAACTCGGTCTCAACCCTACAAAACTCAACAAAACAAAGGTTCACTAACCTATTTCTGGACTGATGGTCCTCTTGTGATGCATCTTCACCCTTGCGCCTCATTGGTGCTATCATGTCATTCCCAACACCTCAAACATAACCCGCCCCACATCGGTGTCCGCCTCTATGAGGTCTTGCATCCCATGGATGATCAAAATAAAACTTGATGCCATGCACCACAAGTAACCCACATTCTTGATGCCCCTATGCCACGACATCTCAAGTAACCCACATCCTTGATACCCTGATGCCCATGGAACCTCAAGTAACCCGCATCCTCGATGCCATGATGCCACACATCTCATATATATATATATAAATATATCACGCACCCAATATGGTGCCAATCCCACTGACCAACATCTAGTCAGTACACATAAATCCTGTGCACCTCGTGCAATCAAAACAGACATGCCTCAACAGGTCATTCCAAAAGAAAACAAGAAATTCACGGCCACACTTGCGGTGTACCTCTAACCATTGTTGGCTCACCAGCCTACTCAGCCCCTGACAGCTCCATGACATGCACCTGGCCTAAAGTACGACTGCCCGATGCCTGACCTCCCTACGGTGCTACTCCAGTTATTAGCCACTGAACCCTCATCTAGGTCCCGCTGTCTCTGCCGTGTCCCCCATGTGCAGTTGAAACTCGGTTACCCTCTCCTGGTACCGAACCTGAACCAACTCCAGATGCCACCGTCTATCCTTATCCATGCCTGTCAGCTGTTTGAGAAGGCTGTCTGTAGAACCTTTCTATATTCCCAACCTATCCACATGCCTGACACTCCTTTGGAGGATTATCACACTGAGTTCAAACATGTCATGACGGTCCACACTGAAAGAAAACCACTTAAGAACTACTACGAGGTGTTCTAGCTGAGTTTTTGGCCTGACCGCCCCGTTGGAACTCATCCCGTACTCACTTCCTTCCATTTGAACCATCACCTAAAGCCATCGCCCGGATAACCTGGGGTCTATCCCTCTGGTTTCCCTCCGCTATGAGCACCTGATTCACCACCTCTAAGAACGAACCCAGCCTGGAGATATTTTCTTGGATCCAAATGGCGTATCATAAGACATACTCAAAATGCCTCACCCTTGCTGATTCATCACTTACCATACCAGGTGAAAAGAGAGAAAGCTCAGTGAAAGTATCTTCGTAGTCCATGACGAACATGTCTCCATGCTGAAGGATTAATAACTCCCGATCTCTCTTGACCCTCAGTGTCTCTGGGTAAAAGTTCTCAAAAAACCTTCCCTTGAAGTCATTCCATGCTATCCCTTCATGTCTGCGAGCCTGAACCTGCACATCCCACCAACGCTTTTCCAGTACTCGTAGCATGTACGTTTCCAGCTTAACCCTCCACCCTGGAGGCGTCTCAAGCTACTCAAAGATCATCTGCATGCTCTCTATCTAGTTATTAGCTGCCTGTGGACCACCCTCACCTTGAAAAAGTGGCGGGTGCTATGACTAGAACTCCCATGTCAGATATGCCCTAGATGGATCTGTACCCTGCGCACCTCTGTCAATCCCCTGCAAAACACACATCAGGCTAGCTTGGAGATGCTTGTCAAGCCATGGTCCGAACGCTGCCAAACCCTGCTGTTGTCATGCCTGCACTTGATCCTGGACCTATTCCTATCCCTAATCCTATACCTGTGGCTCATGCTCTGCTTGCACTGAATCCTGAACCGGATCCTACTCCTACGGAACTATACCATCTCCCACCTGACGCTCCATCTGAGTCGACTAAAAGGAACCCACCGAATACCATAAATGGTCAGACATACCATATATATATATATAAATAACAATATATTCATGCAGATAATAAAATCATTAAAAGGTAGTGCATAACTACTACCCTTACTCTCCCCTATCGCAACCCATGCCCATGGAATCCCGACCTCATGGCCTCCTTACCCGCCCTCACAGAGCCAAGTATCAAAAGTACCTCAGGCCATGCCTGTCCCGATAACCAAAGTTGCCTCAAACCGACGACTGAGTCGCCCAATCATGTTGATCAAAATTACCTCAACTATAGTAACTTCTTTCTTGTACAAGATCCTGACCCAAATACCCTACCAAATTCAATTCTACAAATATATAAAGCATGACACAATACATTAAAATCAACAAGAAATTATATCAGGAATTTCACCTATTCACATTTTGAAGCATACAAATCATGGAAATTGATATTATTCACATGGAATTATCACTTCACAAAGCATATGTGTAGTTATGAAATTGAAATACCCTAAAAATGTGCCTATCAAAAGACAAACAAATAGCCTTTCCATACCGGGCCAAGGTCAAATTTTCCCTTACTGCACTGGGTCAAGGGTCACATATCACAATCAAAAACATCACACACCAAGTGATCCACCGAGGTAGAAATCACATAAACTGTAATCTGAGAAAAAAGAAAATAGTAATTCCCACCCATGGAAACTTGGTCCATCCCTCATACCTGGGGCTGCACGAACCCAAGCACAAGCTAGAAACTTAGTTCCAGTAACAACCTATCTCCAGTCTACCATATCCCAAATAGTAAAACCAGTAGAAATAAAAGAGAATCCTCAATCTCATAAGTAGACAGCAAAATACTGCTAATAAATCCATTTCAAGAACTCCTATGATACCACTTTTTAACGACCCGGACCCAAACAACCACCCAAATAGTGCTAAACGGGTCGGGTGTTACTACCTTAGGCGCACCTCCCTGAATGCCAAAGGCTGATGACTAGCAGTGAGGGTCTTATAGGTATAGTGGAGAGGCTATACCCCCTCAGAGGATAATACTGGTAAAAGTTCAAGTGTAATAATAAATATGAAGCGGAATGAATGACTCAATAGACTCGAACTAGACCCACAGAGTGGAAGCACATTCAATATTAATAAATAGTGAAAGCAATAAATATAAACAACAACGGTGGAAAGTAAACAGAACAACATTCTTATCACTTGTAACTACTACTGAACAACAAAACATGCATCCAAAGCAGGTCATACATATCCATATGTAAAGAGGCGCCAATGGCTAACCAACTGTAGATACAAAAAAATTAAGCATGATGATATAAGAAGGAAATCAAAACAAAGTAAACTCCAGCTAGGCGAGACCCCAAGGTCCATACCATCTCCATGAAAGACAACTAATGTAGTCCAGCTCCTGAAGATGACCTCTTTTCTGCACGTAAATCTATAAAGTCTACACGCATCCTGAAGGGCCCATGCAGGGTGTGAGGCAAATCTCAGTAGGATACCACCCAATGGAGCATACCTAATATAAGTGTTTAAGAAGGCATGCAGTTATAAAGAAAATAGTAAATAGTACGGTGCACAAATAAACATAAACTCCACTGGTGCTCAGCATCCACCATGAAGTGTCACCTGCTTCGACCAACACTAGAATCTCTATCATGTAACCCGACACCATGTTCCCCCTAACACTGTGTGTCTCAAGTACCGACGTCCCAAAGACACACCCAAGAAATAGTAACTCGGAGGAACAATGATGTCTATCCTCAAATAAGTAACCGAAGGGACAATGATGTCTGCCCTCAAATAAGTAACCGAAGAGACAATGATGTCTGCCCTCAAATAAAGTAACCATAGGAACAACGATGTCTGCTATCAAATAATGGCGAGCCTCCACCCCAACCCGATAGCCTCAATTCTATTCCTTAAAGGTTCCTCACCTTCCACGTGGATTCCTACATCAAGCACCCCCAAACCAATTGTACCTAAACCACAACTACTGGGGGCCTCTACCCACACAAGTGGTCAAAACCACCTCATCACGGAGTCTCTCTGTGTGCATACTACTCAAAGTTCCAGGTGAGAGGTAATCAAAAAAATAATACCCAAGACACAACACCTCTAACACCTCATGTCCCTATGACCATGCTGCTCAAGTCCGATGGCCTCGCCATCCAAGTAACCCAGGCCATGCCCAACCTAACAGTCACCCTGCCTCAAGCTGACGTCCATGACGCCCAATCCCATGGTCATAACCACCCAATGTAACCTGGTCCTAGCCCAACCTATGATCAGTATCACTCAAGAATATCTGGGCCACTCCCAACACATCCACAAGGGTTCCAACATATGAAATTCATCAATTACATATAAAATCAAAAGAATCAATTTTAAACACGCAAAACAAACTAAATAGTTGAAATGCACTAACCCAGTGCTATCCCATACTAGCACTGAGGTCTTTAAAGCCTATAACAATCCATATGAAGGTTTAATAAACTAAACTCAATAGTTTAAAACAATACAATTCGATTATAACCATTTTGGTATCCCCCATCCAAAATTATCCGATGAGAAATGACTACTCACCCAACCCCACTCAAATAAAATAGGTAATAGGGAATACCCAAAGGCATCCCATAGGTCAAATAAACAATCAAACAAGCAATAGCAGGTAAAACAAGGTTGCGCTCAAATACCTGAAAATGTGCCAAAGGTCACACCACCCAAAAGTTTGTGAAAATGCAAAAAGAGGTATGAACCACCTACCTGAGACTCGTTGACATAGGCACGCCCGATATCGAGCTCCAATTCAAAGATGATATTTTTAGATATATGTTTATGTCAAATTCTAGCAATTCCACTCAGATGGAAACTGCAACATGTGAGGTAAAGGATCAAGAATGGTACAGGGTGGGCGGGTTTAGCCTCACTGTTTCAATCCTGCATCCACCAACGGATTGAAGAACGAACTCTGGATGAAGATTCTAGGGAAAGGGATGTTCTTTGGGTTTTCGGAGTACAACTATTCCGAAGTTGGGGAAGAAGAAGAGGTTTTCCAAAATAAGACACGACGCTCTTTAATTTAAGCGAATAAAAATAAAAATACATGACATGTATAAAGGACTACATGCCGTGTAGTTGTCTTGTCCGTACTCCAATTTAAGCGGAGGTAGCCACATGGATTGGATGCTCTACACGGGCCGACACATGGATTAAACTCAGCTGGTAGGCAGAAAGGAGGATACACGTCGTGTCGATCAAAACTACACACCGTGTAGTAGGAAATTTCTACATGGTCATCAAAATACATGTACTCGGCGAGCACACGGCCGGTACATGACTAACCCATACACAACATGTACTTTGGAGTATACGGAGTGTATTATGAAAATTTCCAAAACTTCCTAGATTTTCCTAGTTTTCTCAGAGACAAGTCAAATAAATTCAAACAGGGTCGGAATTTTGGCCCGTTCTAAAAACCCGGGTTCTTATAGAATCATCATTTAATGAGTATGTTAGGCTTGATAAGGTGATTGAAATTGATTTCCAGTGCTTTAGTGAAATTCTAAATGGTGGGGAGACCTTAGGTGAGTGGTCTTGATCTCCCAGTGGTGCTTTGTGTTTCCAAAGTAGGTTGGTTGTTCCTTTTTCTCTAAGGCAGGAGTTGTTGAGAATTGAACATCATTCATGTTGGTCTATAAAACCTGGGACTATGAATATGTATCATGACTTTAGATGTCGGTATTGGTGTCTGGGACTGAGGTGGTCGATTATAGATTTTATATCACGGTGTCTTATATGTCATAGAATTAAAGTAGAGCACCAAAGACCTACTGGTTTTCTACAACCCTTACGTATTCTGGTATGAAAGTGGGATGATATTTCCATGGAAGTCTTCATTGATTTACCACACACTTCTAGCAGGAATGATCTGATTTGGGTGATCATTGACCAACTCATGAAATCAGTTCATTTCATCCCTATCAAGGAGATGAAGAAAGTGGAACAACTTGGGGACTTGTATTCCTGAGAGGTTTTAAGACTTCATGGGGTTCCCTTTGTGATAATTTCTGATAGGGAGCCTAGGTTCACATCTTGTTTTTAGAAAGGTTTTCAAGAGGTGATGGGATCCCAGTTGAAATTGAGCATGGATTATCATCTGCAAACGGATGGACAAATGAAGTGGGCTATCCAGGTTCTTGAGAATATTCTTTGGTCACGTGTTCTTGATTTTGGTGGTTCTTGGGAAAATAATTTGCCTCTTGTTGAGTTTTCCTATAATAATAGTTATCAGGCCTCGATTAAAATAGTGACCTTTGAAGATTTTTATGGGCGGCCATGTAAATCTCCCTTATGCTGGATAGAGTTGGGAGAGAGGTCTTTGGTTGGGATGAGTCTTGTTTAGAAAATGATGAAAAAGGTACAGTTGATCTAGAGGAGATTGGTCATGACATAGAGTCATCAAAAATCATATGTGGACCACTATCATTGGATTCCAGAGTTTGAGGTTGGTGATAGAGTTTTTCTCAGAGTTTTACCTCACTTGGAACACTATTGGTTGGGTAGATAATGTAAGTTGGCATTGAGGTTTTTTATCTCCTTTAAGATTGTGGATCATCTTGGAAAGGTGGCGTATTTATTTGACTTACCTTCTTTTTTGACTTAGATCCATGACATGTTTCATGTTTCCCAACTAAGGAGGTATCAATTGGATCCTTCCCATGTGATTGAGTGGGAGGATATTGATCTTGATACCAACACCACTGTGGTTGAACAACCAGTTTAGATTATGGATCACCGGGAGAAGGTACTATGTGGTGAAATAATTCCCTTGATCCATGTACTGTGGAAATGCATATGGGATAATTACGAGATGTGGGAGTGAGATTTGTTAATGAGGCAAAATGACCTTCAGTTTTTGTGAGTCTAGGATCTTGAGGAATTTCTGGGGACATAAAGCTTCTATGGCAGAAAGATTGTAACATTCTGTTACCTTCCTTCAGGTACCACTTAACTATAGTCTTTATTACCTTTTTATTTGGGTGCATTTAATGCCCTATAGGGATGGAGTGCTTTTTCTGGGAAAATGAACTAAAGTCCAAGGATGCATGTTTGTTTGAATTAATAGAGCCTAGGTATAAATGTGTTAAAGTTTTAAGGAGGGTTCTCCTTGATTTTATAAATCTTCAAAGATGGTTCAAGATTTTTTTGAAAAATCTAGACTACAAACTGCATGATAGACATATTCACATCATGAAATAGTTACATGACATGAATCCATTATAGGGAATATACTGTGATTCCCATTTAGAGTAAGAAAAATTACAACCCATGAAATTGTTTCACATTGTGAATGGGTCAATCAAGATTAATTCAACCTGAGGTGATGATTTTTTTGGTGTATCTATAAAATTGTGGAATTCACGATGTGAAAGGGGTCCATGATGTGAATTATTTGGGTTCAATGGTTTTTAATCAGGCTATATGTATGAATCTTCTCCCATTTCATGTGCATGCATTCCTCTCAAACCCTAGGGAAATTTTGGGTGATTTTGAGTGATCTCCCTCCTTCTGGATCACTCCATTCAACATTTGATCCTTATGATGGCTGCGTCACTTCTCCATGGTAAGTGGTCTTCCTTTTTCTTCTCTGCCTTTGGTTTTAGAAATGGAGTTGGCTACATTTATAGATAAGGTTGTGATCATTTTAGGGTTTTCATCGATCATTTATAGCTTTCCATCATGCCTTGTCTTTCAAAGGCTGATATGCTTGTTTCCAATATTCATTACTGAAGGCGATTAGTTCTCCTATGTTCTCGAGGTAGGTGTATCTATAAAAGTGGTTATAATTCATTAATTTCATTATATTATTATAAATTCCATTGGGTTGTTCATTTCAATTTATTTATTTGACATTAGAATTATTTTTTTTTGAAAAAAATAAATTTTTAAATGGATTTTCTTTAAAAATGGTTTTGCACACACCAAGTATTTGATTAAATTATTTAAAGTCCGGTTTTGGTTTTGAAATGGATTTTGATAGACTTAGCACATTGGGTAACCTTGGGTCCATCAGGAATAGACTTTTCACTCTTTGTGTGTGTAATTACACAAGAGGTTTTATGTCACTTTAGTGTTTGTAATTCCACTTGAAGTTATATTGGTTGGATACAACTTAGGCCTGAATTTAGGATTTTCTTTCATGTCCAACATGTATACCCATAGGTTAGAGCCTAAATGGCATGATTTGTCTTTTATGGATTATTTATCACATTATGGTATATTACTTGTTTATTGTGAACATGACTATCTTATGGTGTATTCATGGTTTCTTACCTATGTTATTGACATATTCCCAGATTTGGTGAATATGTCATGTTTTATGAAAATCAAAGGAATTCTTTACAAAATGGTTTATTTTATGAAAATTCACTGTAAAATGGATTTTTTTAAAATCTAGAACTGATGAATTCTTGATATTAGAACTTGTATAGATTATTTGGTGGTATAATACTAGGATTTGTGATCACATCCCTAATTTTTACTTTGGGTACTTATAGATGTTGTTTTGTAGGACTCAAGTAAAAGGACTGACATTATATAGCATGCTGGTTTCTCTTATTGTCATTTTCTTCATAGTGGGATGGTTTAGTGGTGATGGATGGTCACACATAGACTTTTTTAGACTCATCGTGTTTTATCCTTTTGGTTTGGATTGTTTCTATTGATTTTTTATGCCTCATGGTTATGTTATCTTGATTTTGTGTTGTAACTTGGTGCTTTTCCTTATTCAGGATTATTATGAGATAAGTTTCTTTTTCTCTTTTTTACTTTACCATGTAGAAAACTATCTTGGGTGACTTTTCTAGTTTCCCTGAGTTAGTTTTTTAAAGTAGGTAACCCTCCCATAGTAACAAGTCATGAATCCTCAACTCATAGAGTAGGTAACCCTTTCAATTAATTCACGCTACAAAATATGGTACATGATTTCTTTATATGGGTTGGCAATCATCTCAAATAACATACTCTTATTAGTGAGGCATGGGTCCCCCATTACAATTACTACTGAGGGATTATGTGGTAGTGAAAAATGTTCAATATTTTGGGTACTATGGGTTTGATAAAGATTTACCAGGATCCCCTTCTAGATTATTCTTCAGTAAAGTTGAGTTGTGGATGCGACTCTTCTTATCCTTTTTTGGATTTTCTATCTGGGATGTTATATTTGGGTTTAGTTTAATTTTATGATTTTCTGGGTATCCATGGATACATGTGATATAATATCCTTTTTGGAGCTGAAATTTGAGGTTTGAGGACCCCCTCATCCATGATTGTCATGATCTTAGAGAATATCTGGTTCCTTTGGGTTTCATCTTGATTCCATCGATTTGGATTTGAATTGAATTGATGTTTTATCTTTGATTTTTGTTTTTGAGACGTCCTAATATATATGTTTATACCCACCCTTTTGATAGTATTTGGGCTCGCACATGTTTTGTCTATATATACATTGCATGAATTGATGTTATCGATGGAAAATGTGGAGCTACTGGAGTAGGTAGAGCTAATGCATAGTAGCAGGCGATGGTTCTTGGTAAGAGATGAATGTTGGTGGAGTTCATACTAGGAGACCATATAAAAAGGATGTTTCTTCCCTTTACTGGATTCAATTACACTTGGTGGTTTTGTTTATTGTATTTGTATTTTTCTTTTGGGTTTCACCTCTATGGCATTATAATTATCATTTGATGTCTCACGTACACATTATATACAATTAAAAATCAGTTTCTTATATATATTACCGGTGTTGTTGAATATTATGGTGTTTTTGATGCATTATTGTTATAGGTTGTTATAGGATGAGGCCTCCCATGCATGTTTATGACTTCTTGGTGCCAGTTGTCAACCTAAGGCCTATTGGTGGTGGGATTGAGGTGGCATACTCGGAAAACTGTCAGCCCATGTAGGGGTCCTGGTGGGTCAGGTCATGTCATAATAGAATCAGAGAAGTTTGAGTCTTAAGGATAGATCTTGTAGTTATCTATTTGTTACTTTCACAAAGAGAAACCATAAATCAACTGGGTGACCTTCAATAGTGTATGTGAGCTTATAAGGAATCAAATGTGTGGTTGTGTGCTACTACAAGTGAGTTTTTCATTACTCATTAAAGGTGGGGAGTGTGACGCCCATGTAGATGGTGCCCTTGATAATGAGTCTTTTTAAGGTCAATATTCATGGTTTGTGTTTTTCACTTCATACTATGTGGATCTGTGACCTGTGGTTGGAAAGGTCTTTAATACTAAATCTTGGTGGGAGATTTATAATGTAATATTAACCCCTTTTCTAAGGCTTCACTAGGATAGGATTGAGTTGGAATGTTTGTGTTAGGAGGTGTAGGTCAACTTGGGGCTTGGAATCCTAGAGGTGAATTGTGTATGCACGAGGATGGGTTGTATTCCATGTGAGGTTGTTTAATGATACCCTCTATATAATATCTTAGGTTGTTTCCTTATCAAGGATGAAAAGGTTTAAAGGTGGGGACAATGTAGTGAACCAACTTTTTTCTTGATTAGGACTTAGCTCATTTTAAGTCTGAGTCTCATGTTACTTGAAAATAGTAAATTGATAATTATCCATAGTAATGACTTTATAAAACTTTCTGATTGTTCCGTTGGTCCTAGTATATGGTTTTTACCCTTGGTTTGAAATTTGGTAATTTTATGATCTTCTTAAATTTTATGGTATAATTAATATTTATTTTACAAGGGTAGAATAATATATCCCAAACAGGAGCTCAAATGAAAATTTTGACACTACAGTTGTGTCCAGAACAAGATTCCTTTTCTAGGTGAGGTAAAAGTTAAGTGATCGGGAATCGGGCTCAGAACCAAGCATTTTTTTCAAGTTATTTAAAAACAAAAAATTATATAATAAAAATAGTTTAATTTTTTATTTAAGTGTGTGATGTGGTGGTGTATTTTCCATGCAGTGACGACATGGTGTTTTAGAGGGATATGTGTACAGATAATTTTAGGTGGATGAACAATAATCATGATAGAAATATAAGGGGTAAATCATTATAAGGAATTATGTTATAATTATTACAAGAGAACTAAGAGTAAGTTTATCATGTTCTTGATCCAATAAAGGATCACTCTTTAGATGGCAAAAATGACACCTAGAATGATTGCGATCAAACTAAACTTTCCAATGATGATCGAATATTGAAGTAACGATGTTTATTACATGAGGTAGGAATTTTTTATATTCTTCATACGATGTGCTATGTGCGATTTGATCCTCTTCCTCTCATGTTTGAATCACACAACTTTTATGGAGGACTCTTGAAAATTTCTCTACCAGTGGTATGATAAAGTTCCCAAATAACCACTTATAGAATTATTCTCCTGGAAAATTAGTTATGTTAAAAAAAGAGGCTATTTCCATTGTGTGAATTAAATCATATTTTATGGAAAATTTGTAATATAGAAAATATGATTTAATGGATTTACCTTGACAAAGGTTTTTTTAGGGTTAAAAAATTATTTATCTTTAAATTTCTTTTTTCCTTAAAAGAGTTTCCCCCATGAAAAACATGGTAGAGATTTTGTTGAAATAATAATACAATTGTTTAAAAGAAAACATTTGATTACAAAATTATTTTTTATGGGGACTATTTTTATGTCATACAAGAATTAAGATTTTCCCTATAAGAGGATTATATAAAAGTTCTTGTATTATTAATAACTTGAATATTAAATAATAATTAATATTTATTTGATTTGTTAAATTGGATCATATTATTTTTGAATGAATAATTGATTTTATACTTCAATTAATTTTATTCGATCATATGAACTTGAAAATATGATATTTAATTATTTTAGGGGATTAACATAGTGACAGAGACTCTATGTTTATCTAAATTTCTTTTTCAAGAATTCTTCTTGGATTATTTATCTAAATGGTTTATTCATATTAGTGGATAAGTATTTTTATCTAATAATTTTTTTTGTGATAAATGGGGATTTTCTTATGAATAATACCATTAAACCATTTCTTAGTTTACCAATAATCGAATTATTCACTCCCATGTCTTCCTCATTCTTTATTGGATTTAATTGTGAGTCCGTTTTAGGTGGTCAAATATTCCACTGACCACCATTCTCAAATTTCTTTGTTTCCGTCCTTTCTTAATAACCCACCTTCAATCTTGGAGTGCTAAAAAAATTAACGAATGAAATTATGGGTGTATACAAAGTGATGTGGGAGACGGGTTAGACCGATAGTATAGGTGAGACTGGTGATAGAGACAATGGTGTCATAATGGTGAGAAATCAAAGTTTCTAGAATTCTAGGATTTTTATGACTATACGATGTATAGTCTTTAGTCACACGCTGTGTATGAAGATAACTATGATTTACAAATTTTCATTAATTCTACATGACATGTACACCTGAAAAAATTACCACATATAATAGAAACCATGGTGTCTAGGATTTTATAGAGAATTAAATATTACATGCCATGCAAATACATGCCATATTCTATGTATATCAAAACCGCATACCTCGACGTGTATCTGTGTAGATGACAATTCAATGAACTAGATCCACATGTCACCTATAACATCATCACACACCATGTATATTAGAAATAGAAACATGAAATGTATAGTCCGCACATGAAAAGTAGTCATGTAGAACCCACATGATGTGTATTTCACGGAGATTCCATGTATAACTGGTGAGGTAACTCATCGTGTATCTAGAATATATTTCATCCATACAAAGTTTCTTCACATGTGTACCATTAGGTACATTATATTTAATCTACTACATGAGAAGGAAACCCATGGAAGTAAATGACCAATCCACCTGAGTGGCTTACACACAATGTACCATATAGGGAAATTCCATATACTGGGTAGATTTTAGTATTCTTCATATATTTTTACTTGGGTGTCAAAGTTGGGTATATGAGTAGTCTATTTTGAGTGTTTTTACATGGAGAACATGATTATACATATATAATATTCATATGGAGTTTATGTTCAAGGAATTTGATTGTATATATTCTCATAGATTCATAGAGATGATGGCATGTATAGGTAGATTATTAGAGTATCCACGAGGTCAAAAACCCTTATATAAAATACAATATATATAGAATGGGTACTCTATGTATTTAGTGGATCATGTAACCATACCACAATGATGGGGCATGGGTCCTCCACTCATGGTGAAGATAACTCTCTTAGTCGATACACACTACACATACTCGGGCCTGGGTCCTCTATAGGGGTCCATAACCCTCTCGACTAACATAATCCTATCTGTAAGGCACAAGTCTCTCATTACTAATACTACAAAGGGATGATTTAGTAGTGATATATGTGATATATTTCATGTATCGCGAGTCCAATGAAAATTTACCAGGTTTTCCATTGGGATGATTCTTTAGTGAATTTGAGCTGTGGATGATACCCTTCGTATCCTTGATTGAATTTGTGGTATGACTTACAACTAGGATATTATCTTGGGGATTAGTGATTTTTTTATTTTTTGAGTATCTATGGCTTCATGTGAGATATGATCCTTTGTGGAGTTGAACTGTGAGGTTTGAGGCTCCCCCTCATCCATGACTATCTCAATCTTAGAGTATATATCATACCTTTGGGTTTCATCCTGATTCCCTTGGTTTGGGTTTGAGAATACATATTGTTTCATCTTTTATTTATGTTCTTTGGGCCTTCTACTAAGTATTTTTTTACTCACCCCTGCATGGTATTTATACTCACACGTGTTGTATTTGTGTAAGAATTTCACGGATTTTCATTATTGATGGAATATGTGGAGCTGGTGGAGTAGGTAAAGCTGATACATAGTAGGAGAGGATGGTTCTTGGTGAGAGATGATTGTCGGTGGAGTTCCAAGAAGGAGAACATATAGAGAGAGGTGTATTCTCTTTATTGGGGTCAGTTACACCTGGTGGTTCTATTTATGGAATTTTTATTTTTATTTTGGTTAGAGTAGATTAATCAAGAGGGGGGGGTGGGTGAATTGAGTATCTATAAAAATTTATGGTTAAAAATTATTCTTAAACAATTTCCCTAATAAGGTTAAATAAAACCTAGTTAATTAAAGTAATACAGTTATGAAGGTTTGACTATTTAAATAACTTCTTAGAAGATTGATAAATTCTCAGTTATCTTAATGCCAGTTATTAATATTACCTTTGAAGCTATTCTACTAAGACAAGACAATTATAACTTATTTCCAAGATTAACTATCAAAGTGAATTTAGTGATTTCTAAATTATACAGTAAAGAAGTAAAACAGAGAATACTAAATTAAGAAGCACAATAGATATGAAACAAGTGGTTCAATATCAAGCCGAGACCTAATCCACTCCACTTGGTGATCACCTACCACTAAGAAGTTTATATAAATAGACTTAATCCACACCCTGGATCGGGGTTAACAACAGTACACAGGACTATCCAGGTCACACAGGGACCTCTTCCACAGTTCTTCATGGGTACAGAATACCAGACCACATAGGGACCTCTTCCACACTTATCCATGGGTATAAACAAGTGTAAAAAGATGTTTGAGTAAGGATATCTTGTATCCTTCAGTTTAATATTGGAGACAGAGTGTGTTGTTATACATATACACACACTACTTGAAATATTGTAAAAATGATACACAACAGAGCAGAAATATTGAGATAGGTTTAGAAATTCTCTGAATTTTAGTATTTGCAGCTCTGGACTTCTGAGATGAAGCGGATGCATAAATCAAGTCCTCATATAGAAAATAGAGTGTCACAAGTCAGACAGATCCATCTTGTGTTCTTTGCGATGTTTGAAAGTGTGAAGATGTTCTCGATTATGGGATTCAATTGCGCTTCATGTTCTCTCCAGTAGTGTTGAGTTGCATGTGACAATTCTTTCTTAAAAAAATTCTCTGGGTGAGTTCTTCGTTATCGTGCTTATGCGTGTTTTTCCTTGCTTTCATATATCATGCCATGTTCTTGTTGTTTCTAGGCCACACTACTCTTTTATCTTAGAGAGCATGTGTTTGAGCCGACAGGTTGCATGTATTTTGAACCTCGTACCTCGTACTGTCAAATGACATGTCTACAAAGAAACATTAATTATGTCAGTACATTTAAAATCTTCAAATATGACCATTAGAGATTAAATTGAAAGATGAAAAAATAGATTAAGAAATGGTGTCACAATATGTCATGGAAATGGTTTCTGGTTCACGGTGTCTGGTTCACGGCATCTCCTGATCACGGTGTCTGCTTGTTCACGATGTCTCATGGTCACAGTGTCTGCTTATTCATGGTGTCTCATGGTCATGGTGTCTGCTTGTTCATGGTGTCTCATGGTCATTGTGTCTGCTTGTTCACAGTGTCTCATGGTTATGGTGTCTGCTTGTTCACGGTGTCTCATGGTTACGATGTCTGCTTGTTCACGGTGTCTCATGGCCACCGTGTCTCAGACTTAGGCAAATATTTGTATTCATACTTAAGGAGTGATATTTATGGAATGGATTAAAATTAATCATTTGTCATAGAAATCATTATAAAGTAAATAAAAAGATAGTGTACAATAACCAAGATGAGTGTATAGCACTTAAGAGCTTTGGATAACTTTTACTAAACAACTATACATTTTATGTGAGATAGATTACATAGAGTTAACAAGGTTTATAGACTGAATAGGATTTGTGATCATTAAAACATGATTAATACATGAGGAGTCCAACATTTTCCTTTTAGATTTTTCCTCTCTGATGTTATAATTATCATTTGATGTTTCACACATACATTGTATATAACTTAGTTATTTATATTTATATTGCTGGTGTTGTTGGATATTATGGTATTTGGTGATGAATTATTATAACAAGTTTTTATAGTCTAAGATCTTCCTTGTATTTTTATTCCATCTTGGTGCTAGTCGCCAACCCCTGGCTTATTGGAGGTGTACTTGGGGAAACACACCCGACTTACCGCTAGCCTAGGTGGGACCTCGATGGATTAGGTCATGTGAGTATGCACTTAAAAATTCTATCAATCATGGATATAAAAATATCTATTTTCGATCTACCCACTATTGTTAGAAGTCCCAAATATTTTTCTTGCTTATCAACCTACTACATTTCAGTAATAGAGCAATCCCCCATCTTTCTGGTGGCACTGCCTTACTAAAAGAAACTTTAATTTTTTTAAAATTAATTTTTATTTATCTAGATGACTTCTTGTATTTTTAATAATTTTAAAAATAGAATGATATTCCTCTTAAGTAACTATTGTAAACAGAAGGCTATCATCTACAAATATAATCAAGTTACAGATGAACCCTTTTTAATAGCCTTAGCCCAGTGAATGAACCCCTAACTATAGTGTCAAGTAACAACTTGGAAAATATATCAACCAAAAAAATGAAATGATAAGGGTAAACATGATCACCCTGTTGAATCCCCCAAGAAGGTGAAATAACATAAAAAAATACCCCATTGAAACAAATATGATAAGAAAAAAAATAAACACATATTAGAATAATGTTAATCCATATTTTATCAAATCCCATTTTCTTGAGAACTCTACCAAGAAAGTGTCATTCCATATGATCATAAGCCTTTATCATATCATGATTATAAGAAATCACTCCATTTTTTGAGGTAAAACTAATTATAATAATATGAAAACTTTCATGAGTAATAATTTCTTTATTTTTGATAAGTCTAGATAGTACAAAGATAGATTGTTACTCAATGATTACTGGGGATACATTTTTTTTCATCCTATTAACAACAGTATTTGAAAATATTTTGTATATCAAATTAAAAAGGATAATAGGATTGAAATTAGTTATATAGTACAGTTGAATAATTTTGAGAATAAAATCAATTAAAGTTGAATTAAAAGGATCAATATGAGTTGTAACTGACAAAAAAAATTCAGAGGACTAACAACCTCTAAACCCACAATATGCCAAAACCATTGGTAGAACACTACATGAAAACCATCACCACCAGGGGCCTTAGTAGGATGATTTTTCATGAGAAATAATAAATTTCATTCTTCTAGAAATATCTTAAAATTGAATCATTAATATTAGAGTAAATAATGGGATCAATTCAATTGAACACATCATCACACTCTATAGAAGGCTCTAATCAGAAGAGATCATGAAAGGACTTGAAAATCAAACCCCTTAAGCCTTATTAATCATCATCACGATCCTAATTATTATTTTTAAGACTCTAATTTTTCCCTCTACCATAAATAGGTCTATTGGTGAAAAAAAACTATAGTTTTTATTACCGTCCTTGATATTTCAACTGATGTGTTAACTTAGTATAATCCATTATGATATTACTAAGTACATATAATGGGTTTTCAACCCCCTTAGACTATTTTACGTGTAAGGGTAATTGACATACATGAATTTAATAGTTTAATTATGGATAATTTAAACTTTAAAAGGTATTATAGTATATTATATAGTGAGAATTGTAATAAACATTGCAACATGAATTACAATGGAGCTATAAAAAGTATTGTACCATACACTATAAGAGTAAGCTTACTTTTTATATTTCTTTTAAAAAAACAAAAAATATTTTCTTTAGATCACTCTAAAGTTGGACTCTAGGACAGATCACATTTGAATCATCCCCCAATCAATTTTTTAGACCACTCTCAAGTAAGATTCTAGATCATGAAGGGCCTTGAGAGCATCCTCAAGTGGACCCAATCTTAATTTGAATAGTCAGGTCCTCTAGGTTATTCCTAAAAAATTAATAACCTATGTGATATACTCAAGGGGACTAAATTGAAATAGATATTGTTGGGGGTATTTGAGTCAACCCTAAAATATTTATTTTACAAACAATCCCTAAAAAATGTATAGTCTTTAGGACACCCTCAAATGTAAGGCCTTTGGGATATCCCTCAAATCTCAAGGTCTTCAAGATAATATTAAATTTAAAGTTTTTAGATCGCTCCTATAATGTTAAAGGTCTGTTGGTCATCACTCAAATGTAAAAATTTTGCGCCATCTATCAAATGTTAAGACTATCACGCTTCCCTAAAATATAATGTTTTCAAGTCATTTTTGTGATGTTAAAAGCTTTCAAATCTGCCCTTAAATCTTTTTAAGAAAAGTTAAGAAGATTAAATTTTATGGTATAATGGTTGATCTAAATAATATTTTAAATATATTTTTAGTTGACTTATTGGTAATGAATTTATGGTTCTCTATTAAACGACCCCATCTTATGATAAGGATGCATCAAATAAATTAGACATATGTATTTTTTAGATATTTTATGGATATTTTGAATCCATAAAATACTTAATTGAATCCTTAAATAAATCTAAAACATTTTTTACAATTATTAAATCAATAGTTGATTTTTTAATGATCAAAAGATAAAAAATACCAAAACAATTTTCAAAATACCAAATAAATTATTAGAGTAGATAAACATGCATTCACAAGAGCAACACAAAATACAATATATAAAATTTTTAGTATGAAGAACAATATAGAATAAAGTTAAGTTTTTTATTATTGAAAATATCCATTTGAAGTAGATATGAAATCAAAATATTAACTTATAAGAGTATGTACCAAAATCCAAATAAAAGAATATTAATGATGATGCTTAATTTATATTTGATTTTCATTTAAAATATGATCAATTTTACCCTTGATCTTAGTATTTTGAGAGTATTTTAATGAAATACATGATAATTGATAGAATTTGAATTTTTAAATAAAGGAAGCATAAATTTAGAATCATTTGGATCTGGATAGAAGAAAAATAAGAAAATAAAAAAGTGAAGAGATACACACTATATACCTTTATATTCACATGTTGTGTATAGAGGAGAAAAAATAGCCATACCTGAGGAGACCACACATCAACGACCAATCCTAAACTATATTCCATGTGGATAGTGGAGGAACTTCATGAACCTAACCTACCACTATGTGAATGGTGTATGATGTAGACACTACACACCATGTGGGTGGCAGTGGAAACATAGTATACTACCTACCTCACCAACCACCAATGGTAAAACATGAAAATTTGATGATTTATTGAATGAAAATATGTAAAAAGTGTTTATTAACTAACTACATACCATGTAATTATATAAATGTCATGTAGTTACAAAGTTCTATAAATATAGTTCATGGATAGTTTGACTTGGAGAAGGGAAAACTAGAGAGACTGCCAATTTCTATTTATTCAGTCTTGATTTGTTTTTAGCATATTTTTATTTTATATTTTATTTAATTTTATATATTTATTCCACCTTAAATCAAAAGCACTTATCCCCATGTGAAGAAGTGAGTCCATAATCATATTATTTGTGACTTAAATAACCATGAGAAACTAATAAATTAAACAGGGGGTTATGAAATTGTGGTTTATTTGAATAAATGATTTCCACACTGTCACGACCCGTCCTCGGGGCCCGAGCCGTGACTACCCCAAGCCCGCCTTCCATAGGCCAGGGGCTGGCGACTAGCACCAAGGCGTAAAATCCCAGTAAACAGGGAAGGCATTGCCTTTATAAGTAACAACCACACAGAGTCAGCAAGCGGAAAGTAAAGTGCAGAAAAGTAAAGGGGGCCGGAAATACAAGCCCAACTGTAAAGTACAACTAAAAAGTAAAGTACATCAACTGAAGGAAAGACGGCGGCCTCGTGTCGTCCACTGGCAATCCCACCTGAAGGGTGGGTACAGATAGCCTCCAGGCTCCTCGGGTCCCACGTCCGCTCCGAGCACGTCCCGCCCAGTGGTCCACCTCCAGGTACCGTCCTGCTCCACGCCCCAACCGTGATCAGCGCTGTCCGTCGTCTGCAACCAACACAACAAGGTGCGGGCATAGCCCGTGCAGGGGTGAGTACAAGCTACTCAGTAAGGACCCCGAGACCCCCGAAGGTCTCCCGAAATCCACAAAGGATATAGCACAAAGAAAGATGCAATCACGAAGTAACATCTGACTCGACTTAGGTATATGCCCATACATATACCTAAGTCCCCACTTCTAGCTCTGCTCACGAGCTCAAGAACAACTCAATCCACATAGGAAAGCAAGACTCAAATCCACAAAGGAGAGTAAACAGTAAATCCACAAAGGATAGTTCAACACAATCCACAAAGGAGAGTAACATAAGATTCAGCTCAACCAGGTATACTTTTTCAGATGACGTCAAAGATGATCACTGATCCATCTAAGTCGTCGGACCCACAAAGGATCGATAGGTACTAACCCCCACAAAAGACCCACACAGGATCGGGCTCACACAGAACCTGTAGGCAGTGGCTCACACAGAACCGGTAGTAAGGACCCACACAGGATCGGGCTCACACAGAACCTGTAGGCAGAGGCTCACACAGAACCGGTAGCACTGATCCACGTAGGATCGCTGAGTGCAGTAGTCGACGCAGTCCACGGAGGATCTCTGCTCTGTCGTCGCCGCAGTCCACGAAAGATCTCTGCTCTGCCGTCGTCGCAGTCCACGGAGGATCTCTGCTCTGCCGTCGTCGCAGTCCACGGAGGATCTCTGCTCTGTCGTCGAAGTCACAGCCAGCGCTAGGGTTCCCGCACAAAGCGAGCTCGTTTAGGAGGGTCCGCTCCACGAGCCGAGAGGCTGATACATCAACTGACACGTAGTCCGAAGTTGATGTATCCAAAAGTTCCGTATCGACAACAGGATCTCAACGCGACAGACGGCGCGTCAATCGGACGCCCGGTCTGAGAGTTATTGGCATTTTCGTCCCAGGGGCCCGGTTGGTTTTTAGGGAAAAACCAACCCGACCGTACTCCGCCTGTATCCGATCCTCGGGCGGAGTATGCCAAAAGTTCCGTCTCACTTAGAGGAATCTACCACAGCTGACGGTACGTCGATCGGACGTCCGTAGCTCACGTTATGAGCGTTTCCGCTCCGAGGGCCCGGTTGGTTTCGTGTACGAACCAACCCGGCCGAACCCAAAGTCTTCCGAAACCTTGAGTATAATATACCGAAACGACCGTCTCGATCCAAGGATCGCGTAGCCGCTGACGGTTCGTCAATCGGAGGTCCCAGGCCCAAGATATGGGCGAAAGACCGAAGAGGGCCCGAAACGGGGGTTCTGGGCCCGGGGCGACCCGGCCCGAACCCCCCCTGGGGTCGGCCGAACCGGGTCGGCCCGAACCGGGTCGGCCCGACCCGGACCGAACCGGATCGGCCGGGTCCGGTCCGGCCTGGGCGCGGCCCGGCCGACCGGACCGGCCGGCTCGGCTTCGGCCGAGCGGCCGAAGGGAGCTGCCGCGGGTTTGACCCGCGGCTTTGAGAAAACGCGGCCCCCGCGGGGGGCCGCCTGTCACGCGGACGCGGCCGGGCCGCCGCGTCCGTTCCCGGTTCCGCGCGGCCGCGGAACCGGCCGCCGCCGCCGCGGCTTCAGCCGCGGCGGAAGTTCTCCACGGCGGCGCGCCGGGCGCCGCCGCCTCCGGTCGCCGGCGCCGCCGCGCCGGCGACCCGCGCCGCCGCCGCCTTCCGCGGGCCGCCGGAGTTGCTCAGGTGGTCCGTTTTGCCTCCCGTCTGCGCCGTTGCTCCTCCCGGAGGCCGATCTTCACTGCGGGATCAACGGATCGCCCTTGCCGCACGGTTCGTCGTCGTCCGCCAAATCCGCACAACAAAAGATCGGCGGAGGGTTGCCGGGTCTTGTTCGTTAGATCCGCACCCTCCGCGTTAGTCATAAACAACGGGAGGAAAAGAAAATAATCAACAACAATTTTAATTAAATTAAAATTGTTCGGAGATCAGGTTCTTTATTTTAAAAGAAATAAAGTCACGGGAAAGGAAAATCAAGAAAATAAATCCCTACCTCGCAGCTGTCGTTGCCGAACGGGGGATCGTCGCGGGATTGCTCGTCGCGGAAGAAGGGGGGATCGTCGCGTCGTCGCGGTATCCGGCGTCGCGTCGCCAATCTCCGGATCAAGATCAAACAGATTTAATTATTTTAAATCCGTTGATATTGAAATTAAAAAGGGAGAAGAAAAGATCCAATTCTCACCTTAGTTGCCGAACGAGGATCGGCCGCGGAAGAAGAGGCGTCGCCGAAGAACGTCGTGGGTAAAGCTCGTCGACGTCGCAGATCTCGGCGTGCGTCGTCGAATTCCGGTCGCCGGCGTTCTTCGCGTTCTTCGCGTTCTTCGCGTTCTTCGCGGGGAGAGTGGAGGTTCAGAGGAATTGCACAACGATAGCAATCCTCCCAAATAGACAAGTTGTCTATTTTATTATTTTGCCAACAAACGCAAAACGCGTAAGTAACGACCCATTTAATTCGTTGAATTAATTCAACGAATAAAACAGCCCATTTAATTCACGAAATAAACCGCCCAATTAAATGGTCTGTTAAGAAATTAAAGAAAACGCGTCGGTTGACTTTTCAGTTACTTTGACGGGTTTTCGCGGGTGCGTTACTTAGAGAAAGAAACGGCGGGGCTCGTGCGGGCCCCACCTCACAAATATCCTACCAAGGGGGTAGGATATTTCTGGATAGCATCCTATCCAGTTCAACTCAGTTCAAGCCGCCTTTAAGTGACTTCAAGTGGCTTCCAAGCAGCTTAAGTGAAATAAAATAAAGTTGTCGCACAAACTTTATTTTATTCTGACTTAAAGCCGCAAAATTTAAAAACCACGTCTGAGCAAACGCAACTCCGGAAGAGGCGTTTCTAAGCAAATACCGGCGCTGCGATTTCATCGGTGCCCTCAGAATTCGATTCCGGGCACCGGTCCAAAAGATAGAAAAACCCGCTCGTCCGTTCACTGAACGTACCCGAGCCAAACTTCGGAAATTGATTCCGGGCACACCGGGCCTCGGAATCAGGTGCCGTCTGAAGCTGCGCTCTTGTAAAATTCCAAAGAAAATTAAGAAAAAAATTTCCTTGAAATTTGCGGGTCTTTACATTACTCCCACCTCAGGGCTTTACGTCCCCGTAAAGATACATCAAAAACTAGGGGAACAAATGGGGGTACTGAGCACGCATCTGAGCCTCCCGCTCCCAAGTGCTCTCCTGGAGGTTCCCATGCTGCCATCTGACGCGCACAAGAGGAATCGACCGCCCACGTAGGACCCACTCCTGTCGATCCTCGATCTCCACTGGGACCTCCGCAAAAGTCGCCCCATCGTCCACGTCCAGCTCCCCAAAGTCGATGATGTGCGTCGGGTCGTGCACGTATCTCCTCAGCTGAGACACGTGGAAGACGTCGTGCACCCGGTGCAACTGAGGTGGTAGAGCCAGGCGATAAGCCACCTCTCCTATCCTGCTGAGGACCTGGAAAGGCCCGATGAAGCGTGGAGACAACTTGCCGCCTCGGCCAAATCTCCGTAAACCACGTCGAGGTGAGACACGCAAAAAGACGTGGTCGCCATCCTCGAACTCTAGTGGCCTCCGCCTCCTGTCAGCATATGACTTCTGCCGGCTCTGAGCTGTCCTCATCCTCTCCTGGATGATCTGGACCTTCTCTGTCGTGGCTCGGACCATCTCTGGTCCCACGAGTGCTGACTCCCCAGGGTCTGTCCAGCACAACGGTGATCTGCAGGGTCTGCCGTACAACGCCTCGTATGGTGCCATCCCGATGGTGGAGTGGTAGATGTTGTTGTACGCGAACTCCACCAAGGGTAGGTGGTCCTCCCAGCTGCGACCAAAGTCAAGAACACATGCACGGAGCATGTCCTCGAGTGTCTGTATGGTCCTCTCCGTCTGACCATCCGTCTGAGGGTGGAAGGCTGTGCTCAGATGGAGCCGCGTCCCGAACGCCTCCTGCAACCCCTTCCAAAGCCGGGAAGTGAAACGAGCATCTCGATCGGAGACGATAGACGATGGCACACCGTGAAGCCGTACGATCTCCTGGACGTAAAGACGTTCCAAGCTCTCCACTGAGCCCTGCTCTCTGATGGGTAAGAAGTGTGCCGACTTGGTAAGTCGGTCGACAATCACCCAAATGGAGTCGTGACCTCTGGAAGTGCGTGGAAGTCCAGTCACGAAGTCCATAGATATGCCATCCCACTTCCACTCCGGGACCTCCAAGGGCTGTACCAAGCCTGCTGGTACCTGATGCTCTGCCTTCACCTGCTGGCAGGTGAGGCATCGAGAAACGAACTCTGCCACAGCTTTCTTCATGCCTGGCCACCAGTGCTGTCGCCTGAGATCCTGGTACATCTTCGCCACTCCAGGATGTACCGCCAAGGGAGAAGTGTGAAACTCTCTCAGCACCTCCTCTCGTAAAGTGACTGGTACGAAGGTACGTCCTCTGAAAAGGATGTCGTGCTCTGCTCCAAGGGAGAAGCCATCAGGTGCCTGACCTGAAGATATCAGTGCACGCCGGGTCTCACAGTCAGCGTCCCCATGCTGAGCCTCTCTGACCCGCTGTAGAAGTGGAGGAGAGACTGTGAGTGACTGAAGAAAGGCTGCTCCATCTCTATTCACAAAGGATATCTGTAAGGAGGCTAGCTGCTCCGTCGCCCCCTCAAGTAGCTGAATGCCCGTCCTCCTGCTGAGGGCATCGGCTACCACGTTCCCCTTCCCAGGAGTATAGACTATCTCAAAGTCATAGTCCTGGAGGAACTCAAGCCATCTCCGCTGTCTCAGGTTCAGGTCCTTCTGAGAGAAGATATACCTGAGACTCTGGTGGTCAGAAAAGACTGTGAAGCGCTCGCCCATCAGATAGTGCCGCCAAGTCTTCAGAGTGAAGACCACTGCTGCTAACTCCAGGTCATGAGTGGCGTAGTTCTGCTCATGCAGCCTCAACTGATGTGATCCGTAGGCGATCACGGCCCGCTCCTGCATCAGGACGCACCCGAGTCCAGTCCCTGATGCATCGCAGTAAACTACGTACCCAACTCCCTCCTCAGGCAACCTCAAGATAGGTGCGCTGGTCAATCTCTGTCTCAGCTCCTGGAAGCTCTGCTGACATCTGTCTGACCACACGAAGGGTTTCCCCTTCTTCGTCAAAGCTGAGAGTGGTGCCGCAACTCTGGAGAAGTCTGGCACGAATATCCGATAGTATCCGGCTAGGCCCAAGAAGCTCCGCACCTCCGTCACGCTCCTGGGTGGCTCCCAAGCTAGCACTGCCTCGATCTTCGCGGGATCCACTGCAACTCCCGCCTCAGAAATGACATGCCCCAAGAAATGGACCTCACGTAACCAGAACTGGCATTTTGAGAGCTTGCCATAAAGCTGGTGCTCTCGGAGTGTGTCTAGCACAACTCGCAGGTGGTAGGCATGCTCCTCCTCAGTCATCGAGTATACCAAAATGTCATCAATGAAGACAACGACAAATCGGTCGAGGTATGGCTGGAAGATCCTGTTCATGAGGCTCATGAACACTGCTGGAGAATTGGTTATGCCGAACGGCATAACCAAGAACTCATAATGGCCATACCGACACCTGAAGGCCGTCTTCTGCACGTCCTCATCTCGAACTCTGAGCTGATGATAGCCTGACCGGAGGTCTATCTTTGAGAACCACCGCGCTCCCTTGAGCTGATCGAAGAGGTCATCAATCCGTGGCAGCGGATACTTGTTCCTCACTGTCACCTGGTTCAGGCGACGATAGTCGACACATAGTCGCAAGCTCCCGTCCGCCTTCTTGGCGAACAAAATCGGGGAAGCCCAGGGTGAAACACTGGGTCAGATAAACCCCTTGCTCTGCAAGTCCTCCAACTATACCCGCAGCTCCCGAAGCTCGGCGGGGGCCATCCGATATGCTGGAGTAGATATCGGGGCTGTCCCGGGGTACAAGTCGATGTAAAAGTCTACCTCTCTACGAGGAGGTAGCCCTGGAACGTCGTCGGGAAAGACGTCCACGTACTGGTCCACCACTGCAGGAAAAGCCGGACTCCGCACGTCCACTGCTCCTAGGATGAGGCTAGCCAACTGATGAGAGATGGGCTGCACTCTCCTCCGCGGAAGTCCATCCTGTGCTGCAAAGGTTCCCTTCTCGCCGGTGAAGGTAAACCTGCTCCCGTCGGTGCGAACACATCGCACCTTGCGCCTAAAACAGTCGATCTGGGCATGAACCGTGGATAGCCAATCCATGCCCAAGATGACGTCGTAAGGCCTCGACGTCGCTACAAGGAGATCCCAGCCGAAGATCTCGCCTCCTAGAGTAAGCTCACACTGCCGGCACCAGTGCGTAATCGTCGAGTCTGCTCCCGTAGGAGTCTCTAGCCGTAAGGATCGAGCCAACGGCTCAGTCGGAATCTCCGAGCTCCGAACAAGGGCAGAGGCTATGAAAGAGTGACTCGCTCCTGTGTCTATAAGTACTGCAGCAAGGGTGGAATAGACACAGATCGTACCTCGAATCATCTCTGGCATGTCGGGGTCGTAGGCCTCCACTGCCTGGATCTGGGCCTGCCCCTGCCCACCAGCTCCCTGTGGTCGAGGTGGCCCTCCTGGTGGTGGTGGGGGTAGAGCCTGGAAGCGTCGCCCACCACCCGTTGCTCGGCCAGTTCCTCTGCCTCATCCGCCTCCTCCCTGCGGACCGCCACGGTCGACCCTCTGCCTCTGCCTGGGTGGCCCCTCCACCGTCTGCTGCTCCTCTGATCGGCGAGTCGGGCAGTCACGAGCCATGTGACCCTGCCCGCCGCAGGTGTAGCACAACCTGCCTCTCGGAAGGCTGACACTCCGCTGTGTGCCCTGCACTGCTGAGCCAGTGTCCCGGGGTCGCCTGCCGGAAGGTCTGGTCCGCCTGGAACCCTGGGTCATCCGTCGGCTACCTGCTGCCGAAGACTCAGCTACCTGCCGCCCTGCGCTAGGTCTCGCCGCTGAAGAAGGCTCTGCCAGGAAGCTCTCGATCAGGAGGGCTCGCTCCAGCACTCCCGCCTGGGTCGGAATGCTGAGGGAGATCAGCGACGCCCGAATCTCCTGTCGCAAGCCCTGCTCGAAGGTCCGGGCCCGGAAGAAGGGGTCCCGTACCATGTCGGTCGAGTAGCGAGATAGGTCCGTGAACCTCGCCGCGTACTGAGCGACCGTCATGCTGCCCTGGCGTAGCTGGAGAAGCTCCTGGATGCGCACCGCTCGGAGGGTGGCCGGGACGAACTCAGAGCGGAAGAGGCTCTCGAAGTCCGTCCAGAGCAAGGATGTCTCATCGTGAACCTGGAGCATCAGGCTCCACCATCGTCCTGCCGCCGCCTGCAGGAGGCTCGCTGCGAGAATCACCATGAGATCCGCTGGTGTCCTCACTAGCCGAAAGATCCGTACCACCGCCTCTAGCCAGTCCTCGGCGGCCTGGGGGTCCGCCTCACCACGAAACCTGGGCGGTCGCTGGCTCTGAAACTCATGCAGTGCCCTGAGGCGACGTGCATCGTCAGCGTCTGGTACTGGTAGCATCGGTGGCTCGGCGGGTAAAGCTACCGCCGGTGCCACTGCTGGCAAAGGGCCCTGCACCGAGGCCTCGTCGCTCGGTGGGCTGCCGTCGCGCCCTACACTCGGAACCCTAGCTGGCTGTCGTCGCGGGGCCATCCTGAAAAGGAGAACAAGAGCACCACAGTCAGAACAGTATACCTGGTGAGCTGGCACAAGTAATCACAAGGAAAACTTGAGACTTTCATGAAGCAGATCAGTATACCCGGTGAGCTGACACAAGTAACCACAAAGAAGACTTGAAACACACACGCAATCAATGTTTTCATGCATTAAGTCGGAAATCAGGAGTCAGGGTCCTGGTGTATGGATACGTCGGCCGCCGCACCAACACTGGGCTCCCTGAACTGATAACCACACTCAATACACTAAACACTATTGCTTCATATAGAAAGAAAGGACGATCAGAGTCTGCGGTAGAACCGACCACCTCTGATACCAATTTGTCACGACCCGTCCTCGGGGCCCGAGCCGTGACTACCCCAAGCCCGCCTTCCATAGGCCAGGGGCTGGCGACTAGCACCAAGGCGTAAAATCCCAGTAAACAGGGAAGGAATTGCCTTTATAAGTAACAACCACACAGAGTCAGCAAGAGGAAAGTAAAGTGAAGAAAAGTAAAGGGGGCCGGAAATACAAGCCCAACTGTAAAGTACAACTAAAAAGTAAAGTACAGCAACTGAAGGAAAGACGGCGGCCTCATGTCGTCCACTGGCAATCCCACCTGAAGGGTGGGTACAGATAGCCTCCAGGCTCCTCGGGTCCCACGTCCGCTCCGAGCACGTCCCGCCCAGTGGTCCACCTCCAGGTACCGTCCTGCTCCACGCCCCAACCGTGATCAGCGCTGTCCGTCGTCTGCAACCAACACAACAAGGTGCGGGCATAGCCCGTGCAGGGGTGAGTACAAGCTACTCAGTAAGGACCCCGAGACCCCCGAAGGTCTCCCGAAATCCACAAAGGATATAGCACAAAGAAAGATGCAATCACGAAGTAACATCTGACTCGACTTAGGTATATGCCCATACATATACCTAAGTCCCCACTTCTAGCTCTGCTCACGAGCTCAAGAACAACTCAATCCACATAGGAAAGCAAGACTCAAATCCACAAAGGAGAGTAAACAGTAAATCCACAAAGGATAGTTCAACACAATCCACAAAGGAGAGTAACATAAGATTCAGCTCAACCAGGTATACTTTTTCAGATGACGTCAAAGATGATCACTGATCCATCTAAGTCGTCGGACCCACGAAGGATCGATAGGTACTAACCCCCGCAAAAGACCCACACAGGATCGGGCTCACACAGAACCTGTAGGCAGTGGCTCACACAGAACCGGTAGTAAGGACCCACATAGGATCGGGCTCACACAGAACCTGTAGGCAGAGGCTCACACAGAACCGGTAGCACTGATCCACGTAGGATCGCTGAGTGCAGTAGTCGACGCAGTCCACGGAGGATCTCTGCTCTGTCGTCGCCGCAGTCCACGAAGGATCTCTGCTCTGCCGTCGTCGCAGTCCACGGAGGATCTCTGCTCTGCCGTCGTCGCAGTCCACGGAGGATCTCTGCTCTGTCGTCGAAGTCACAGCCAGCGCTAGGGTTCCCGCACAAAGCGAGCTCGTTTAGGAGGGTCCGCTCCACGAGCCGAGAGGCTGATACATCAACTGACACGTAGTCCGAAGTTGATGTATCCAAAAGTTCCGTATCGACAACAGGATCTCAACGCGACAGACGGCGCGTCAATCGGACGCCCGGTCTGAGAGTTATTGGCATTTTCGTCCGAGGGGCCCGGTTGGTTTTTAGGTCAAAACCAACCCGACCGTACTCCGCCTGTATCCGATCCTCGGGCGGAGTATGCCAAAAGTTCCGTCTCACTTAGAGGAATCTACCACAGCTGACGGTACGTCGATCGGACGTCCGTAGCTCACGTTATGAGCGTTTCCGCTCCGAGGGCCCGGTTGGTTTCGTGTACGAACCAACCCGGCCGAACCCAAAGTCTTCCGAAACCTTGAGTATAATATACCGAAACGACCGTCTCGATCCAAGGATCGCGTAGCCGCTGACGGTTCGTCAATCGGAGGTCCCAGGCCCAAGATATGGGCGAAAGACCGAAGAGGGCCCGAAACGGGGGTTCTGGGCCCGGGGCGACCCGGCCCGAACCCCCCCTGGGGTCGGCCGAACCGGGTCGGCCCGAACCGGCTCGGCCGGGTCCGGTCCGGCCTGGGCGCGGCCCGGCCGACCGGACCGGCCGGCTCGGCTTCGGCCGAGCGGCCGAAGGGAGCTGCCGCGGGTTTGACCCGCGACTTTGAGAAAACGCGGCCCCCGCGGGGGGCCGCCTGTCACGCGGACGCGGCCGGGCCGCCGCGTCCGTTCCCGGTTCCGCGCGGCCGCGGAACC
The DNA here is from genome assembly GCA_963277665.1 of Viscum album. NCBI lineage: Eukaryota > Viridiplantae > Streptophyta > Magnoliopsida > Santalales > Viscaceae > Viscum > Viscum album. The sequence goes on from OY728119.1 coordinate 82,948,040, forward strand.
GGCCGCCGCCGCCGCGGCTTCAGCCGCGGCGGAAGTTCTCCACGGCGGCGCGCCGGGCGCCGCCGCCTCCGGTCGCCGGCGCCGCCGCGCCGGCGACCCGCGCCGCCGCCGCCTTCCGCGGGCCGCCGGAGTTGCTCCGGTGGTCCGTTTTGCCTCCCTTCTGCGCCGTTGCTCCTCCCGGAGGCCGATCTTCACTGCGGGATCAACGGATCGCCCTTGCCGCACGGTTCGTCGTCGTCCGCCAAATCCGCACAACAAAAGATCGGCGGAGGGTTGCCGGGTCTTGTTCGTTAGATCCGCACCCTCCGCGTTAGTCATAAACAACGGGAGGAAAAGAAAATAATCAACAACAATTTTAATTAAATTAAAATTGTTCGGAGATCAGGTTCTTTATTTTAAAAGAAATAAAGTCACGGGAAAGGAAAATCAAGAAAATAAATCCCTACCTCGCAGCTGTCGTTGCCGAACGGGGGATCGTCGCGGGATTGCTCGTCGCGGAAGAAGGGGGGATCGTCGCGTCGTCGCGGTATCCGGCGTCGCGTCGCCAATCTCCGGATCAAGATCAAACAGATTTAATTAGTTTAAATCCATTGATATTGAAATTAAAAAGGGAGAAGAAAAGATCCAATTCTCACCTTAGTTGCCGAACGAGGATCGGCCGCGGAAGAAGAGGCGTCGCCGAAGAACGTCGTGGGTAAAGCTCGTCGACGTCGCAGATCTCGGCGTGCGTCGTCGAATTCCGGTCGCCGGCGTTCTTCGCGTTCTTCGCGTTCTTCGCGTTCTTCGCGGGGAGAGTGGAGGTTCAGAGGAATTGCACAACGATAGCAATCCTCCCAAATAGACAAGTTGTCTATTTTATTATTTTGCCAACAAACGCAAAACGCGTAAGTAACGACCCATTTAATTCGTTGAATTAATTCAACGAATAAAACAGCCCATTTAATTCACGAAATAAACCGCCCAATTAAATGGTCTGTTAAGAAATTAAAGAAAACGCGTCGGTTGACTTTTCAGTTACTTTGACGGGTTTTCGCGGGTGCGTTACTTAGCGAAAGAAACGGCGGGGCTCGTGCGGGCCCCACCTCACAAATATCCTACCAAGGGGGTAGGATATTTCTGGATAGCATCCTATCCAGTTCAACTCAGTTCAAGCCGCCTTTAAGTGACTTCAAGTGGCTTCCAAGCAGCTTAAGTGAAATAAAATAAAGTTGTCGCACAAACTTTATTTTATTCTGACTTAAAGCCGCAAAATTTAAAAACCACGTCTGAGCAAACGCAACTCCGGAAGAGGCGTTTCTAAGCAAATACCGGCGCTGCGATTTCATCGGTGCCCTCAGAATTCGATTCCGGGCACCGGTCCAAAAGATAGAAAAACCCGCTCGTCCGTTCACTGAACGTACCCGAGCCAAACTTCGGAAATTGATTTCGGGCACACCGGGCCTCGGAATCAGGTGCCGTCTGAAGCTGCGCTCTTGTAAAATTCCAAAGAAAATTAAGAAAAAAATTTCCTTGAAATTTGCGGGTCTTTACACACACTCTCTTGGATTTTTTAATTATTTTTTATTGTATTTTAATTGAATTATTTTTAAAAACCATTTCTATTTACTTAGATAAATAAAGTTTATTTAGGAATAATGAAACCGATGTTTTTCATAATATAAAAATATTTAACCATTATAATGACTGCTATCCTTTTATATAAGAGAAAAATAAAACTAGATCCTAAATTCAATTAATTTTATAAAAATGATTAATTGATACTATAATTATATTATGATTTTTTTTGGAAATTATGATCATATCTATATTCAATTCCACATGAAAAAAATGGTAATTTTAATTTGGACAAGAAAAAGTCAAATTCTTTGTTATCTACTTCCTTTCAATTCCATAACCCCTACACATTTTAAATAGTTTTTATCAAATAATTTTATTAAATTCTCATGAAAAATCATCAATCCATTAGGTAAAATAGAAACTCAAATTTAGTACACCTTTGGACTGGTGTGAGACTCACTACTGATCCATACCAATTAATCAATCACAAACAACATGATGATCTATTTTTGTTTTTTTATTATAAGATAATAATCAACTTAAAGAATAGAAATATGTTTGTACATATGATCATAGAAAATATAGAACCTCCCCTTTCCAAAACTCTATCATAAAAAAAAATGATATTTTTCAACTAAATGTGCACATCGATTACCAAGATTTACAATAAAAGAAGAAGTAAAAAAAATAAAAGACCAAACTCCCGAATCTCTTCCAAAATAAGGTCCATCATTGTATATGTATGAAAATTCCCTTAAATCATATTAATCAGAACTTGAAAATCAGACTCAAATTCCACTCTATCCCATCTATTATCCATCACCCTTCACATGTTTTATGAAACTAATAAATTAATAACCATGAACAATATAAAATTAAAAAAAATAATAACATTAGGATTTACATGGAAACCTCAAATCAGGGAGAAAAATATGGTAAAGGGAGACCAATTTTTACTATGGGACCAGAGGTTACAAGATTCCTATTATGGACACAATATAATATATTTATATGTAGAAAAAAAATAAAACCATAGAAAAAAATAACTAGTCCATACCACGGGGGCTTTTACCTTGCATCCCATGCCAGGGTTAGTGATGGGATGTTGTCTCAGCCTTTAGCCTAATTGATTTACTTCTATCAATAACTCTATAGAATTTCATGAGTCACACCATGAAAATTTTGGTCCGGTTTAAATATTAGTTGGATTACAAAATCAACAGGATTATATAGATAAAGGAAATTGTATCCATAATAATAGGATTCCAAGATTCTTAACAACACTTCACTCATGATATAATCAGTTTACGACAAACAAAATTTGAACTAATATGATTTCATAGAAAAGAATCCATGTTGATATTTATTTTAAAGAACCAACTAGGTGTGAGAATATATTTCATATTATATTGGTTTACTTAAATCCAAACACATGTTATTGAACTAAGAGTAAAATTCCCATATGTTTTATTCCTTACTTTGATAAAATGAAGAACATGAACAAGATAAATCTCATAAAAAAGACTCTATTTTTAAAAAATATACCATTCCTCCTAATCCAATAGAACCAAGTTGGTATATAGATTTTCTTTCTAAAAATATTATTTAAACTATTTACCCATGAAATAAAGGCATCACTAATAGGAGGTTGTAATGCCCCACATCATTATAGGTAGACATTTTCATAGGAAATTTGAATTTTTGGTTATGGAGTAGGAGTGATATGAGAATTGAGATTTATATTAGATTTATGGATGTTTTGACACCTCTATAGGTTTTTTCAAGTGTTGTTAGAGGTTCAAGTGGTTTCTTGAGTGATATGAGGAGAATTAGAGCATAGTTTGGGTGGTCTTACTATAAATTTTAAGCAATAGGGGGGAACTAGGTACTTTATTAGGTGGGGGAGGGTACTCAGTATTTTTTCAAGGGGGAAAGTACCCCATAGACCACTACCGACCACCTAGTGGTGGTGTATCAGGTGTCTGGTAGAGGTATGAGTACTTAGTATGTCTTGATTGGGTTCTAAATAAGTCAAAAAGGCCTTTTTATCAAGAGGGGAACAACCATATTTTTATTATTGACACCTCTCATGTTTTAGAGTGGAAAAGGGGGTTTGAGGTGTCTATTTTGGATGAATTTATTCCCTCTTCCAATCCCATGGACCCCCCTTGATGGGGTATGGTTTGTGAAGTATTTATGAATTGATTTTGAGGCATGAAATCCTTTATAACCCCATTCTTCTTCTTCCTCACTATCTTTGATTTACTATGGTTTTGGGTTAGGGATTGAGTGAAGATTCCTCTAGAATAGTGGAATTTCCCCAATCCTTTGGGATTTGGTGTGTGATGGATAGAGCGTGTCATAGAATGATGAATGCATAAATTATTATATCTTTTTCATTTAGGTATGTCACTTAATGATTTATTTGTGGGATTTGATTAAATTAGGTAAAATTGGTAACTAGGTGCTGTAAAATGGGTTTTTTAGGTGTGATAGGGGTATATCATAGAATTTATGCACATTATTGGTCATGATCTTGACATTTCTTGGTATTTTATTAAGTTTTGTATAGTTATTACTTATTGGATTAAATTATTTAATTAATTATAATTTTTTACAATTAATTTTTTTGGGAATTGTTGATGAGATATGGAATCATATCATGGTGGTATCTTGTCATGGATTGGAACGTTCTTGGTCGAGGATGGGTGGAGCATGGATTGAGGATGGTAACTCCTATATGGAGGTTGGTGGTCCTATAATACTTAAATATATGATTATTTATACAAAATTATATATGCCTAAATTATAATTTGGGTTTGAGTGAATGATAGAGGGGCCAAGATTTCCCCAGTAAAGAATTTAGGTGGCCTAATTCCTTTTATACTTAGATAAATTTATCAATTTTATGTTGAGAGATATGGAATATCCTAGACACTATATCTCTAAAGGGTGAACAATACCAGTTGGTTCATGAGAGGCCCATAATAGGTATTGAGTATTGAATGAGTTTTAGATAGCCTAGGTTGGTTCTTCCTAGAACTAGTTAGTAGTAATGAGGGGATTAGGCCCATGAATGATGAGTGATATGGGAATACATCTCATGTATGGATGAGATTACCCCCATTGGGGGTGGGTAGTAACCTTGGTGCATGTTATGAGTAGGTTAAATACTCTAAGGTTTTTATGGTGTGATGAGGAGGGTTTCCTCTAGATAATGTTTCTAAGGGCTCTCTTATCAGAGAAAATATATGGGACTTGAGTGTGGGTTTTGAGAATTTATTTGATGTATTATAATCAGATTTATAAGGTCTTGGAGTGAGTTTATCTTAGGACAATTATTGGGGCAGCAAGAATAGGCTATTGATGCAACAATTGGAAGGGGAATTAAACCCAACCCCTTGAGGAATGGTCTAGGTAGGGCCTATAGTATGTGGAGTCACCAAGGGTTGGTGAGATTGTATTGGTATTGATGTGTAAAGAATAGGTTGGGTTTGAGAAACCTAGTGGATTCCCTTATAAGAAATACGGTTATGTCGATGAGTTTGACATGTTGCACTTGTGTGATCAATTCAGGCTTTAGGGGATTAACTAATAATACTAGGTGGGTTATGAGTTGTGATTTGAGGTGTTATTATAGGTCATTAGTTTCTAGAGTTAGGTTTTGAGATGGGTATGTGATGTTTTTATGACTTGAGAAATCGAATGGGAGTTTGGTCCTAACCATGTGATCCATTAGTGTACATGTGGGATGTGATATGTTTCCATGCTTGTTTATATATGTGTGTGTATAAATATGATCCTTCATTTGATGATGATACTTTATGATAAGCCTCACCCTAAGTGAGTGGGTGATGGAATGAACCACTTAGAGTGAGACGGTATTAATCTAAGATGTGATTGTGAGACCCACCCTAAGTGGTAAGGGAGTGATCAATGTGATGTGGCATGAGACTGGATGTGAGGCATTTCTCCAAGTGATAGGATGTTGGAATAGACTAACCTAAGTGAGAGGGTATTGGTTTAGGATGTGATTGTGAGAAACATATTGATGAAAAGGGAACCAATAACTGTGTCGTGGGATGATACAAGGTATAGTTTTCACCCTAAGTGAGAGGTCATGGTACAAGAAATGGTAAGAGATGGGATTTGAGACTGGGACTTAGTACATGAACTTTCCCTAAGTGAGAGGGTAGAGATAGAGTTGTGATATGGAACCCTATCCCGAGTAGTAGGGTATGGATCCTGATTTGTGGCATGTGGTGACTGTTTATCCAATGCTGTCTAAGCCAAGTATGGTTGGGTGTTGTGGCAGTCTGGTTTGCGCATGATGGCCTAACACATTTCTTGTATGATATATTTCTATTGTTTATTTTTCATTGTTAATACACATTTATATGATGGAATATATTAATTTCACCTAGTGATAACCAACTGAGATGAATTTCTCACACTCTGTATAGGCACCCTAGTGTGCATATAGTTCTTATGTTTTGATTTTTAGGTCACCGTTTTTTAGTGGATCGGGAAGAAGTAGCTTAATAGGATTGGAGATTAGTTGGGGTGAGGCCCATAGTTATACTGGAACCACTTTTTATTTTTTAATTATTTTTTATGTTGTATATGATATCTTCCTAGTGGGTGATCGACTGGGATGTGTGATTATATGGTTGTACTATTCATTTTTTTATAACATGTGTGTATGTTTATTATTATGATTTTATTTGGCTATAATTCACATGCGTACTCTAATTATATACTGGTAATTATTTTTTGATTATTTATTAATTATTTATGTTTATTAAATCAATGGAATTGTCTTCCCAATGTGTGATTCAACCCCTTTCCACTAATCAATAAACTCTTTCATATGAGGAGGTGCATATGAGGTCATGTGACGCTCTGGATAGGGTACTTTTTGGGTGATTTTAGTTTGGGAATTAAAAATTGGTATCAAATCCTATTTTATTTTTATTACTATTTTAGAACCTTTTAGATAGATATAGGAATGTTTCAAAGCTTATGAAGGACCTTTGGATGGTGAATCATGAACACTTTTATAGTGGAAATTCTAGGTTACCAAGGTTATGTGATTGTTGTTATTGGTTTTCATTGTTATAGTTGAGATATTTATTCAAGTATGGTGTGTTTATTTGATATAAATGTTTTTAAATTTTTCTCATAGCTTAGAGTGAAAAGAGGAATGTGTACATGCATCATACTTAGCATGTAGGATTCACATTAAATTCATATGATTGTGTGTGTTTGATTTTACTAGAAAAAAGGGATCGTTTATTTGAAGTGTGAAAAATAAATTAAAATAACATTTTTAGTATAACTTGTTAGTGGAATTTTACTCAGTTGGACCATAATTGTTTTTGATGACAGGTCATGTGAATATTATCATGGGATGTTCTCTGAGTGTGGCTTAGGAGGAGTGATGTTCATGTGATGTTGGGACCTATTTAGGTTGGTATTGAGGAAGTGGTGTGGGAGAAGTCATATGGTGGATATCACACCATTAGCTATTGGAGGGTGTAAAATTTGATGCAATTATTATTTTTAATGTTGAGGGTGAAGTTATTTGTAAACCTAGTATGTGAAATGATTAGTTTTCTAGGGTTGTATACAAGTATGAGCAAGTTGGTCATGTCTAATCACTATATTCAGTAATGGTTAAAGCATAGGCCTTAGAAGTTGGGAGTTTGGGTTTAGTAGGGGAATGATAAAGATACTACTATGGTGGAGAGCATAGAATTATTCATGGATGTATAACCCTAATGTTGAAGGGACATGGATTCAGTTGAACTAGTAATGGGGTGTTTGAGGTTACACCCAGGGTATCGGTGCATGGGTAGGAAATTCTATCTAGTTCTTTGAAGAATACTGGAATTTGGAATTTTTCTTCAAAATTCATATAGAGTCAGTACCTTAGGATGATAACTTAGGATGAGATAGGGTGTGGACCGAGAGTGATTCAGATTGGGGGTACATTTATGCTTATAGGTAGAATACAATGGTGTATTTGGTTGGTTGAGGATCTGACCATAGAGTTGAACCAAGTGGATTTTTAAACTTATATTTGGGAGATTGGATTATTTTTTGATTCCTTCAGGGGTGAAGGCATCATGACTTGTATGATGTGGTGGTGTGATGATGTATGAGGCCTGGTGTTTTCATAAAAAGTAATATATTTGATACTTAACCATTATTTTTATGTGTAATTGGATGTAGTTAGGTCAAAACATCATCATGAGTACAATTCATGAGATGGTTGTTGTGTTTTGAGGATTGAACCATGTATTTATAGAGAAAGGAAGGTATATCTTATATTAGTTCTTGAATGGTGTAAACACATCCATTTAAATTCATAATTTGGAATACGAAGTGATATTATATTATGATATATGGATTTTAGGTTGATATATGTGTCCGGGTGCTTCTCAGGGATGAGAATCCTTATGGTGGGGATTTTATAATGAATCATGTTGTTATAGATCAATATTTTCATAGGAAATTTGAATTTTCAATTCTAGATCACAGGATGATTTGAGAATTAATATTTGGATTATAATTATGGGTGTTTAAACACATCTAGGAGTTCAACCATGGTTGGAGATTCAAAATGCAGATCAGGTGATTAGAGGAGATTTGGTGTTGGGTTGGGGTGGCCTTACTGTTGTTTTTAAGTAATAGGGGTCCAATGGGTACCTAACCAGGTGGTGGCAAGTACCTGATAGCCTTTCTATGGGAGAAATACCCTTTGGACCACTATATACCACCTGATGCTAGTGTACTAGGTGGATGGTAGAGGATTGGTTACTCGGTATGGCCTAAACAGGTACTTGATAGGAAATGGATGCCTTTTTAAGAGGGGAATGACCATCCTTTTATGGCCAGTCCCTCTCAAAATTTTGAGGGGAAAAGGGGGTTTGGAGAGGCCATTTTAGATGGCGCCACCTCCCTATTCCACCCTTTACATGAATTTTTTTATAAATAATTTCTATGATGATTTTGAGGTATGATCTCCTTCCACCCCTATATTCTTGTTTTTTTCTTTTTGTATTTGATTTTCTATGGTTTTTGGTTAGATATTGAGTGATTATTCCACCATAGCATGGTGGAATCATCTTGAACCATGTGGATTTAGCATGTGATGGATATATAGTGTCTTATAATGATGAACATACACCATATTCCACCATACTAGTTTAGGTTTGTCACTCGAATGATTTTGTATAGGGTTTCTAATTAAATTGGGTTAAATTGGAGAGTAACTAAGCATCATATGATGGGGTTCTGATTATAGGGGTGATGAGGGAACGTCGTGGACCTTACACATGCTGTTGGTCATGGTCTCAACATTTATCAACTGCTCAATGATTTTATGATAGTTATTCCTTATTTGATTAAACTATTTAATTAATTATAATTTTTTATAATTAATTTTTTGGGTGTTGCGGATGAGATAGGGGCTCATAACATGGTGGGATATTGGCATGTCTAGGTACATGCTTAGTTGAGGATGGGTAGAGCATGGATTGAGAATGGTAACTTTTATATGGAGGTGGATGGTCCCTATAATACTTTACCATATGCTTTTTTATGTATGATTGTGAATTATTACATGGGAATTTGGTTTTAGGTAAATGGAAGGTGGGTTTAAAGTACCATAGTGTAGAAATTAGGTGACTTAGTGCCTCCTAGGATCGAAGAAAGAGCTCCATTATTCATTTATTGATATAGAACTTACTGAAAACTACATTGCTAAGGAGGAAAAGACAATAGTTGGGTCACGAGAGGCTCAATATAGGTCTTGGGTATAGAATGTGTTATAGATAACCTAGGATGGTTCTTTCCAAGGGATAGTGAGTAGGTAGATAGGGATTAGACCTATGGGTGATGGGTGAGGCAATAGTAAATCTCATGTATAGTTGAGAGTGGCCCCCTTGAGGGTGGGTAGTAAACTTGAGTAATATGGTGAGAAGGTTAAATCCTATGAGGCTTGGTATAGTGTGATGATGATGGTTACTCAGGATAATAGTTTTGAGATCTCACTTACGGGAGAGATGATATGGGACCCAAGGCTGGGTTGTGATAATTTCTTTGATGGATTATCATTGGGTATGGGGAACCTCATGGATTCCCTTACAAATGATAAGGTTATGTTGATGAGTTTTACATTCTCTAATTATGTGATATAGTTGTGTTTGATGGGATTATCTTAGTGAGGATAGGTGGGTGATGAGTTTTTCTTTAAGGTGGTAGGCTAGGTTGTAAGTAACTTTAGCTGGGTTGTGAGGTGGGTATGTGATGTGTTGATGATATGAGAGGCTGACTAATAGATAGGTCCTGTATATGTGATCCATTGGTGTGTATGTGGGACATGATATGTTTCCATGATTATTTCTATGTGAGAGTTCTCAAATTTGATCTCAAGGTTGACAATGAGACTTGATGCTAGGTTTCACCTTGAGTGAGAGGATGCTGTTATGGACCATCCTAAGTGAGAGGGTATTGGTCCAAGAAATGATTTTGAGACCCACCCTGAGTGATATGGGAGCGATCAATGTGATGTAGCATGGGGTCATATTTATGAACTCACCTTGAGTGAGAAGGTACTGGAATGGACTACCCTAAGTTAGAGGGTATTGGTATAGAATGTGATTGTGAGACCCACCCTTAGTGATAGGGATTGATCGCTATGTTGTGTCATGAGATGAGGTATAAACCTTATTAGGACCTGGTTAATATGAAAAAAGGTTTAGAGTGGGGATGAATAAACTAGTTTAAAAAAAATTAAAATAAGATAATTAAATCTCCAAGATAATTATAGCTGAAGCTATTTATCTGAGTTAATCAATTATTTATGAAATGGAAATTAAAAATAGAACATAATTATTTTTATAGTAGTTAGGATCAAAGTGATCCTACATCCACTATTTACACCCCTCTACCCCTTAAGAGGCATGGTATGCACTCATTGATTAAAATTTTGAAGGGGATTCACATCCCTATCACAACATACCATTTCTAGTGGAGGTACAACCACACAACAACACTAACTTTTAATAAGGAGTCATAACATGATTACAACACTGTCTTTTATCCCAAAGTCACAAAAAAACCTAACTTTTGAAGTAGGTATAACTCAAAATTGAATTTTTAACCCAGCAGTCACAACCCAATAGAAAGAATGATTTTAGAAGTGAAAATCATAAACCAAATATAGTTTAAGCATAGAATAAAAAGATAAAAATAATTAAGCATAGAATCAATAAAATGAGATAATTAAAGTTAATAAAAGGCAGTTAAAGCGTAACCCTAGTTCTTGAGAAAAGGATTAGATTATCTATTCAATTTAGTAAAGATTATATAGTTTTAGTTTATCCTTGATTGTCATCTAACAATTTGAAAATTGTTTACATATGATTAGAAATTTCATTCAATGGTCCAATGAAGATGAATCTGTTGTGTATTTTCATATATGTGTCTTAGTTATTCATAATTATTCCTTTATCTATAGCCTTGTTTTACTTAAAATAAATTATAAAATATCTATACAATAGTCTACAATGGTTAAAATAATTCAAAAGAATAATACTAAAGATACAAGAATTATCACCATGATCATTACATCCAATGAATCAATCATCCTCATAATGAGCTACTTTGTAGTTGATTGATTCATAAAATAATATCTATGAATGTTGAAAAACCTCAAACTATCCTCCATAATAAATTTTCAAGGTATCCCATAAAGCTCACAACTTAGTTTCCTTCCATAAAATTTGAAAATCAAAATACATTTCAAGAAACATGCAATATATATGAAAAAATATAGATAAATATAAATTCTATATTAACTACTTTAAATTCACTTTGAATATGATAATTAGATATAAACAATAATTAATAACAAAATAAATCAATTTAATAAAAAAATAAAAATATATATAGTAGATAATATACAAAACTTGTAAGGTTCATTATAGCTCATAAGGTTTGTTTTCATAAATTTCATCTTAGCTTGTAATGTTTAAACAATAAAATTGAGCGTGTAAAGTTAACTCCATGAGGTCCATCTAAGACCTTGCAATATTAAGATAAGTCTGTCGTAAGGTTGGGAAACGTATGCCATAAAGTTGAGATAGATGACTGTAAGGATGAGACAAACAACCATAAGGTGAGACATACAACCATAAGGTTGAGACAGACAACTGTAAGGTTGAACATTAGAATAAGTTAGTGATTATAGAATCCTTTATAAAAACATAATACATAGAAACCAAAAAAAATATGATTAAGTAATAAGTAACTAAGGCAGTGAGAAATTATAATTATCCAATTATACAAATAAAATTCAACATATGATTCAAAACTCAACTCATACTAATGTCTATTTTTCTCCAAAATCATTTAATAAGAAACATAACAAACACAAATAAACAATAAACAAAATAATTGACTGTCTCAACCTTATGTTAGGATTGTCCTAACTTTACAAAAAACCTATATTAAACTTAGATGTCCTAGATAATACTTACAAAGTTAACTCTACGATCTCAACTGTATTGTTGGAACCTTATGAGTTAAGTTGAAATTTATGAAAATGAACCTTACAAGCTACAATAAACATTACGAGTTCTATATATTATCTTATATATGTCTTTCATTTCTTTTTTAATTATATTTTTATAATTACATTGATTTATTTGATTCTAAATTATTGTTTATATCCATGGATCACATTCAAAGTGATTTAGAATAATTTAATATAGATTTCATATTTCTATATTTTTCCATATCTACTTCTTTTTATTGGAAAGATTTTTTGATTTTATAATTTTCTATAAAGAAACTAGGCTGCACGATTTATGGGATACATTGAAAAATTATTATAGAGGATAGTTTGTGGTTGTTCAATATTCATAAATATCATTTTATGAATTAGGAAAATCTAAAGTAGTTAATTATCATTCACTCAAAAAATTATAGGGATGATTGATTTACTAGATGCAATGATTATGGTGATAATTTTGGTATCTTTAGTATTATGATTTTTAATTATTAAAACCATTTTAGACTATCATATAATTATTGAAGACTTTATTTAACGGGGAAAAAATCTATAAAAAATGGATTAATTATGAGTAACCATGACATTAATAAAAAAATACACAACTACTGTGTCTTTTCTTAACCACTGAAAGAACTTTATGATCCTGTGTGAACAGTTTTTGAACCACTGGATGACTCTCAAGGATGAACTAAAACTATACAATCTCTACTAACTTGAAGATATGATCTGATTCATTTCTCAAAAACTAATTTATGTTTTCCTAGGGTGAGTAGACGAAGACTCAAGAGGGGGGTGGGGGTGTGAATTGAGTTTCTTTAAAACAATTTGTCTGATTTAAACTTCCCTCTAAAATCAATGTTGATTCTATCATCTTTCTTTAAGTAATTAATATAGTGGTAATATAAGAAAATAAAGATATGAGAACACAAAGATGTATAGTGGTTTAGAGAACAAAAATCCCCTAGTCCACTCCACCAACACTCTACTCCACGAGTTTGGTGATTTTACTAAAACTAGTACTTTTCCTAGGAACTGCCTGACTCTAGTGCAAACATCTTTCACTTATTACAAGGATTTTACTAGTAACCTCAAAAAATTAGTAAAAGAATCTGAAACTTCACACAACTGAGTACAAGCAGTCAAAACTCAGAGAAAAATATATGAGATATAGAAGGTTGATACATATTCAACACAAAAATTTCTCTGCAACTGACAGATGATAAGGATATTAAAAAAATCACAACATCAACTGAAAGATATTCAATAAGAATAAAGAATTCCTTCCTACTTTAAATAGAAACAGGAATAATATTATTCTTATTTGGTACATGTTGTCTTCTTCTATGTTCTTCACAAAGTGAGATAATAGTATATATATAGATTATTTTAATTCTCTCTTCAAATGTGTTGAGTAGTAGATGCGTGTGTCAAAATGATGCAACACTTTTATACACACACACTATTACATCAAGAAACCCATACAATATTTATAGAAATATATTTTCTACCCATTACAATTTTTTCTCTCATTTCACCTTTTCACCTTTCCTTTTTCATATATCCATCATGAATAAATATTCCATATGTCAGACATGTGCAATCCTTAACCTTATCCACAGAAATAAGTATATCACGATCCATTGGATCATCTATATATCTTGAAATCCATTTTCATATTTGGAGAAGTCCAAATCTATTGATATTGATGATAATAAATCATTTCACCTTTTTATATAATATTAAAATGGTAAACAAATCCTAAAATATATGAATTTCAAATACATAGAAAATAATTGATTTGTAAGGTGAAACCCACTTCGTATAGGTTCATAATAATGTATCAATAAATATAAAAATGATAAATCAAATAGAATAATCTATATTTTATTCTAATATATTTAAATCTCAAATCTATAGAAAATCATATTACTATTACTTCTAAGATTCATAGGTAACTTTCATTCATTACTTATGATCTCCTATACTCACACTTTTTTGCATAGTGTATACTATAAGAGTTCTTTTAGTGAACATGACATTGTAGTTCATGTTGCAGTATGAGGCCTAATTACAATTCACAATAGATTATGTCCAATAATAAAATGCTTCTACAATCTATAAAACCTATTTTAAATTCAACTAATACCACTAATTTAATATTGGTTGAGTACTTGTAGAATTTTATATAATTTCGAGATTGAGATAATGAGTTCAATCAAGTAATGAAAATAAGTATACTTCAATAAGTGTATTAGAACTGATTTTATTTATTCTATTATTGAGTTCTCCACTTCATCATATAGATTTTGATTTCCTAAAATCATAAAGCATATGCACATCCACCTTCGGTTCATGTTTCTATATGATGTGGATTTCATGAAGATGATATCGAATTTACTACATCATTAAAAATAAGATGAGGTCATAAAATCATTTTTTGAGTTCAGCTGATTCTGTAAGATATTTCTTTGGAGAATTCTCATATGACATAAGATAATTTTTTAGGAAGATGCATGTAATACATTTATGCTTCATAAGATAATTGCTACATAAGATAATTCCACATGAGTAAGATATTTATCTTCTAATTAATATAATTATCCTCAAGTAGCATAATATATTTCTTAGTCCATTGTTTGAGTAAGATAATTCTACTATTCTAGTAAGATAATTCAGTGATTCACATAAGATAATTTTCTCTGTCAAAAACCCACTCAACAACATGGAATCTTGACATTATAAATTTCAGTAAATTTTTAAGCCTCTTAAATGGTAGATTTAGAATTTAGTCCAGTTTACTTATATTTGGATAATTTCCATATATTTACAATGAACAAATAAACACTTAAATATTAATTTCTTATCTTGATATATTATCAAAACACAGTAGCACTCATATTTTTAAATCTGTAGAATTCTGAAAATGTTGCAAAGAGTTCGGTGATTTTTTAGAGTATCCAAATGTTTGATTCAAAATTCATCAATAAAATTTAGATATCCTTCTTATATTTCTGACCCAAAAAATTAGAATCCAATTTCAAGGTCTTTATCTTGAGTTATCATTGAAAAATAGAAGTAAAAATAATCCAGAAAACTACAGAGCTATAGAAAAATTACATAACTTTGGTGAATTCTTAGAGCATCAAAAAAATCATATCATCTTCTATTGTCGTAACACCCCAAGGATTTATAAATAAATTTAATATTGAATTCATAAAACATTTATTCTCTAAAAAAAACACCACTTTTCTATAACCTATCCATTAAACATAATTTTTCCACCTCTGTGATTTGAATTTTGAAAAACTGACATACACAGTTGCATTCAGTAAGATATTTAGAGTCTGATAAGACAAACTTAATTTTTGGTGAATTTTAACATAAATTATGAATAATAATATTAAACTTATGAATATTAAATCATATTATTATTTTATTGTCTTAAGGGTATAAGATAATGAGATATTGATTAATTTTTCAAGGTGATATAAAACGAATTATAGTTTTAAAATTGTTATTTTTCAAATAAATTCTGATTTTATTTAAAAATTAAATTAATCATATTTAAAAAATTATTTTCAAAAAATGGAGTTCATTTTTGAATTCAGAACTTTGATATTAGATTATGATTAATTTATGAGAATTTTATAAAATACTTTAGTTTTCCGTGAATAGTAAAAATACAGTTTTGAGTTTTCGGTATGATTAATGACATCATAATGATGTGATAATTAATATAAAATTCTGGTAGACTTGTGTATATTAAAATATGACATGATTTTTCCCAAGTTTCCAATACTATAGGAAAATACCATGGACAAGACCATGGTTTTGCAAATACCACTAATGAGGTGTCCTTTGAAATTAATAAAACTCCCTCTCTTTTACTATAAATACCTACTCATTACTTCATTTTATTTCATTAAAAATTAATAATCCTAGAATATATGGTAGTTTTACTTCCCTAGGAGTACTCACAATGTGTCCTCAAGTTTCCAAGATCCCAATCTTCAAGTTTTAGGAGTTACTCTACAAGGTAATGGAATCTACCACCCTTCACTTTTTCAAGCACTCCTTTTATGTTATTCTCTTTTAATTTCAATTGGATTATGTAGGGATATGTCATTACATATACCACTTACAATAAATATTATTTAATAATTAGGATTTAACCATTTCTCTCTCATAAAAATATTTTATGATTTTTTAAGTGATGCTGTTAGGCTGCTGAATTTTCGTAAGGGATTTCTCAACTTCTCTTTTCTTTTAAGTTCCTTTATTTTCTTTTTATCTCCTCAAATAACCTAATATAAAAGGTATTATAACTCCATTAATTTACATATACTATGATTTTTTTATTCTAATGTAATAATTCATCCTCATCTCTCTTTTCCCCTCCTTATATACAAAAAAAATGAAAACACCATCTGAGATGTGTTAATTTATCTCATTCAAGGACAACGGGTTTTCAATTTCTATTACCATATTCATGGATGGTCATGAAAAATTTTTTATGGTTGAAAAATAATATAATATTTGTATTATAACCTATTAAATATTCTATAACTAGTGTATATACATAATTCTAATTCATACGACAAACAACTTTGTAACAATCGAGATATCACCCAAATAATCTAAATGGTTATCAGTAATGTTCTATATAATAAATCATACTCATAAAATGTAACCAAGTGATATATATAATAATTTAAACTTATTTATGTTCATCAATAATATATAAGTTAAATTTTGGAGAATTATATCCATTCCATATAAGCTCCATTAATAATAATCAAGTAAATTGATCATGAAATCAAAGAAATGAACACTCCAGAATGATGAAATTAAATCTTATAACTTGTTAATAAGAATATAAATGAACTTAATAAAACTTTAATGAATAAAATATATGTAAATAATTTTATTAATTAGTTAATTAATGTATTTAATTTTATTATCCAAGACATTAAGGTTAAGTGTAGAATACGTTTGGACATAAGGTAAGGGTTTCTTCGTCTCACTTCCATTTTTGTGAGATATTCCATATTCACTACTATTAATCATGTATAGTGTATGTATAATGACCATTTATGTATCATATCATGAATATATTTATTTTAATGGTATTTAATATATCATTTTATGATTATTAATTTTGGGACATATGATTCGATTGATTACAAAGTGGTAAGGGATTTCTACCTGAACTTCCATTTTCATTGGGTTACTCTTATTCTCTAATTAACTCAATTAAATTATTATTTATTCACATGTAATCCTAATAAATTATGTGTGAATTTTCTATATATGTGTATCAAGGAGAACCCTACTTTCATATATGGAGAGTTATATGTTTTAAAAGGATCTTTCAAAAATTCTTCCTGAAATACAAGCCCAATTCAAGGGAATTTCTCAAATTATTACATATTTTTAAGGGAACTATATAGTATGTTTTTAGAAACCAGTATCTTTATAAAATAACTCATTTTATTTTTAAAATACCATATTACTTCACTTTTGGTTTTATACAATGTTTTTTTCCAAAATAACCCTTCTTTTCAAAGTAAAAGAGTATTTATCTCAAGAATTACTCGATGATTTTATAAGAGTATCTTCATCTATTTCAACACTCTTTTTGGTTATTATGTATTACTGGGATTAATATTTATGATATAATCTATCATATTTAATTGAATGTTTTATGATTATTTTGACTATGGATGTGCTATCTTAAAACCATTTACTAATTTACTCCGAATGGTTAGTGTTTATACTTAATGTTCAGGGAAAGTTATTTACATTTCATATTTTAGATTTAATATGAATGTATATGTTGTTTATGTTTATCCCCATTCATATGAGTAATTAATTGGACTTAGTAAGTGATTGGTGGGGCCCGCTATATCACCGCGATGCATCGATAGGTCTCATGAGACAAATTACAGTCCTGGCACGAGGCCTTGACAAAATGGTTATTTGTGGTCATGGCATGAGGAATTGATGGTATAGTTATGATGTCTGACATTATGTATTCCATAATTATTAAACTATTAATTTAAAGTTCATGTGTTTATTCAACTAGTAGACTACCCATGATTATGCTTTATTATGGAATTATTTATTCAGCTCCTATTCTTGCCATAACATGTTCTAGTTTATTTTTAAAGGCATGTGTTTTTAGTTATTCACCATGCCTAATGTTTATATTTATGATATCTTCTGCTCTATTTCTTACCCTTACTGATCATTTGAGCTTACCCCTTTCTTATGTTTCATTTTCCCAGGACATAAATAGGTATATTATGAATGACATGTAGGGATAACCTAGGAGTTATGAATATTGTCAAAGGAATTTATATATTATTTTCCTTTCAAGTTGTAATGTTGAAATTATGTATGTATCTGGGTTTCCAAATACACTAAACTATTTGTTCCTTCGAGATATATATTTCTTGTAATCATGCCAATGTAATGATTTAAGGCACCAGTTCTGGGAAACTAGGGTCAAGTATTTACAGTTGGTCTTAGATGAAGTTTAGTAGAAAACTTGGAAACTAGATTTAGAAAATATAGATTAGGGAACAAAATCCTAAGATATACTTTGAGGATAAACATACAAGAAAGTCCTAGAATTTTGGTAAGGAATAGATTATGTGGATATTTATAAAAATATATCTCTATCTAGATACTATAAGTGGATGTGGTTCTGACACAGATATACCTAGTTGTAACAACTCTAACAAGGAGTTTCGGGCTTGAACCAGGGTATCCTGGTACATGAAAACGGTCCTTACTATGCACCTAGTTTGACACTTCTGGGGGATATGTTTAGGATAATTCTCATTTTCATTATAATCCATTATAAAGGATTTAAATGTAAATTTTTTCCTCAAAGAAACCGTGTTTATGATTACGAGATTAGCTATGTATAGGATTTCAATTTATGATAAGTATTTTTCTAATTTGATATTATACATTATGATTCATAACCTAATCTAGTGTATGACCTTATTTAGAAATGGTGCCTATTCGAAGGAATGAAATTCATAATAACGTGTGTCCCATGTAAGGATTTACTTCCGATGTAAGATAATGATGTTGGATCTGGTGTTGTAACTGGTGCTGAGAAACTTATAACTATACTAGGACAATTGACTCAGGTTATGAACAATATCCTTACCCGTATAGAGCATCCAGATCCACAATGTTAAGGAGCTATGTTAGACTGCTTTATGCAACAACAACCTCTATTATTAAATGGGACTACAAACCAATTCGTAGCAGAGCAATGGATAAGTTATTTAGAGAATATATTTCTCTCTTTAGGATGTAATGAAAGAGAGAAGGTTATCATAGAAGTTTATTGTCTATCGGGAGATGAGTATCAGTGGTGGTTTTAATCCAAAACACAAAGGAGGAAGAAATAGAATAAATAGAATGAAATTATTTTAATGAAATATTCTTAGAAAAATACTTCCATTGTGAATAATAATTAGATATGGAAAGACAATTTCTGAATCTGAGGCAAAAAGAGTATGAGAATGTTGCAAAGTATGAATCTAACTCCACAAGGTTATCAAGACATGTCACGAACTACATACATAATCCAAGGATCAAGATTGATTAATTATTTTATGGGTTAAAACCAATTCTCTTAAGAGATATAGTATCCCAAAGTTTCTCATCATATGAATATATAATATCATATGCTATCAATAAGGAAAAGGAATTCTCTAAGTATTATGATTTTAAGGGAAATCAAGAGAAGAAGAGGGTTACTGAAAACTATGGAAAATGAAATAATGAAATATGGAAGAAGGGAATATTTTACCTTCCACCCTATGATAATTGTGGGAAGAGACACCCTGGTACTTTCCTAAAGGGAATGGGTGTTTGTTACAAGTGCGGAGAAAAAGGCCCCCTATCTCAGGATTGTAAGGGGAAGAAATAAGCTACCAATGTTCAATGATAAAATTTTAGGGAGAGGGTAGATTATGGAAATAATTTCCCTAAGAGTCAAGGAAACATTCCCCAAAGAAGGCCAAGGGAGCAAGACCAATTTTATGTGATCACAACTATTGATATTGAAGTCCCTAATGATGTGGTGGAAAGTACTTTAATTGTTTCCTCAAAATTACACAATGCTTTATTTGATTCTGGATCATTGCATTCTTTCATATCTTCCCAGTTTTCCAAGAAAATTAGATATTTTCAATTTTATTTAATAAGGGATTTGTCAGTAAAAACTCCTAAGGGAAGTATCATTGCAACAAAGATGTATTAGGAAACCCCCATTATGGAATATGAACATGCTTTATCTACCGATTTTATCATCATACCCATGATTTAATTTGATATAATCATTTGTATGGATTGAATTTCAAATTATGATGAGAAAATATATTACAAGAAGAAGGAAGTTACAATTTTTGAGAATGATGTAGAATCCCTTATCTTTAGAGTAGAAACATCACCATCTAATTCTTATCTAGATCCTCCCTCAGTATCTCTACTGAGTTCAATTCTTGGGGAGGATGAGAACTAGATATCTATGAGTTAGGAAAGAAATGTTCCAATCAAGGATGTACCTATTGTGCAATAATATATTGATGCTTTTTTATAGGATTTTCCTAGACATCATCCAGAGTGGGAAGTTGAGTTCTCTATTGATTTAATTCCTAGTTCAAGGCCTATATCAAAGACTCTTTATAGAATTAACTCTGTGGAATTAGTAGAACTAAAGAAAAAACTAAAGGAATTGAGCGATAAAGGATTTATTCTCCCTAGCGTCTCTTCATGGGGTTCCCCTGTTCTTTTCGTTAAGAATAAAAATGGATCTATGAGGTTGTGCATTGACTACAGGGTGATAAATGCTATAAAAATAAAGAACAAGTATCCACTACCTCGTATTGATGATTTATTTGATCAAATTCATGGAGTCCAATATTTTTCTAATATTGAACTTTGATCTGGATATCATCAGTTGTAAGTGAGGAAGGAAGATATTCCAAAGAAAACATTTTGAACTAGGTATGGGAATTACGAGTTTACAATAATGCCTTTTGGACTAACAAATGAAACCTCTGTTTTCTTGGATATAATGAATATACTTTTCAAGGAATATCTTGATGAATTTATGGTGGTATTTATTGATGATATCTTGTTATACTCTAAAAGCTATGAAGATCATGAAAATAACTTGTGCAATATTATGAAGACTCTTAGAAGAAATGAATTATATGGGAAGTTTAGCAAGTGTGAATTTTGGATTTAATCAGTTTCCTTTCTTGGACATATTGTCTATAAGTATGGAATATCTGTTGATCCTCTGAAGACAAAGGCTATTCAAGAATGGCCTACTCTAATGAACATAATAGAGGTACTTAGTTTTATTGGTTTAGAAGGTTATTATCGGCATTTCATTTATAAATTAACCAGTTTAGCCAACCCAATGACCAAGCTTACATGCAAAGGGGTTAAGTTCATATGGAAAAAATAATGTGAGGAATTTTTGAATAATTGAAGAGGAGATGAGTGAATGATCTAGTACTTACTCTACCATCAGGTAATGGTGGATTTGTGATCTATAGTGACGCATCAAAGAAAGGACTTGGTTGTTTCCTTATGGAGAATGATAGAGTTATTTACTATGCATCAAGGCAGTTAAAAATTCATGAACAGAACTATCCAACTCATGATCTTGAGTTAGCAACTGTAATATTTTCTCTAAATATATTGAGACACTATCTCTTTTGAGAAAGGTGTGATATATATATGAATCAAAATATTTTAAAATATATATTCTCATAGAAAGCACTCAACACGAGGCAAATGAGATGGATCAAACTACTTAAGGACTATGATTTTTCAATACACTACCACCCAGGGAAGGCAAATAAGGTGCCGGATGCATTAAGCAGGAAGGATCATGGAGACCTCAAAAAATGAGGATTTAAAGGGATCCTATTTTTATGGATCTAGTAAAGATGGATGTGGGAATTATCAAATAAGGTGAAACATAATTACTTTTTAAATTGGTTATCCAACTATCTTTATTAAAAAGGATTAAAAAATCTCAGCCTGATGTTGAGAACCTTCAAAAGAAAATTAATGCTGTGAAAGATGGGAAGTTGGATGAATTCGTGTGTGAAGAGGAAATTCAGAAATTTGGGAAGAGGATATGTGTTACCTCTATACCAGTGCTGGAAAGGGAGTTATTGGATGATTACCATAACTCAAATTTATCTATAAACCCTGGTAAAACTAAAATGTATATAGAATTGAAGGAACATTTTTGATGGGACAACATGAATTAGGAAATTGCTGGTTATATATCAAGATGTTTAGTCTATAAATAAGTGAAGGCTGAAAGACAACATCCTAGAGGAGTCATGCAACCTCTACCTATTCCTACATGAAAATGAGATGAAATCACCATCAATTTTGTCACTGAATTACCCAAAAATCTAAGAAATAATGATTCAATATGGGTAATTGTGGATTGACTTATGAAATCTGCACATTTTCTCACTATAAGGGAGGATTTTCCACTAGAGCACCTTACACAACTCTATATCAATGAAGTTTTAAGACTTAATGAAGCACCTTTTTCAATAGTGTTTGATCATGATCCTTGATTTATATAATTTTTTTGGAAGAGTCTTCAGAAAGACACTACCACAAAACTGGGTTTCTGCAGCGCCACACTTTATCAGCACTAAAAAAACGCTGATAAAGGGGGGGCCTTTATCAGCGCTTTTTCCTAGCACTAATAAAAGTGTATATTTCAAAAAAAAAAAATTCATAAAAAATAATAACACAAATAGAGTTAGGGTAGTACATTTAGGGTACCATAAACTCGAAATCGATTATACCAATTATTTTTAATTAATCCATATTTTTAAAAAATGTCATTAATTTTTTTTTAAAAATTATTAATTTATTTTGAAATTGATACATATTATATTTATAAATAAATTTTAAATTTGAATTCTCTTAAATTAATTATTATTAGTCCATTAATGACATATTTTTAAATGAAGACAATATTATAAAAAATATTTACTTACTTTTTTGACATGGGTATTCTATATTTATAAATAAAATTTAAATATTTGAAATTATAATTGGGAAATTAAAAGAGTTATGTTAGATAAATAAGTAGTTAAAAATAATAGGGTAGAGTTAAGGTTGTGAATTTAAAAAATAAACGGATAGAGGTTAGAGTTAGAGTTTTGTAAAAAATAAATGGGTTAAGGTATGTACATCAAAAATTTTGTGGGTATCCAACTCATTGTCATATTTATTTGCAATTCAATCATTTATAATAGAGTCTGGCCCAATGATAGTGGTCCTGTGGGGTGTCTAAGAGGTCTCGAATTCGAGTATCTCCGGCTTCATGCCTATGTGCATTGTATGTTTATTTGTAGGTTTGTAATTTGAGATCTATATTCCATCTCCTCACACCAAAGATCTGAGAGAATCTCATTAGTTGATTAGAATACAATGTCAATGGGGACATTAACTTCTCATGTTGGTGACACATTTCCCTATTACAGGACAAGGTTTCCATTATGACTGGATTTCAATTTTAAATCATTTATAAAATAAAAATCTTGAATCGGGTTTTTTTTCTTTTGTTCTTTACATTTTAATTTTTAAAATTTATTTCCGTCTTTATTTCAATTTTTCAACATCTATTTATTTTTAAAAAATATGTTTGAAGTTAGTTTACTAGTTAATTAAACTCATATTTCTTATATCATTTCTGAAATTTCTTGTGATTAAAATACATGATTATAAATTCACCGATGTGGTGTGAGATTTTTTAAAACATATTGGAAATCATATTTTTTTAAATTTTAATTTGTTTATTGATTTAAAATAATAATTTCAGTTGTTATTTGAAAATATTAAATACATACATATTTTTTTGGGGGATTTGTATTTAAAATTTCATTTGCTTAAATTTTTTGATGCTTCAGCCGTGAAATTTGTTAATTGAAATTGTGTGTGTGAATTTTACATTAATTGAATGATTTAATGTGTTGACATGATTTAATTATCAATTTCATGTTTTAAATGTTGGATTTTGTTTTGTGTGTTGGGTGTTGTTGATTCATGTTGCCTGTGATGATCCTTTAGTGTGAACATATGTCTCTGTGTGTGTATATTGTATATATGTATTTATTTATTTATAAACACACATAAAAAGAATATTTTATAAATGCATTTAAAAATGATCTTATAAATATATATTAATATACGAATAAATATATAAATATATAAATATAAATAAATAAATAAATAAATATATATATTAATATACAGATATATATATATTAATATAACTAAATATGTATATATTAATATAACTAAATATATATATATATATTAATATAACTAAATATATATATAAATAAAAAGATATATTAATAAATGAAGAGAAAAACAATATAGTGGAGTGGTAAAGGCTTAGGCGCGTAGGCAACAGGTCCCGAGTTTGAATCCTAGGGGAGGAAGGTCACGCACGGAGGTGGGGAATAATGCCTAGCGTTGTTAAAGGGGCTAGGGGTGCTGTTAAAGGTTGTTGTGGTGGCTGGGGTGTGTGGGCTATGGTGGGGGGTGGGGTGCTATTGAAGGGGGAATTCAAGTGCTGTTGAAGCCCCTCTAAAATATTTTTCTTCTTCTGTTTTTAACTTTTATCAGTGCTTAAAAAAACGATGATAAAAGTGGTCTTTTAACAGTGCTAAAAAAGTGCTGATAAATGACCCCTTTTATCAGCTCCTTTTTTAGCATTGATAAAAGGCCCCTTTTATCCGTGATTTTTTTAGCACTGATAAAAGGGGAATTTATCAGTGCTTTTCTGAGTGCTGATAAAAGGGACCGTCCTTTATCTTTGCCTTGATTAACAGTGCTTTTTTAGTGCCGTTAATTCCCTTTTCTAGCACTGATAAAGGCCATATTTTTAGTAGTGAGATTTGGATACTGAGTTTCGTTTGGGTACTTCTTATCACCATCAAATTGATGGGAAATTAGAAAGGAAAATCCAAACTTTAGAAAACATGTTGAGATCATGCTCACTTGATTTTCAAGGTATGCAAGATCAATATTTACCTTTGGTGGAGTTTTACTTTAATAATAGTTTCCATTCAAGAATTCAAATGGAACCATATGAAGCATTGTATAGAAATAGATGTCATACACCAACATGTTGGGATGAAGTCAGTGAAAGGAAGCTTATGGGTCCAGAGCTTGTGGAGGAAACAACAGCAAAGGTAAAGAATTTTCAAACCCATATCAAAGAAGCTCAAAGTAGACAAAATAATTATGCTGATAATCAAAGGAAGGATTAAGAATTTCAAGAGAGAGGTCATGTTTTCTAAAAATTATCTCCATGGAAGGGTGTTATAAGATTTAGAAAGAACGGGAAATTGAGCCCCAAGTACATAGGTCATTTTGAAATTCTGAAGGGAATTGGTGATGTGGATTATCATTTAGAAATCCCTCCTAGCCTTTCTAAGGTGCATAATCTGTTCCGGTCTCATTATTGATAAAGTACATGCCAGATCCAATGCATGCCCTCACTTATAAAGGTATAGAACTAGAACCTGAATTATCTTACTATGAAGATACTATTCGAATTCTAGACACTAAGGACCAAGTGTTGAGGAATTAGACGATACAACTGGTAAATCTACTTTGGAAAAATCATATAATTGAAGAAGTAACATGGGAGCCTAAGAATCTTATGATGAATAACTACCCAAATATTTTTGTGAGGTAACATTCTGGTAATTTCAAGGATGAAATTTTTGTAAGGGGGGAGAATGAAAAACCCCAAGGATTTATAAATAAATTTAATATTGAATTCAGAAAACACTAAGTCTTCACAAAACAACACTTTGTTATAACCTATCTAGTAAACATAATTTTCCACCTCTTTGATTTGAATTTCAAAAAACTGACATACATGGTTGCGTTCAGTAAGATATTTAGAGTCTGATAAGACAAAATTAATTTTTAGTGAATAGTAATATGAATAGTAATATGAACCTTATGAATATTAAATCATATTATTATTTTATTGTCTTAAGGTTATAAGATAATGAGATCTTGATTAATTTTTCAAGGTGATATAAAACGAATTATAGTTTTAAAATTGTTATTTTTAGAATAAATTATGATTTTATTTAAAAATTAAATTAATTTTATTTAGAAAATTATTTTCAAAAAATTGAGTTCATTTTTAAATTCATAACTTCTATAATTGGTTACACTAAATTTATGATAATTTTATAAAATACTTTAGATTTTCGTGAATAGTAAAAATATAGTTTTGAGTTTTCGGTGTGATTAATTATATCATAATTATGTAATAATTAATATAAAATGATGGTCAACTTTTGTACATTAAAATATGATATGAGATGTCCCAATTGTCCAATACCATGGGATAATACCATGGGCAAGCCCATGGTTTTGCAAATACCACTAATGAGGTGTCCTTTGAAATTAATAAAGAACTTCCTCTCTTTTACTATAAATACCCACTCATTCCTTCATTTTATTTCATTAAAAATTATTCATACTAAAATAAATGGTAGTTTTACCTCCCTAGGAGTCCTCCCAAGGTGTCCTCAATCCCCCAAGGTCCCAAACTTTAAGTTTTAGGAGTTACTCTACAGGGTAAGGGAATTTACCACCCTTCTCTTTTTCAAGCACTCTTTTTATGTTATTCTCTTTTAATTTCAATTGAATTATGTTGGGATATGTAATTTAATATCAAACTTACTGTAAATATTATGTAAGAATTATGAGAGACCCTTTTTTCTCTCATAAAAATATTTTATGAATTTTTAAGTGACACCGCTAGGCTTCTGAATTTTCATAAGGGATTTATCAACTTCTCCTTTTCTTTCAAGTTCCTTTCTTTTATTTTTCTATCCTAAAATACCCTCATCCAAAAGGTATGATAACTATATTAATTTA
Source organism: Viscum album (assembly GCA_963277665.1). Taxonomy (NCBI): domain Eukaryota; kingdom Viridiplantae; phylum Streptophyta; class Magnoliopsida; order Santalales; family Viscaceae; genus Viscum; species Viscum album. Next base: position 82,975,173 of record OY728119.1, read on the forward strand.
CATATACTATAATTTTATTATTATAATTGAATAATTCATCATCATATCTCCTTTACCCTCCTTATATAAAAAAAATGAAAACACCGTCCAAGATGTGCTAATTTATCACATTCAAGGATGACGGGTTTTCAATTTCTATTACCGTATAAATGGATGGAAATGAAACCATTTTTATGTTTTAACCTGAATATAATATGTTTACTATAACCTATTCAATATTCTAGAACCAGTTTATATACATAATACTAATTCATACGACAAACTACTTTGTAACAATTGAGATATCACCCAAATAATCTAAATGGTTATCACTAAAGTTATATCTAATAAATCATACTCATACCATGTAACCAAGTGATATAAATAAAAATTTACAATTTTTGATGTTAATAAATAATATATAAGTTCAATTCTTGAGATTTATATCCATTCCACACAAACTCTATTACTAATAATCAAGCGAACCGATCATGAAATCAAGGAAATGAACACTCAGAAACAACGAAATTCAATATTATAACTTGTAAATAAGAACAAAAATGAACTTAATAAAAATTTAATTAATCAAATATATGTAAATAAGTTTCTTAATTATTTAATTAATTAATTTAATTTGATTATCCAGGACATTAAAGTCAATTGCAGAATACGTTCGGACATAAGGTAAGGGTTTCTTCGTCTCACTTCCATTTTTGTGAGATATCCCCTATTCACTATTATTACTCATATATGGTTTATTTATACTGAACATTGATGTATAATATCATAAATATATTTATTTTCATTATATTAAATGTATCATTTTATTATTATTAATTTTGGGGCATATGATTCGATTGATTACAAAGTGATAAGGGTTTTCAACCTGAACTTCCATTTTCATTCAGGTTACTCTTATTCTATACTTACCCCAATTAAATTATTATTTATTCACATTTACTCATCATAAATTATATTTTAATTTTCTATATATGTGTACTAACCAGAATCCTACTTTCATTTATGGGGAGTTTTATGTTTTAAAAGGATCTTTCAAAAATTCTTCCCGAAATACAAGTTCGATTCAAGGAAATTTATAAAATTCTTACCTATTTTCAAGGGCACTCTATAATATATTTTTAAAAACCATTATCTTTATAAAATCACTAATTTTATTATGAAAATACCATCTTACTTTACTTATGGTTTTATACAGTGATTTTTTCAAAAGAACCCTTCTTTTCAAAGTAAAAGAGTATTTATCTCAAGAATTACTCAATGATTTTATAAGAGTATATTTATCTATTTAAACAATCTTTTTGATTATTATGTATTATTGGGATTAATATTTATGATATCATCTACAATATTTAATTTAGTGGTTTATGATTAGTTTTAATGTGGATGTTCTATCTTAAATCTGTTCACTAATTTACTCCGAATGGTTAGTGTTTATGCTTAATTTTTGGGGAAAGTTATTTACATTTCACATGTTAGTTTCAATATGAATGTATAGGTTGTTTATGTTTATCCTTGTTCATATGAGGAATGTATTGGAATTAGTAAGTGATGGTTGGGGCCTTCTATATCCCCTCGATGCAGTAGTAGGGCTCATGATACAAACTATGATCTTGGAACGAGGCCTTGACAAAATGGTTATTTATGGTATTGGCATGAGACCTTGACAGTATGGTTATGATGTCTAGAATTATGAATTACCTCATTATGAAACTAGTAATTGAAAGTTTATATGGTTATTCGACTAGTGGAATACCCATTATTATGCTTTATTATGGTATTATTTATTCATATCTTATTCCTGCCATAACATGTTCAAGTTTATTTTTAAAGGAATGTGTTTTTAGTTATTAACCATACCTAATTTTTATGTTTATGATATATTTCATTATATTTCTTACCCTTACTGAGCATTTGATCTCACCCCTTTCTTATGTTTCATTTTCCTAGGACATGAAGAGGTATATTATGAATGACATGCAAGGATAACCTAGGAGTTACAAATGTTGTCAAAGGAATTTATATATTATTTTTTCTTTCAAGTTGTAATGTTGAACTTATGTATGTATCTGGTTTTCCAAATCCACTAAACTATTCACTCCTTTGGGATACAAATTTCTTGTAATCATGCCAATGTAATGATTTAAAGCACTGGCTCTGGGCAACTGGGGCCAGGTCTTTACAATTGTAGTTTAATAAAATGCATATATTTCTATTTTATATCAATATAAACAAGTTTCATGCAATTATGATAAATTTATATTGAAATATAATTAAATAACTAAATCAACTATAATTTAATTTTTTTTGTATGACTGAACAATTGCAACAACTTAAGACGAAAAATGAGAATATCAAACGACCAATTCGATCTTCAGTATAGTTGAATAAATCCTAGATAATCTTATTATATTTATAAAAAATAGTATTTATGAAATTATGAGTACTCTAACTCTAGGTATATTCAATATATATAGAGTTAGAAAAATGGATTTACAGATTTATGATTTCCAGAATTCTTTATGCCTAAAAGAATTTATTCTAAGAAACATTCTTCAAATATAAAATGCAGGAAGTTCCGAAATCACCATAGAATTGTAGAAGAAAAAAATATAAACAATTAATAACAAGTAATAACATATATAAAAATAGTTTAAATATATAAATAGATTTAATAGATGAATAAATCAAGGTAAAAACAAATAAAACAAAGAGAGGGTGATGTAATTATCAAAACACAAATGAGAATGACAAGGATCCACTCAAAAATTCCATTATTTAAATGTTTTACATTGACTTAAACTATTTTGTTTCTTTGAGTCAATACTTAATTATATTTATCTTCTTCTTCTATGCTTAAACTATATTCAATTTATGTTTTTACCTTCCAAAAACATTCAATCTGTTGGGTTGTAACTCCAATGTTAAAAAGTTAGTGTTGGGTTATACCTTATTCAAAAGGTATTTTTTTTGGTTGTGACTTAGAGATTAAAGTTAATGTTGTAATCGAGTTTTGTCTTCATAGAAAAAGAAAGGTTATAATAGGTCTATGACTCCCCTTTAAAAGTCAGGTCATTTAGTATATACCATACCTATCAAGGAGTATAGGGGTGTGAAGAGAATACATAGGATCACTTTGATCCAACGTAATATAAAAATCATTATGTTATCCTTTTAATTTCCACTACCTAAATAATTTTTTAACTCTGATAAATAAATATGAATTTAATTATATTATATATTTCTCTTCTTTTAATTTTTTTAAACTGGTATATTCACCCACCTCTATACCTTTTTCATCTTAATTAGGATCTAAAAATTGGTATCAAATCCTAATCCTTTTGGATAGTAAGATTTATTGAGTACCTACTTATTTTAATGATCAATAACCATGTTTGTTATGTTTATAACAAGTTTAATGTTTTATGATAGTAAATCATATTATTGCAAAATTGTGAAAAATTTAGCTAAGTGTTGATATACCGTTAGTTCAAAAGATCTACCACTAGTTATACTATGCTACTGTCAGTTAAGGAATACTACCATTGGATCTATGACCAGGATGATCTACTGCCACATAAGTAGTGCTATTTTCGCTCTATTATATAGAAAGTTAAAAGGTGTTACCATTGGCATAATGCTACCGTTATGTAGAGATATTGTAAGATAGATCTACTATTGATGGAGTGATACCTCCAGAATATATCTAACACTAGATAGATCTACTATTAGGCTATGATACTACTATCATCACAATGATGCTACCATCAAGGCATCTACTGCTTGAGATGATACTGATAGTGATCTTCCACCAAAGGTTTCTGCCATCAGTTCTAGATGCTACTACCAGAGCATCTACCCCCAGTATGCTGGAATAGTTTTCTAGAATTAATTTCAAAATTAATTCTCCAATGATTAAATTAAGAAATTAAATGCATTTAGAGCCACATGGATTTAAGAATGATTATTCTTAAACAACTCCACATACACATTAAAGAAAAGGTAAATCTTTCCTGAATTAGATGATTATTATGAGGATCCTGAATATACTACTATTATATTACAATGGATAATTGGATTTTCTAAAATACTATATATTCAATAAGATCCCCCTTATGCATGAAAGGGTTAGTGGCATGGATGCATGGTGAATATGAGAAAAGAGTAAAAAGATTTAGTAAAAAAAACTGATAGAGAACAATGGATTTTCTAAACCATTTATGACACTCCATTTCACTTAAATTTCTATAAAAAATATGTGGAATATTTTCATAATGATTTTCAGAGACTCCTGGACAACCAAAGATATTAGGATTCAGCTACAAAACATTTTCTCATCTCAAATCTTTTATCTTTTTGCTTATGCATTACTTTTGATATGTGTTTAGCATTACTCGGTATATCTATAAAACACAGTCTCCTATACTAAACTAGAGATTTATTTACATTCTCTCTCAATAGTATTTATTTGTATTCCCATGAAAAACTATAGAAGATATTGTGTGTGACATGTACTTATTTTATCCCCTGAAGAACTGTGTAAAAGGATTTGTTCCTGGACAACATTGTGTGATTTTGTTTGTAAAACCTGATCCAGATTGTGGATCAGTTTATTTTATAATAAAATTCATGGTGGAAAATGATTTACAAATGAAGGGGATTAAGTCTCGGCTTGAGATCGAACCAATTGTTAAAATTTTTATTGCACTTTATTTCTTTTTTCTCTATTTTAAATCAAACCTGATTCTATGTTCTAAAATTTTAAACAAAACTTAACTCTAATAGTTAACTTAAACTAGTGTTTTATATATTATGTTTGATACAAGTACAACTATTTCAAAAGTTATATCATTTACAAAAGTATTTTAACACATCTATGATCTATCTTTTGAGAATCATTTCAAAATATCAAATTACATATTTATACTCTTTTTTTAACTAGGATATTTTAGTAAAGTTATGGATTTACATTTTAAATTGATTTTAAATATAATTTTTTATTGAAAACTCAATTCACCCCTCTTGAGTTTTCCAATGGGACCAACATTTAGCATTAGATCTTGTTTTTAAAAATATTTTTACTATAATCTACTTTTATTTAAAGATATTAAATTTCTAATTTATCTAAATTTAGTTCTTTATGGATAATTATAGATAAGAAGAAACTACCCTAATAATCCTTCTTATTTTAATGTAAATAACTATTCTCAATGGAAAATTATGATGAAAATTCATATAGAGAGCATGGGTTTGATATTTAGACTATTATTAAGGATAAATATGAATTACCTAAATCTACTAGAAGATATTGGAGTGATGCTAAAAAAAATATTATGATTGTAACTGTAAAGCTATGAATGATTTATATTGTTCCTTAGGAGATGAATAGTTTAATAGAATATAAACTTTCACTAATGCTTTTGAAATTTGGGATACATTGGCTATTTCTCATGATGGAACTACCAATGCTAATGAAATCCACTTAAATACTTACAATATTAAATATAATACATTTAGAATGAAACATGATGAACCTATTTGTGACATGTATCTTAGGTTTAATAAAATCATGAACATAATTCATTCACTTGGGAAGACCATTGATAACAAGGATCAAGTCATGAGACTTCTCATATGCCTTACAAAAAGACAGAGAGGAACATTTGTGTGAATAAGAGAGTATTGAGAAATTAGTACACTACCAATAAAAGTGATTTTTGTAAATACCATGATATACGAGGTGTAAATTATAGTGAATAGATAATAATATGATGAACTAAAGAAATTTTTAATAGCATTAAATACTTCTGATTCAACTAAAAAAGAAAATATTTAGGCTAAAAGTTTCAGTGATGATGAAACATCAAATAATGATCAAGAGATGACACATTTATCCAAACAATTTTAGAATTTATATAAAAAGAAGAAATTATTCAAGAAATCCAATTAAAAAGGAAAATATTATAACAAAGGAAACTAGAGAATATATTAAAAAGGGATGATCCTACAAATGAAGTGATCTTATATGAATGTAAAAGGAAAGGACACATCAAAGAATACTCTACCAAGATCAAGTATAAGAGGAAATATGAGAAAAAATACAAGAGATATAAAAAATATATAAAATCCACCAGGAGTTCCTAATAAGACAACTCAAGTGATTTAGACTCAAATAAGGAAGAAAATAATAATAAAGGTAATATGCATTTTATAAAAAATTGAGGTATTAAATGTTTTTTCTGAATCTTCTTATCATATTTTAAATCATTATAAGACTAAAAACAATGAATAAATATTTATAGAGATGAATTATTTGAATATCATAACATGATGAAAGACACATTTAATGAATTAAAATATAAATATAAAAGTTTTAATAAGCATCATTCTATGTTTTATCACTTTAAAACTAATCTTACAATAGATAAGGACAAAAATGATCAAATACTTAAAGAGAATAATGAGATTAAAATATCAAATGAACAATTGAAGAAGGATCTTTAGAGGTTCACTAATGGAACAAAAACATTAACCTATATGATGGGAAAACAATATTCACCCAATTATACTAAAGGAATTATATTTCAACCTGGAAAAAGAAGAATTTATAAGAATAGATTTGTCCCAAGTTCTAGTTCTACTAATACTGCTAGAAGTTCTTAGTCAACATGACTTAACAATGAGCTGGACATGTCACTTTTGGTGAAAATTCCAAAGTGAAAATTATTGGTCTCAGTCAAATTGGTAACTATAGTCCAATTTTAATTTATAAAGTTTTTTAGATGGATTAAAGTATAATATTCTTAGTATTTAACAATTATGTGATGATGATTTTCATGTTAAGTTTGAAGATAATGTTTATAATTTTTTTGATGCTAAACATGCTTTAGTTTTTACTACATTGATAAATGAAAATATTTATTCTATAGATTTAAATTATTTATTTCATATGTTTTTTTGTTTAAGTGACATTCAAAAATAATATTGGCTTTGAAATAGGAGACTAGGAAATTAAAATATTAACTCATTTAGAAATCTAAATAGGAAAGGTTTAGTTAAGGATCTACCCAAACTAGAATTTCTAATATACAAAGTATGTAATCCCTATCAAAATGGAAAGAGAAACAAAATATATTTCAAATCAAAAAATAAGTGTCAACTTCTCAACCTTTAGAGTTGGTTCACATAGAATTGTTTGGAACCTCTAGAGTTTCTACTTTATTAGGAAAAAATTATGCCTATATTATAGTTGATGACTATTCAAGATATACACGAGTATTTTCCCCTTCTCATAAAAGTGAAGCTTTATCCTATTTTTCCAAATATTCTAAATCTTTATAGTATCTAAGTGGAATTGGAATAAAAAACTTGAGAAGTTATCATGTCTATGAGGTTGAAAATCAAGAGTTTGGATCATTATGCTCACAAAAGGGTTTATAATCATAAATTTTTTTCTCCCAAGACCCCATAATATAATGGTACAGTATAAAAAATAAATAAAACACTTTAAGAAATTTCCCAGACCATACTCAATGAGTATGATTTACCAGTTTATTTTTAGGAAGAATATTTGAATATAACTTGCTATATAATTAATATATTTTTAATTATAAATATTGTAAAGAATAAACCTTATGAATTATAGAATGGAAGAAAAACAAAAGTTAATTACTTTATATTTTTTGGTTATAAAGTCTTTATACTCAATGCAAAATAGAATTTAGACAAATTTTCTTCCAAGTATAATGAAGGAATTTTCCTTGGATATTCTAAAACCATTAAATCATATAGGGTATTCAATAAAAAGAATAAAATTGAGGAAAAATATATACATGTAAAGTTTGATAAAATAGATCCACATGAGCCTAAAACATCTTTAGTAAATCTAGAAGAATTCCTTTCTAGTTTGGACATCAATACTAAACCTGGTGGCAATTCTTCTAGACCCCTGTAAAAAACTCTCCTAGTTGTGATGAAAATTCAAAGCCTGAAATTGTAGATGAAAATGAGGTATCAACCACTTCTGTTCCTAATATTATTAGGACTCATAAATATCACCCCTTAGATGTTGTTTTAGGTGGATAATATAAATGAACTCAAACTATTGATTCTATTAGAAACCAAGTTTAATATCAAGATTTCTTATCACAACTTGATCTTAAGAACATCACAAAAGTAATTATTGATGTATTATGAGAAATGAAAACACAGGAAGAGTTAAATAAGTTTGAAAGAAATAAAGTTTGGGAATTAATTGAAATAACCAAAGAATGCCTAACCATTTTCACCAAATGGGTGTTTATAAACATGGATTTTTAGTTAGGCATAATAGTTAGAAACAAAGAAAGACTGGTTTCACAAGGATATAGTCATGAAAAAGGAATTGACTATGAGGAAACCTTTTCATCAATATCTCGACTTGAATTTATTAAAATGTTGCTTGCATATGAAACACATCACAATTTCAAACTATATAAAATGGATGTAAAGTGTTCTTTCTTAAATGGATATATATTTAAGGTTGTTTTTCTTGAATAACCCATAGATTTCAAAACCCTTATTTTTCAAATCATGTTTTTAAATTTAAAAAATATTTATATGGTTTAAAAAAAGTACCTTGAGCTTGGTATGATTATTTCATATCATTATTATTTTAAAAAGGTTTTAATAAAGGAATATATGACCCTAATTTATTTATTAAAATAATTTCAAAATATATTTTAGTTTTAAAAATCTATATTGATGATATTGTATTTGGATATTCAAGAAATTATTTGTGTACTGAGTTTTTAAAAATGATGAAAAGTGAATTTAAAATGAGTTTTAGGGTGAACTTAAATTCTTTATTTGTTTTCATATTTTTCAAAATAAATATAGAATTATTTTAAATCAAATAAGGTACACTAAATATATTTTAAAACATTCAGAAATGGATAGTAATAAAGGTAGTGACACTCCCATGAGTACTAGATGTAAGCTAGATCTTAATGAAACTAGGAAACCAATTGATCAAACCAATTATAGATATGTTATTGGAAGATTTCTATACTTAACTGCTATCTAGAAATATATAATGTTTAGTGCATGTATGTGTACTCATTTTCAAGAAAATACAGAAGAGTCACATTTACTTGATATTAAAATAAATTTTAAATACCTCAAAGGAGAAACCAATTTAGGATTGTTATATTCTAAAGGAAAAGTATTTGACTTAGTGAGTTATTGAGATGTTAATTTTGGTAGTTTTAAGTTAGATAGAAAGAGAACATCTAGAACATGTCACTTTTTGGGAAAGTCTCTAGATTCATGGTGTAGTAAGAAATAGAACTATGTTTCATTATCCACTACTGATTCTAAGTACCTAGTGGTAGGCAGTTGTCATGCACAAATTATATGGATAAAACACACTTTACTATACTATAGATATCTATTTTTACATGTCCCTATAAATTTTGATAATAAAAGTGTTATAAATATATCTAAGAATTATGTATCTCATTCTAGGAAAAAACATATTGATATAAGAAATCCCTTTTTGAGAGATCATTTCAAAAAAGGTGATATGACTCTTGAATTCATAGGCACTGAACATCAGCTTGCTGACATATCTATGAATCCTTTGAATTTTGGGATATTAAGCTATATTAGAAATGAAATAGGAATTATAAAATTTAGTTAGTATTTTATCTTTATATTTATTTTGGTTCTAGTATAAAAATCACAAAGTGGTGATCTATCATTGGTGATCTACTATATGGGGATCTATTATTGGACATCCACTATTGGTGATCCACCACTGACGATCCACGGTTGGCGATCTACAGTTGGGGATCCATGGTTGGCAATCCACTATTGGTGATCTACTATTCAAGTGCTTCTGTTGTATGCTACCACTCCTATTTCTCTTATGTGATTAAAATTTTATCAATTTTATCTATTTAAATTTTAATTTAAAATCCCTAAATGATAAAATTGGATTAAAATCAGAATTTGATAACCCTCTCTCTCGCGACTCCTTTGAAACTTTCCTTCTCCTTTCTATCTTGACCTAAAACCCTATATGGGTTCCCCATTATTACTTAAAATCAGTTCAAAGATGGTGAGTGTCAAACACACTTCTATATCATCTCCTAAAGAATCACATCCCATGATGAAATCATTAGGTGAATCTATTCATTCTGATGTTGTCAAATCGAAGAACCCCCAATTCTCATTACATTTTGTCCTCATTGAAAAGGAAATAGATGATGAATGGTTAGTCTCAAGAAATTCACTTATGATGAAAGTGACCCAAGACAAAGGATGGATCAAATGGTTCTCAAGGAACAACTGACCATTTTTTCCTAGGTTGGTTCACCAGTTTTATCAGTTTGTATAGTACAATTTTAGTGAGAAGAAAGATGTTATTTGAGATGTGATTGATAGAAAAGAGATGATCTTTTCATCGAAGAAGTGTTCTAGATGCCTCAATGTTCCTAATAAAGGTATATATAAATATTTTTCAGGGATCCATTCCTAGTAATAGTGAGACATTAATGTATGAGGATGCCTTATTGAATTTAACTAGGAATACTATTGTGTGAAGGCCTTTAGCTATAGAGATTGATGGGGAGTGCAGGATTCTATTCAAATTTATAAAACATATGATTTTTCCTAAGAAGGGGGAATTTAGAACCACGAGGTACCAAGATGTGTTTTTATTATTTCTTATGAAAATGGATTCAAGGTAAATTTTTGTAGATATTTTATGGTCTATATGATCGAAATGAGTAATACCTCATCTGGATATAATTCCATGATCTACCCCAAGTTTATTTCGGTTATGTTGGAATCCAAAAGTTTAGTGCCTCAAGGTGAAGAAACAGTAATAAAATGTGGTGGATTCTATCTAATTCAGTTTACCTACAAGATAATGAAGGTTTATTGGAATCCTTGGATAAAGAAATTGGTGGCTGAAAATAATAATATTTAGGAGAGATTTAATCTAGTGCACCATCCTACTAGACCTAGATATCTTATTGACCATGGATTGGATCCATATGAGGTTTATATTACTATGATGATGAAGTTGAGATTGAAGAAGAAGAATATAGAGATATAAAAGAAGAGTCAATGTCTATTTCAGTAGAATATGGAAGTGACCTTGATGTGGTTAAAAGACCTACTCTTTCTTTTAAATAAGTGAGTCCTCTATTTTCTCTCCCTTCTAGAGAAATTCTGTTGAGAGAAGATGATGAGTCAGAAGAGGATGAAATATCTAGTAATGATTAGTTTGATAAGACTTATAAAAGTTATAAGTTGTTGAAGTTTATGATGATTAAAATAATGGTAATGGTGTTGAGGATCAATCTTTTGAAAGTCAAGCTGAATCAAGTGTCTTTGATAGTGATAAGGATGGAGCATCTACTAAGGGGGAGAAATACCTAAGATCTGCTAATCTTGGAATTGACTATTTAGAGTTAGATTAGGAGGATTATGATGATCAAGGTAGTCCACCAAATCATGGTTTACTTGTTTTTTCATTTTAGGAGAGAAAGCCTAAGGGATATTTAGTGGAGAGAATTGATCAGGCGGTATAGTTAGAGGCCTTTTCTTTAGAGATACCTACTATAGAGACCATAACTGATGATGTTGTTTTTCCTATCTAAGAGATGAATTCTACTTCTCCTCCTCTTTTCAAGTATATAAAAAGAGAGGATTTGGATGCCTTTAAGGGAATACTATTGTCTGATATTTGTGGGATTCTTAGATCTACCCCTCCTTAAGAAACCAAACTCAGTGAAGCTAATACTAGGTATTTATTCTTATTGGTCATTTATCACATCCAACTTAAGATGTTAATAAAAATTAAATAGTTTTAAATTGAGAATAAGAGGATATTAGAGTAGATGGATGTTATTTAGATCACTATGAAGGACATGAGTTCCAGCTTTACTAGGAGGGAGATCTATTTTTAGAGAGGTTGGAGTCTCTTTCTAATCTTAGAGAATCTTTTCTAGAGATCTACCTATTATAGCTCATGATTTAGTAGATAATGATTTTATCAGATCTATAGTTAGAGAGTATTTTCATGTAGTGATGGATGGTCTTTCTTTTTCTCATCAGGATGAGATTTGACAAATCAAATCACATGATGTGAATATTTATAAATTAGTGAGAGAATGTTTAAATGATGAAATAAGTGATAAAGATACTATTAATATGGAAATTAAATAATATATCTCAAGGATTTATACAAATCATGAGATTAATTTCCATTTCAAGTTTTTGGATGAAAACATAAGGCTGCCTCTTATGACCAGGGCCTTCAAGGAGTAGGTGACCCAATTGAATACTTTTGAACCTCTGTTCAAATTATTCATGGAAGAGAAGTCAGACTTCTTCAAAGAAATGGAGCATGTTGGAAGTATTATCACAAAATTTGTGGAGATGATGAATCCTTTTATTTACACTTTAAGAAAAAAAAATTAGCTCCTGAATCCATTCCCTTACCAGCCTTCACCTAGATACCTTCCTCTGTACCTTTTTCTTCCTCTCTATTTAGCACGTCCCTTTCCATTAATCCTTTTGTGTTTACTCCCACTGAAGTAATTAGACATCTATAACCTGTTGTGTTCATATAATATTCACCTATAGCTCCACCCACTTCCTCTTCTATTTTCCATGTCACTAGAAAAGGAAAGGAGATAGTGAAACCTACCTCTATTAAAGAGAAGGACGACTCTTCAGACTCTAAATAGTTTCTGATAGGTACTTTTTATTTTATAATTTATTTTCTCAATGTAACCTATTAACCTTTATATCTAATTAAAATATTATTTTATTCATCTTTCTATTTCTTATTTTATTTAATTTTCTATTTAACTTTTTGATAATCCAAAAATGGAGAGTAATTGTGTAACGACCCGAGATTTTATGAAAAATGTTCTTTTAATTTCATTAATGTCTTGTGTTGTATGCTACACCAAGATTACCTTGCGCTATACTCAACACCGTATTAGCTTGCAGTATACGCAACACTATTCTTGGATCGTGTTACACATAATTTTGATAATAGTTATTCTACGCAACATTGAGTATATATATATATATTCAATGTATAAATGAAATATGGTTGGATTCTGTTATACTAAACAATGATGTATTCTTGCACAACACGCAACCCTGACTTGTCTTGCATTACACTCAATCGCGACCTTCCTCGATAGCGCGTGTTGTACGCAATACCGGGTTTCACTAAACAACGATATATTATTATAATATTATTATGAACTAGCAGTTATGAATAGTATTAACTAAATTTTGAATTTTATAACATTATTATTCATCTTACACATTTTCTAGAACATGGTATAAGAACAAAATAATTTTTTTGGGTAAAATAAGTATTTTTCAAAAAATGCAGTTTTGCCACCTTTTGATGGCACACCAACTTTAAATATAGTTTTTGACATGTTTATAAGTTCAATTTGAAAAAATAAAATTATTCTTTGGAATCAAGAAATAAAAATTTACTTTGGATAAAATTTTCATATTATTCTGGTAACTTTCATATTTTGATGAATAGTAAAAACACGCTATATTTTAATTAAAAACAACTTTTTTCATCGCAATAATTTATATGGTTAAATTATAACATTGAATGTTTTTAAAGTATAAATAGAATATATTTTTACCATTTAATATAATGTATGTCATTATAATTGATTTTACATTAAATTCGTAGGTTAAATCAATTCAATCTTTTGCAATGTTTTAAAGAAAAACCCGTTTTCTTTCGACAACAGGATTAATTTTAATTTAATTTCTGAAAATTTTGTGTATTGAATTTGGAAAAATGGATTCCATATTTGGAATCAGTGGGTCCAAATTATGTTAATAAGCTACTTTTTATTTTTGGGAATTATGAATAGTAACTATGGTAAATTTTATTTACCATAGTTAAAGGTAAATCGGGTAATTAAGGGTAAATATAATATTATAAAATTACCCTAACACATGCCAAAATTCTATTGGATGGATAAAAGTAGACACATATAACCTAAGGGTCGGATTAGATTCATTTTATGGACTTTTTACCATGAAAATAATTTAATTATTATTAAAACCAAAGAAAGTGACAACATGTCACTCTCGTAAATATTATAAGTATAATAATTTTAATTTAGTGATAAATATCATACAACTTCAAACATGAATAGTCTCCAGAAATATAATAAAATTATCTACATCATGATAATTTATTTAGAATTTTTAGGTATTAAATAATTGTCATTAATGGTGATACATTAATGATATAGAAATTATTTATTAAGTTGAAAATAAGTAATATAGTTTTTATTGAAATAATAATACCCATTAAAAGGCCCAAAAACCTGACCAAAACTTATTGGTAGTGTATATATACACCTTAATAATCCAATTACCAAATATATAACCGTTTGGAGCCTTATAAAAGTGATTATGAAACCTATATTATTTTATTTTAAAAGATGCCAAAGTTGTCACCTTCATAATTTAATAAATATAACAATTTGAATATTGTGATTTTAAGATGATAAATTCGATTAAAAGTATTATTGTGAAAGTTAATAGATTTATCTTCATCATAGGATTTTATTTTTAATTTTTATGCAACAAATTAGTATATTAAATAATTATACAAAAATGTTGTAGTAATTATTTTATTAAGATATAAACCAAATAAATGATTTTAAAAATAATAAAATAAATATTATATGAACTATTTAATGTGATCCACTAATTTTATAGATACATATGACATTTTATAAATCTATTAAAGCTTTTATTTCGAACATATCTTCTGTATATATTTTATTTAAATTCAAATAAATGAATAGTGTCAAAATTTATACTATTGTTATTTTATAAAAATAACATATTATAAAATTTTTTAAAAATCACAAAAATATTTAAAAATTATAAATTTAAATTTATATGGTCTATAATGTTATAAAGTAACAAATTATGGAAAATTAACAACAAATAAGTAATTATTTGTTATAATTTAAAATTTAGAGTTTTATTACCACAAATAAACTTAAATAGATTAAATAAGGATAAATCAAAATGATAAGGTTTACAATAAGATCAAAACATGTCTAAATTTTATTGGTTGATGATATTACAACCCTATATCATTTAATATTTGATTATGAGTCATTTTTGGAGGTTTTTAAGTGGGTTTAGATTTATTATAAATTAATATTTTTAAGAATTCCAAAGGTGCCCCTCTCCTCCCTTATAAAAGGGCACCTCCTCCCTCTCTTCCTCACACCACTTTGAGCCTTCAATCTCGTCCAAAACCTACAAAATTCTCTTCTCCACTTCCCTAGAAACATCCTATAGGTCTTGGTCTTCTTCAAAGACCAATTTTAGTGCCCTAAGAGGAGGACTCAAAGAGGTGCTTCAAAGAAGAGGTAATGTCCGTTATCGATTCTTTCAACTTTATTTCTTCTTCCAATTATTCTTCTTAGGTTGTTTCATTATTAAGTAATAACATAAGTATCACTCATATACTGATATGTTATTATAAGTATTAAACAACCCTATTTCACCATCTATCCATCCTACGAAAAATGAAATCACCGCGCGTGCGTACGTACATAATACCGTCTCCACGCCGTGGTGTAATCTATTTTCCACCAGCACCTTACTTGGATGGGTATAATGGTGTATATAATAACTATATATTATTATTTTAAAGTGATATTGATTCTTAAATGGTATACATACACTCCAATACAATTCTATGATCATGATAACGATATCATCGCTCGTGCGTACGTACGGACTACCGTCTCCACGACGCGATGAGATTCATTCTCCACGTTAACCATACATGAATGATTATAAAGTATATATAATAAGTAATCATGAAATATATGACATAATAATGATACTGGATTTATGTGTATATATATGTATGTCATCTACTTAATTCCATTCAACTCAATAAGGAAACGAAAACAGCGTTCATGCGTACGTACGACCTACCGTCTCCATGAACGGTGTATTTCTTTCCATTTACTGATCTATTATATATATGTATATTATGAATATATATTATATATAAATCATGTTTTATATTCTATAATTAAGTAATCATGATCTAAGTATTCATATGAATAATTACAAATCAAAACACGGACGACAAATGAAACAATTTTACCCAAAACGCTCTTTAACATGGAATTTACAAAATAACGGGTAATATAAAGTCACAAGTGAACCATATATGATATAATAAAAATTAGTATGATTCTGGAATAAGTCAATGACATTATTTAAATCATTATACAGGAGGTTGGGACACTTACGAAGCAAATCGAACCTAAGGTAAGGAAAATATCACAATCTCATTTTATCCGAGATTGTTTATACTTTGGTATTTACTGGGGTGTATTTTATCATCCACATCCATGTTTCCTCAATATGTAATATTTTTTCCATCCACCTACAATTGTTTAAATCCAATTTTACCCTTTGGTGAGTTTTTAGTAAAAGATATAAAAGGAATCTTTTGTCGTTTTTTGTACGAGGTACTTTTTGACTTTTCTGACAAAAGTACGAGAAGAATGTTTTTTTAACTTATACGGCATGAATGGATTTTTAAAACATTATTTACAAGAATATTCCTTTACAAGTTTTCAAGTTTATTTTTAATCAACTTCTTTTATTTTAAAATTGTATGACATGTTAAGAAAGGAAAAGTGTTTTTGAAGTAGAAAGGATATTTTCCTCAAGAATGGAGTTCAAGTGTTTTATCAAAATTATTTTCCATCTAAGATAATAAAGGGTTCTATTTCTATTCCTATTATTACATTGATTTGATTATGTTGTGATGGAATTATTTTTATGAATTCATTTATCTTATATGAATTGTTTTATGATGTCACGATGTTTAAGAATCCCATTTTTATTATATGGGTTATGCTATGATGTATGGTTTATGATTTTGTGGCACACATAAGAATGGTATCATTATGAGATGGGTGGGACCTATATCTACCTCCAATTCATTGGGTAAAGTTTTTATATCTCATGAGATAGAAATGGCTGGAACGGCAGGTTAAACCGGTTCAGTGAAACAGGACTGAAACGAGGTGTGAACTCAGTTCAGAAATGGACTTTGTCCACTAAGATAGTCTTGGCAATTAGTCTTGACTAATAAGAAATGATTCTCTATGATTATTTGTGTATGCCACAAAGTTTCATGTTTTATGTTATGATTATTGGGATTACATTTTACTACTATGATTTATCCCATGTTATGATATTATGATCTCTTTTGCAGGTTAAGATTTCCAAAATGTTATGTTCTTATGAATATGATGTGATTGATTTTTCTTTTGTTTACACTTACTGAGAATTTGAGCTCACCCTTTTATGTTTTCTTTTCCCCAGGATATAAAGAAAGGTTTTAGGTAAGAAAAAAAAGGGAAGATCTTTATGGGAGATGTTGAAGATCTTTCACCATGATTAGAAGATTACGTTCCGAGTTTCCAAAGACACTAAACTATTACGGTCCTTGTGTGTGTGTTTTTGTTATGTAATAAGTATTCCGAAAAAGTAATGTAATGTACTTGTACGTCAAGCTTCGAGTCTCTACAAATTGGATGGCATATATCACACAAGTACTTGTATGAATCAATTGTATAACTATGAGAATCACATATGGATTTGAAATGTTAATCCATATATTCATTTGTATTGGTCATTTATCTTTTAAGGTTGTAAATATTATTATAACTACTATGATTTGTGATCATAAAAGGGGGATATTGTTGAGTAACTCCTTAATTTAATGATCACAAATCATGTTTGTTATTTTTC
Source organism: Viscum album (assembly GCA_963277665.1). Taxonomy (NCBI): domain Eukaryota; kingdom Viridiplantae; phylum Streptophyta; class Magnoliopsida; order Santalales; family Viscaceae; genus Viscum; species Viscum album. Next base: position 82,993,026 of record OY728119.1, read on the forward strand.
TATTAAGTTTAATGTTTTATGATATTAAATCATATTTTAAACAAAATGTGAAAAATCTTGCTAAGTGTTGATATACCCTTAATTCAAAATATCTACCAATAGTTATACTATGATACAATTAGTTAAGGAATGTTACCTTTGTACCAACCACTTGGATGATCTACCACCAGATAAGTAGTGCTATCATCACTCCATTTTATCGAAAGTTCAAAGGTGATACCATAAGTATAATGATACTATTCTATAGAGCTAATGTAAGATGGATATACCAATATTGGAGTGCTACCTATAGGGTATATCTACTGCTAGATCAATCTACTGTCTTGATGTGATACCACTATCATCACAGTGATAATATTGTCAAATAATCTACCACTTGAGATGCTACCACTAGTGATCATCCACCAAAGGCTGCTACCATCAGTTTTGGATACTACTGTCAGAGAATCTACCACCAATATGATACTGTAGTTGTCTAGAATTATTTTCAAAATTAATTCTCTAATGGATATTTTAAGAAATTAAATTCAATCAGATCCATTTGGATTTAAGAATGATTATTCTTAAACAACTCCATGAATGAATTAAATACAAGTATAGTTTTTCCTAGATCTGTATATCAATATGAGGATCTTGATTATTCTCATATTATCCTACAACAGATAATTGGATTTTATAGAATGATATATATTCAAGAAGATACCCTCATACACATATAGAGTAGTGGAATAGATGCATGGTGAAAATTAGAAAAGAGTGAAAATATTTAGTGATAATAAATTGACAGAGAACAAAGGATTTTCTAAAGAATTTATGACACTATGTTTCATTGATTTTTTTTGAAAAATATGTGGAATATTTTCATGAAGATTTTATGATACAACTTAATAATAAAATCTATTTAGATTGAGTAATATAACATTTTATCATCTAAAATATTTTATCTTTTAGTTTATGCATTACATTTGATTTGTTTTTAGAATTTATCTATATATCTATAAAACACAACCACCTATACTAAACTGGTGAGTGATTGACACAATATCTAAATTTTATTTTTATTTATTCCCATGAAAAACTATAGAAGAGTTTGTGTATGACCTATACTTTTTTTATCCCAAGAATAAATATGGAAGAGGCTTTGTGCTTGGATAACCTTGTGTGCTGTTGTTTATAAAATCCAATCCAAGTTGTGGATCTGTTTATTTTATAACAAACTACTTAATATCTAGTGATTTCCAAGTGGAGGGTATTAAGTATCATCTTGAGATTGAACCCCATGTTAATTTTTTTTTATGCTTTATTTGTTTTGTTTTCTCTATTTTAAATCAAACCTACTTCTGTGTTCTAAACTATTAAACAAAATGTAAGTCTAATAGTTAACTTAAACTAGTGTTTTATATATAGTATTTGACACAAGTAGATCTATTTCAAAATTTGATTATTTCTAAATGCATTTTAACTCAGCTATGATCGATTTTTGAGAAGAATTTCAAAAGATCAAATTATATATTTCTTTTTCTTTTGTTAACTGGGAGATTTTAGTAAATTGGGGGATTTAAGTTTTAAATTGATTTTAAATAGAAATTTTTATTGAAAATTAAATTCACACCCTCTTGAGTTGTCCATTGGGACAAATAATATTTTTTTATTTATATTTCATGTCCCAAACTTTTTCCTAGAACTCAAAGTCTAATGAAAATATATTTAATATGGTAAAAAAAATTCAAATGATGGATATATTCCATAGAAATAAACTCACTTTGATGTTATAGACTACGAATTTTAAAATACTCAAATGGAATCTTATATTAAGTAACTTAGTATTGATCATTGGAATACTATAGTAAAATCTTATAAATTACATGATTTTTTCCCTGGAACTCTTACTAGAAATGATATTGCAGGATATATTTTGAATTACAAAGTTATGAATATTTTATATTGTGCTATTAACAAAAATGTTTTGAGTCATATTTATGATTGTAAGAATACTCATGAAATTCAGAGAATTTTTCAAGTTACTTACCTTTTATTAGATAAGTTAAAAAAATGATTGGAATTATTCAATATAAACATCAAGATTTCAAGATGAGAGAAGATGAAATAGTTAACCAGATGTTTCATAGGTTTAATAGAATTGTAAATGGAATGAATTCTCTAGGAGGAGACTTATGATATTTTGGGGTTATTGAAAGATTCTTGAGAAACCTATGAAAGAAGTGACATGTAAATAAGGTTTCCATTAATGAGATTAATAACTTCTAGGAATATAACTTGGATGTACTCATTGATTCATTACTTCAATATGAATTGGAGTTGAAGAACGTCATTGAAGAGGAGACGATAAAAAATAAAAATTTATATTTGAAATCTATAAATATTGTTTCTTTTGAATCTTTTGATGTTGAAATTCAGGGAATTAAAAAATAATATATTTCTCAACTTGTCACTGGTGTTTACAAAAGGATGAAAAAGGAAGGATTTAAAAACTTATCTAGAAGGAATTATAATAAATTTAATCACAAAGTTCAAAAGAAAGGTAATACTAATAATAATTATAATACTTCTGATGTTATTTTTTTTAGGTGTAAAAAAGAGGGAATATCATGATAGACAACCTGAGACTAAAAAAATTTAAATTAGGATAAGAATTATAAAAATAAATAGAAAAAGTATTTAACTTTAATTTGGAGTTATAATGAAGAATCTCATTTGAGTGAAGAATATAGAAATGAAAAGTAATTGGATAAATTTTACTTTATGGCATTTTAAGTGAGTTAGTAATTTTATTTTTTATTATATATTTTTAGATGAATATTCTGAATATAATAAACCAAAAATTTATGAATTAAATAAAGAAATTTATAGATTGGGAAAAGGTATTTTCAAAGATACTGAATTGTATAATAAACACAAATGTAATAATAAGAAACTTGTTGAATATAACACGAATATTTTAAAGGAAAATGAAAAATATAGAAATACTACTTCTACCTCAAATGAAAAGGTTTATAAAGATTTTTTTTTAATTTTGAATGAAAAAATGAAAATGAAAATGAAATTAAAGGTTTAGAGAAAAATATGATACTTTTTTTCAAGGAGAATAAATGCATGATAGAATTATGGTAATGATGAAACAAAATATAGATAAAACTGGGTTTAGTTATGATAAAATACTTCCTAAAATGTATATTTTTTTATTTAAAGTACTAAAGGAAGTGTTTCTAATGTTACATGATTTAGATATATAATACAAATACACTATACTAATGATTGTTCAATATTATTTCCACAATATTTAAGATTTACCAAGACTCATATTTCTAAATATTTATCTTCTAGAATACCTTATAATAATTATTTGTTTGGGTACCTAAGAAATGTTTTTTGTAATCCTATCAGAACCAAATTATCTTGAGTACCAAAACTATATACTAATCTATTTTTAGGAAAACAATGTCTTGGATGTCTCAATAATATTTTATGGTACATGGAAAATGGATTCTCTATCCATATGACCAGATTCCAATCAAAATATATCTATTACAAAAAAATTAACAGTCGCTGTTACTTTTAGAGATAATTCCAAAGTCAAAGTAAATGGTTTTAGAGAAATTGGTATTTATAACTCTAATATTATTTTAAAATTTTCTTATATTAATTTTTTTACAACATAATATTATAATAATTTCTCAATTATGTGATAATGGTATAAACATTTAATTTCAAAATGATAAATGTTTAGTTTTTAAGAATGATTCCTTATTATTTTATACTAACTAGAAGGAAACTATTTAAACCATTAACCTTTATAAACTAATGATTCCACACATAAAGTGCATGAGTACTATGAAAAATGATAGTTTAATTTGGCATATATTACTTGGAAATGTGATTTTTAGACTATTCCATAAACTATATAAGAATTAAAAAGTTCTACAATTACCTGATTTAAATAAAGGTAAGTTTCATGTGAATTAATCTTTCATCAAATAGAAACTATATAAGGATTCTTTTAAATCGACTAATTAAATATATTCTAGCTTAACCTTACAATTAGTGTATATTGACCTATTTGGTCTTACTCAAACCACTATTCTTGGAGAAAAGAAATCTGATTTAGCTATTATAGATGATTTTAATATATTTTATTTGGTATATTTTCTTTCACATAGAAATTAAACCATATCCAATTTTACTATTTTTTAAATTTATTTCAAAATAAAAAGGTTGTTTAATTACTATTATTCATAGTGATAGAGGAGGTGAATTATGAAAATTTTAATTTGAAATTTTCTATGAAAAGAATGGTCATTTACATAAATCTTTAAAACCTAAAAAACCTATGAAAAATGGATTCATTAAAAGAAATAATATAAATTAAATTTAAATGGATAGAATTATTCTTAGTATTTACTAAATATTTTTGGGTTTAAGGTTTTTTTACTGCTAGTTATGTTTCTAACCAAATTATTATTGAACCCTTTCTTGAAATATACCCCTTATGAATTATGGAAAAGAAAAAAAATATAAAATTTGATATTTTAAAGTCTTTGGTTACAAAGTTTTTATTCTTAATACTAAATATAATTAAGATATATTTGATGAAAAATCTGATAAAGTAATTTTGTTAATATATTATAGTTTAATTAAATATTATAGAGTTTTTAATTAAATAAATATGTTTTTTGAAGAATCTTTTCATGTTAAATTTAATAAAAATAACCTGAAACAAAATTCAAATTTAGATAATTTTGAAGAAGAATATATTGAATTTAATTTTAGTGAAATAGAGACTCAAAATAATGTATCTATTAAGGGGTAGAATACACTTTCACAATATTATCCTAGATCATTGAAAAATCATAAAGATCATCCTATTGATAAATTTATGGGTAATATTGATTCTAGAATTAAAATAATAAGACTTGTTTTGAATTTATATATAAATTATAATTTTTTTTTTGATTTTATACATAGTGATATTAATAAATATTTAAAAGATATTAATTAGATTATTTCAATGGAAGATAAACTCAATCAATTTACAAGAAATAATCTTTGGACTTCAATTTAATCCCCTAAAGATAAACATATTATTGGAACTAAATGGAATTTCATAAACAAATTTCATAAATCTAGTCAAATTGTAATGAATAAGTTTAGAATTATTTCACAAGGTTGTTTTCAAGAAGTAGACATAGATTTTGATGAATATTTTTAACCTATTTCTAGGATTAAATCTTATACAATTTTATTAGATTTTTTATATTTTCAATATTTTAATAAGTATAAATGGATGTTAAAAGTGATTTTAAATGGTTTTATTTCTGAAGAAGTTTATGTTATTCAACCATCAGGTTTTTAACATGAAAATTTTCCTAATGATGTTTTTAAATTATCAAAATATTTATATGGAATAAAATAAGCTCTTAGGGCTTGGTATGAAAGTTTATATTCATTTGTTTGAATAATAGTTTTAATAAAGGTAAAATAGATTCTTCTTTGATTATTAAAAATATTTTAAATAAAATTTTAATTATTCAAATCTATGTTGATGATATTATCTTTAGTGAAACTAGTGAATCACTTTGTAAATAATTTTCTAATTTAATGAAAAGTGAATTTGACATGTGTATCACAAGAGAATTAATTTTCTTTCTAAGACTTAAAATTTATCAAATAAAATATGCAATATTTTTGAATCAATATAAGTTTTCTAAAGATTTAGTTAATATATTTTGACATGATTATTGTAAAGATTTTAGAACCCATATGGGTACTAATTGAGAATTGGATTTAAATGAATCTATAAAATCTGTTGATGTTAATTTTTTTAGAGGAATGATAGGTAGTTTACTTTATTTAAATACTTATAGACATGATATTATGTTTAGTGTATATATGTGTGCTATATTTTAGGCTGATCTCAAAGAATACCACTTAAATTTTATTAAAATAATTATTAGATATATTAAGGAAACTATAAATTTTGGTTTATTTTATTCTGGATAGAATTGTTTTGATCTATTTAGCTATTTTGATTCATATTTTGAGGTTGTAGAGATGATAGAAAAATTAATCCAGTTACTTGTCATTTTCTTGGAAAATTTTTAATTTATTAGAGCTTAAAGAAGCAATTATCAGTTGATTTATCAATAGATGGAGCTGAATATATAGCTACTCTAAATTTTTATACTCAATTTTTGTGTATTAAGCAATTTTTTTTGATTTAAATGTTTATTTTGGAAAGATACCTAATTATCGTGATAAATATTCTGTTACTTTCATTTCTAAGAACCCATTTCAACACTCTAGAACTAAACATATACATGCAATATTTCATTTTATTAAAAATTATGATAATATAGGTGGCATTATTTTGGATTTTTTTAACTGATAATCAATTATATGATATCTTTACTAAACCATTAGATGATTCTAAATGTGAGAAAATCAAATTTTAACTTGGTATAATGGAATCATAATTAATTTTTAATTATTTAAACTATATTATTTGATTTTTTTAGAATATTTTTATGGAAAATATATTTTTCATACAATATTCCAATTCATGTCAACTATATTACTTTGGAATTAATCATTTTAGTGTCATAATTCCTGCTCTATTCAAATTCTATACTAGCATATACTTAATTAGTTGGTATATTTTTTAATTCACTTCTTTATTTTTTAAAATTGGTCTATCCACTCCCCCTCTAGACTCTTTTTCATCTTAACTGGGAACTAACCTTGAGTGAGAGGGTGGCAGTACTAGTAAAGGTATGATATGGGATATGATATTAGTACTTGGTATATAATCTTACCCTAAATGAGAGGGTAGAGGTTGATATGTGAGCTATCACTCTATATCGAGTAGTTGGGTATGGGTATGGGTTTATGGAATAAGGTGACCATTTATCTAGTGTTTTCTAATCTAAGTATGGTTGGGTGTCGTGATGGCCTAGTTATCACATGTTTACCTGACACACATTATTATATGTTGTATTTATATTATTTATTTTTCCTTATGAACACACATGTATATGATGATGTATATTGGGGGATCTTGGTGGGATCCTACTAAGATGTATTTCTCACACCCTACATTATCACCCTAGTGTGTGTGTAGATCTTATTTTTTAACTTTCAGGTCATTGGTAGTATAGTGGATCAACTCAACAATATTGAATATTGGTTAGGGTCAGTATTGAAGTTATAGTTGAGCCTCCTTATGTTTTTTTCAATTATTTTTTATATTTTATATGATATTGACCTAATGGGAGATCTACTGGGATGCATGATTATATGGATATATTATTCAATTGTTATAACATATGTGTATATTTATTATTGTGGTTTTCATTGATTTTAATTCCACATATGTGTACACTGATTATTTATTGTGTATGATGTTTAGTTATTTATTTTTTATTTATAGTTATGATATCATGGTAACTATCTCTTCAATGTATTATTTAGGCCCCCATCACAAGTTGATAACCTCTTTAATATGGGGAGGAATTAATGTGACCTAAGATAAATATGAATTAAATAGTACAATAATCCCTTGATTTAAATAATACATCTCATAAGCAGTGGGATAACCCAAATACTGAAAGGTTTAGTGTCTTGGAGACTAGCTATATAAAAATTTTATTTTATTACACTTGTGAACATTTCACTATAATCATGCTCCCTTAGACCCCTTCCAATATATATCACATGTTATAATTATCTTCATAACCCAGGGATTAGAAACATAAGAAATGAAATAGCTCAAATGTCTAGTAAGGTAAAAAAATATCATAGGGTAATAGATCATAAACATGGAGAAGAACATTAGGGAGACATAAATATAATAATACATGATCATAAGATCATATATGAAAATCATAAAACATGTTAGAGAAACACAAGAACATAAAAATATCATTAAGAAAGCATAAAATATAAAACACATAACATGTGAACATGATATAAAAGTATAGAATACTTAAAAAGGCATAATCATTAAAACACAGAATTTTAGGGAAATGAAATGCATCTCAAAACTTGGCACAACTTGATAAAAAACTTAGAAATGTGTTATAACTTGATAATTAAGTGTCTAAAGGATGTTAAGTCACACTGGGGGGGGGGGGTGAATCAGGTGTGACATATTTTAATTATTTTTTCACCTTTTAATTCAAACCTCTGTCACTTATTAAGATGAGTGGATCATGCATGTAACGATGAAAGTAAATAAAACACATCACACATTATTTTTACAAGGTTCAGTACTAAGACCCACATCCTTACCATTTTGTTTAGACCCCCCCCAACATGGATTATCCACTATAATATTTTTATAAATTACAATGGTTTAGGAAGAAACTGGTTACACACCCCAGTAATCGATCCTCTAGTTAATCCTATTTATAATATCTAATAATCCAACTCTTCTCCCTCAAATTTTTAGACCCCCAACCATTTGACTGGTTAGACCCCCCAGTCTTTCAAGCCTCTTCAGTAACTAGTTAGACCCCCCCAGTTACAAGCTCCAACTTCTTAAATCTGATCCATAGATAGGATGATCAGTTGACCCTCCTCTATGAGATTTCTAGATCACACTGGCTTGTGTATAATTCAAGTTCCTTTTCACTAACATTGGACTTTATAAAATAATTATAATCACTGAATATAATTAGAATCCTCAGTACAACATTGCTTGAGAAATAATTATGTATTCTTATGAAGACCCAAACTCACTAAACACTAAAAATTCAGATACAAAAATTCTTCTGAAACACTGATAGAATTATTGCCCCAACATCAGTCTCAAAACTCTACACACTAATTAAACAACAAATATTTTATGTGAAAATGTTCAAACTTCATGCATAATCAATAATTTATGGATGTATCACTTTATGAATGTATTATTTCATGGGCATAAAAACTGCCACATGATTCTTAAGGTGATGTCTGTAAATGGTTTCACACACTACCATGCACACACAAATCACTTTCACTGCCTTTGTGTAAACCTTGTGCATAAAATGCATTCAATACACTTTCAATTTTCTTTCCACACTTACTATTCACCTTTGAACACACACACACACTATTTTTTTCAATATCCCTTTATGTGTGAAGGTTAATGGAATGTTCTAACTTGTGTGCACTACTCCTTCAAAAACACCGATCACTTTAAAAATTCACATGCATATATAGCATACATGACACCTTCTTTTCATGAAATATTCACACTACCTCTATGCAAGTGTGTTGCCTTCGTGTGCACAAATACTTCACATAAAATATAATTCTCACTTTGAAATATATATAAACATATTTGTGTGTAACAAAAATATCTTAATTTATAATTCTATTCTCGCATGTAAAAACCCAAATGGGTATTATGCGCACAAGTTATTCTTCATGGGTTGTAGTGTAAGTATACACTGTCATGTTGAAACTCAAATAATTCATGTAAGGAAGGGAGACACATGCAAAACTATCCCTATTGTCTTATGAAAACAAGCTTCTTCACGGACCACTATGAGTGTGATATGCACATGTTGAGTGATCATGGTCTCTTACCTTTCTTCATGCAAATAGAATGAGCACGGTAACCTTCACAAACCAGAGAGTTCATGGTGATCTATTTCTCTCTCAAAAAATAGCTATTGGATGTGATAAAAATGCACGTTGAAAATGAGCTCAACATCGGTATTTATAGGCATTGATCAACACCTTATAACATTCTATAATCTTCAAGAATCATGAATGAACTTTCTATCTTCAAGTTACACTTCACATAACATCACTGTCACCAATAATTTCATATCTCCAATACACATCAAAGCTTTTGTTTGATCTTTGATTTATCATGAAAATGAATCAACATATATTTTTGATCATCATATAATTTTCAGGATATTAAAACAATGAATAGAATCTTCAGATGTAGCTTCAGTCAATATCACTGCTTAGAGAATTCCATTGACGAACATAACTCTCAAGTGTGGGAGATGACAATATGCATAGGAAAATCGATGGAATGGATGATTCTTCGACATCTCACATGGAGATTCTGGAGAGATGTGATATCTTGAATGAGCTTTAAAGAGATCTCAGTGAACATAAACCCTTTGATGGTTTGTTGGAGAAGACATCACGTAGAAACAATTCGTATGGCTTAGATATTCATCAAATATATCAAATGGTTCTGGATTGTAGCTAAAAGATATGATGACAATTGTTCTTTATGAATTAATACTTCCTTATCTACCTAGAAATTCCAATGACTGGCACCTCACATGGGAGTCCCTCCGCTAGATTAAGATTCTTGGAATTTTTAACACTCAAAAAAAAAAACTTTCTCAAATACCATATAATTCAAGGACAAAATAATCCAACCTAATATTCAAAAACCTCCCTTATGAAAAATAAATCATTTTTCATGGTCCATCCACTTAAAATAATGTTAAAAATGTGTCAATATCAAATAGCCAATGACACATGTTTTTGGAAATTCATACCAACTTTAAAATCATCACAATTGAATTCATTGACTTTTCATCTTCTTAATTAATTGACAATAATTTCAACCTCAAGAAATATCTTGGTCTCTTAAATCTCCCCCTTTGTATTTGTTGTCAATACCCACTTCATTTTAAAATTAAATGATATATTCTCCCCCTTATTGGAAATAAATCCAAAATTTTAAGCATGAAAAGGAATTATCATTTCCAAAATTCAAATTCTAATAATACACTCTTATGAAATATATTGTATGATTTACTTATGAGAAGTATGGAATCACTACTAGATTAGAAAAGATCTAAAATTAATCATATCTAGTTCTACATGAGAAATGATCTGTGTAGAAAACAAAAGTGATCAAGTTTAACATCAATGCTGTCAAAGAATTTCCAACTTGTGAAACCAATCACTAATTTTTTTTAGAAACTGATCAAAAGATTTTCAACTAATCTCCCTCATACATCTCACCAAATAGATTAGAAACATTCAAGTGAAAGAATGTATTTCCACTTTTTTCATGAAATAATAAATATATTCCTTGTAGAATTGATAAAGTTTTATCATAAAAATAAGAGATGTAATCAATCATACCTCAATTATGACAAGCTTCATTTTTAAAAAATTTAGCTTTTAGAATTACCAGATTCATACCTCACCAGAACATTTGATACTCATAAAATATAAATTGAGATAGAAATATATAATGGATGATCTTCTGTGCTCCCACTCAAGATATTCACTCAATACTTTCTTCATCATGATTTAATTTCATCAAGAATAAATTCTAAGTGTCTTATGAGATTATTTGAGATGTTGAAAAGAGACAAGATGATGCCAATAGCCTTCTATTATGAACATCACTCAAGTTGTAAGATATTCAAAACTTTTATAAATTCATGTTTCTCCTAAATATATGTTTCATCTTCAATTACCTGAATGAAAAAAAACAATATATATGGGAATAAGGTGGTTCTTCAATGCTCCTCAGTTAGAGCAATAGGGTTGAGAGTTGCTTATCATCCCAAAAAATCTTGTTAGATGAAAAATTATTCTTCATATTTTCTAGTAATGAAGTTTAATTTCTCTCAGATTGATCCATATTTCTTACCTCTTCCAACCATTTTGTCCATATGATCAAACAATCTTTAGGAAAATTCCAAATCTTCACTCTTTGTGTAGACTTCTTCTTCCAAAAATTTAAAGTCACAGATGGTTTCCCATTCTTATTAAATAATTCTTTTTGACCAGATAACAATGTAAAGTAATTTTTACTTAAATGTACAAATTTTTTTACCTATCACACACAACTTTAGAATTCAAAAAGTTACCACTTTTAGGAAACTTTTCAGACTCTTCATCAGTAATGTCATTCACCAAATCAATCATGCTGTTTTTATTATGAATTGAATCTCTCTTTGATTTCAACTTAATTTATTTAGTATGAATGTTTAGGGAAAAATAATAGTAATCCATGATGTAATATTTATTACCATAATAAAAACATCTTTTCTTTGGTGAGACACTCTTCAAATTCTTCTTCTCATACTTCTTGGGAGTTTTTTTAACAACCTTGTTCTTTTGTTCACATCCCAAGGCTAACCTATTATATTCATATCTTACATGACTCACCTTTTGTTGTCGTCTTCTATTCACATCAACATATGATTTGTGCATAATTGGTACATACCATCACTCATCATAATAGTGAACATTTCTATTGCAATAGTCATATAAAATTTTAAAGTAATCATATTTGTTATTTATAAACTGATTATATTTCTTTGAATTCTACTTCTGTTATGAAGGTTTCAATTTCTCTTAATCTTTATACCCTCTAAATGAAAGCATTCTAAAATTTTCATTAAATGATATAGTATTCCAACAATTAATTTCCTGATTCCCAAAGTTATAACATCACCAATAGTAGCCAAAAAATCTTGACTTCTTCTTCTGTGTCAAATCCTAACTTTCTTTAACATTTTTCTATTTATGGGTATCATATTTCTTCTTATATGATTTCTTTGGGGAATAAGAATTTCAAAACTTCTTCACCCATTTTTTTACATATTTAAATGTAGAATCTTCACTAGTTATCAAAATAGAATTAGTATACACAGGTTTATTAGAACAAATGGTTACCTTTTTCAATGATCCTGAAATAGATTTATCTTTAGATTATCTCAAGATATTCTTGCTACTAGTTTGATTATTTTTAGAAATAGGACTATTATCAGTTGAATACTTGGAAATATTTATTTTCTCAGCAACTTGGGAAGTCTAATCTTATGTCTCTTCCATATTTCTCAGTTTCACTTCAATTTCAAGACATTTTAAGTTGAGTGAAATATTACCATATTCAACTAATTTCATGCCTTCTTACTACTAAATCTTTATCTTCTAAATCTCTACTTCAGGCATCTAATTTTCCTTTATTAACAAATTTTCAAGATCATTGATTCTTTTTTCTTTATCATTTAGTTGAGAATATTTGAAATTTATATATATATTATGTATATTTTCAAGTTCCTGAATAAATTCTATAAAAACAATTTCAAAAGTTTATTTCTCACAAACATTATTTTCCAATTATTCAATAGTTTCAACATATATTTCTTTTCAAAGATATATTTTTTCTTCCTTTTCTTTAATAAGTCTTATGAAATTGTTAGATATGCCAACCTTTTTATCCAATGCTTCTTCCATAGCATTTTACTCTTCTTTTAACTGTAAATTTTCATCTTGAAGTTCCTTTAAAACTCTGTTCATACATGTGACCACTTATTTGGGAATTTTCTTGAGATGCTTTCTAATTTCAGAATTGATCATAACATCATCACAACTTGAACTTGATTCATCAATTGATTTCACTGAACAATTTAAAATCTAAGTTCTATTAGATACCAATTGATTTTAATTCAACTTTGAATTATTATTCAGTTTCTTTGCCACTATTTTCTACTTGTTTTTATCTGATTTGACTAAAATATAAATATTTATAACATCAGGAGTAGAGATAGTAATTTACACCAAAATCTCTTCTGAATTTTCTTCAAACACAAATCTGCACTTCATATGCTTATGATAAAAACCACTGGACAAGTATAGTAGATCCAATAAGATGTGAACTATGCTCTGATACCAATTGAAGTGTCCAAAGGATCGTGTATTCACACTAGGGGGGGGGGGTGAATCAGGTGTGAACTATTTTATTGAATTCCTTTTCAACTTTTAATTCAAACCTTTGTCACCTTTTAAGATGATTGGATCATGCATGCAATACTGTAAGTAAATAAAACACAACACATAGTATTTTTACAAGGTTCGGTACTAAGACCAACATCCTTTACATGTTGGTTAGACCCCCAACAAGGATTATCTACTATAATATTTTTATCAATTACAATGGTTCAGGTAACAACTGGTTATACACCCCAGTAATTGATCCTCTAGTTGATCCTCATTATACCTCCCAACAATCCAAGTCTTCTTCCTTAGTTGGTTAGATCACCCAGCCGTTCGACTGGTTAGAACCCCAAACATTTTGAGCCTCTTCAAAAATTGGTTATACCCCCTAGTTACAACCTCCAACTTCTTAAATATAATCCATTGAAATAATGAGAAGATGATTCTCCTCCACGATCTTTCTGGATCACATTGTCTCATATACAATTCAAGTTCCTTTGCGCTGATGCTGAACTTACTCAAATAATTTTGGTCACTGAATATAATTAGCATCCTCAGTACAACACTACTCAGGCAAGAATTATTTCTTCTACTAAATACCCAGCCTCACTAAACACTGAAAACTCGGATACACAAATTCTTCTGAACCACTAATCGAATTACTAACCTATCTTCAGTCTCAAAACTCTTCACATTGATTAAGTAACAAATATTTCATGTGAAATTTTTTCAAACTTAATGCATAAACACGAATACATAGATGTCTCACTTTATGCATGCATTATTTCATGTGCACGAAAACTACCACATGAATCTTTAGGTGATGTATGTAAATGGGTTCACACACTACCATGAACATAAAAATAACTTGCACTAGATTTGTGTAAACATTGTGAATAAAATACATGCACTAAACTTTCAATTTTCTTTCCACACATACTATTCACCTTTTCACACACACACGCACAATTTTTTTCAATATCCCTTTATGTGTGCAAGTGAGTGGAAGCTTCTGACTTGTGTGTACAACTCCTTCACAAACAATGATCACTTGAAAAATTCACATGCATATACAGAATACAAGACACCTTCTTTGTGCGCAAGATTCACACTACCTCTATGCAAGTGTGCTGCCTTCATGTGAAGAAATCCTTCACACAAAATAGAATTATCACTTTGAAATTTATATAAACTCCTATGCATACAACAACAAGATCTTACTTTATAATTCTCTTCTTTCATGTACAAAACCGAATGGGTATTATGTGTACAAGTTATTCTCCATGAGTTGTTGTGTAAGTATACACTTTCATATGGAAATTAAAATCCTTCGTACAAGGCAGCGAAACGTACGCAACACTATCCCTGTTACCTCATAGAAACAAGCTTCTTCACGAACCACTATGAGTGTGCTATGCACATGTCGAATGATCATGGTCACTTACCTTTCTTCTCATAAACAGAATGAATGTTGAAAACCATCATGAACCAAATAGTTCATGGTGCTCTATTTCCCTCTCAAAAAACAGCTCTCAGATGTGGGATAAACGCAGGATATATATGAGCTCAACATCGATATTTATAGGCGTCGATCATCAACTTAGAACATTAAAGAATCTTAAAGAATTAAGAATGAACTTTATATCTTCAATTTATGCTTTTCATAAAATCACAATCACCGATAATTTCATATCTTCAACACACAGAAAATATTCAGTTTGATATTTGATTTATCAAGAAAATGAATTAGCATATAATTTTGATCATCATAGAATTTTTAGGATGTTAAAATGATGAAGAGAATCTTCATTTCTAGCTTCGGTTGATGTCAATATTTGGAGAAATCGATTAACAAAAATGACTCTTAGGTGTGGGAGAATACAATGCGTAGAAGAAAATAGATAGCCTGGATGATTTATCGACATCTCACATGGAGATTCTGGCAAGCTGTAATCTCTCAAATGAGATTTAAGTAGATCCCAATGAATAGAAACCCTTTGATGGATTGATGGAGAATAAATCATGCAGAAACAATTTGGATGACCCATATATTCATCAAATAGATCATATGGTTGTAGATTGCGGTTGAATGATCTGACAACAATGCTTCTTTATGCGTGGATACTTCCTTATCTTCCTAGAAATGCCCCATTCCTGGTGCCTCACATGGGAGTCCCTCAGCTAGCTTAATATTCTTATCATTTTTTAACACTAATTTTTTTCTTAGATACCATATAATGAAAAGGAAAAATAATCCAACCTAATATTCAAAAACCCCCTTATGAAAAATAAATCATTTTTCATGGACCACCAACTTAAAATGATGTTAACAATGTGTCAAACTTAAATAGCCAATGACACATGTTTTTGGAACTTCATACTATCTTTACAATTGTCATAATTGAATTCATTGAATTTTCATATTCTTAATTAATTGAAAACAATTTCAACCTTAATAAATCACTTAGTCCCTTTAGATAAACTTGAAAATGTGGCACAACCATAAGCATAGGGAAATCTATGTGAGTAAACCCATTACGCTCATAACCATGTGAAAAAATTCATTATGTCCACACATGAAAATTTAAGCAAACCCATCATGCTCACGCCCATGTAAAAAAACTCATTATGTACACACCTGACTATCATATTAGATAAAATCTTAAACTAATGCATTGGAGGGAGATATAGGACACAACTTGTCATTATCCATACATTTGTGTTCCAATTAAAATCAATTATAAACATATATTAATGAACCCATGAAAAAATAATGGGTTTTCATATAATATAAACTTAAGTAATCATGGGTATCAAAATATATTTTAAGAAGGAATCTTAGTATAATAAAATATAAAAATAACATTATGAGAGATAGTTCATTTGAGGATATTTAAAACCAAATCATGAAAATAGTTTTTTGAAAATACTTTGAAATCATCAAGGTACAATTCATAGCTACAAGACCCTTTTCAAAGAGTCTCCTTTGTTTTCAAGAAAATGAAATGAAAAAAAAATCATGAAAATGGATTTGTGTCATGACCCATCCTCGGGGCCCATGCCGTGACTACCCCAAGCCCGCCTTCTATAGGCCAGGGGCTGGCGACTAGCACCAAAGGCGAAAATCCTGATAAAATGGAAGACATTGCCTTTATATAAGTAAAAAAAACACAACATAGTAAGCAAATTGAAGTAAAAACTAAGTAAACTGAGTACAAAAGTAAGTGCTGGAAAGTAAATGGGCCAGAATACAAACCCAACTGAAAGTACAGTACAACAGTAAAGAAATAACAGCTGCAATAAAGTAAACTAGCAACCACTGAGTTGTCCTCCGGATATCCCACCTGAAGGGTGGGTACAAATGGTCTCCTCATCTCCTCAGGTCCGGTCGTCTGCTCCGTGTACGTCCTGCCAAGAGGTCCACCTCCAGGTACCGTCCCGCTCCATAAGACTCCACCTCGATCAGTGCTGTCTGTCGTCTACATCCAACACAACATAGTGTAGGCATAACCTGTGCAGGGGTGAGTATACGATACTCAGTAGGGACCCCGAGACCCCCGAATGTCTCCCAGAATTCACAAAGGAAAAACCACAAGGAAATATACAAACAAAAATTATCAACTAACTCTACTTAGGTATATGCCCATACATATACCTAAGTCATCAATTCCAGTTCGGCTCCAACTCACGAGCCCAAGAACAACCCAGTCCACACAGGAAAGCACAACCCAATCCACACAGGAAATAAAGTCAATCATATCGATGATAATGACTAAAATTCAAGACTCAGCTCACACAGGTATACTACTCACGAAGAGGGGTGGAGATGATATATGTAGCCTCTAAATCATCTTCCCTGCCGAACCCACGTAGGATCCAAGTACAGAATTTGTCGCTGCCAAACCCACGTAGTATCCAAGTACAATAACCATCGCTGCCGAACCCACACAGGATCCAAGTACAGTCGTCATCGCTACCGAACCCACATAGGAACCAAGTACGGTCATCCTCGCTGCCGAACCCACGTAGGATCCAAGTACAATCGTCATCGTCATCGCAGTCGCAGCCTGCTCTAGGGTTCCTGCACACGACACGCTCGATTCCGGGAGGGTCCGCTCCACGAGCCAAGGGTTCGATTCATCAACTGTCACAAGGTCCAGATTTTATATATCCCAAAGTTCCGTCTCGTCAATATAAACACAATGTGATAGAAGGCGCATCAATCGGACGCCCGGTCTAAGAGTTATTGGCTTTTCCGTCCCAGGGGCCCGGTTAGTTTCGGGTTTGAACCAACCCGGCCATACCCAAACTTCACCGACCTCAAGTGTAATATACCAAAATGACCTTCTCGTTCCAAGGAATCCTACACAACTGACGGTGCGTCGATCGGAGGTTCGTAGCTCAAGATATATCTGTTTAACAGAAATGTTCCGAAAATAGGGGGTCTGGGCCCGGTCCGACCTGGCCCAACACCCCCTGGGTCGGCTCGAACCGGGTCGAACCGACTAGGGTCCGGGTTCAGCCCGGTTGGACATGGCCCAGCCCAGCTGGCATGGCCCGGACCGGCCCGCGTGGCCTGTGGTTGGCCCGGCCCGTGCGGCCTGCGGCTCGACTCAGAAGCTGGTCGCGGCTCGGCCGCTGGTCGAGCGGGACACAAAGGGGGCGCGACCCCTTGTTTTTGGAAATGGAGGACCCAGTGGGGTCCACTATAGAAGCTGGTCGGGGGGGGGGGGGGTTACACCCCCCAGTTTCTGGGTAACGACCGACTATTAAGGCCGACCAGTTTGTGAGCTGCCGCGGGACCCAGAAGGGGTCCCGCCTTCTAGAGACGCCGGCGGCCGGGCGGCCGGCTCGGCCGGACGCCCCTGCTAGTATTCCATGGCCTTAGGCCGCATCTCTTCTCACCGGCGTGGCGGGACGGCGCCGCACCCCTCCGCCACGACCCACTCCGGCCGCGGCCTTCCTCGGTCTCTCCAGCATGGCGCGACGACGCCACGCACCACCGCCGCGGCCCGCTCCGGCCGCGACCCTCTACGTCTCTGCGCAGTGCAACAACACCACGCTGACTTCACCACGGACTTGCATGGATGCGGTTCCCTACCGATCACCGCCCGGTGCAACGGCACCGCGCGCCTCCGCCTCCAACATTAACAAAGATTAACAAAGTATAGGGGAGGAGAATCGACCATGTTTGTGCGGTCCGATCTCCTCCCGTTACGACGATATCATGTGGCCAAACCTAAAGCAATGAAGAAAGATGATAAATACTTGAACAAAAATAACCCCTACCTCAACAAAAGATATCGAACGTCAGGAGTCGCGGAAGACGGCGTCGCAGGGTGAAGTTCCGTAAGCGATGACGGAGTGCGCCCGAGGAGGAAGCAACGTCTCCCCTTTTGTCGTGGAGAGAAGGTTATAAGGCGAGATGTCGTTAGCGAGATCCCGTGTCGGTGTCTCCTCCCTTGTCACAGAGGAATAAGGGGATGGAAAATCCGGGGTCGCCTAGTCGATGTTCTTCATCGGAGAGTTGGCATTCTTCGACAAAGGAGATGAAGCGTTCTTCGAAACTCAAGAGCTCTCTTCCTAAAATATCAACACAACAAGCCAATCAAAAATAAAATAAGGCTTCTCCTTATTTTATTTAATCATGCCATGCATTTCAAAATTTAAATTTCAAAACACTTAATTAAATAATTGAAGTGGTTCAATTAATTGTTTAAAGTGTGTTGGCAAGAGTTAAGAGGGAGAGAGAGAGAAGGTGGAAAGGTTTCACAAGTAATGAGGAGTTTACAAAAATTAAGAGGGGGTTTAAGGGGTTTTAGGGAATGTGAAGGGTTGGGGATCGTGTGGGACCCAACTCACATTTATCCTCACATGGGTAGTTAGGTGCTTGTGGGTCCCACCCTAACTCCCCCATGTAGGATAAAACCACCTTAGATATAAAAAATAAAATTGTACCACAATTTTATTCACTTCTCATTTAATCCACAAAATTTAACTTCTTCTACCGTGCAAACACATCTACGGTAAAAGTACTCTTAAGTAATTACCAGCATTGCGAGTTCACTGGTGCCCTCAGATTTCAATTCCGAGCACCAGTTCAAAAGATAGAAAAACCCGCTCATTCGTTTACTGAACGTATCCGAGCTAAACTTTGAAAATTGATTCCGGGCACACTGAGCCTCAGAATCAAGTGCCGTCAGAATCCATAGACTCGTAAAATTACAAAGTATTTAAGAAAAAAATTTCCTTGAAATATTCGGTTCTTTAAAATTTGGTTCAAAAACTATTTTCCCTAGAAACAAAAAGATAACATCCTTCAAAATGGAAATTCTTTTAAAACAAAGTTATATAAGAAAATTATATAACTCAAAGAAAGGAGTTTGAGTTACCAAGTCCCTTACCTTTTCCCTTGATTTTATATGGAAGTGATTTAACCTCATATATCATAAAGATAAACATATTAGTTACCTATTTCAGAAACTTACTCATATTCATTTCCATTTATACTCCTCATTAATAATAATTCTCTTCATGCATTTAAATTTTTGTAATCTGTTTTCAATATCGAATGTTAATATCTTTAACAATTTACACACTCTTTATAATGATGATATAGTTACCCATAATTTGATAATAATTTAATTATTAATATATAATTTAATATTATATAATATATAACTTATTTTGATTTATAATTTTCTTATTTCATTCCATGTGTTTTTTTATTATGTTATGTGAATACTGGTTTGATAAAAACTTATTTTGGTAATTTAAGCGAATGAAAATGTTACTTTAATAATAATTTAAATAATAAATATAAAATTTATAGAATCATATAATAACCATGATTTGATTAATATATTATAATAATATTATCTTTCATGTTCCTATAGTCATCCATAATCGTATTTTAAAGTATCGTTTATATTGGTGGTTAAACTGACTCAAACTTGAATGTGTTTTAACTTGATTAAAAAGTATGATTAAGGATGTGTTTATTTTGAAATAATATCATTATAAAAAAGTATAATTATATTATTTAATTTCTATTATTATGGTGAAATATTATTTAATATTTTTTATAATGTATAAAAATCAATATGAAAAACAAAAAATGTTTCATCGTGAAGGCGGTAATCTGCACGTACACATGATTAACATTCCCATTTCTCGACACTTGAGAGGGGGTGAAGGTGGTTATTAAATTTAAATTTAATAAATATAATTATATTAGATATATTATATTTATACATAATTTCTACCATTAATACCATCCATTAATGGTGGTAATGAAAAACAAACGATGTCACTTCGTGGAGGCGGAGTCCGCGCAACACACTAACAAAGTTCTTTTGTTTTTCTAAGTAAATGGAAATAAATAACTAAGGGTTGTACCATTAATATAAAAAAATATAATTATTATAATTATAATAATTATAATAAATTCATCATATTATTATGTTTATAAGATATCATAAAGAGTAATATTAAGAAGAAAAACTTTATAAAGAGATAACACTTATGTTGGAGACTTGATTTTTCCATGGTTGATCCCGTGAAATTGAAGGGATTAATTTAACTATGAGTAAACAAGGGATTATTTTTGTGGGCGATTATTATAGGGAGATACAAATTATATATTTTAAAGGATTAATTCAAAGGTTAAGTGTAGTTTTAGAAGGTTTTAAGTGGTATCCTTTTATAAGGGAAGAGAAGAGTAGTTTTGGAAACACCCTTTATATTTCAATTATAACCTTTCACTATTCAAGGGTAAAAAGTTCTCAAAGTTGAAAAATGTAAAATGGGAAAGTTTTTTAGGTCTAGGAGCCTCCCAAAAATTAATTTGGAGACAATAATGAGTATTTCAATCCCTTTATCTAAAGTTTTATAACCTTTTCCTTTTTAGTTTTTACCTTAGTAACTATATTTTTTAATTTAGTAATTAAATTCTTACTAAAAATATAAGATAAAATTTATAACCAAATTTATATGTTTTGGAACTAAATTTAACATATATTTAATCAAATTAAATTCCTAAATATTATAAAATTAACTTTTAAATTAAAACTAATAATGTATACGAAAACCATTTTAGTAGAAAATGGCATTTTGACCATTATGAATTCTTAATATTATTTAGTATTATTTAATGATTAAATGAGTGTTAATATATTTATTTATGTGTTTATACATAATTTTAGATTCATTATTTAAAGGATTTTCATTTAATAAATTTTATATAAATTTCTTGACATTGATAAAACAAATAATTTTAAAATAATTGTTTCACCATTATCATGGTAATTAACATTAATACAAATAATATAAATTTTCTAACTAAAAATGGAATTGGAAATATAAAACAAAAAAAAAATTACTATATTAAATATAATAATAATTTTATCAAATTAACTTTCTATGTGCTAAGGAATTAATCTTAACGTTAGTGCTTGTAACATGTAAAAACCCATTTTTTAAAAAAGTTTAATTTTAAATAAAAATATTTATGACTAGGATAGAATTATAAATTACATTAATTAAAATGAATTTAAAATAATAATATTATTAAAATAGTATTTATTTTACAATAAAATAAATCAAAAAATTCATTTTTTCATCTTATAATTAATTAAGTAAAATAGTCCAGAAATAAATTTTCATTAAAACTCTACATAAATTTTCAAAATGTTGAGAATGAGTTTATAAATTTAACATATAATTTTAAAAAATTATATTATACTTTATAATATTTAACATTATAGGAAAATGTTTCAAAAACTTTTAATGTATTCATATAATAAATTAATTTTATTAAATTGACGAAACTAATAAAATTGGCATTTTTTACTATTCACCTAAAAATTGATTATTTTAGAAAAATATTAAAAATAAATATTAAGATAATATAACCGTGATAAATAAAAAAATGATGTTAATTTTTTCAAATTCACAACCTAAAATCTATAAATTTTATTTTTAACATAAAATATAGTGAAAAACTTTTTTTATAGGAAAACAACTTTTGGTATATTATCCATTACTAATTATTCTAGTGTTAATATATCTTGTTATTATTCAATCAAAGTAAACTTAATTTTTTGTAATAAAATTAATTTTTTTGAAAAAAACATTTTTTTTACATAAGGCAGATTTAGAAAAAAGGCTTTTTGAAGAGTATATAAATTATTGATATATCTATATAAATATTTTATTAAATTTTGATATAATCCTAATTTCTACTTACATAACCCATTATGATCCCTGTTTAAGAACTAAGCATCAGGTAAGATTTAGTTTTAGCTTCAGGTAGTGGTTCAGATAGTATGGATCTTATGTAAATCTCCATGAGCTTGAACTTCTCTCGTATATGTTTTTTCTCAAATTGTAATTGTTTAAGTTCAGCTTGTGCTTGGTCAAGGGAAAACCCTAGTGAAGATACCTATATTCTAAGTTTTAATGAATGGGATCCATAATAAATAATTTTGCTTCTAGATTCTATCTCTTCTTACTTCCTTTATTGGTTTTATGATATGGTTAGTTGAATTTATATTGTCTAATTTAATGGCTAAGTTTTAACTGTCATATCTATTATTCAAAATATATCAAGGTTATTATTTTTTTCACTTTAGTTTGGGTTTTCATGTGAAACAAACTATTAACAAAATATTTATTTAAGGATAATATATAGTGAAATATTGGTTCATTCATTCTCCCCCTTAAATAAATTGAAACCTCACAATTTTAATAATTACTTTCCAAAAAAATTAGCTAAGGATATTTGTAAGGTGACTTGATATTTAATTTTTTAATAAATCATCAATAATATCTATTTACTTATAATAAGAATAATCTCAAAATTCATGTTTCTTTTTAGCTATTTTTTAATACCTCTCTTATTTTGGTGTTAAGACTTATTTTATTTTCCTTTGAGTTCATAGTTCATACCTACAGTTACAAATTACCATAAATTTATTTAAGGAAAGAAATGTGATTCCATATTTTTAATAGCTACACCACACAGATATATATCTAATATCCCATGGTTCCTCAAATTATTGGTGCCAAAAAAAAGTTAAGGTAGAATAATGATTTTGATGAATAATTATCCTTATTATTATAAGGCTTATTGAGATTCACATTTAGACCCCTCTTGGACATTTCTGGAGTAGTAGTATCTAATAAATCATCCTATTTCTTCTCTGCCTTATCTCTCACCTATATTTATAGCTTCAATAAATAATCTCTCACCTCTTCACTTTCTTGATGCACCAGTCCTTTCACTTACTACTCTATAAAATTATCTTGGATAAAGGTAAGCAGGGGATGGATTTCTTTCCACGTCCACTCCTAGTGGAATTTCATGTGTCCAAATAGGTCCTTACAAGACCCAAACTGTATCCCACACATGATGCATAGGATCACATGTTCTGGTGGTATCAAAACTGATTATTGATTTCCCCCCTTCCTCGAGACCACTTAGTGGCCTCCACTTTTTTATCCTGCCCACCATGTCATGTTTCACTATTAGTGGTGGTAGTGGGTTTTATTCTATACCCAACATTATCATAGCGCTTTCAACATTTATACAAACATCATGGATTATAAGTAGCGGTGGTGCATTGATGAATGGAAATAAAGATTTTCTATTACTGTCATCTACTATTGTAGTGGAATTAAGATCTCTATAGGGTGGATTTTGGTTATTGTCTCTACCCTCACCCATTTTCCCAATAAGGAGAATATTTTGGGTTATCTAACCATGATCTATGATTAGGGAGTCTATGTTAAAATAGTTTATCCATTACATAGAATCCATCTAAATGACCCATACTAGGATTTATATTCTCATAAACTTAGATTTTAAAAATCAGTAATCATGAAACTTGATATTTTATTTATAAACAAAAATCAAGGTGATACACCAAGATAAAAAACTAGGAAAAATAGAGTGGTTAGAATAAATATCTCATATCCAAAATTTAAAAGTAGAGGATTTAGTTATCACAATCCACCTCATCGAAAGTTAATAAACATGATCCAACATGTTCCCTTGGTATTGGTGGTTGTTAATTCCATTCATTCTTATCCTACTTATATATATGACACTATCTTAGGAAATGTACAAGATTTCCACACTTAATGCATCAAACCGTTAGTGGTTTCTTTAGATTTACATTTTCCTTTACCATCATGATAACTAACCTCTTCATTTTCCTATAACAGTTTGATGCTTTACAACCTCCCTTACCACAATTAAATCATCTTCCAATCCCATTTATGAAATTCCCTTGATGTTTATTTCCGCATTTTTGATATATAGGAAATTGAATTTTTTTACTTCATCATCTTTGTTACTTTATTTTTCATGAGACTCCATCTTTCTCTTATTTAGTGAGTTTTGGACCACGACTATGTACACATTGTTAATCACATCCCATGATAACTAGTTTGACATAATCACAAGGTTTCTTATTCTAGCTTATATTACAATGGGTTGTTCATTGAGGAAATATTCACATTATTCCTTGTACACTTGGTTTCATCTAGATATAACCATTAATAAGACCAAAAGGGTTTCTATGGGTGAAAAAACATTAACAATATGGGGGTTTTATCATAAAAAAAGAATTCAATCTTAAAATTTCTTGTTATTTTACATTTCCATGTTGGCCCATACTACTTTTAGTTCAATCTATATCAATATTAGTTCAATTTTTTTAATGTAATTTAGGTTATCTTACACTCAACCAAATCCATCAATTTAACTATGAAATAAATCCCTCATAATGGTTCGTAAAGATCATTTTATTTATGAAATAATATCCCTCAAGAGTGTCAAACCAAGTGCATAGTAAGGTCACACTCACCATGCACCAGAATGATGACTGATATATACTCGAATAACTCTTTCCAGGTTTATTACCCCTAGATGCATCTGTTCCAAAACCACATCTACTTGTAGTATCCAAGGAATAATGCATTTCTAGGAAAACCATATACTTAATACTTTAGAAATATTTTAGGATATCATTCTATAATTAGAATCATATCTATTAGTTTCACTTAGGTTATATAATCTAATCCCCAAAATATCTGAACTAATCTCCAAAAATAAATAAACTAATCTCTAAAATAACTAAACCCTACTATAATACAAATTTAAGTGACCTAAGATCAATATTTCTTAAATTGTACAATAATACTATGATTTAAATAATACATCTCACAATCATTCACATAACCCAATGAAAAAAATGTTTAGTGTCTTGAATATTAGCTACATCAACACCTTATTTTATTACAATTGTGAAAATTTAACCATAATCATGCTCCTCTAGACCATTTACTAGATATCTCACATGTTATAATCATATTCATAACCTATGGATTAGAAACATAAGAAAGGGGTGAGATCAAACTCCCATGAAGGGAAACACATATCATAGAGTAATATATCATAAACATGAAGAAGAACATGAGGGAGACATAAATATAAAATTACAGGAAAAATAAGAACAAAAAACATCATTAAAGAATTATAAAAGATAAAACACCTAACATGTGAACATGATATAAAAGTGTATAATATTTGAAAAGAGATAATCATGAAAACATGGCATTTCTTGGAAATGAAATGCATCTTGAAACTTGGAAAATCTTTATAAAAAACTTTCAAATGTTTTATAACTTTATAAACTTAAAAATGTGGCATAACCATAATTATAGGGAAACTTGTGTGAGAAAACCCATTATGCCCATGCCTATGTGAACAAACTCATTATGTCCATGCCTAAAAAAGTGGGAAAACCCATGATACTAACACCTATGTGAACAAACTCAATAATTACATGACTAAAAATCTCATGATATATAAGCTTAAACCAACACATTGTAAGGAGATATAACAACCCACCTATCATCATCCATACATATGCGTGACACTTAAAATCAATCATAAATACATATCAATGAACCCATCTAAAAATAATGTGTTTTAATATAACTTGAAATTAAGTAATAATGGGTATT
This sequence comes from Viscum album, assembly GCA_963277665.1. Taxonomy (NCBI): domain Eukaryota; kingdom Viridiplantae; phylum Streptophyta; class Magnoliopsida; order Santalales; family Viscaceae; genus Viscum; species Viscum album. The sequence continues at coordinate 83,019,774 of OY728119.1, forward strand.
TAAATCTCACTTCAAGAGGAATAATAATATAATAACATATAAAACAACACTTCATGATAGATATATCATTTTAAGATAATGAAAACTAATTCATGAAAAGATCATTTTGAAAACATTTTGAAATAATCATTGTAAAATTCATAGTTATGAGTATCTTTTCAAAGATTCATATTTATTTTCAAGAAAATGAAAAGAAAAAATTTCATAAAAATGGATTTTTTTCAATAAATATTTTTCCCAAAAACAAAAATACAATTCCATTGAAAATAGAAAGTCTTGGAAAGTGAAGTTCTATAAGAAAATTATATAACTCAAAGAAAGAAGTTTGAGTTACCAAGTACCTTACCTTTACCATTGATTTTACATGGAAGTTTTTTAATCTATTATATCATAATGATTAAAATATTAATTATATATTTCATAACATTACTCCTATTCATTTCCATTTATACTCCTCATTAATAACAATTCTCTTTATGCATTTAAATTGTTGTAATCTATTTTCAATATTGGGTGTTAATATCTTTAACCATTCGTGCATGCTTTATAATATTGGTATCATTAACCATAATTTGATACTAATTTAATTAATGATATATAATTTAAGTTTCTATAATTTATAACTTATATTAATTTAAAATGTTCTTATTTCATTCCATGTGTGTTTTGGCTACGTTATGTGAAAACCGGTTTGACAATAAATTATTTTAGTAATTTAAGAGAACAAAAATGTTACATTAATAACAAGTTAAATAATTAATATAATATTTCAAAAACTCGATAATAACCATTATTTTATTATTATATTATAATAATATTATTTTTCATGTTCCTATAGTCATACATAATCATATTTTAAATCATGGTTCACATAGGTAGTTAAATTGACCCAAACTTGAACACAATTTAACTCGATTGATGAGTATGGTTAAAGAGGTGTTTCATTTGACATAATATAATTATAAAATAATCATAATGATATTATTTTTATTTTATTATGATCTTGAAGCGTATTTTAAGATTATTATATAATACATGAAAATCTATATGAAAAATGAAAAATATTTCATCTTGGAGATAATAATCCGCACGTACATACGATTAGCGTTCCAATTTCTAAATGTGTGAGATGGTGTGAAGGTGGTTATTAAATTTTTATTTAATAATTATAATTATATAATATATATCATATTTATACATCATTACCACTATTAATACAACCATGAAAGGTGGTAATGAAAAAAAACAACGTCGCTTCGTGGAGGCGGTAGTCCGCGCAACGCACTAACGATGTTCTTTTATTTTTATTAGTGGATGGAAATGAATAAATAAGGGTTGTAACATTAATATAATAACATCTAAAATGATAATTATACTGACGTAATAATATTATTATGGTGATAATATATTTGGAAAATGGATATTAAGAAGAAAAACTTGAGAAGGAGATAACACTTACATTAGAGACTTGATTTTTCCTTGGAAGTTATCTTGAAATTGAAGGGATTGAGATAAATTTGGGTTACTAGGGTATTATATTTTTGGGTGAGGGTTATAGTTAGAGAAAAATGTAAGAGTTTAAATGATTAATTTTGAGGTTAAGTGTATCTTTTTAAAGATGTACGTGATATCCTTTTATAAGGGAAGAGAAGGGTAGTTTTGGAAACACCCTTTATATTTCAATTATATACTTTCACCATTCAAGGATAAAGGGTTATAAAAGGTGTAAAAATTGAATTGTGAATGGGATTTGGGTTGAGGATCCTAATCATTGTTCATCTAGAGACAATATTGAGTGGTTTAAGTCATTTCAATGAATTTTTATAACCTTATCCTTTTTAGTTTTTTTATCTTAGTAACTATTTTTTTTACTTCAGTATTTAAATTATTAATAAACATATAAGATAACATTTATAACCAAATTTAGGTTTTTTTGAAATAAATTTAACATATATTTAATTCGATACAATTTTTAAATATTATAAAATTAACTTTTAAATTAAAATTGATAATGTATACAAAAACAGTTTTAGTTGAAAAATGACATTTTAACTATTATGGTTTCTTAATCTTATTTAGTATTGATTACCAATTATATAAGTGTTAATATATTTATTTATGTGTTTATAAATAATTTTATATTTATTATTTAAATTATTTATATTTATTTGATTTGATGCAAATTTCTTGATATTAATTAAAAAAATAATTTTAAAATAATTGTTTCACCATTATCATGGTAATTAGCATTAATCCAAATAATATAAATTTTATAACTTAAAATTAAATTGGAAATATAATATAAAAATTATATTATTATATTAAATATAAGAATAAATTTATCAAATTAATTTTATATGTGTTGGGGAATTAATCTTAATGTTAGCACATGTAACACATAAAAACTCATTTTTTGAAAAAGTTTATTTTAAGAAAAAATATTTATGATTAGGATAGAATTATAAATTCCATTGATTCCAAATAATTTAAAATAATTATTATCATTAAAATATTATTTATTTAATAATAAAATAAACCAAAAATTCGTTTCTTCATATTATAATTAATTAAGCAAAACAATCGAAAAATATTTTTGTAAACGCTACATAAAATTTCAAAATGTAGAAAATGGGTTTATAAATTTTAAATAGCATTATAAAATGTTTTATTATTATTTATAATACATAAATTTATAGGAAAATGTTTCAAAAAAATTCAATTTATTCATATAATAAATTAATTTCATAAAAGTGATGACATTAATAAAATCGCCATTTTTTCTATTCACCTAAAAATCAATTATTTTAGAAAAATATCAAAAGTACATATTAAGATAGTATAAAAATGATAAATACAAAAATGATTTTAATTTTTTCAAATTCACAACCTAAGATTTATAATTTTTTAACTTAAAATATAGTGAAAAACTATTTTTATAAAAAAACAACTTTTGGTATATTATCTATTACTAATTATTCTAGTGTTAATATATCTTGTTATTATTCAATCAAATAAAACTTGGTTTCATGAAATAAAATTTATTTTTATAAAATATTCACTTTTAAACATAAATTGAGTTTAATAAAAAGGATTTATGAAGAGTATATAAATTCTTGATATATCTATATAAATATTTTATTACATTTTGATAAGATCATAATTTATACTTACATAACCCATTATGATCCCCACGTATGACCTAAGTATTAGGTAAGATTGGTTACAGTTTTGGGTTGTAGTTTAACTAGCATGGATATTATGGAAATATCTATGAGCTTGAACTTATCTGGTATATGGTTTTTCTAAAACCACAATTGCTAAAGATTAGTTTGGACTTGGTCAAGGTAAAACCCTTGAGAAGATAACTCCCTTCCAATTTTAGATAAATGGGCTTCATAAGTAATAATTATAATTCCAAATTCCATCTCTTATTACTTACTTTATTGGTTTTGGGATATTGTTACTTCAATTTATTCCAACTAATTTAACAACTAAGTTTTAACTATCATATCTATTATTCAAAATATATCAAGGTTTTAATTTTTTTATTTTAGTTTTATTTTTCATATGAAACATGATATTAACAAAATAATTATTTAAGGATAATATAAAGTGAAATATTAGGTCATCATAGGCATAAATAAGGTCATGTGGAACTCTGGATAGAGTGATTTTTGAGAAATTTTAGGTCAAAAATTATAGAAGTTTATGCACTATGAAATAGGAAAGATTCTAGTTGGGTTTCTTCTATAATGAATTTACATTAAAAAGAATGAGAACTTATTTTACACTTAAAACCATAAAAAATGATAATAATAGTCATTCATAATATTTCTACTAAAAAGATGGCCTCTTGTGGATGGGATATTATAACATAATCTACACCAAAAATTATTTATTTTGGGAAGGATATCTCAATTCCAAATATTTTTCCATAAAAAACTAAATACATAGAACTAATTACCATAGAAAATAAATAATTAGATTTATCCTAATAAGAATTATCCCTTGTTCAACCCCAAAAGTGAGAATCATACCTAATATAAAAACCATTTGGAATACTGAGAATAATGATTTTATCTCTTTAATGAAAAAAGTAACTAATTTTATCCACATTATATCCACTTAAATCATAATCTAAGATCTATTACACATTCTTCTTTTCCAAAACCTTGGGGTAGAATGAAGTGAAGTATCACATTGTTCATCTCAAAGTTGGGTTTCCTTACAAATATTCACCAATTTCCCATAAAAAATCCTCTACTGGAGGCCTTCAAGAAGGAAAAATTTAGATCCCCAAATAATTATACATATGAATATTTATTGAGGGTAAAAAATAACATTAAGGATATCCTAACAAGGGAAGTATTTTCCTTTAATCATAGTAACACATAGAAAGTTAGTCACATAGTGTATTCTATACTATTTGTTTATAAGAAAAGGATAATTAAATTTACTTATATCCCAAAAATTAATACCCCCTGGTTATTTGTGAGAAAAATATTCTCCAAATACAATATGTGAAACTTATTCCTATCTCAGTCTTGACCCCACTAGAAATTAGAAAAAAGGTAATGTATCTACTTAATTGTAACACCCTGAGATTTTGGAATATATTTCTCTTTAATAAATAAGAGTGTTTAATAGACCATGAAGAACAAAAACACTAGATTATTTGAATATGATTATAAATTATAAAATTAATCACATTATATGGTATTCAAATGAAATATAATTTTCAAAAAATAAATTATATTTCCTTTAGGAAATACTATTGATTCTAAAGAGCTATTTTAAAGTATTTTTTTATGAGAAATGTTTTTTTTCATATATATTTTATTCAAAAAATAAATTTAGAGTATTAAACCTATGAAATATTATTATTTAAAAATGTTTAAAAATAACTCATTTGTTATTAATTTTTTATAAATTAAAATAAAATCATTTGAAGGTAAAAGAGATGTTTTTATGTAAAACTATTTTTATACATGAAATGAATTTTTATCTTAATAAATTAAATTAATCACTATTTATGAATAATTTTAATTAAAATTTTATAAAATAATTTCAATAAAATTTTTTAAAATTAATTTAATTATTTTAATAGGTAAGGAATGAGAATAAATTCATTTTTATGCTTAAAAATGAATTTTCCTAAAAACAGTTTTCATTGCATTTTTCATGCCTATTTTAAAAATAATTTCTGAAACTCATAGAAATTTAATATGATAAAATTTATTCCATATTTTAAATCATAATTTACTAATTTGGTAATTATTCCACTTTTATTTTTAATCATAATGAATAGTAACTATGGTAAAAACATTTCACCTCGATTAAGGTTAAAAAGGGTTAACAAGAGGGTTAAACTAAATGATAAGGATTAAAATATCACTTAAACTTGTATAAATTTGATTAGATGAATATATATTGAAATTAAATTATATTTTATTCTAATTTTTGTTTCTTTGGTTCTAATTTCACTTGAATATTATTTTATTATATTTTAATGTTTTAAGTATTTACAAGTTTTCCACCCACCTCGCTTATAAAAGGGTACCTCATCTCTTATCTTATTCATAGATTTTTGATACAATTATATTGACTAAACCATATAAAAATCTCTTATAAACTTATATATCCATGTTATAAAGGTTCTTTTATTCTTAAAACACTCACCCTAGGGTCCTTAATAAGTGATCCAAAGTAGATTTCTCAAAGAATAGGTGTATTCATTGAATCCTTTCAATTTTATTTTTTCTTTTACATAATAAAAATATTATATAACCATATTAAAAATATTAAAGAATTATAATTACTAAAATTAATTTTTTTGTTAATGGTACATCCATTTTCAACCTCCTTTCCATCATATGAGAAATTATAATAGTGTTCGTACGTACATGTGGACTACCACCTCCATGAAGCAATGCGATTTATTTTTGATGTATGCCATACATAGATGGAAATATGTATAGATTTAATAAATATATATGATATTTATGATATTATTATTATTTAAATATATATTATTAATTATATTTATTTCTTTATACTTTTTAGAAAATGAAATCATTACTCACGCGTACGTATAGACTACCGTCTCTACGTAGTGATGTAATTCATTTTTCATTACCACATTATATGAATGGTTATAAAAGTTTATATAGTGAATAAATATTATAATTATAACATTATTAAGATAATGAATATGATGAAACAATGACCAAGGTGCCAACGAGCCTGTACCCTAGTGGTACAGGCTCCTGCTTGGCATCCAAAAGACCCAGGATCGAATCTGGGCAGGGGGCGAATTTCCCAGGTACTGTAGCAGCACCTATTGTAGCAATAGCATTGTAGCAGTGGCATCACTATAGTGGTGGAGGGACTATAGCATATACTGTAGCGGTGGCGGTACTGTAGTAGGGACTGTAGCAGCGCGAGTACTATAGCAGTACTGTTCACCGAGGGGTCCTTTGGGCCAAAAAATGGGCTTTCAAGCCTTGTATTTAGGCCACTTGGCCTTGGGACTTTGAGCTATGTAATGGGTCTCCCTCTACCCAGTATAAAGAGGTATTTGATTTCAAATAATAAATTGAGGCTTCGGCCCCAACCTTAAAAAAAAAACAATGACCAAGGTTTAATGGCCATAATTTTCAAACCAAAACATGCATGGAAAACAGACCAATTTTCACCCAAATGTTGATTTTAATAAAGAATATTTAATAAATGTTTCATTAGAAATTATAATATATTTCTATATTATATGAAAATTATGAAAATTTTTATAGTATAGATATATAATAAATTTAAATTTATTATATATGGGATTAAAATTTCATACAAAGAATATCCGGATTTGAGGTAAGGATTTATGTTTCAATTTCATTTTTAATCAGGATTGTTTATGATTTAATCTCCTTTGGTGTAATTATATAATATTTATATCTTAAAAAAATATATTTTATTATAAATTGATCATTTATGTGTTTTCTATGTTTTTTTAATTTTATTTTCTACTCTTTGGTACTTAAAATGATCAAGACAATTTTTAAGAAAATTCCACATAATTTCCTATTTGGCCGATGAATGTTTTCTTCCATTTCCATGTTTTTTAAAAATATTTTCAAGAATGTTATTTTATATGATAAAATAATCATTTAAAGTAATTTTAAACCATATTTTACTTTATTTTTAAATTTTTAAAATGAAACTTGTGTTCATTTTCATAATGAGGCACTTTTGTACCTTTCACTAAAAGTGTGAAAAGAATAATCATTTTAACGTTTACCATGTGAATGGATTTTACCATATTCATAAACATTATTTTCTTTTAAGGTTACATTATAAGTTTAAAATATTATTTTCAAATAAAATATTTTTTCTGAATATTCTATAAATTTTTAGTTTTAAATATAATGAAGAAAAATGATATTTTCCTTCACTACTAGAAATTGAGGCTATAGACACAGTTTATAAAAACCATGGATATATCCAATATATAACGACAAGAAATAAAATGATTATGGTAGTATATTTAACCATTTATATCTACCCAACCATACCCTCAAGATTTATCCTCTCTGTGACCCTCCTCCTCCCATACCCTCTTGAATCCTCCTCCTTCCCTACCCTCACATTTCCTACGCCCTTTGACCCTCCTCCTCTGAAATGGCCACAAAACCTCCCAAAAATCCCCCTCCTATGATGAAATTCTAATAAAGGCAGATCAACTACCCACATAAATGGATTCGACATTGGAATCACACCTCCCCGTGGATGTTGCTTTGACGTGGCCTCCCCACCTCCCTACCGACGTGGTCGCCCCACCTCCCTGTGACCATCCTCCTTCGACATGGATCGATGCAGCTCTGATGTAGCAACCCCACCTTCCATGATTCTACTCCTCTAACATAGACACCCTGCCTACTCAAGATACTTAGCCTCAAACTTGGCTACCCACCTCCTTAATTTCTCACTCGAACCCAACCATACCCTCGTGATCCACTTCCTCCCATGATTTCTCACTAACCCCATTCGACTGACCCTAGTGAAATCATCCCTTTCATGATTTCTCCTAAAAAATACCTACTTAATGTTCTTATATTGAATTTCATATACATAATTAGTTAGGGTTCCCATCATAGTTCATTTTTCTGGGAGTATAGGTAATAAGTTGTTTATTTTTGTTTTGTTCCCCCTAATATGACACAGTAAATGGATTTCTATTTATGAATTTCTCTTTTCCCCAATCTCCCATATAAACTATTTTTTATTTTGGTATAATATGTTTTTAGTTATATAGCCAACCATATTTATATTATGAGCAAATAGTTTTATTATCTTTACTCTACAATAATTATTTATTTAGATACCATTGTAATATTGTTGCATAATGTGATTGTTTTATTGTTTATACATGCTTAGACTATGTCAAAAGTATGACTTGATTATATTTCATTTTATTTATTGTTTTTTATAAATTTTTAATTATTTAAATATTTTTTATACTTGTTTGAATATTTTAATTATTTTTAGCATGTATTAATAGTGGCTACATTCATTGGATAAATTATTTCATGTTTAATATTATTTTCATTGATTAGAAATTTTCCATGGGCTTTTCCAATGAAATCATATTATATTATATAATAATTTTATAATATTTTAGTATATAAATGTGGTTAAATAACATGTATAAGTGTAGCTTTATATTATTTTTAGGTTGGATTCATTTTACATTCACCCTTAACATGAAGGTCAATGAATGCAATTATTTTTTGTTTATCTTTTTTTGTTAATTAAAAATATTATTTACTGATATTTTTTTTATTATTATAGGAATTGATTCCCTATAACTTGGTTATAATTCATATTCTTACATTTTTATATCTATGTACCACTACAGCGGTGGCTACCTGGTTTTTTGTATTCCCTTTTACATTCTAATTATGCCCACCTTACGATAGTACTAATATTACCTAGAGATTAAAAGTATACTAAAAATAGTAGTAACTACTATAATATTTCCATATCTCTAGGTTATATTTAATATCAATATTTTAAAACTATCTATATCACTTATCACATATGATAAGTGATTTTATAAAACTGTATCACTTTGGAAAAATCATTTTCTACAACTTATTTAAGAATTTTTTTATTAATATAACAAACACTTAATATTTTTTAGTTGATAATCATATGTGATAAGTAATTAAATAGTTTTAAACATTAATATTCAATCAAAATTTGAATCATTAAAAATTTGGATAAGTCCTCTATAATAGAATAATCACCAAAATATTCTAATGGAAAATAAAATATCCCCAATAGGGATCCTATAATTCAAGAACCATAACTATTTCATTAGAGAATCATATAAATTATGTAATGAATTTGAAAAATATATTGAACTCAATAGAATATGATATTTACTATTAGTGTGTGCATATAGGGTTGAGTATAATAACCCAGTAGTATATTCCAAAAATATGTACTTATAGTGAATAAATTAACACATCAATATGTATTTAGAAAATAGTTTCACAAAGTTGTTATTGATAAATTTGTACTATAACATATTTGAAAAAAATGAATAAATAAATACTGTAGAGTATGAATATAATATTGAATATAAATTAAAATTTAACAATATATAATATATTATTTTACTTTCCATTTAATATATTTGTTATGTTTTTTATAAACATGTTATTTATTATTAGTTTTTATCTCAAAAAACAATACATATCACATTAATTAATTTTAAATATTATTTATTTAATGTATATTTATTTTCATTAGAATGAATATATGTTGGATGTACAATGTTGATCAAATCACTGATGAATTTTATAAGTATTTATGATATTTTTTGGACTTTTCATTCAATAATGTTTCAGATGGTGGATTAATTCAATGCCCATGTTTTGATTGTGCTTTAAGACCATAGTTAACTAGTGAGGAAATGAGGTACCATATCACTAAAAATGGTTTCCAAAAAAAAAATAATGTGGGTATCATAAGGGAGAAAAATATTAAGTGGAGAATTACATTGATTTAGATGAAAGGATTGGTATGAAAAATTTAATTTATAATTGGTTTCCATTTGTTTCTCAAGCCAAATACTCATCCAAAAATAGGAAATGAATATCAGAACATAGTTTGAAACTATTAATAAGAATTATTATATTGAGGATGATAGAAAGATGATGGTATATGAAAATACCCTAGTCTAACAGGCATGTAGAAAAATGATAAAACTCAAGTTTTTAATGTGATTATATCATGGGAAAAAATTTATGGATTTAGTAATACCGTGATTGATTATATCCTTAAATTTATTAAGGATTTAATACATGATGATGCATGTATTCTAGAAAATGATTACATGAAATCAAAGTTGGTTGAAAAATTTAGATATTCATCTACTAAGATTCATGATTTACTTAAATATTATTGTATTTTTTGGAAGGAAAATACAGAGGTAAGTCAATGAAAATAGTGTGTAACATCCAGACATAAGACTAATAAAAACAAAACTCAATCCCACATACTAGAGAAAGTGATGTGGAACTTTCTTTTAATTTATAAGCTTCAAAAACTTTTTATGTTAAGACTAATTGTAAGAAACATGAGATGACATGAAGATGAAAGAAATAAGGATAATGATGAAATAGTGCATCCTAAAGATGAGTTGTCTTAGAATAAATTTGAGAGGTTACATCCTGATTTTTCATTTGAACCATGAAATTCTATATTAGGATTATCATGTGATGGTTTTAACCCATTTCTCTAGATGTAAACTAATCAAAGTACTTATCCTATTTTCATTCACATTTATAAATTTACATCATGGATCTATATGAAGAATCCATTTACTATCATGATTATATTGATATTTGGACCCAGTGATCCTGTAAATGATATTGAAATATAATTTCAACCATTAATAGATGAGTTAAAGGAGATTTGGATCATTGGTGTGAATGCATATGTTTCATTTAGGAAGGAGTACTTTATGTTTTGTGCAACCTTGTTATGGATGAAAAATGATTTCCCATATTATAGAATAATGTTTGGTTTCCCATATTAAAATTTTGATGAAATTTTAGCTTTATAGGGCATAAATTATTTCTACCAAAGGATCATCCACACAAGAAAAAAAGTATATAGTTCGATAATACAATAGAGATAGATAAAACACCTCAATGAATGTCAGAGAATGATATTATTAAAGAACTTAATTATTTGAATTATGTTCTTGGAAATATTTAATCAAATTCAAGAAATATAAAGAATATTAATTAAAATTATAATAGAAATTAAATAAATAAAAGTATATTATTTGATTTTCTGTATTAGTAATCGAATTTATTGCATTGTTGATTAGACGTAATGCATATCGATAAAATATTTGTGAAATGTTACTTAATAATATTTTAAATTTCAAGTTCAAAACAAAATATTATATGTTACCACATCATGATTTAATGGATTAGGTTAAAATACTAATACTTCATCCAAATTTAATTGGCAAGAATACATGGAAAGTCCCTTTTGCCTATTTTTTAATGATAAATGTTGAGAAAACATAATTCCTTCAGGTCTTGGAAAGTTTAAAGGTTCAAAATGGTTATTCAAGTTACATTTCAAAAAGGTTTTATACATAATATATGAAACTAAAATATCTTAAAAATCATGACTACCATGCCTTGTTACATGAGTTTATTCCCATTTCCCTTCGACATTTACTTTCACATAATGTTAGAATTGCTATGATTAAGTTATGTAATTTTTATTAAGACCTTTGTTCCAAAAGACTGAGCATAAGTGTTGTTCATAAATTTTATAGAGATTCATAAATTATTATTTGCGACTTAGAGAAAATTTTTCCACTATCATTTTTTACAGTATGTTACATTTGATTGTGAATCTTCACAAAACAAATTCTTTTTTGTGATCCTATTTTGATCCTCTGATGTATTATATAGAAAAATGATATACATATTGAAATATTATGTGAGAAATAAATATAAACTAGAAGGATATATTGTGAAAGGATATTTATCATAATAATACATGGATTTATATTCATCATACTTGGATAATGTAACTATAATGTCTAATCGACCAATGGGAATCAAAGATGAGTAATATGATCCCATTGATCCTACATTTCCTTTACTTCCCCAAATAGGGGGAATATCTGGATTATACTTATTATGAAATTTAAGTAGGGAAGAGTGGGAAATGTCTCATCATAAAATATTATTCAACTATGATGTGATTGATGATTACATTAAGTAAAATAATAAATATGCATGTTTTTATGTGATTTTCCATAGCTTATAACATTTAAAGCTTTCAAATTTGTAGAGAACATTTATAAATTATAAAATCGAGAAATTTTTATCTATATATTAAAAGGATGGAACAATTTCAAAACAAAGAATTTATTTCTTGGTTAAAGTCTAATGCAATAGATTTATTTTTTTACATAACTTAATCATTGTTATTTCTTTAACATTTTATGTTGGTATATTTTAGGTTCTAAGTTTACCAATGAATGTTGTATCAAATGAAATAAGGGTGTTTCCATTTGGTCCAAACAATGTGGTGTGTGATTGTAATGAAATGGTTGTCAATGGATTTAAATTCATTATAAATATATGTGAAACAAAAATGAAAACACAACATGAAAATGTCATGATGAGTGACACAACAAATTGTTATGAAAATGCATCAGAAAAGAAACCTTGATCAGAAAATATATTATATTATGGGATTTTCAAAATAATCATTTTATTATATTACTATGTACGAATTCATTTCAAAATGATGAAATTCAATTTTTTTGATTCAATGAAATTACAAGGCATGGATATTGATAACTATGGATTTAGAGTGATTGATATGAAACACTGGCTTTATACCGATGAACCTTATATTCCTTCATCATAAGCTTGAAACATGTTTTATGTAACTAACTTGTTAAAAAAACAATTTCGTGTTTTAATTGATGTTATTCCATGACATATTTTTTATGGAGGAATGAATTATAGTGATATTTTGGATGAACCTATCGATATTTATTCAAATTCTGAATTTGATGACACAAATTATTCAATTATTAGAATAAACTGTGAACCATAAATTATAACAAAGCATATATAGTGTTGAAAAATTTGTAATTATTTACTTTATATTATTTCAATATTGTACGATATTTTTTAAAGCTTTTATACAAAATATCAAATCAATTTTGTTGGTTATATAGAAAAAAAAATAAAATGAGTTTTTATTATAGTAACTGAATATGAAAATTTAAAGAATTTATTATTTTTAAGTTTATAATTCCTTGTATTAAATAAAATTTTGTGTATTTGAATTTATTTTTGAAGTTAAGTAGTTGTATTATTTAACATTTTCATTATTTTTATTTATCCTAGAATACTATTTAAAATTTCTAGGTTAGAATTTCTGATTATGAAGATGATGGAAGGAGAACAATGAAAATAAATGAATATCAAATCAGATATTTAGCCATGTCTCCTATGAACACCACAATAAGTAATTTTTATGATTGGATATGATGTTATTTCATATTATTTATCTCTTTATCATTTTTTTAATTTTATAATTCATGTTATTTTAGGCCAATTCATCGAGGATATGATTAGATTATACTATAGAGGTTGATATCATGTTGAGGGATACTGGAAAAATCTATCTATGGTTCACCCTACCACCATGCCCCTTCATTCACAAGAATATCATGCTCTGATTATACCTCCCTTCATGCTGCTTCAGTACTAGGAGACCATCCTTTGATTATGCCATATCCTTATTTTCTATACCCACCTTTCTCATATCCCTTTATGCCTGAACCCACATAGGATGGTAGTGACCAGACTCCCATCCCTCCTTATGATCCACTCCCACTATCTACTATATATGGAATTGATCCTCCATATATCCCACCACCCAATTTCATCTGTATAGGTCCATCCACAAGGTTTTCTCCCTCCACCACTACATTTATCTTCATTGACTATATAAAGTACTCCTATTGTCGATATACTACCTCCCATATAGGATACCCCCCCTCCTCCAGATGTAGAAGTCTAGGGAAAATAGATCCCCAATCTAATGGTATGTTCTTAAGCATTATTTATAGTGATAAATTATAAATTTATATATATCATTTTCCTTTACTAACTATTTTTCATGATTACCCGCATCCTTTACCAGATGATTAGGTCACACAAAAATGTGAGAGTCCTGGAATCGACACACATAGATTATGGTTCAATACAACAAAGATGATTTTATCACTAGAAAAAATGGTAAAGAATATAAACTTTTTATGGGCACACTTACTAAACATAGGAATAACATTCAAGTTAAAGAAATAACTTGGAGGGAATTTGGAGACAAAATAAAGAACAACGCCTAAGAATATATTTGGGTAAGTAATGTTAATCAATATATATATATATATATATTAATTTACAATATTCCATTAACACATATTTTTTCCAATGCAACTTCAATATAATTTTCCTGATGGAAAAAATGCTAGGTCCACAAGGTTAATGGAGTTGGGTGAAATGTAGAGAGCATACAAGTATGACCTATATGTTGGTTGGAAAGAGAGAGTTTATAACAATCTTGAAGAAATATTTATCATTCCTAATTTCCCAATATCACAGTATAGAAAGATGATCGGGTATTATAAGAGTCCAAAGTTTAAGGCATCAATTAAATTTATATATATAATAATTTATTTATTTGAAAATTATTTTTAAATTATAAATTAATTATTTTATTGATATTAATTCAATTATATAATTTTTTGTTTATAGGATAAATATGATAAAAATAAAATAAATAAAAGTGCAATGAAATACATTTACACCGTTGGACACACTTCTCTCCTAGAACTTGAGCAAGAAGAAGTAATTTAAAATTTAAAATATTCAACTTTATTTTCTTGAAATGTAGATTTATTACCTTTAATTTTTTTGGCATGTCATATTGTTTTTTTATAGTTTTATGATTTTGGACACAATCATTGTTCTTCCTAGAATAATCAAAACACTCATAATTCCACCTTTCTCCCTAAATTAATCACCTTTAATTCCCTATATAGAAAAAAATAAAACAACATATACATGAATAATATGGTTTCTCTAATATATATTGGTGAGAGACCTTGGGGTGAGATTTTTCATTCCACCTATAAACTCCATCAATTTTATATCCAATATTATGAGAACTCTTCATGTTTTCTCCATTGATATTCTAGACTGCAATATCCTTAAGAAGCATATTTTTCTTGTTCCCTTCAACTGTATGATTTTATAGGATTTATTCTTACAAAATATCTTTCATGGAACACTACAGTTATTATTCCTACTTCATTCCCTTTAGAATATCCTATTGTACTAGTATTATGATCATGAAGTCTTTTAAAATATGTCCATATTTCTCTCACCTTTCACATAACTTCTCCTAATTTTTTTTATTGACCTTATATTAGAAACCTGTTATAAAATTCAAATTCTCTTTTATTCTCATATATGTATTCAATCAAACCAATCATTTTTTTTCATTCATGGATTGATTCTATTATTTATAGCTCCATCTTGCCTCCATCAATACCAATACTCATGGATTTATTATTATAGTCCAAGATGTTTCCTTTTCATGAATTGAAATTTTATACCAATAATAAATACCATTATTATTTAAAATTTTATAAAACCAACAATAACTAATGAATCATGTATTTATTTAATCAATAATCTATCTATATTTTCTATTTTTGAACATATTTATATTTTAGTTGAGCATATTTTTTGGAAATAAATTTATTATTATTTCTTATATCCATGTTTTATATATTGGTGAGTTTCTCATAATTTTTATCAACCCATATGTGCCTAGAATTTTCTTTATTTACTACACTATTCATGAAAATAACAATAACATAAAAAAATTCTAGAAAAAATGGTGGATTTTTCTTTGATCCTACAATAGTTTTATCAACATATAATTTTATATTTTTTATTCCAATGAATATAGGTCTTATAACATAAATTTAATCCTTAGAAATATGTATGGTAGAAATTATATTCTTAGTAGTTTGTGAAGAATAAAATTGTGTCACTTAGAGGAATTCCAATTTTACTTCCCACTAAACACAATTTAAATATATATTATTCTTTTGATATTCAATTGAATTCAAAATTTATTCATAATATTTTCTAATAATAAATATTCTCATGATATTTATGAATCTTAATCTTCTATTGTATTTAATTTTAGATCTTCTTTGTCTTGTTTTCTTTGATATCCAACTGAGTATTCTTAACATCAATGATAACTCTTCATTTAATTCAATGTATAAATCATTTCTTCCATCCCTTTATTACTTTATTGTTTCTCATGAAATAAACTATGGAATTCCTTCTCAAATATAAAGAAACTTCCAACCTCTATAGTAAGAAACCACTTGTAGTTCTTCATAGAAATTGACACTAACATGTCCTTTATTCACATCCAAATTTGGTTGGATAATTCTTGAAGTATGACCAAAAGTACAAGAAAAAGTATTTATAAAACTACGTGGGTATGATCTTCTTCCTTAGTATCATAAATATCTATACAAAGGAATATCTTATTATTATTATTTAATAACAATAATAAATAAGATATCTAATAGAAAAATAATAGTCTCCTCAATACTTCAATTTATATTGTATCATCAATGAACTAAAAATATTTAATAGTATTTATTATGGATTCTAATTGAGAAACCATCCAACCATTGAAACGTACCATGTGAAATCATCTATTTTATTATATACCTTATAATTTACATTGAAAATTATTTAGAGACATCTCTTCTAAAAATTAATAAGTCTCTTCCTGAAATTCTTTTATCCAAGATACTCTAACATTAACATAAATTAATAAAATATTCCTTAGAGATAGTTCATTATTTTTTTTGAATTAGTAATCACATATCTTAGCCTTGATCGAAACAATTTTATAATATGTACTTAGATCTCTCACACACTTCATAAATTAAAAATGTTGATATCTTTCCCTAGGAAATAAATTTACTTCATTAGATAAAAATAAGGTTACAGAAGTCTGAAGTATGGAAACTTATAATAATCCATCCTAAAGAGGGGGAGGAATTCATTAGGTAAGTCATTGGAAAAGTGAGATCATCGCAACATATTCCTTTGTTATAAATATGATCAATAAGGTAATTATATTACTAATATGTGTGTGTGATTAAATGATTCATATGTTAAAGAGAGTCTAAACATTTTATCCACCTAGCTATAATTCTCTATGAGAGATTTATCTGGACAGTTCTCATTGCATGCACAATGGTGGTGGAGCCACACTCAAGACAAATGTTGTTATATCCTCTTATTCAATCCATGTCAACTGCATTAATTAGGCCAAGAATTTCTTCCTCCAAATACAATGAAAATCCACATGGACCATAGATATATCTTATCACATCCCCTTTGTTATCTTTGAAAACAACCCCAAAACCCAAGGGCCCTAGATTTCCTCTAGAGTATCCATCCGAATTGAATTTGATCCATTAGATAAGTGGAAAGATCCATATAACTTCCAAGGTCCCATGGGGTGGAGGGAAATTTCCATCCACACCAAATATTATAAGAAAAAATATGTATTGAACTATATTCTAACATCAACTATGATGTAATAAACTGACATTTTTCACCGAATCCCTGATACACGCAAGATCCATTTGAAAATTAAGTGAGGTACAACTATGAATAACTTTATTTCAGATAAAATAGATTATATATGTAACTTATTCACAAGATTCATGGTATAAATTCTGTATTTATGGTTAAAGGGGAGCCCAAGATAAGGTATACAAGAATTCATATACATCGTTGAATCATAGGTGTTGTATATCGAACAAAGTGTGAATTTAATTCCACAAGGCTGATGCAGTGGCACATATCAGGAAGAGGTGGTCAATATTCTCCTTGTATTGGTGACAAAGACTACATATGGAGCACATACATATGACAATATCCTAAATACATGATCCAACTGGAAGTTTTAAATGAGAAAGTCTCCTTAAAATCATAAAACTAGAGGGAATAATTTAATTCTTATTCATTTTTTCAATCTATATGTGATCAATTCAATTCATTCTATTACGGTAAAACAACTTTGGTTTAAGAATACCATTAACATATAGTTCCTAGATTAATAAGTCATCTTGGTTAATGAAATGATAATGAATTACCATTACTCTTAACAATATAGAAAGATCATAAGATTAAGTTTCCAATTGATTTTTAATTGTGGTATTGAGATCCACTACTAGGTCATCAGAGTTGAGAAGACTTTCCAAAGGAGAACCTATCCATATTTCAAACCAAAAATTGAGGGAATAATTTTTGTTAACTAAACAATGTGCATAAGATATGATATTAAAAAAGGATACCTTGAGAGCTTTCCATATGTAGGAATCTATGCAATTCCATTTTCGAACCTTTAGCATATCCAAAAATCTGGACCTTAAGAAATAAAGACTTAATGATTTATCATTAAGAAGTCTCTATGTGAAATGTTCCTGAAGGGAGAGGTTGAAAGTACACAATTTTTTGATCCCAAGACCCCAAGAGAGATAAGTTTGCAACAATATTTACAAGGAACAATGATACCTCTTGACTCAAGAGTTCTTCCACTCCATAAAAAGTTTCTAATATAGGTGTTCACTTTCTTCAGTAGCTAAACAATCCATATGTAGATAAAAAAGGAGAAAAACAACTTTGAAATAATAACATTCTTAACAAGACAAAATACACCAACCATAGAGAGAGATTTTACCTTCTAGGAAGCCAAATGTTTCTGAATATGGATCATGATGTGTGTGAAGTATGATGATTTTATCTTTCCCTAAAACATAGACACCCTAATATGGGTGAAAGGAATTTTTCCTTGTCTCATTCCCAACTCACTGACAATGTTAGAATTTCTTCTAGCTGAAATTTCCTTTCCAAAGTAGACAAAGGATTTTTCCCAACTGACCTCTTGACCCAAGAATCTTTCATAATGAAGAAGGTCTTTCTTTAACTTTTTTACATTTCTTTTATCACATTAAATGAAGAGAAAAATATCATTATCATAAAATAAGTAATAGGGAGAAAACAAACTTATGTAATATTTAATGGGATTTACTTCCCCACTTTTAACCATTTTAAGAAGCAGTCCACTCAAGTAATATTATTCAATAATAAAAATAATGGGTGATAGGGGATCAACCTATCTTACTCCTCTTGAATAAGTTAAATAAAATTATAGGGATCCATTGATCAGAAAATAATGTGTGATGAACCCAAAAAAAATTATGATCTAGTTTATAAATATATCATCAAATACAAATTTAGAAATAATCTTCCAAATGAAATTCCAATCCATACTGTCAAAATATTTCTTGATACTAAGATTAAGGGAAATATTTCCACCCCTAGTGGATTTTTTGAGAATATTGACAAATTTTTATGTAGTTATAGGAAAATCTTGGATAGTTATTACTTTGATGAAGCCATATTAGTTTGAGAATATAATTATATTGGCTATTTTGGAAAGTCTGTTATCCAAAAATTTTCCAAAAATTTTATAAAAATAATTGACTAGGGAAACATGCTTGAATTGATGTATTTAATTGTAATTATCCATTTTTTGAATGATGGAAAGAAACTAAGCATTGAATCCTTGGGTGAGAGGGACATCTATGAAGAAGTGATGAACAAATATATAAAGATCATGTTGAACAATGTACCAATAGTTCTGAAAGAAAAAATTAGTAAATGCATTTGGGCCTGGAGAACATTCAACATTTAATCTAAAGACTGCTTATATAATCCCAAACTTTAATGGGGTTAAGGAAAGCATTCTATTATCTTCATCATTCACCAACAATTGAATAACATCCTTGATTGAATAAAAGTTAGTGTAATTTACATTAAAAATAATTATGTAATAAGAGACAATATGTTTTGCAAGATCTTGACTACTGTCAAGAATTTTATCACCATACTTGATGAAAAACATGGGATTTTTAGCCTTTCTCAAACACTTTATAAATTGATTCCATTTTAAATTTATAAAATTTTATAATATATATATATATATTAATTTTATGGGGTAAATAATCCTCTTATGAGATATATTTTTATTTAATACCTTGTAGTGATGGAATGAGGTTTGAAGCATCAAATCCACTCAATTTCATTGTCTCTTAATAAAAATTTAGATAAGTGTATCCTGATTGATCACCATATAAACCATTAAATAGAAAATATAATACAATATAATATTTTTCTTATCATTTATACATTATTATGATAGTAAAATAAATTAAATTGAATTAGATATCATTTGAATGATTATTGGTTGGATACTGAGTGATTGAAAGTCAGGAAGTTAAAGTAGAAACTCAAAAAACCACAGATTATCTATAGAGTATTATAAAATAATGTACTATGTGTTTTGGATAAATAAAAAAGTTTTACATAAATTAAGAATGTGAGATAGAGAACTTAAATATAGAAAATTATAGTTTAGTAGTGTAGTATCCCTCATTCTCCTCATTAGATTGAGAAGGTGGGAGGATGATACTTGGCCATAAGATACACCCCAAGGAGCCAAAGTCTGGAAATAAATTCCAAAGAGCTTCAATACATGTGGGGGTATGATTTTACCTTTAATAATAAAAAGAATAACTAAACAAATTACAACCAAACAAACCACTAAATGATGCATGATAACCATGAGAGACAACCCAAAATTTCATTTATAAAAAAATAGAAACCAAGTATCACAGTGGAAGACTACAATAGAAAATTAAATAGAAGAATACAAACTAATAACACTCAAAGACAACCACAAGACTCCAAGATCCTTATGCTCCACACTCCAACTTCACCAAACAACCCACATATCACGAGGTAGTGATAAAGACCTGTGATAATTTACCTTTTCCCATGTCCCAATAGATGGCATCTGCAAAATTTCCAAAGTTCCAAAGTAGGGGTGAGTACTAAAACTCAGTAGGTTTTACCCAATGACTTCCCTATCACACCACTAGGATAGAAGAGTTAACATCATTTATATAAAACATTTTACATAAAATAATTTCTAAAACAGTTCATAACTAAATATAAACAACTTTAAAAACATTTTATAACTAAATATAAATAAGTATGATATTAACCAATTTTCCAAAAAAAAATTGTTTGAAGAAAGAAACCAAACAATTCTTAAAACCCATTCTACAAGTTCTATTTGGCATAACCATTCCATTCCACATAACCACACCACTAACCATGCATGCTTTATTATGAAAGTTCCATACTAATGATCGATATCCCATTGATCTACCATGTCATCACAAGGTAATTATTTCCCATGTGCCATTACACCTTTGGCATTAAGCATAAGTTCATATTTCAACCAAGTATCATAAATTAAATATGAACACACATACCAAGTATGCCCAAAAACCATGCCAAAACCATTTTAATAAAATACCCTTTTTTATTGAAAACCTTTTTAAAACAAGAAATTTAAAAATTATAGAAATTAAATATTTTAAAATCAACATTTTAAAATCAAAATGTTAAAATCAACAAACCAAAGAACTTACCCAACAAATCACCACAATTTCACAATTTCACCAAAAACTATAAATCACTACTAAAGGGGATTTATATCAGGATTTTCACCAAGATTTAAAAATAAATTTAAATCAAATAAACCAATTTGAAACTAATATAATCAATTATAGTAATAGGATTCAAGAGTGAAGCCACCTACCTTGATCGTTTTGGTGAAAATGATAAACGGCACGAAAAACATCACAAACACGAGTTGAATCTCCATGAACCCATCTTAGATCTCTTCCCCTATCATAAAAAACCCAAAAATAAACTTATTTGAAATAAAAAACCTTATATATACCCAAAAAAGGTGTAGATATAAGAAAATTAGATGAAGGGAGAAGTATATCTAAGAAAACACATCAAGAATAATGAATAATGAAGCCTTACCTCAAGAATTAGGCTTCAATACACCAAGGGATGGCTCCAGAACACTTTCAATTCTCTTGGGAGAGGTTATACAACCTTTGAGAGTCCAAAATCCATAGTTATGGATGTATATAAGGAAAAAAGAGTAGTTTAAAGGGTAAAATGAGTTAGATTCACTTTTTAAGGAGGTGGTTTTGACCCTCGGATGGTTAAGTCGCACGATTAGGAAAACCGTTCACTAACCGTGATCCTGATTCTATATTAAGAAAGACCTTACATAGTTGGATCACATGGATTCCAAACCATGCACCGACCATTCCAAGGCTCCTTTTCCAAAATTTTCACCACACTGTATGGTTTCTCCTAGGCTTACGCAGGGTTTGGACAAACCGTGCACATCCTCTTTAGCCCTTGTCGCACTGTGCACGGTTTCCTTCAAGTGTTGAATGATTTCCACAAATTGTGAACCACTCAGAAACCTATATAAAAGTCCTAAAAACTATTTAAAGGTTCCCCAAAATATCCCAAACTTCACCCTTATACTTTATGTACTTAAAATTCATAAATAAAGGACTACATACTGAAAACCGAGGGTGCTAAATTCTCCCCACCATTGGTCTTTCCTTCCCTAGAAAGTAGAAAACTACTATTCTCTGAAAGAGTTCCAACCATTGATCTTTTATTTACTTCTCACATTCCCAAGTCTCTTCCTGAATCTATCTATGTTACCAAAAAACCCATACTAGTCCTATGTTTTTTCTATGCAAGATTTTCTATTGCCTATCCATAATCTGCACCGGGATATATACCAACGAATAATCCGACTCTAGGTCAATGTGATCCCATCCGATTACATGGTCAGGATTAGGCTGATACTTCTTCAATTGAGATACATAGAACACATTATGAAATATACTGAACCATGGTGGAAATTCCAAATGATATTCTACCTCTCCAACCCATTCCAGTATCTAAAAATGGCCTATGTATCAAGGAGACAACTTTCCATGCTTCCCAAAATGATGATGTCCAAGCCTTGGAGGGATCCTTAAGAACACATGATCACTCATAATGAATGAAAATGACTATCAGTGATGATACACATATGATTTATGATGAATCTAATCCATATACATTCTCTTTATAATCAATCGAATCTCCTCCATTGTTTCTTGGAAAAGGATTGGCCCAACTAGTGAAGTTTCACCTATTTCCATCCAAAAAAGTGGAGAACAAAAAGGACACACATAAAATGATTCAAAAGGATCCATATGTATCAAGTCCTGATAAATGTTGTTATATGAGAACTCCACTAAGGGTATGTGCTCTTCCCAGGAGCCACCAAAATCCTTTACATATGCTTGTAACATGTCTTCTAATGTCTGTATCATCCTTTTGGATTTCCCATCCATCTGAGGATGATAAGCCATACTCATATTAAACTGAGTCCCAAGGGATTTCTATAAGGATTTATAGAAACGATATGCGAACCTTGGATCCCTATTTGATACATTTGAAATTGGTATTCCATGTCTTTTACCACTTCTCAAATATATATTTTGGATAGATCCTCCACCGTGTGAGTTTCACGAATATGGATGAAATGAGATGAATTTGTAATCCGGTCTACTATCATCCATATGGAATCATGTTTCTAAACCATTCTTGGGATACCTATTTTAAAATTCATAGATATCTGATACCATTTCCACATTGGAATAGGTAAGGACTACAACATACCTGCAGGTCATTGATGTTTTGTCTTAACTTGCTGACAAGTTAAATAGTTTGAAACAAACTCAACCACCTTTTTTTCATGCCAATCCACCAAAACTACGATTTTAACGCCTTATACATTTTCTGTATTCTTGGATGAACATAAAATCTTGAATGATAATAATCACTGAGAAGTTTCTCCTAAAAATCCATAGGTATAACTATACGATTCCTAAAGCACAAAACTGAACTTCCACCCAACCTCCATCCCTCAATGGTCTCTCCACCATTGAGTTTTGAAATAATTTCCACACATTATACATCATATGTCTATGCTTATTTAACCATCTTTATCAAATCAGTAACTATGGAAACTAAAAATAAAACCACAACATCACCTCGGTCTTCAAATTCCACAAGCATATCAGCTATGACTGACATCAACTGCCACTCATTTGAAGCTTCTTTCACCAAATGATCATATGAATTTATACTTAATGCATCTGCCACCATATTACCTTTACCCGATGTATACATCAAGTCAAAGTCAAAAATTTATATATACTATATCTATCTTATTTTCCTCAGATTCAAATCTTGTTTTGAGAAAATATGTTTCAAGCTCTTATGATCAGTGAACACAATAAATTTCTCACCAAAGAGATAATGACACCAAGTCTTTAAGGCATGGAAAACTATAAATAACTCCAAATTGTGTGTTGGGTAGTTCTTCTCATGAATCCTCAACTTCCTTGATCTATAATCTACATTATAATCTCTTTGCATGAAAACATACCCCAACCCAGATCCTGAAGCATCACAATACACCACATACCCTTGTCTTGTTAAGATAGGTGCAGATGTAAGGAAAACCTTTAACTCTTGAATTTTTTAGCACTCCTTAGTCCACTAGAATGGAAAATTCTTATTTTTAAAAGCTTCCATGGGTGAAGCTAGTCATGAGAAGTCATTAAAAAATCATCAATAATAACCAGCTAAACCAAGGAAGATCTGTATCTCAAAGACATTCTTTGACAGTTTTAAAGATATAATAGATTCTATCTTCTCTAGATCTACTAAAATACCTCTTTCGAAAATTACATGGCCAAGAAAGCGTACCTCTTGTATCCAAAAATCACACTTTGATAATTTTTCATACAAATGTTGATCTCTCAAGATTCCCAACACTATCTCCAAGTGTTTCTAGTTCTCTTTTATAGTCCTTGAATACACCAATATGTCATCCAAAAACACCACAACAAAATAATTCATATATCCCTACAATATCTGATTCATCAATTCCATAAATACTATTGGTTCATTTGTTAGACTAAAAGGAATTACCAGGTATTCATAATGGATACAACTTCTTCTAAAATTGGTTTTTGGAATATCCTCCTTCCAAACTTTCAATTGGTGATATCCAGAGAATAATTCAATTTTATAGAACCAATTAGATCCCCTCAATTGATCAAAAAAATTATCAATGTGTGGAAGTGGATATCTATTATTTATCATAACTTGGTTAAGTTTATGATAATCAACACAAATCCAAAGTGTTCCACCTACTTTATTTATGAATAAGACCAATGATGTCTATAGAGATGTGCTTAGCCAAATGAAACCCTTTATTTTAAACTCTTCCAACTACACCTTTATTTCCCTTAATTCTTTTGGTTCCATTTGATAAGATAGAAGTGAGATAGGACTGGTCCCCAGAAGGAGATCAATCATAAACTCCACTTCCCTTACCAGTGGTAACCCTAGGAAGTTCTTAGGAAATACATCTAGAAATTGATCCATGACTGTTGGAAAAATGTTATCCTTGATATCTTCCATAAATGCCAATGTCAATGCTGCTAACTAGTAAGATATCATTCCCACTTCTGGTGTTAACAAGCCCTTTGCACCTATCTTTACAACCCTTTCTCCTTTAAAGAGATGCTCAACGCCATCCATAGTCACAAAACTAAATGTTCTGCTATAACAATTAATGTGATCCTTGAAAATTATCAACCAATCCATACCTAGGATTACATCATAGAAATACATGTCCAACATAGAGAAATACCATTTCATCTTAGCTCCATCAACAGTTATATAACATGCTATACATAGGAAGGCTCGAAATTCTCTTTGACCTAGAAGAGCTTGAAGTTTTATCATAGAAGGAATCATATCAAGTTTAAAACTTAAAAAATCAACTGCCTGAGAATAAATAAAGGAATTATATTCACTGGTATCAAAAAATACTTGCATAATGGTAGAATTCAAAATAATCATACCTATCACCATAGATGGTCCAACCTAATCATCCAAAACTAACTGCTCAACTCCATATAATTTCTTCATCACTACACTCTGCTCCTTATTGTATTGATAAGATTTCCCTTATTGAGGAATCATGGTATTCCTATAATCTCCATGGATATCTCTATTCTAGAGATGATATTGATTCTTCTTTCCTTGCCCCGTCAAAGCATATGACGCTTGCAACACCTGAGAAGTGTATCGAGCACCTGACCTCAGAGAACTGCTAAAATAGTGCTTAAGATGTCCCATCTTGTTGTAATTATGAAATGATCTTGGTGGTTCTATACACTCTCTCTTCATATGGATGAAGGAACCATATTGGAAACATCCTACTTTTGTCACGGGTCTCGGAGGAAGATTCACCGATCTAGCTGTCCGATTCTGATTCCCACTCGCACCTTGGAAGTAGGTTTCCCTCTTCTATTTTATTCCAAAATTAGATTTCCCACAATTTCCTATGGGTATCAACATAATTCCTCCACCCATATCTCCTGATATGTCTTGTTCATCCACTTTTTCTCTATTGACCATCTCTATATAATCAGTAATACAAAACATAACAATCTTCGAGTGAATATCCTTACTTATCCCTGATTCAAAGCTGTGTTCCTTCAAGGATGAAATATCAGAAACTTCAGGTGAAAACTGCACTAAATTCATAAATTTATCCACACACTCTATGATAGAGAGATTTTCCTACTTCAGGCTGATAAATTATGTCATTCTATAGATCTTGAACGTGTGAGGATAGAATTATTTGTTAAATAATTCTTCAAAATCCTCCCAACTATGTCCTTGATCCACTTTATCTTTCACCTATAGATCCCACCACTGGCATGCAAGATCTTATAGCATATACATCACTATCTTGACCTTTAGTTCTACTGGTGTGCCGATGAAATCGAATACATGATTCATACTGTTCAACCATTCACCTGCTCTTTCTGATTCAGAATCACCTTAGAAGATGGGTGGATTCTGTTTCTAGAACTTGATGGAATGGTCTGCTTGTATTGGCTCATCCCTATGGTTCCCTATATCCATATCTTGAAATTCTCAGATGATACTCTGAACTAGTTGTTTTTTCACCAACAGTTTAGGTGCAACTACATTCTCCGTAACTTCTTCTGGTTGGTTTCTACGATGCTTACCAGGTGCCATTTTCTATAAAAAAACAAACTCCATAAGTCACACTCTCTAGAAACTGAATTATTATCATTTAAAATTATATTATATGAATTATCACCACATTGATTTCCAAATTAACATTTTCCATGTTCAATCGGTTTTGAAAAATCTTTAATTTCTTCTGAAAATCAAACCATTTTCAAAATACCACGACCATTATCGTTTTCAAAATATTTCATTTGAAAACACTTTCACAATTTTCAAAAATAAAAACTTTTTCACAAAGTCATAAATCATTATTCTAAATGATGTATTCACTCCTAGTGGGAAGTGATTTCTCTAATGCATGTCATGCTTGTCTCATTGTTTAAACCCATGAAAATGAGATTTCAAACCTGTAAGTGTCTTGAAAACACTTATGTACCCAACTACCTGGTAACTTGAAGTTCAACATAAAAAGGTTAGTAATATCTTTTTATGCTCTACATTTCAAGTCCTGACAATCCTACTCCTTTCTAAGATCTCAACCCAATGAATAAACACGAATTAATTCAAATCAAAAACCAAGTAACTGATGACTACTTGTTCCACAAGGAAAGGGACAAGATGATACCATTTATCTAAAATATGCTTTTGGATTGAACAAAACAGATATCATTTTTAACATACCTCCTTCTCATCATTGTCTTGAGAAGTTTAGAGGATTCTAATTGGCCTTAAGCGACATCCGCAAGGTGCCAAAGGATGGAAATAAATGTCGAAGGGATTTAATACATGTGGGGGATAATTTTCCCTTTAAGAATAAAACAACTAACCAAAAAAATTACAAAAAAAAAACACTAAATGATGAATTATAACCATGAGAGAAAACCCAACATTTCATTTATAAAAAACAAACATGAAACCAAGTGCCATAGAAGAAGACTACAACCTAAAAGTAAACAGCAGAAGACAAACTGATAAAACTACAAGACAACCATAAGAATCCACAATCCACATGCTCCATGATCCAAATTCACCAAACATCCCACATATCATGAGATAGTTCTAAATATGTTTTATACATTAACTTTTCCCATGTCCCAATAGATGACATCTACAAAGCACCAAAGTTCCAAAGAAAGGGTGAGTGCTAAAACTCAGTAGGTTTTCTATCAATGACTTCCCTACTCACACCACTATGATAAAAGATTTAGAATCATTTATATAAAACCTTTTATATAAAACAATTTCTAAAATAGTTCATTAATAAATATAAAAAACTTCAAAAATAGTTTATAAATAAATATAAATAAGTACAATATTAACCAATTTTCCAACGAAAACAATTATTCAAATAAAGAAACCAAAAAATTCTTAAAAACCATTTCACAAGTTCCACTTGGCATAACTATTCCATTCCACATAACCACACCACTAACCATGCATGATTCTTTATTACCTAATGGCCCGAAGGCCTTCTTTTTATTTTATTATAGATAATCCCCTTTTTAAGGGTTGAAGGGGAACCTGTGCATGACCCGTAGGCCCAAGGCACAAGGCTCGACATGATTTATTCTGAAAATTCCATACTCATGATAAGTCCCTCGTCAATCTACCATGTCTTAAAAAGGTAATTATATCCCATGTACCATTACACCTTTGGCACCTAGAACAAGTTCATATTTCAACCAAGCCTTATAAATACAATATGAAAATGTACAACATTTATGCCCAAAAACCATACCAAAAAAATTTCAATAAAACACCCTTTTTATTGAAAAACTTTTTCCAACATGCCATTTAAAAATTAAAGAAAATTTATATTTTAATATCAAAATTTTAAAATAAATAAACCAAATCACTCTCCCAACAAATCATCTCAATTCCACAATTTTACCAAAAATTATAAATCGACACTAAAGGGGATTTATATCATGATTTACACCAAGATTTCACATTAAATTTCAATAAAATAAACCAATTTGAAACTAATACAATTAATTATAGAAATATGAGTCAAGAGTGAATCCACCTACCTCAATATTTTTGAAAAAAATAATAAACGACACGAAAAACATCACAAACATGGGTTGAATCTCCATGAACTCACCTTAGATCTCTTTCCTTATCATAAAAAAACCCAAAAACTAAACTTATTTGGAATCAAAAACCTTATATATACCAACATAGGGCATAAATATAAGAAAATTAAATGAAGGGAAAATTATATCTAAGAAAAAACATTAAGAACGAAGAAGAATGAAGCCTTACTGCAAGAATCAGGCTTCAACACACTAAGAGATGGTTCCAGATCACTTCTAATTCACTTGGGAGAACTTCCAAAACCTTTGAGAGACCAAAATCATGAGTTAGGGATAAATAAGAGGAAAAAAGAGTGGTTTAAAGATTAAAATGAGTTAGATACACTTTTTAAGAAGGTGGTTTTGACCCACGCATGGTTTAGTTGCACGGTTAGGCAAACCATGTGCTAACCATGCTCCTGCTTCTGGCTTAAGAAAAACCTCATACCATTCGATCAAATGACTTCCAAAACATGTGCCGACCATGAAAAATCTCTCTATTCAATATTTTCACCACACTGAATGGTTTATACTAGTATTATGAATGGTTTGGACAAACTGCACGCAACTCATGAACATCCCCTTTAGCCCCTGTCTCACAATGCATGGTTTCCTGCAAGTGTTGTATGGTTTATAGAAATCATGAAACACCTGTGTGACTATATAAAATTTAAAAAAACTCTTTAAAGGTTCCCAAACTCTCTCACACTTCACCTTTATACTTTATGAAAAGGCTACATATTAGAAATAGAGGGTGCTAAAAGTAGAGTGAAAACAAGATATAATAAAATTTTCAAATTGTGGGAAAATGGATTCATATGATAAGTGACCAAATTTTAAAATATTGTTTTGTTATGTTGGAGTTATGGAATAATTATCTAAAAAATTAACATAAAATAACTTTGGTAATGAAAGTAAGTGAATTCTAGTTTAAAGTAACAAGAATATATATTTTTTAAGAAAGGATACTTACACAAATCATCCATACTAAGTTGTGGTATGCATAGTATCATCAATTTCCATTATTTTATATTCCCATCACTTAATTATATTATCTATAATATTCTTGAAATTTTTATCATTATTAATTTCATTCTCACTATATAGTGATAAATAATTGAAATTTATTATGAATATCTTATGTATATTAGCATCTAGATTTCTTTATAGGAAGTCAAATGATTGATAATCATGTTATAACATCATTATCTTCATATCCAGGAGGATTTTATGTTCCAAAGTGAGTAAGAAACAACTTCTCACAAATTACACTAGTCACCATACATAAAGGAATATGAATGTAAATATTTCTTTGAAAACTCAGAAATTAAGATGAAATTCAACCTTTTATTAAAAATTAGAACTCTAAACATTTTTCTCTAGATTCTTGTAATTTTCAGTAATCATTAGATAATTATCAGGGCTGGTACCTATTACATAGGTTTTCATGATTATTAAAGGTATTTATTTTATGAAATATCTATTAATACTTTATTCACTAATATTTTAGTATAACAATATCCAAGGTTATATCTTCATGGGGTTAAAGAATATATTCAAAACTGTCACTTTTTTCTATTTTATTAGTTAATAAGAGAATTGGGGATTAGTTTGAGTTATTAATAACTCAATGAAAACCAAAATTCGTTTAATTATATAAAAATTAGTGAATTTTTTTAGATATTGAAAATAAATTGGATTAAAAAGTAGTGTCAAATCAAATTTGAGAGCAATAACAGTGAACTAATTTTAACATTTAGACACACACATCTGCCTTTCCATAATGTATATCCTAAATTAATTTCGTAATTACCACTCAAATACCTCCTATTGAACACCTATTTCTGTTTGAACACCATAACTATACATCTGTATGATTGGTATTTACCTTATAAAAGTGATATAATTACTCAATTAACTCTAAACAATTATAAATAATAAAATCTTTTTCCCGTAAATAAGAAATTTGTTATGAAATTTATAAATAAAATAGGTTATATAGCTTGCATATATAAATGAACACTAAAAATAGAATTAGAGGAATGATAATTCTGGAACAAAAGAAACTTTTTTATCAAGAACTCAAATCTTAGATAAATCCGAAAGGATACAAGTATTATTTTACAAGAATCGTATGAGAAATTTATCTAGTTCTCCATTACTCACAATAGCCAATGATTTTAGTATGTCATGGTTACACCATCCTAGCATGCATTATTACTTGATAATGATTAATTTTTCACTTATCACATTAGACTAAAAATTCCATCTCTTTATTTTATCATGTATTGTATTTATATCTCTTATAGTGTTGGTAATTTGTTTCATAAAATTTTAGATGTAATAAATACTCTACTAGAATATAACTTCCTTTCATATAATAACTTTTACCCATTAATATTTCTAGTTGAAATATCATTCATTGGGGATTATTGGGATGGAAAACACACATGTGTATTCATGAGGTAATCCTACATGTAATCCCTTTTAATTTTAAAAATGATTTGTATCCCCTTAAACTCATGTTTAAATAAATCCACATGTCCACGATATGAAATTTGTTGAAATATAATCAAGAATACCTGATAATAATGTTTTGTAAGTAATATAGAGAAGTATAGTGGATGATTTCAACAAAACATAATCCCAGTATAAAAAATAAAACTTGATGAAAATAAACCTTGTAAATGAATGCCTAGAACAATATCACTCCACAAGGGATCAAGAATAATTTTTTTTGATATATTTTGTTTAATCCCTTAAACTTTAAATATATATATTTATTATATAATAAATCTTGTAACATAAATCCCATTAGTGATTTTTTTTGAATATTAAATGTAAAATATAGGTTAAAACATAAAATATCTTTTCAAAAACATTTTTAACATTGATA
This sequence comes from Viscum album, assembly GCA_963277665.1. NCBI lineage: Eukaryota > Viridiplantae > Streptophyta > Magnoliopsida > Santalales > Viscaceae > Viscum > Viscum album. The sequence goes on from OY728119.1 coordinate 83,051,999, forward strand.
TAAAATAAAAAAAATATTTCAAGTAAATTTTTGAACATAAGAGGTGAAATAATTTGAAAACATTAACTTTTAAAAGGAATATCCAATTATGGTTCCTTGAAAATGAGATAATTTTTTTATATGTAATTTTTATAAAAAGATAAAATTATTGATAATGAATTGAAAGAAACCTTTTTAATACTTTAAAAATACATTCATTAAAAACCCATATTGTAAAAATATAATAAAAATAGTATTTATAATGAAACATAATATCTCAAAATTGTATTTTTTAAATACCATATAATAAAAAATTATGGTGGAAGAACACAATAATTAAAGAAAAATGTTCATGATAAAATATTATAACTCATAAAAAGAATATTTGAGGAATCAACCATCCCTAATGAGAAAACATACTACATAAGGTATAAAATATTAAAAAATATTTTTTTATAGGAAATTAAATCCATATAATATAAGTAGATAATATAAAATAATATTTTCTATGATAAAATGTATGCAACGTATTTAAAATATGTTCAAGCCTATATTCATAAATCAATGAATGAATGTTAAGTTACCATAAATCATTACTAGTGGGATAAAAATTAAATAAAAATCCATTTGAAGAAGGGAGATATATTGTATTAGTATACCCCATGAAATAAAAAAATATTAAAAAATACATACTTCTATAGTAAATAAATTATACAAGTAAAACATGGTGGACAAAATTTATTTTGTCTCAACGAATCAAAATTGAGACCCATAAAACCATTACCTTTTATCCAGGATTCCACAAATTCTCACTAACATCTTATATCCTTTATAAAAAAATTTAAATATTAATAAGATTTTGATAAATCCCGATATTATATTTTCCTTTTAAACTCATCATTTACAACCATTATCTATATAAATTTAAGTTAGTTGTTAACTATTTTCTACGCTGAGAGTATAAAATCCTGATTTTTTTAAACAAATTTCATAAACAATTGTTGGTATTAATTATTTAGACAATTTTAATCATCCAAATATTATTAAAGGTACTACAAAATATGATCCATTAATTTTTCAAAGTTATAATTTCATTCCATGGTAGTTAAGGTTAAAATATATGAAGGTGAAATCAACAATATTCATGTTTCAGTAATTTTTTAATGAACATATGTTTTTTCTAAATAAATGAATTTAGTAAAAATTTTATCATTCAAGAAAACAAAAAAATAATCTATTTCATATTTATATCATATTTTACAATTAATTATGTTCTCATGGTCATCCATTATATAAATTCATATCATTGTTCAAGTAGGTGTTTAAACTTACCCAAACACGCATATATCATGATTAATGGATCATTTTGTGGTGTTCTAGTTGTAATAACATTATAAAATAAGTATAATGATCATATATATATATATATATATATTTAGTGTATTATATTAGAATTGGGAATAATTATAAGTATATTTATTAAATATGAAAATATTGTATAATATGAAAAAATGATTTCCCTCTTTGTACACTCAATTTAAATGATTGAATTAAATATGATTATTTATATATAATATTTGTATTATGTTATAAAATGTTTCATAAAAGATATTTACTTTTATCATAAAAATCATATTTATCCATTAAAACCATTATTAAGACCTTCCATGAATGTATCACCCTTCGATTTTAGGTACATGACCCTTTATTCATGTATTTTGAGTTTATATAATGTTCAGGATAAGTTTCAAGAGGTTATGAGGGGTTTTCACACATTTTGAGGCATTTATAGAGGTGAAAAAATCGTGCATTGTTAGTATAAAACATGAAACATCTCCAGGGAACCGTGTAATGGAATATAGTGGACACCAAGAAAACGCATGATTGGTGCATGCTTTGGCCAAACCATGAGAATGAATAAGAGAAACCATGCATCTTAATATAGGGGTTAATTAATGGTTGGAACATGGTTTTTCTAGCCATCTAGTCTAACTATGTGAGGTTTGGCCTAATGATAGTATCACTGCATAGTTGGCCCACAGCTTACCAAATCATGCGGGCTAACCATGTGGCACATAGCTTTCCCTCCATAAAAAGTAAATATCATCCAAAATAACCACTTAAACCCTCTTTTCCCCCTAATCATCCAATAATTAAAATTCCATTTTCTCCAAAGTCCTGAGAGACTAACCCCTTTGATCTAGGAGTAATCCTTAGGCGAATCAAAGTGTGTTGGAGGCCCTAGTTTGTCGATAAGTGCATGTTCTTCTTCATTCTTCTTAGATCTAAGAATATTCTCTCTCTCTCTCTCTATAAGAACCATAGGTATTGTTTTTTATTGATATATTTATGTATTATAAATGGTTTTATGATGAAATATCATTGGATAAAGTGAAAAGAATGTGAGTTTTGATCATTTCTTGGTGTATTGTTGTTTCGTTATTTTTTCCCCAAACTTTTCAGAGGGAGGTGGATTCTATCTCGACTCCACTTGATTTTGGGCATAAAGTATCATTTTTAATTAAATATTTTGATTAAAATTTTGGGGAAATCATTTTTTGAAACCTAACCAAATTCTCTAATAGTTTTGGTTTTGGAAATTATGGGAAACTGTTTTGTATTTCAAAGAGATCATTTGGTTTATGATTTTAAAATGAGGATTTTAAAATTATGGTTTTATTTTTGTACATGGAATTGGTTTGTGTAAATTATTTAAAGAAATAAAGGTTTTTGTAATCATTTTATATTTATTTAGAATAAGTGGTTGGAATGATTTCATTTTCATTAGACCATACCCTATAGAAGGGGTATTCACCATTGGGGAACTTTGTATTGGCTAGCTTGTGATGATTTAGAAGATCAATGTGATAATTCTCATGAGTACGGAATTGTCACGTAGTAATTAATTGTATGTTTGGGACATGGTTATGGGTATTCCAAATGATTGTAAAATGGTTTTGTGATTTTTTATTTCTTTCCATTGAAAAATGTTAGGGATTTATTTTAATATGTTTTATTGCTTAAGCCCATTTTATAAATTATTCTAAAAAGTTTGGTCCTAGTGGTGTGAGTTGGGAATTCATTAGGAAAATATTGTTGAGTTTATACTCACCACCTACTTTAAAACTATTGTGTGTTTTCAGATATCATATATCAAAACATGTTTAAAGTAAATGTAACTAAGTTATTTAGTGATACATCTGTATAATGTGGGCTTGGAATGATAAGATAGACCTTGGATGAGGTTGTGTATTTTTAGTAGTTGTCACTTTGCAGTTTTGATGCATATGGCCTTTTTAGTTCTCTTAAGGATTTATTTTTGGTTTCCACTTGAACTATGACATGGTTTGGTTGTTTGGTTATGTTTTGAGTTTTAATTTGTTCCCATGAATTATATATAGGGTTGGTTGGTTATTTTAATTATAGTTTGTATGTTTTATTAAAAAGGGAAAATTCATCCCCCAAATGTTATTGAGTCCCTTGGAATTTATTTCCAATGTTTGGTTCCTTAGGGATGTAACATAAGGCCTATTAGCACCCCCTCCACTCCTTAAGATAATGAAGAGGTGTGGTATGTTAAAAATAGAGTCATCATCATTTGGTTCATCTATATTTTTGGGAAACTGGTATCTTATTAATTCGGTCCATCTATCTCCTTGGGAAAAGTGGTATCACCATTGTTCGGTTCTTCACATGGGAAATGGTGTTAGTTTTTATTGATCCTGTATTTGGAAATAATATCAACCTATCTCTTAAGATGGTAAAAAAAGTATTATTATCATAACTTTGAATGTATTGTGTAAAAATTCATAGCTAGCCTTTTTATGATGAAATTTAAGTTACCAGGGTATTTGGGTGCATGTTTTTTTAAGAAAATCCTAGGCGAGTTTTCATCACACCATCATCAGTTTAGTCAATGAGAGTTCCATGAAAAACATTTATAGTATGAATTCCTAATAGGAATACATTATTATTTTGAGTAAAATGGTTTATTAAATTGACAATAAGTAGTATCTTTTGAAAAATAGTGAAAATTGATGTTTTGAAAAGAATTGTTGAAATATTTTTTTTGAAGGTTAAAATGTTTTATGATGGATGAATTTTGCAATTCTATGTTTTTATATGTGTTTTTGTAGTAAATTGGAATTTATATGACATAATTTGGTAAAGAGTGAGACTAAATTTAGTTTTGTTCTAGTTAAAGTGAATGGAATATGGTATGCATTATAGAAACCAACTCGAAGAAGTTGCTTAGATGTGGTTGCACCAGACCCACATATAAACCAATTACTAGATCAATGAATTGTATAGTATTTTTTGGCCATGGATAAGGGTAGTATGAGTGATGAACCATGAAAAGTGTATCATTTGGTTTAATTTTAAAAGTAAAATCCACTCATCTTTCGGTGGGATTCCAAACCAGAAATAGCATAACTATGGTTGAATAGGATGAATCGAATCATCAATTTCCTTGGGACACTATCAGAGCTAGATGTGAATTTAGAAATGTATATGTTGGAGGATTTATGATTTCAATGGTGGTAATTAGAATTTCAAATTAAATCGAACCAAATCATGGAATATGAGGATTTTGAAGAATTTTTTAATAATAAATTCTATCCTCAAACCTTTGAGATTGTTATAAAAATGGACTTCTTCAATCTGAAGTAAGATAATCTCTTGGTGATAGATTATTCTACTAAAATTATGAATTTAGTCCTTTTTTACTTAGAAATTTCTAAAAGTTCATCCTTAAAGGCATGTATTTGTTTATCAGGTTTGAGGTCATATATTTTATTAAAGATTTTATTCTTTGTATAATATATTATATAAAGATGGTAAATTGGGTGACTACAGAGATATCTCAAGAAATACAGTTGGAGGGAGAATGTTTATTCCTATGGGAAAAGGTGGGAACTTTAATGATGGTAATAAGCATAAGAGGAACACCTACTTCTAGAGTGGTGGAACACCTCAGAATTAGACCATGGGATTAATAATAATTCATCCTCATCTGAAATGTATGTTAAAAGGATTTCAATGTGGTTATTTTGACCTTATGAAGTGACATTTTATAGAACCGCCTAGATCATGTCATAATCATAATAAGATAGGACACCTTTAGCATTATCGTCGCAGTTCTCCAATGTCCAGTACTAGATACACATCTCTCATTTATTAAAAATATTATTCTTTGATAGGATGAGTGAAATAAAAAACTATCATCGTCAGAATAGAGAGATCCAACGTGATTCTAGGAAAAATATGACTCTTTAACTAGGTGAATATTAATAGGGTAACAAATTAAAATTTTTATCAGGTAAGAAATTGTACGGAGCTGATAAATTCATTATTGATAATAAATTTTTTCCTTAAATGGTGATAATTACAATTCTATTTAATTCTAACCGTATGCATTATTTTTTTGACTTGGGTGTGTACTACTCATTTATCACTTCTTATGTTGTTGATAATATGGGATTTCATGTTGAGATAATGCCTTCTATTTTGAAACATGAAACACCTCTTAGTGAAAAGAGAGTGTTGATAATTCATGTGTAAATCTTGTTCTATAACTATTAATGGAGATGTTTTACTTTGGGTTTTCTCTATGATTGGTATGGATGTCTATGATCAGAATTTGGGTATGGATTGTTTGAGATCATATGAAAATCACTTTGGTGTTTATGTCCAAACTGTTAGTTTCATATCTCTGGATATTGATGAGAATCTATGTAACGGTGATTTGGATATAAATGAATGTAGAGAATGCATTTTGACACCATTAACTGGAACCATATATTTTTAGTTGGAATCATTTACCTTAGTATCTGTGGATGGTATTGGGAATGGATATTTTCCTAATATGGTTGAAAAGTTTTTGGACATTTTCTCTAAAAGCTTCTTAGGGTTTACTCCCAAAAGGAAAGTGGATTATACGGTTGATCTCCTTCTAGGGAATATTCATATATCACATATATCATATAGTATATCAATAATATAAGTGATTAAATTTAATGTTTATTTGGATGAGTTGGTGATATGTATCTATTTTTTCATAGTTTTCCACATCTTTTATTTAATTTTTATCAATTTAATTAATTATTTTGACACTTTTTAATAAATAATGGAATTTTTTTTATTTTTATTACTACATCTCTTAATTAATCATTTTATAATTAAATTTGTGTTTTTAGTCTTTTTATTTAGACATTTTAATTATTTTAATTATATTGAATTATTATTTTTAGATTAATAATCTTAATTTGGTTAACTTTTTAATAATTTTAAATGTTATTTTTTTAATTATTCATTTTTATTTTCATTAATATAATCAAGTTTTTAATTTAAAACTCTTCTCCTTTAATTTAAATTTATTTAAATAAATTAACCTTACTTATTAACAGGTTCAATTATTCTACTAAGTAAATAATTTTAAGTTTAAGTTTAATAGAATAATGTGTTTTTAATTTTAAGTTTTCATTTCATCATCTAACTAATTAACTTTGTCATTTAATATCTTTAGTTAATTTTAATTATTTTTGTTATTAGTTAATTATTTGTAAGTGTAACTCTTTTATTTAGACATATATTTAATTAATCTTGATATTTATATTCTTAGTTAATAATTAAGTTATTTTTATTTTTTAGTTTGTTAAAACAATTAGTTTGATTTTAGTTACAATTAATTATCTAAAACCCATTGGGCATAGGTTACTGTAGCGGTACTGTAGCAGCTGCGGAACTATTCATTAGTGGGTACTGTAGCGGTGGTAGGGCACTGTAGCGGCGACGGTACTGTGTGGGTACTGTAGCAGGAGGGTTACTATTCATAGAATGTGAACTGGGCCAAATATTTGGGCCTACAGGCTATGTAATGGGCTACGAGCCCACTGGGCCTTCGGGCTATGTAATGAATTTCCCTCTACCAAGTTAAAAGAGGTCTTTGCTTTGATTTAATAATAAAAATGAGGCTTCGACCCCAACCTTTAAAATTATCTAACCTTTAACAGTTTAATAAATTTTTCTTTTTATTTAATTAATTAATGTTTTATTCATTTTATTATTTGTTTTAAATCAATTTTTTTATTTTAAACATTTCAATTTTCTCTATCGGCGAGTCGTCGCACCGATGTTGCATCACATCGATTCTTTGTCTCACCAAATCCCGACTCACCGATCTTTTGACACACCAAAGTTTTTTTCAACTATCGGTGAGTCATTGACTCACCGATGTTTTTTTATTTTAACTAACGGTTTCTCATGATGTGTCGATTTCGTGACTCATTGATATTTTTATGTTATTTTGTTCCGTTGTGACTGATTATTTTTCCTTCTATCGGTGAGTCAATGACTCACCGATCCCCCAAAACATTATTGGTACCACGTCAAACTAATTTATTTTCTCTTCAGTCTCTCTTGCGCATCAACTTCGGTATCTCATTTAAAAAAAACTATCAGTGACTCATTAATATTTTTAACTATTGGTGAGTCGTCCAACTCACTGATTCTCCCCTGCTTTCCACTTTTCGACTCACCGATACTTATTTATTTTTATATTTTGGTGAGTCATTTTTTTAAACTCTCAGTGACTCCGATACTTTTTTCTTCCTTCATGACTCACCTATGCCATCCCAGTATCATTCTAACCCTCTGGCGCCGATCCTATACTATGTCTGTCACTGATCTCCTTCCCTCCATCGTTCCCTCCTCCAGCCTCACTCAAACACGCCAATCATTTTTTTTCTATTGGTGTCTTGGTACTCACCGACGCATCTCAGTTCACCCTGCTTCCGAAGCTGTTTGAGCATCGGTCTCTCATTTCTTCACCACTCACAGTAACTCGTGTTTATCAATACTCTTCAAACCAAATGTCTCCCCTGCAATACCCATCCGTGACTCAACAATTTTTACTTATCTCCGATCCTTATCACTATCATTCAACCAAAATCATAACTATCTCCAACCAAATTCACATTGCAACAAGCTACCGGTCCAACAAGAAATACAAACTAGAATTTAAATCAAAATATAGTTTCTGTATGATTTTTTAAATCAATTCACATTTCTGAGCATTAAAACCAACAGAATCAAACCAAATCATATCACCTCTCATCTTTGGGAGAAATCAGAGTCGTCGCTGACGCCGCTCAAGTTAGTAACCCATGAGGAGGAAGATCGGTGTGCTGCGATGTGCTGTTAAGAAGGTGAACTATTGTTCTTGTTTAAATCAAGACACATGCAATTAGGGAGTCCTACTGCACCGCAGTTGAGGGTTTGGAGGTGGACTTTACCACTTAAAGACCTTGCCGAGGAGGTCGAGCCGAGCTGCTGCCTAGGAGAAGATGTTGCTGAGCAGGGGCCGCACCTTGTTGCTTGGAGGAATAAGTTTTCTGCTTTATAGGTTCATTCAAGAGTCAAAAAGAAGTCCATGTTTACACAAATAACTCATCGGAAGTTAGTTACAAGGGTAAAATTAGCATGATGTGCTAGTCACAAAAAATGCACATGTGCAGAGAAATAGTGTAAGATGAATTCAAGTCGGTGAAGAGTTCTGGTGATGAGCAGCAGAAGACATTCAGTACTTAAAGTAAAGAAAGCAGCAGTATTGGAAGGGTGGATTCATTCCACAAACACACCCAATTTGAGAGGGAATTCATTCGAGCATTCACTTCGAGAGCAGAGAGAGAGCTGAAGGAGAATCTTGGATCACTTCTCAGAGAGCCATTCTTTAGAGACCCGAGGGCCGGGAGCCGCAGGCGTTCATGATAGCAGAGGGAGTTTACTTCCTCTGTTTTCTTTTAATTCTTCTATTTTGTAATAGAATGATTTTGGTATACTTACTAAAGGGGATTTTTAGCTAAATCATTAGTTTGGGGATAAATTGAAGTTCCACTGGTTACCTTTAAAAGTTCTTTTTCACTTCATATTTAGATGTATTCAGTATTGATCAGTGAGATTGATACTAAATTCATTCAATTGAATTATTCCACCAAAGTCTAATTTCAAAATTTCATAATCAGTTTGAGATATTGATTGTGAAAACATCTTACCAAACTTGATAAATTCTTAAGACTTCAGGACTTACGGTGAGTTCATATTGTTATCATTTTTCTTAAAAATTGTTCACAATTGAATAATTTTGGAGTGGCGAACTCTAAATTTGATTAGCTTACATGACTTAATTTTTAGCGAGTGAGGTGAGTCATTCTTTTTAAGGTGGTACTCTGTAACAACTTTTTAGTGAATTGAATACCTTTTAGAACCAGTAGAATGGAGATTTTTACCAGTCATTTTAATAGATTGTTCTCTTATCAGCGTGCTATATATCTGTGTCTTTTTGTTTTCTACTTTATCTAGCTTCAATTTAGTTTAGATACATTGCTTAGATACATTTGTTTTCAAATTTTCTGTCACTCTACTACTTTATAAAAATAAAAAAATATAGAATATTCACTCCACTACAGAAAAAGTGGAGTTTTAGAAGGTTTTCTAGAAGAATAGTGGATAGAATTGCCTTCCCTGTGGGTTTGACCCTACTTTCCACATATATAGTAGTTAGTAGGATTATAAATTTTAAACTTTGATGGACTTCAAAAAAAGTTTAGGTCAAGTTTTTGGCGCCGTTTTTGGGAAAGGCCCCGACCATTTTCTCTAAAAAAACTAAAAAACACACATATATAAATCTTAAAAAAAATTGAAAAATTTGAAAATTGTAAAAAAATATGCTTCACTTATTGCTGAATTATTACTACTGAGTACTGTATGTTGTTGTTTGTATGAGTACAAGACACTCTACTGTTATACTAGATCCACTGAACTTAGAAATAGACAAACATATCACTGCTCTATGAAAGAAGAATAAAACTGAAATAGAAAACTTAGATAATAGAGTTCCTAATAACAACATTCAAAATCATCCAGAACTCATAGATGAAAATGAAATCCCTAGGATGAGGGAGTTTAAATTCCTCAAGTTTCAAGCAATCAATCATCTATTAGGTTATCTCCTAGATCTAGAAATTATGAATTGAAACAGTCACATATTTCATTGTTGCCTGCTTTTAATGGGATCTCTAATGAGGACTCCCTTGCCTTCATTAGAGACTTCTACAATACTGTGCAATAATTACCTCTTTTAGGACTCACAGATAATGAACTTAGAATAAGAGTATTTCCCTTTTTCCTTAAAGGGAATGCTAGAAATTGGTTTTTGAGCCTAGATGAGAACATTTTTGAAAACTGGGATCAAGTGTATAACTCTTTCATTATGAAATTTTATCCTCAAAGACTTAAAGGTGAACTTAGAAAAAAAATCACTAGTTTTTATCAAGAGGATGAAGAATATTTTCATGGAGCTTGGGATAGATTCAGGGATCTTCTTAGGCAGTGTCCCCATCATCAACTCCCATCTCACCTTCTCATGGATACCTTCTATGAATAGATTTCCTCCTCTGAACAGAATCTAGTTGACCAAGATGCTGGGGGTAATAACAATGATAAAACAGATGAAGAACTTAGAATTTTTTTTAATAATATTATACTGAATTCACAACATAAAAATTCAATAAGAAAAAGTTTCAATTGAAATGTTAACCCAAACACTGGTTCAATGAATGGAACTCAAGCTCAACTTGCTGAAATCACCAACCAACTTCAATCCTTAATGAACCAGAATTCAAAAAAATCTGTTAAACAACTTGGATGTCAAAATACCAACCAATCTTTAAGGGGACAGTGTGTCCAGTGTGGTATGTTTGGGCATACTAAAAACTTCTGTCCTAATTTTGATATGCCAACCCAACAAAAAGAAAATTTAAACTTTGTTAACTATGGTCCTAAAATGCCTCCTAAAGAAGATCCATTTTCAAACAATTATAATCAAGGCTATAGGAACCACCCTAATCTATCCTGGAAAGATAAAGGCTTAATTAAACAATCCACTGCCCCTAATTACTCTAATCAACCAAGACCAAATTCCTAGAATCAACAAAAGGGTGAGTCTTCAAATGTACAAGGAAACAATGATAGCCACATGTCTTCTAAACTTGATTTAATCTTAAATAAAATCAACTCCCAAGAGTAAAGATACATGACTCAGCTGTCCAAACATCAAAATCAATATGATTCTGACAAAATGAAAACTGATGTTATAATGGAAAACACGGAAACATAGTTAGGTCAACTTACTAGGGATTTTTCATCTAGGGAAAAAGGTAGACTTCCTAGTACCACTGAACTTAACCCTAGAGAGAATTCCAAGGTGTTTTTCACTAGAAGTGGGATTAATACACAAAATATTGCTGGAAAATACCATGAAAATGCCCAAAATGAAAATCTGATTTAATCTGGTAATAAAAATCCGCTTTGCACACATGCTGTAAATTCACAGAAAAGTCATGAAAATGATCATAATTTGAAATTTTTACCTAAAACTCAAGCTGAAACTTCTTCTAAAAATAAAAAAGAATAAAGGAAAAGAAAAAGTTGAGGAAGAGGTGAGGGATATTCCTACTGTCCTTAAAAATTTTCCCCACCCATCCCTTTCCCAGAGAAGATGAAACCTCAAAGTAACACCAAGTATGAACTTCTTCAATTCCTTGGTCTCCTCTCTAAACTTAAAGTGAACATTCCATTCATTCACGCCTTAATTCAAATCTCATATTACTTGAAATATCTTAAGAAAATTATTTTGAATAAAAAAAACTCTAGAAGAATTTGCAACTTACAACCTCACTAAAGAGTGAAGTGCTGTACTTCAAAAGTAAATCCCACCTAAACTGAAAGACCCTGGTAGTTTTTTCATACCTTGCACAATAGGAAACTCTAATCAACTCAACTGTTTGTGTGATTTAGGTGCTAGAATTAATCTGCTCCCATACTCACTGTTTCAATAGTTGAGGTTGGGTGACCTTCAACCCACCATAGTCATACTACAATTAGCTGATAAATCTTTCACTCATCCTATGGGTAGGGTAGATGATTTGCTAGTTGGTGTTGGGAAGCTGTTTTTGCCTACAGACTTTTTAGTATTAAATATGGAGTGTGATCAAGAGGTTCCCATAATTTTGGGTAGGCCCTTCTTGGCCACATGTGGTGCTTTCATTTAGGTCTCTAAGGGTTAATTAATTTTTAGAATTGGAGAACAACAAGAAGAGTTCAATGTGTTTAAAAATGTTAAATGACCAATGTTTTCTGAAAATTGTTCAATTGTAGAGTCCTTAGAAGATGAGAACTCAACTGATAATATTGAAAAATCTGAAAATAAATTCTATATTAAAGAAAATATTTGTGAAGCTGAAAATCCTGTTCAATCTGTTTTAGAAATTAAAAATTCTACTCAAACTCCAAAACTGGAAAATTTTTCAGAACTGGAAAACTGTCCAGTTTCTACTGTAGAAGGGTCCTCTGTTTCTGAACTTGGGAGATTTTTGAGTGAATTTGAGGGTGTTTCTGTTAACACCAAACTTGATGAACACTTTGATGATATTGATGGAGAACTTATAGTACTACTAGATGATTCTGATCTGATTAATTTGTTAAAATATGATCTGGAAAATCTGGACAATATACTACCCACTTTGGACAGTAGCACTATTTATTTTGAATCTGAGCATGAAATTGCAAATATTTCATCTTTCAATACTCCTTACAAGAGGTATGTTGAAGATCTTGGACCTCCTAGGCCTAAGAGTCTTCCTTTGAGTATAGAATCACCCGTTCTTGAACTGAAACCAATCCCTGCTCATCTTAAATATTCATTTCTGGGTGAGAACTCCACTTTTCCTGTAATAATTTCTACTGAACTTAATGAAAACCAAGAGGAAAGACTAATGAATGTTTTGAAAAAGTTTAAATCTGCCATAGGCTGGACAATAGCTGATATCAAGGTTATTAGTCCCTCATTTTGTATGCATAAAATACCTATGGAGCCTGAACATATTCCTAGGGTAGAATGTAAAAGAAGATTAAATCCCAATATAAAAGAAGTTGTGAGATAAGAAGTGATTAAACTGCTGGACACTGGAATGATATATCCCATTTCTAATAGTGCTTGGGTCATCCCTATCCAAGTTTTCCCCAAGAAGGGAGGTTTCACTATTATTAAAAATGAAAAAAAGAAAGAAGTCCAAGTTAGGAAAGCCACAAAATGGAGAGTCTGTATTGATTATAGGAAGCTTAATGTAGCCATTAGGAAGGACCATTTTACAATGCCCTTCTTGGAACAATTGCTTGAGAGGATTACTGGCAACGAGTTTTTCTGTTTCCTGGATAGGTATTCTGGTTATAACCAGATTCTTGTTACTCCATAAGATCAGGAAAAGACCACTTTCACATGACCCTTTGGAACATTAGCCTACAGGTGGATTCCCTTTGGGTTGTTTGGAACTCCATCCACCTTTTAAAGGTGTATTATGGCTACCTTTTCAGATATTATTGAGATAATTATTGAGGTTTTCATGGATGAATTTTCCATTATGGGTAGTACTTTTGATACTTGTCTTGGAAATATTGAGTTAGTTCTAGAAAGATTCATTGAAACTAACCTTGTTCTTAATTGGGAGAAATGTCAATTCATGGTTACAGAAGGTATTGTGCATGGTCATAAGGTTTCAAATAGAGGTCTAGAAGTTGATACTACTAAGATTGATGTTATTCAAAAATTTCCACCTCCTATAAATGTCAAGGGTGTTAGAAGTTTTCTAGGTCATGTCGGTTTCTACTGAAGATTCATAAAATATTTTTCTAAAATAACTAAGCCCTTATGTTCCTTGCTGGTCAAGGATGCACCTTTCAATTTTGATGAAAACTATTTGAAATAATTTAATTTACTTAAATAGAAACTCACTACATCACTTATTATCACTACACTTGACTGGAAACTACCTTTTGAACTAATGTGTGATGTTAGTGATATGGTTGTTGGTTCTATCCTGGGAAAGAGAAAAATTAGGAAACTGCATGTGGTGTATTATGCTAGTATACTACTAAATGATGCCCAAAAGAATTATACCACTACTAAAAAAGAATTGTTAGCTTTTGTGTTTTCTCTAGAGAAGTTTAGAAAGTATTTTTTAGGTTTCAAAGTTATCATTTTCACTGATCATTCCGATTTAAAATATTTTATGTCTAAGAAGGAAACTAAATCCAAGATGATTAGATGGATTTTGTTGCTACAAAAGTTTGATTTAGAAATTAGTGATAATAAAGGAGATGAAAATTTAGTTTTTTATCACCTATCTAGGATTCCTATTACCCATTTTAAAAATTCCTGGGAGATTAACTCTTCCTTTCCTGATGAGAAGCTACTTACTGTGTCAATTAGGAAATCTTCTTGGTTTGCTGATTTTTCCAACTTCCTCACAGCAGGTGTATTTCCCAAAGTTTGTCCAATAACCAAAGAAAGAAATTCATTTCTGATCTTAAATAATATCTTTGGGATGATCCCTTACTATTTCAAAGGTGTGCTGATGGTATTCTTAGGAGATGTGTTCCTGAGGAAGAAATGTTGTCTATTTTAGAGATTTGTCACTCCTCACCTTGGGGAGGTCACCATGGTGGTGAAAGAACTGCTCAAAAAGTCATACAATTTGGATTATATTGGCCTAATATTTTTAAGGATTCTAGGAGCTTTGTAGTTGGTTGTGATAAATGTTAGAGGCTAGGTAATGTTGGTATAAAACAGGAGTTACTCCAAAAAGGAATTCTGGAAGTTGAAATTTTTGATGTCTGGGGTTTAGATTTCATGGGTCCATTTCCATCATCTCATGGGAATGAATATATTCTTATTGTTGTTGACTATGTTTCAAAATGGTTTGAGGTAGTGGCACTTCCCAACGATCAAGACAATTCTATAATAAAATTTGAGAAAAAGAACATATTTACAAGATATGGAGTCCCAAGATCTTTTATCACTAATAATGGAACACATTTTAAGAACTATAAATTTAAATCTTTAATGTAGAAATATGGTTGTGTTCATAAAACTGGTACACCTTATCATCCACATTTTAGTGGAAAGGTGGAAATTTCAAACAGGTAACTGAAACAAGTACTTGAGATAACTGTGTCAACCTCTAGGAAAGAATGGTCTCTTAAATTGGATGAAGATTTATGGGCTTATAGAACTGATTTCAAAACTCTAATAGGTATGTCTCCTTACAGGATTTTGTTTGGGAAATGCTGTCATTTACTTGTGGAGTTGTAACATAAGTATTATTGGGTACTTGAGGCTCTAAACATTTATTTTAAGAGTGCTGGTGAGAGGAGATTACTTGATCTGAGTGAACTTGATGAGATTATGAGAGAGAGTTATGATAATTCAATAATTTATAAAGAGAGGACTAAAATATTTCATGATTCTATCATTCAAACCAAAGAATTCAAACCTGGACAAAAGGTCCTTATTTTTAAATCTAGACTTAAAATCTTCCCTGGAAAGCTTAATTCCGAATGGTCTGGACCTTTTAAAATTGTGAGAGTGCTGTAGAATTGATCTTTAGAAATTGTAGGTGAAGAGAATAAACCCATGTTGGTTAATGGGTAGAGAGTGAAACTTTATGTTAAGGGACATCTGAAGGGCTTGGATGCCTTCACAGTGCTTGAAAACTATTCTTGAATAAAGTATGGATGGGGAATTTAAATCTAGCGCTGCATGGGAGGCAACCCATGGTTCATTTTGTCTTTATGTTGTTTCTTTTTAACCTTGAATAAAATGCTGCTTTTGTGCTCTGTTTTTGTGAAATACATGTTACTGCTTGTTCTTTGTTTCCTGGTTATGTCTCAGGTTACTGCGGCTTGTGTCAATAAAGGATTGGAATTCCCATGATCATTTTTGGAAAAGAACTTAGTTAGGGAAGTACTTCAACTTTCTGCATTTATTTCTGCTATTGTTTTTGCTAATAAAAATTCTACTTGTATTAGAAAATTCTGCTACATGTGTACTGAAAATTCTGTTGCATGACTTGAATTGTATTAAAATTCTACAGCATGTCTTGCTACTGAAATAAAAAAAATCAACATGTGCCTCTGACTTAAAATTCATATTTCATTGTTATATTGAAATCTTATCACTACTTGAAATTAAGTGTGGGGGGTTACATATTTTCTGGTTGTTTTGTTTTTTTGTATAATGTTCTTTTCTAAGGGGTGTTAGGAATGCTTGCCTTATGTGTTATTGAACATACATCTAAATCACAGTTCTGAACATGGTTACACCCTATTCACTATGCACCTATGGGTTTCATGCCTCATTTGAACTTTAATGGAAAATATGTGTGTCACTAGACTTAAATGATAATGCATGTACTTTTTAATGAACCTGATGATTATTTATTTATTGTGGAAAACAATATTTTTGAACTTCAATGTGACCTTTATACATGTCACCTTTCTACTAAATTGAAAATCTGTTTTGAACCTTAATTGATTAATTGTTCTTCTCCATATTTGGAAGTCAAATTTGGGGAAAAGTTGGGTTTTAAGTGTGGGAGAGGGGTTCAATTATTGAATATGCCAAACTATTCTTAATTGAGAGCTCATCAATCCCCACTACAACTTAAATATTTTTGTTAAAAAATGGGTGAAATTTTTAAAAATTCTTGCACAATTTTAAGCATTACATTGTTTTTTTTTTCAAATGGTTTTTTCCTATGGACAATTTTTCTTTGGTAATTAAGTTGTGCATTGAGTTTGAAATTAATGAGGTTGGATGATTGCTGAGTGATATCTACTTAGTGGTTGAATGGGTATCTTGGTTTAAGAACTACTTCTGAAAGTGATTTGGGTTACAAGTTTGTGGAGTTATGATCATAGCCTTTGAACTAGAAGTTTGATCTTGATTCTAGGGGACACACATTTTTATTATTTATTTAAGTAATAACCTTAATGATTCAATCTAAATGGTTTCCAGATAAATCTTTTGAAACTGGAGTAATTTGGGCATTTGGGATCCCATGGTGAGTCACTAAGACCCTAGATGCTGGGCGTGTTTCTGTTTACTATAAGTCCTACGTACACTTTGAATAAGTGCTTATGCATAGAGCTTAGCACAATGAAACATGGATTGGAAAAATAAAATAAAATGTCTTGGGCCAAAAATGAGTTCATTAAAGTGAGGGTAATAATGAATGCCAAATGAAGAAGGGGACAATTGGATTATATGGAAATCATTTAGGTTGTGTCAATAAGGTGATTCAGGAAAAAATATATTTATTTTCGGAACCTAAGTGAAAAATCAAAGTACAAAGTTCCTCGGTTAAGGTCTTAATTATATTGATATTTTACCACTTTACATTTTTGGATTTAGAATCTGATCCTAGATTGAAATAAATAATTAAGTAGGTTCACATATGAGGCATGACATATTCTTTGATGGATGTCCTTTTCTTTCTTAATTACCTTTGAGTATTTGTTTTAGGCAAGACTTGATCTGAAAATTTATTTTCTTAAGCCTAAATCAATTTTTAGTCATCTATTTTTAAATGGTTGAACATGTTACAGTGTGATCTTAATAATAAACACTTTAATTTTTTTCAAAGATAATAAAACATGAGATTGTTTGAGGACAAACAATGCTTAAGTGTGGGGGAATTTGATGTGGCTCTATTTTTGCATAGTTTTTCCACATCTTTTATTTAATTTTTATCAATTTAATTAATTATTTTTACACTTTTTAATAAATAATAGCATTTTTGTATTTTTATTACTACATCTCTTAATTAATCATTTTTTATAATTAAATTTTTGTTTTTAGTCTTTTTATTTATACATTCTAATTATTTTAATTATATTGAATTATTATTTTTAGATTAATAATCTTAATTTGGTTTACTTTTTAATAATTTTAAATGTTATTTTTTATTTAATTATTCATTTTTATTTTCATTAATCTAATCAAGTTTTTAATTTAATACTTTTCCCCTTTAATTTAAATTTATTTAAATAAATTAACCTTACTTATTAATAGGTTCAATTATTCTGCTAAGTAAATAAGTTTAAGTTAAAGTTTAATAGAATAATGTGTTTTTAATTTTAAGTTTTCATTTCTTCATATAACTAATTAACTTTGTCGTTTAATATCTTTAGTTAATTTTAATTATTTTATGTTAGTAGTTAATTATTTGTATGTGTATCTATTTTATTTAGAAATATATTTAATTAATATTAATATTTATATTCTTAGTTAATAATTAAGTTGCTTTAATTTTATAGTTTGTTAAAAAACTTAGTTAGATTTTAGTTACAGTTAATTATATAACCTTTAACAGTTTAATAAAATTTTCCTTTTCTTTAATTAATTAATGTTTTATTCATTTTATTATTTGTTTTAAATCATTTTTTTTATTTTAAACATTTAAATTTGCTCTATCGAAGAGTCGTCACACTGATATTACATCACATCGATTCTTTGTCTCACCGAATCGTGACTCACCGATCTTTTGACACACCGAAGTTTTTTTCAACTATCGGTGAGTCATTGACTCATCGATATTTTTTTATTTTAACTAATTGTTTCTCATGACGCGCTGATTTCGTGACTCACCGATCCCCCAAAACATCATTGGTACCACGTCACACCAATTTATTTCCTCTTTAGTCTCTCTTGCTCATCGGCTTTGGTATCTCATTTTTTTTAAAAGAAACTATCAGTGACTCATTTATATTTTTAACTATTGGTGAGTCGTCCAACTCACCGATTCTCCCCTGCTTTCCACTTTTCGACTCACCGATACTTATTTATTTTTATCTTTTCGTGAGTCATTTTTTTAAAACTCTCAGTGACTCTGATAGTTTTTCTTCCTTCATGACTCACCAATGCCATCCCAGTATCATTCTCACCCTATGGCACCGATCCTATCCTATTTCTGTCACCGATCTCCTTCCCTCCATCGGTCCCTCCTCCAGCTTCACTCACACACACCGATCATTTTTTTCTATTAGTGTCTTGGTACTCACCAACGCATCTCAGTTCACCCTGCTTCCGAAGCTATTTGAGCATCGGTCTCTCATTTCTTCACCACTCAAAGTAACTCGTGTTTACCGATCCTCTTCAAACTGAATGTCTCCCCTGTAATACCCATCCATGACTCAATAATTTTTACTTTTCTTCGATCCTTATCATTGTCATTCAACCAAAATCATCACTGTCTCCAACCAAATTCACATTGCAACATACTACCAGTCCAATAAGAAATCCAAACTAGAATTTAAATCAAAATACAGTTTATGCATGATTTTTTACATCAATTCACAGTTCTGAGCATCAAAACCAATAGAATCAAACCTAATCATATCACCTCTCATCGTTGGGAGAAATCAGAGTTGTTGCTGGACACCGCTCGAGCTGGTGTCCCACGAGGAGGAAGACCGGAGTGCTGCGCTGTGTTGTTAAGAAGGGGAACTATTGTTCTTGTTGAAATTGAGACAGCTACAAGCAGGGAGTCCTACTGTGCCATGGTTGAGGGTTTAGAGGTGGACTTCACCACTTAAAGAACTAGCCGAGGAGGTCGATCCGAGCTGTTGCCTAGGAGAAGACGCTGTTGAGCAGGGGCCGCACCTTGTTACTTGGAGGTAGAAGTTTTCTGCATCACAGGTTCATTCAAGAGTCAAAAAAATGTCTAGGTTCACACAACTAAATCACCCAGAGTTAGTTACAAGGTTAAAATTAGTGCGATGTGCGAGTCATGGAAAAACGCACGTGTGCGGTGCAATAGTGAAAGATGAATTCAAGTCGGTGAAGAGTTCTGGTGACGAGCAGTAGAAGACAGTGGGTACTTAAAGAATAGAAAGAATCAATATTGGAAGGGGGGATTCATTCCATGAACAAACCATATTTGATAGGGAATTCATTCGAGCATTCACTTCGGGAGTAGATCGAGAACTGAAGGAAAATCCTGGAGCACTTCTCGGAGAGCCATTCTCTGGAGACCCGAGGGTTGGGAGTAGCAGCAGTTCACGCAAGCATAGGGAGTTTACTTTCTCTGTTTTCTTTTAATTCTTTTATTTTGTAATATAATAATCTTATTATATGTATTAAAGAGTATTTTTAGATAAATCATTAGTTCAGGGATAAATTGAAGTTCCACTTGTTACCTTTAAAAGTTCTTTTTCACTTCATCTTTAGATGTATTCAGTATTGATCAGTGAGATCGATACTGAATTAATTCAATTTAATTATTCCACCAAAGTATAATTTCAAAATTTCATAATCATTTGGCGAGATTGATTGTGAAAACATCTTCAAAAACTTAATATTTTCTTAAGACTTCAAGACTTACCGTGAGTTCATCATGTTGTCATTTTTCTTAAAAATTGTTCATAGTTGATTAATTTTGGAGTGGCGAACTCTAAATTTGATTGGCTTTCATGACTTAATTCCTGGAAATGGAGGTGAGTCATTCTTTTTAAGGTGGTACTCTGCAACAACTTTTTAGTGAATTGAATACCTTTTAGAACCAGTAGAATGGAGATTTTTTCCCGGGCATTTTAATAGATTGTTCTCTTATCAGCGTGCTATATCTCTGTGTATTTTTGTTTTCTACTTTTTCTATCTTCAATTTAGTTTAGATAAATTTCTTAGATAATTTTTTTTAAATTTTATGTCACTCTAATACTTTATAAAAATTAAAAAAAATATAGAATATTCACTCCACTGTGGACAACAGTTGATTTTTAGAAGGTTTTTTAGAAGAATAGTGGATAGAATTGCCTTCACTATGGGTTAGACCCTGCTTTCCCCATATACAGTAGTTAGTAGGATTATAAATATTAAACTTTGACTGACTTTAATGGCGGTTTAGGTCAGTTGGAAACGAAAGGGTTCATTTTACTAAGAACATCTCGCTAGGTAGAACAAGTTCTTTTTATGAAGAACATGGATGAAACTCTTATGATTTGTTTGGATTATTGTAAGATTAACTAAGTTACAAAATGGAATTATTATCACCTTTAATGCATTGATGATTTTTTTAATAAATTAAGGGGATCCTATATGTATAAATAAATTGACTTACATTTGGGATATCACTAACTGTGAGTTCAGAAGGAATATATTCCAAAGAAAGATTTTATAAGTAGATAGGTCCATTAAGAATATGTCATTATACCTTATGGTTTTATGAATTCACCAGAAATAATTATTTAATTGATGAATCAAATCTGTTATGGATATCTATATTCCTTTTTTTGGTGTTTTTTATGTTATACTAGTGTATTATAAGACTAAAGAAGATGATGAGAAACACCTTACTATAGTATTGGGTATCCTGTGGAATGTGTTCTCATATAGGGAGATCATATTTTTTCTTTTAGTACATGATTTATAGAAATGGATTCATTACCTATTTTGTGAGAAATTCACAGTGTTTATAGATTATAAGAGTTTAAAACAAATTTTCTCACTAAGATATTTAAATTTAAGACAGTGTTGATAGATAGAGTATCTACAGATATTTGACTTTGACTTGATGTATACATTAGGTAAAGGTAAATCTATTATGGATACATTGAGTAGGAATTAATATGATTAGTTTAATAAATAGGCTTTAGACCAGTGGAAACTAATATCGGTTATAATACATATTCATATAGATTTTAATTACAAAGGTGATGCGGTCGATTTCGTTCCAGTTCCATTTGTTCCTGATTGGGTTGAGAAAGTTAGAAAGGTTCAGACATATGATCTTGAATGTGTTTCTATGAGGTCAAAATTCATAGGTGGGGGAATCATTAGTTGATGGAAGATGGATAGGAATTTAGTGTTTTGGTTTGGATATCAGATGGTCATACCTTTGGTTTATCAGGAACAAATTCTTAATGTCTACCACAATTAGATATGGTTTGTTCACCCTATTATTTTTTTTTAAAGAATTGAAAGAGTAGTTTTGGTGGGTTTCATGAAAATAGATATAGTAGAGTATGTCTTGATATGCCTCTCCTATTAGAAATTAAAGGCAAAGCATCAATGACTAGCAAGTGTGTTTCAGTCTCTACCAATTCTTATATAGAAATGAGAATATATAGCCATGGATCTTATAAAAATACTACGAAGGATGGTTATTAAACATGATTTCATATGGGTGATTTTGGATTGCATCATAAATTCGCCTCACTTTATCCCTATTAACGAAACTAATTTGGTTGAATACTTTTCTGAAATCTATATTTAGGAAATTATAAATATTCATGGTGTTCCTATCTCAATTTTATTGGAATAAGAACCAAATTTACTTCTTAATTTTATAAATCAATTTAGGAATCCCTTGGAATATAGTTGAATATGGGTACAGGTTATCATCCTCAAAAGGATTGATAGTCTAAATGATCAATCCAAACATTGGTGGACATGCTCAGGGCTTATGTAATGGATTTGAGTGGCTCATATGAGGATAATTTAACATTAGTTCAATTTTCATATAATTAAATATTTCATGCCTCAATGAATATTTCTTATTTTGATGAATTTTATATGAATCCATGTCATTCTCTACTTTATTGGATGGAAACATGTGATATTTCACTAATTTGAACCCGCCTTTTTCAATAGAAAATAAATAAGATTCAGTAGATCATAAAGAAAATGGATGTGGCATAGAATCATAAGAACTTTCATGTGAATCATCATTTTTGTTTCCTAAAGTGAGTGACCATGTGTTTTTTGATAATCAGTCTAAGGATTGGGAATTAACATTTTTGTTAGGATGGCATGTTATCTCTTTGATACATATGCCCTTTTGAGATACTTGAACATATTGGTGGTGTAGAATATCAATTGAATTTTCCACCAT
Source organism: Viscum album (assembly GCA_963277665.1). NCBI lineage: Eukaryota > Viridiplantae > Streptophyta > Magnoliopsida > Santalales > Viscaceae > Viscum > Viscum album. The sequence goes on from OY728119.1 coordinate 83,074,765, forward strand.
GGTTTAGTTCTGTTCACAATGTGTTTCATGTATCTTAGTTGAGGAATTATCAACTTGATATTGTCCATTTTATATAATGGGACCATGTTAAACTAGATCTGGATTCTACATTTATTCATGTACTGGTATAGATTGTTGATATGCAAGATAAGATATTTCATGGAAAAGCATCAGTATAGTGTAGGTTTTATTGAAACATGGTCATATTCCGGACAAAATATGGGAGTGTGAGGTAGAAATTATTAAGAAGGGGACCAAACTATCTTAGGAAAAAAAGGGTTTTCTACTTTACAAGGATAGAAAGGATAATTTTGTGGATAATGCAGCACCATAGATTTTAGGTACATGACCATTTAATCATGTATTTTAAGTCTATATAGTGTTAGGGTTATGTTTTGGGAGGTTCTGAAGGTTTTTAGAAAATTTTGGAGGCATCAGTATAATGTAGGTTTTATTGAAACATGGTCATATTCAGGATGAAATATGGGAGTGCGAGATAAATATTATTAACAAGGGGACCAAAATATCTTAGGAAAAAAGGGTTTTCTACTTTACAAGGATATAAAGGATAATTTTGTGGATAATGTAGCACCATTGGTTTTAGGTACATGACCATTTAATCATGTATTTTAAGTCTATATAGTGTCAGGGTTATGTTTTGGGAGGTTCTGAGGGTTTTTAGAAAATTTTGGAGGCATTTATTGAGGTTCATGGTTTATTCACTATCTGTATAAACCTTTAAGTATCTCTACTTAATCATGTAAGGGAAGATAGTGGACACTGGGAAGGTACACAGTTGGCACATGATTTGGTAAAACCATGTGAATGTCTAAGAAAAACTAAGAATCTTGAAATATAGGTAAATGCATGGTTGGTGCATGGTTTTTCTAACTATGTGAGCCAACTATGGGAGGTTCCAGCTAAATATAATATAACTTAAAGGTTAGCACATGGTTTCCCAAACTATGCGGCATAACTCTACAGTGTATAGATGGCCCTCCTTAGAAAGTGATCCTAATCAAAATTAACCCCTTAATCCTTCTTTTTTCCCTAATACTCCCAAAACATGAATATTTTTCTCCTAAGGTGTGCGAGATTATCTCCTTCGATCCAATAGTGATACTTAGGTGATTAAAAGTGCGTTGGAGGCCTAGATTCATCAGTTACTTCCCATTCTTCTTAGTTCTTCTTAGATCCAAGATTCCTATCTATCTCAGAACTATAAATATAGTTTGTTATGGATATATTTATGTGTTATGAATGGTTTTATGGTGAAATCATGTTGGTTCCAGTTAAGGGAACATGAGTTTCAATTACATCATGAAGTATTGTTGTGTCGTTCTTCATTCTATCTAAATTCTGAGAAGATGGAGGATTTTCTATTTAATCCACATGATTTAGAACTTAAAGTATTAGTTTTAGTTAAATGTTTTTATTTAAATTTTGGGGAAATCCTTATGTGATTCCTGGTGGAAATCCATATTTTTTTTTGGTTTTGGAAATTGTGGTGAAATTTGTAGGATTTCAGAAAGATCATATGGTTTATGATTTCAAAATATTGATTTTAAAATTATAGTTTAGTTTTGATGAATGGAATTGGTTTGTGGAGATATTATTAACAAATAAAGTTTTGTGGGATTATTTTACATAGATTTAAAATATATGGTTTTCATGAGTTCTTTTGAATTCGAAGTGACCCTATGGAAGGGGTGTGCGCCATTCAGAAACCTCGTGTTGGTTACCATGTGAAGACTTGGTAGATCAATTAGAGGTTTCTCATGAGTATGGAACTGAAACCTAGGCATGCATGGTTTATGTGAATACATGGTTATGGGTATTCCAAATTATTGTAAAAAGGTTTTGTTATTCGTTTATTGCTTTCTATAGATATTTTTTAATACTTTTTAATAAACTATTTTACTAATTAAAACTATTTTATAAATTGTGATAACAAGTTTTTCCCTAGCGGTGTGAGATGGGAATCCATTGGATAAATCCTACTGAGTTTATACTCAACCCTTTCTTGTGAAATATTGTTCATTTGAAGATATCATATATTTGGACATAGGTAAAGCCCTGGTTTCTTAGTTCTTTATTGATTCTTCTTGATACTATAGACTTGGAATGCGGAGTTAGATCTTAGAGAGAGTTGGGTGTTGTTACTGGTTGTCACTTTGGAGTTTTGAAGTATGTGGCCTTTTTCATTCTCTTGAGGATATATTTAGGTTTCCAATTTATTCTAATATGGTTTGGTTTCTTGATTAAATATGGATTTTTATTTCTTTCTCATGAATTATATAGTGTTTTGGTTGGTTATTATCATTGTACTTTAGATGTTTTCTTAAAAAGTGAAAATTGTCCCCCAAATGTTATTGAGGCCCTTGGTATTTATTTTCAGCCTTTGGTGCCTTGGGGATGTAACCTAAGGTCTATTATCTCCCTCTCCACTTCTCAAGATAATTAGGATGGGATATACATTACAATGATAAGTGGTAATGAAATAGATGAATAAATAGTTCCATGGAGGTGGTAGTCTGCATGAATACCTAGATGGAATTTTTATATTCATAGAACAAGAGAAAAGAGTAATTTTTTATAATTTAATAATCATAATTATGTTATAAATTTTATAATTATATATTAAATTCACATTTTAGACCTATAATGATAGCTGGTGAAACAAATTAACATGTTGGTTCCTGGAGGTATTTGTCCACACATAAAGACGAATCACATTTCAATTTTTTATGAGGGAAGAGGGGAAATGGTCTGGATAATTATTCACATAACATTAAATCATTAAGTATATATCCATTATATATTTTACCATATAGGGATGATAAAATTATAAATTCAAAGGCAATATATAGGAGAAAAAATTTATGTAAAATGTATTACTCACATTGAGAATAATGATATTTCCTTGGAGGATCCCTTAAAAGTGGAGTGATTATGACAATATCATTTGACTATAAAATTTGGAAAAAATACCTCAATGCATCCTCTCAATGTTTTAGGGATTATTTTTTTTCATAAATTCAGATGACCAAAAATGATTATGGTTGATGTTTTCCATGTTGGTGTGGTTTCCTAGTTTTTTCCAAATTTTTGGGCCTCAAAATCGAGAGATTGTTTTTAGAAAAGGAATATTTTCCACGTGGGAGTAAACATTATATGGACCACGAAGCATATTTCATAGACCTATAATGGATTACATGGAATAACAAAGTAATTTTAGCAAAAGAATATTTTCTTAAAGCAGTGCTATACAGATCGTAAAGTGCTACATGGACCATGTAGGGAAAATTGTTTGTGGGAAGGCTTGCGGTTCATGGGAGGAAATTAGTTCACAAAAATCTTTAGGTATGTAGTAAAAATCATCATTTGTGAAAACAAGGTGGTGATTTGATGATCCATTAAGGGTTTTGTTCATGGAAAAGATCATCCACTGTGAAGGAAGATAGGTGGTACGCAGACCGTGGAGGGAAAAATGGTTTGTAGGAGAAGTAATATGCGGTAAAGGTTGTACCACATATAATTTTTTGGTAAAATAGATTAGTGGTATTTTCAGATCTATTTTCCTATATAATGATTTCTAATCCAGTTATTACTAAGATCCATTTTCATTAGAAAATATCTTTTCTATGGGAAGATTTTGGCTAAATTCGAAAGAAGTTCATGAGGAAGTATGAAAATGAGAAGTGTTCATGAGGGAGGATTCCACGAAATTATTTTTAAAGGATTTTTAGATCACAAAAGAAAAGGATCTGAGGAGATTAAATTTTTTATAAAAGTGAAGGTAGTCCACATAGGATAAATGGCCTACGGAAGCGTGGGTAGTCTACGAAGGATAAGAATTCATCCACGAAGTAGGGACGGTCTACGAAGGAGAAGTGGTCCACAGATAAGTGGTCTATGGAGGCGAAGTTTTCTACATAGAGAAGTGGTTCATAGAGAAGATACAGTCCATGTAGAGTAAGTGTTATGTGAAGCACTTCCACTATGTGGTGCAACATAGTTTTTAGAGGACTAAAGTCAGTTCATAGAGGAACAGTTCACAAAAGTAATTTTCGCAACTAAACAGTGTATGAAAAAGTGGATTTCATCTATGGGTGAAAAAGGTACTTTAATAGAGCATCTATATATATTTTAGGATGCATTATTTAATAAAAAAAATAAGTAACTTATAAGTCCATAAACTATGACTGGATCCCTTCTAAGAGCAGTGAGCAAAGGAAGAGGTAGACAGTGATCCTTTCCACCGACAGTGATCCAGAGAAATAAACATAAGGGGTGAACCTTGGGAAAATATTGAGTTTACCCTAAACCTTGTAAAGGAAGTGAGGTTGGGTATATATGAGATCTATACAAAACCGCTATTCTTGGTAGTAAGACTTAGTGAATTTGGTATAATTATTACATTGGCATTGTATTCTCCTTCGATGTAGCCTAGAGAGGGTGAACCAAGTAAAAATATATGTATCCTTATGCTTTCTTTATTGTTTTACTTTTAGTGCATTATCATTAGATAAAATTGGAAAGGACACGATGAATATTAACAGTAAAGAGCATAATAAGTAAACCTTGTAATAATTATGTCAATATCCAGTGGGGTAGGAAGAAGTTTGAAAATAATATCCATACCTTGATTCACCACCCTCTTAGGGTATCTAGGACTCTTTTAGACCTATCAATTAGTATTAGAGCATTAGAAAATTTGTTGATTTGTTTTATCTGACAAGGTTTACTCTACTATTGCAATTGAAGTTTCATTTCCCTCTTATGTTGGTGTACAATGTAAAATAGAGGAACAACAAAGAATAATTAGAAGTCGTGCTGTATTCCTTAGTGTGGAAGCATCTATAGAAAAAGTTTGATTTAGTTTAAGGAAAAAAAAGTGTACAGAATAATGTTTTGTATGAATTAGACAGTGAGATTATTCAATCATTTAATGATGCTACAGTAATGAGTGAAGAACTTGATTTTCCAAGTGATGATGGTACTATTTATGAAGAAGATATTTCAAGAAGACCAAAATTGTAAGTTTTTCATAAAATAAATGAATTGAATCATAAATTGGACGAAGAAAATAAATCTAAAGATATCTAGATCTAAGCTTGAGAAATAGAGGTCAATATTCTCAGAGTCCTAAATAAAAGTCTTATTGATGTGGCTACCGATCTGAGAGAGAATAATGATTCCCAAGCTGAAGAACTAAAAAAGATTCCTTCAAAGGTAGAAAAAATCAATGATGATTATAAGTGAAAGTGTTTGAACTCAGATTAAATTCAGAATCTAGAAGCCAGAAATGATGATCTTTATATATATAAATCGGAACTAGTTTAAAATAACCAAAGTCTATAGAAATAGAATTCATGTTGTAATGACTCTATTTCTCATAATTATTCTAAAATAAAGGATCAATCTGACATGATAAATAAGATATCCTGAGAATTGGAAGTTGAGATAACTATTGGGAATACTCTCATAAGAGAACATAATTCGTAACTTGAATCTAGGAAAAAGATCATTAAACAATTGGGAGAAGATCTAGAGTCAATCAAGAAAGAAGTGGGGAAGTATAATGCTAAAGGAAATCCAAAATTGAAGGATCCTTTACACTTAATATTTTATTATCCTTTAGATGGTGATAATGAAAAGAAAAGAAAATATGCTACTTTAGAGGAAAAATATGAATAGATTGTCTCATCCAAAAGGCCATCTAGTTTTGGAAAAATTGGTATTGGATGTGATAAGACCTCTCCCTTGAATAACAGGAAGATATCTATAAATAATTCCAAAAATGGGAAAATATTGTAGACAATAGAAGAAGACCTAAAAAGGATTTCACAGTAAGTAATAATAGCATGTGTTATTTCTATAGAACACATGGTTATACTTCATGTTTTTTAGGCATTGGAATATATTTCATGTTGTGAAGACATAAATCTTTCTAAATTTATGAATAAAAATAAGTGTCTCGAGAAATCCGAAAGAAGAGTCTCTTAGAAGAAAGTATCCATGAAATGCTACTATTATTGAAGACTATGAAACATCATGAGTATGTGTCAAGAATCCCAAGGTCTCAATGTCAAAATAATAACTCTAGATTCATCAAAATATCATCCAAGAAAGGATAAAATGAGGTATTACTTTAATAGATGATGTTTTATATGTTCTGATCATGGTCATTTGGCAATGCATTGTAGCAAGAAGAAAGAAGGGAAATAAAATGAATCCAGAAGGAGATCCCAAACACTATAAGTGTATAACAAAAATGCCTATATTAGAATACAAAATGATAAGTTAAAAATAGGTTTACAACCTCAAGGTAATCACAAGGATCTCAACAAAAGGTGTATCAATCACATTCTCTCTTACACTCAAAATAATTATCATAGAATGAATATGAACAAATCTATAAGAAAAAGGGAGTAAATGCTCTAATTGTGATCAAGAATAATGTGAATTCATTGGAAGACTCAATCCTTACAATAAAGGGTGGAATAAATCAGATAACTGATAAAAGAAGAATGAATAAAGAATTTCTTGAAAAATTTACAAGACATGCCACATGGAGAGATCTGAAGGAAACCAAAAGTGCCCTCTAATGGAGGAGGAAGAAAGAGTAGATGACCAGTGAAAAGATTCCCTCTCAAAGAAATATTCCTGAAAAATAGCATATCAGTGGAGCATTAAAGAAGGAAATTTATGAAAATGGGATTCAACACAAAATTTTGAAAAATTCCATTCCTATAGAATCCAAACATCAGAAGAAGACTCAATATGTGAGTAAAGAATGCTTAGTGATATGGCCAGAATAGTTGAAGTTGACTGGAAAGTTGGAACAAGAACAAAAAAAGTACAGTTATTTACAAGAAAGTATCAAAGGATTGATCTATTAGGATCAAACACAATTCTCTTCTTGAGGATTCTAGAGGTTCCCCTCTCCTTATGTGTATAAATTCTATTATATGATATTCAATTTTTTCAGGTTCAAGGGTAGATACAATCCAAGGGGAAGTGGCACCCAAAGATGCAAAGTGGGGATGTGATGTGCTCTAGAATTTCAAATGATTCCAATTAGTTACCAGAGATGAAGAATAAATCTATAATAATCCATTTAAAAGATTTAATAGTCTATGGATGCATTATATATATGGAATTAATTGATTAAAATGGATAGTGATGGTTTTATTAACTTTATCTCTTGTTTCCTACACCAAGTTCCAACTTAGTAGGCTTAGTTGTTTTGTTGATGGTGCATTGGTAAGTGGTAAATTCAAAAAAATAAAAATCTCATTAAAATCAACTAAAATTGGAAACTGTTATTAATCTATAGATTTTTCTCAAACCTGCGGTCACATGTGAAGAAATGATGTTGTAAAAGAAAAGTGTTTATAAGCCTAAAAATTGAGCCTAATAACCATAACAGTTTCGTATCATAGGGGGGAGAATCATATCTCCTAATCAGATAAAATATTTAAATTATATAGAAAGGATGAAAGTTTATGTTCATGGATACCAATTAGGGGGAAAGTAGCAACATTCAAGTATTTCATGATTATATAATTTCTCTTACGATATGGTATCATCTGACTATTTCCAGGATACCAAGAAGTTGTGATAGAATATCAATAATGTTTCAAAAATATTCTTCAAAAGTAGTTAAAAGCAATGAGATCACAATAGTAGATAATGAACAAAATATTTAACAACATATTGAATATTTTTCTTATGGAAATAATAAAGAGGTATGAAACTCAAGGGAAGTAATTGTGGAGAATTTTGATTCATATAAAGATAATAATAATGGTTATAAGTAATTAAAATCTATATCATGAAAAAAACCAAAGAGTCAAGCTAAAATTGATAGGCAGAACATCATTGGTGATCAGATAATGTCAGATAAAACATGATGAATAAATACTCTACAAAAAGCATCATACTTATCACAGGTAGAGACTAAATGTTTTGATGAAGATATTGGATATTATAATTGGGTTGAGGATATGGATGAAGAGATTGACCAAATTGATAAGAGTCAGATTATTTTTAGCCATAGGAGTGAAAAGAAGGTTCAAAGTTTTCCAGATGGATTTCAAGTCAACATTTCTGAATGGGGTTCTAGAAGAAGAAGTTTATATTAAGAAAATAGATATTTTTCTCATTCATGAAGATGATAATAGCTTTTTTCATCTGAGGAAGGATTTATATGGTTTGAAGCAAGCACCAAGAGCATGGTATTCAAGTCTAGATCAGTTTCTAAAGAAGATTGGTTTTCAACATGGTGGAGTTAATTACAATATGTATGTTAAAAATGATTGTAATAAAAGTATTATAGTTCTGGTATATGTGGATGACATAATCTTTGGTGGATCGAATGAATCACAATGTAGACAGTTTTACGAATTCATTAAAAATGAGTTTGAAATGTCAATGATTGGTGAACTAACATTTTTATTTGGTTTAAAGGTAACACAATGAAAGAATGGAAGATTAATTTCTCAATATAAATATGATAATGAGGTTTTTGGAATATTTTGACTGGATAATTACAAGGAGATGACGACTCTAGTGGATAATCATATGAAACTATCACGGGATGATGAAGGCAAAGCGGTTGATGTCATTGAATATAGGCAGATCATTGAAATCCTATTGTACTTGATAGTGACATGCATGGATATTGTTTTTTCCACATTTTAAGTAGTGTAGTATCAAATAAATCCCAATAAAATCCACTTGATTTTAGTAAAAATAATAATTTGGTATATCATGGTCATGATGGATTTTGTATTGATGTATAATGAAAAATATTTGCAAGAGTTATTGGGATACACATATACAAATTTGGTTGGTTTGGAAAATGATAGAAAATTAATTTCATGTAGTGCATTCTATCTTGGAGGATTGTGTATTTCTTAGCTAAGCAAGAAATAATATTGGATTTCATTGAGCATTCTAGATGGTGAGTATATTGCGGTTACTCAAGCATGCATGTAGTTATTGTGGATGAAGCAGTAACTTGATGATATGGGAGTTGAAGTAAAGTCTCTGATCGGAATCCATTGTAATAATTCAAGTGCTATAAATCTTATAAAAAATATAGTTCATCACTCAAGGACAAAGAACACTAAAATCAAGTATCATTTCATCAAGTAGAAGGTCGATCAAGGGATTGTTAAGTTGGATTATGATCCTACAGAACAATAGGTTAGGAACATTTTGAAAACGTCCTTACCCAAAGAAGCATTTGAGAGGCATCAACTATATCTATGAGTTATTTTTACGTCCCTCACTTGAAAAAGTGTGGATGTAGGACCCCATATCCCTAAGGTATGTTGTGTTTTCCCTAATATTCTAATTTTTGTTCTTTACCCTATAGCAGACCATGAAGAAGTGACCTTCAGGTTCTTTGACATAAGGGGAGAAGTTGTGGGTATTAAAGGGGAGAAAATGTCTTAATCAGTACATGGGGAGAAGCTGTTAAGTGAAGCAACAAGATAGGGAGAGTTGAAGATATTAAGAGTAGTGATGTAGGGAGATTATTAAATCTGATAATGCTAGAAGTGATCAATCAAAGGATATATATCATGATAGATGAAGTTTGTAATGAAAGTAGATGAGTGGTTTTGAAATGAAATTAAGTGATTCATTGATGAAATTTGAATTATACTCTTGTTTCTTATTCAAATCATGGATCATGTCGGTTTAGAGTGTGTGTTTAGTAAACCCTTAATCACTATCTTAATTGCAAAAATCAAATGTTGGTAGAAGATGGAAGAAGATTTAAAGTTGTATCAAAATAGGAAGAGTTTTCAACAAACCCAAAGGGGATATTGTTAAGAAAAAAATCTATCAATACATACTTTCGGTATTTTTGGGGTGATTTTGTTTGTTGAAAGAGCTAGATGACCGCAAATGAGTATGGCTGGTGTTTCTGAAGAAGGTTTTAAGGTGGCACAATTTCCTATTGTTTGCGAAAATTTTGGACCTCAAAATCAGGAGTTTGTTTTTTATAAAGGAATATTTTACATGTAGGATTAAACAATATATAGACCATGAATCTTAGTTTGCATACTGGAAATGGGGTCCATGGAAAAACAAATGAATTTCTACAAAGGCATATTTCTGCATAGCAGTGCTATACAGATTGTGAAGCACGGTACGCAGACCACGTAGGGAAAATGGTTTGTGGGAAGGCTTGTAGTTCACGAGAGGCAACTAGTTTGTGTAAGTATTATGGTATATGGGATAGATCATCATTTTTAAATATGAGGTGGTTATTTTATGAGCCATGGATGGTTTCTTTCATGGAAGAGATCATCCACTGTGAAGGAAGAGAGGCAGTATGCAGACTGCAGAGGGAAAAATGGTTTGCGGGAGAAACAGTCTGCAGTGAAGGATGTACCACATCGAATTTTTAGGTAAAAGGGATTAGTGAGATTTTTTTATCTATTTTACAATATAAGGAGAACTAATTACTATAATATAGTACAATATTTATAATCCCATTATTATTAAGAGTGATTTTCATAAGAAAATATCATTTCTCCGTGAAGATTTCACCTAAGTATGAAAGAAGTTTGCAAGGAATCCCATGAAGGAGAAGACTTCACGAAGGAGGATTCTATGAATGGATTTCGTGGGGATATATAGTTCACAAAGGAAAAGTATCAATGAATATGAAATGGTTTGGGAAAGTAGAGGTAGTAAATGGAGGAGAAATGGTCTGTGGAATCATGGCGGTCTACGGAGCAGAATATTCAATCCGTGAAGCAGGGATGGTCTACGAAGGAGAATTGTTCTATGGAGGAGAAGTGGTTTGTGGAGTAAAAGTGGTCCAAAGAGGATAAGTGCTACATAGAGAAGAGAAAATCCATGGAGGAGATATGGTATGTGAATCACTTACATTATGTGGTGTATCACAGTTCATAGAGGACTCAAGGAAGTTCATGGTGGAACAATTTGTGAAAGTAATCTCCACAAACTAACAGTGCTCAGAAAAGTCGATTTCATTTACGGTTGAAAAATATACATCAAAATACCATCTATCTATAGTTGATTATGCATTCTTTCATGTAAGATAAGTAACCTATAAGTCCATAAACTATGAATGGATCCCTTCCAAGAGCAGTGAGAAAAGGAAGAGGAAGAGGGTGATCTTTTCCACTAGCAGTGAGCTAGAGAAATAGACATAGGGAGTGACCCTTTGTAAAGTAGTGAGATGACCCTAAACCTTGTAAAGGTAGTGATCTTGGGTATAGAAGATATCTATACCAAACCACCATTCTTGTCAGTGAGCCTTATTATATTTTTTACAATCAGCACATTGTCATTGTATGCTCCTTGGATATAGAATGGTGAGGGTGAACCAAGTAAAAATATATGTTTCCTGGTGCTTTCTTTATTTCTTTACTTTTAGTCAATTATCATCAAATAAAATTGGAAAGTACGTGATCAAAATTAACATTCAAGAGCATAATAAGTGACCCTTATAGTAAATAGATCAAGATCTAATGGGTCAGGAATATGTTTGAAAATAATATCCATACCCTGATTCACACCCTCCCCCCTGTTAGGGTATCTAGTCCCCTTTTTCACCTAATAATAAATAAATTAAACGAACAAAATATTCTAGGAAAATAAAAAAACGTAGTGGTTCCATAGGAAACTATATTTTAGTATTAGTATTGAATTGGTGGTCAGAGGCCCTTTTTATTAGTTAAATGGGATGACAATTTTTGTAAATACCCATTACATTAAAATAATGTAATGTTATTCTCATGGAAAATAGCTAAAAAGATAGATAAATAATGGAGTTTGGAAAACATAAGTCTAATCAAGGCCTCAATCACACATTATAAAATATGTTTTTAACATGTAATATCCTTTTCACTTGGTTTAAACCTTTTAACACTAATTTACTCTTACTTTGATACTAGTTTTTTTCTAAGTAATATATCATTTATTCATAAAAAATGGAATTTAATACATAATTTATACCTACTTATTCAAAATTTGAAATCAATTTTATTTTTTATTCCATTTATAAAGTAATAATAATTAGTTTTAAATTAATAAATGTATAATTTATTAAAAATTATATTTATAAAAATATTACCCATGTACAAAAATATATTATATAGGTTTTCAAACTAGAATAAATAATTTGATATTTATAAAGTCACTTATAAAATAAATTTTATGTGTATAAAATGGTTTTATAAATTTCTATGACATACATACTAAAAGTTTTATTAAATAACTGTATTTTAAAAAAAAGTATATTGCACTATTTATCCTAAAATTAGTCATTTCTAAAAAATAAAAATATTCATATTAATAAATTATTACTATTTTGAATAAAAATATAATATATATTTTTTGTAATTTAAATTCAAATTTTTTGTAATTTTCCTTTTAAATAAAATTATAAAATATATTGAAAAACTAACTTTATAAGGAAAATGGCTATATAGAACATGATCAATTATTATTATTATTTCATATCATTAACTAATTTATGTTGACCAATTATTTATATCAATATATATTACCATAAATTTATAATAATTTTCTTATGATAAAAAAACAATACCTCATAAAAGTCAATTTTTTCGATAAAATACAATCATAAGAGTAAAATGATATTATTAGTCATTTTAGTAATACCAATTGACTTTCATTTATTTTAAAGGTTTCATTTATTTTATTTCTATAAATATCTAACAAAGTGGTTACTCCTATCCATTCTTGTTAATTTAATGGCTATTTTTAACAATCATACATTAATATCTGTATTTTATCTAAATATATCACAATTTCATTTAATTTTGGTGTGGTGTGTAGAGAATTATATTGAAACATTGACTTATTTAAGAGTATTCATATATTAAAATATCAGGTAATTATGTTTTCCCCCCTTAAATAAATTGTTTTCTCACAATTCAACTCACCATATCAGAGTAATTTCTATAAAAAACCCATAATTAATCTTACACTCCTAGATGATCATGGGTTTATAATTAATGTGAAGTAATATTTAGCTATAAGAAAAATTATTATAATATATTATAATGGGATCTATCCCATTCCATGTTTCTTATAAAATACTACTATGTGAATAATAACGAGTTCTAGTAAGAATAACTTCTTAAAAATGTTGAAAATGATTACTTAATAATCATAACATCAGTTTTTTTAATTTAAACTCAATATAAAATAATTAGTGAAATACTTACTGATATAATTCATTAGAAAGTCTAGAGAGAAAATTCAATATCCTCTATATTATTAGTAGTTGTATATTATTTTCCTTGTTTTCATAATTGTTCATGACTATTTCCCTCATTATCCCATGGATTAGTGCATTTATTTTAATAGTGCCTAATTTTCTTGTAATTTAAGTAAAGAATTTTTATATATTTTCTATTTCTATTTTTTCTATGAGTTATAGGACATTCATCTTCACACATGTACAAAATTATAATTCAACTCATGAAGGCCCCGAGGTCTTTCTTCCTACGTTCTTGACACGTATAAATTGAATCTTCTTTCCTTTATGATATTTTCACCCAAAATTCCATGAGACTTCGTCATTCAATTCATTGGTTTTTTGGGTACTCAACTATGTTTTTGTTGTTTATAATAATTCTTGATAGCTATTCTAGCATAGTTATAGGGTTTATCACTTTAGTTGGCATCCCATTAGGTTTCTCATTTTCACAATCTATGCATTTTAAATTGCATCCATTTTTAACATGGTAGATTTTGACTACATACATTACTAATACCAAAATTACTTAATTGTGAGTGATGAGAACCATAATATTATCATTGTATGATAATTATAGTACAAATTCAACATCATAATGTCTTACACTTTAAAATTATTACATTTTCTTTCTTTTCAGTTTAATCTACACTCAGTTTAATCTAGGTTTCAATAGGTTGGGTTCTCTCATATTATTTATTCTAATTCCTTAATATGATAAACCAATTGTAATGGTTTTTGAAGATTATTTTATTAACCAAATAAAATCCCTTCAGTGTGTCAGACTAGGTGTTGTGTTTGGATTATATTTCATACACCAATTGATGATTAAGTTAATACCCAACACAAACTATTTAAGGTTACTACACCTAGGTACATATGTCCCTACAAAATTATACAATTTTAGTATCTTAATATGGATATTATTTATAAGAGAACTAAAAAATATCTACATTACTAAAAAATTTGGATATTATCCTATACACAAACTTATCCCTTATTATTTTCACTAATATTATCTAACCTTAATCCCAAAAAATTTCATTATTACACAAACATTAAATAATATATTATTATATAGTGTTATCAATACCTTTGAAATTATGATCAAACTTAACATATTAAGACATAAAATACCCTAAAAAAATCCTAACCTCCAAAGTTATCTATGCTCTACTCTGATACCAATTGTGAAACTCCAAAAATACACTCCCAAATCCATTTCCATAAACATAGAATTTACATAATCACATTGATACCAACTATACAATATTGTATATATCCATACTTAATTTCATATTCAATTTTGGAATCTCTTACAACCTAAAGAACGTTTTAGGTTTAGAGCATTAGATATTTAGTATAAATAATTAACTGATAAAGCCAATCAAATTGAAATTGTTCCAACATGAAAATAACAACTGGTTAATAAATAAAAAGTCTTCAAAATAACCCTCAAACTCTCAAAAAAAAAATCCAGTTAGACATATCATGTATAACAATTTTCTTTATAACCTAAGGAATTTGATATATAAGAAGGGGTGAGATCAAATGATCAGTAGTGGAAAACATAAAAGTAAGATAATATTGTCATAAAGATAGAATAATTATTATAGATGGGATAAGTAATAACAATGTTGAAATAAATAGAAACTAAGAGAATAATATATCAATGGATATTAATGAAATATAAAAATATTACATTGATAATAATAACTGAATTTGTGGTGATAGAATGTATAATTCTAGATAACTTGATCTTACCATCAATTCCAAATACAAGAAATCATTTTTTTCATCAAGTCCATATCCAAAACATCATTGTTAATGTCATGTATTTAGTTAATAAATCTTTCTGAATTGGTTAGGAATACACAAAATTTTCAAGCGTGTTTTTCGCATGAGTCATGATAATGTGTCGAGGGTCCCTATAGTTTTGGGCCACACCTACCGTTTTTTTAAGTACAATGCATTAATGATATGAGATAATGGGTAAACAATACATAATAAACATTTTCAATAGTCATATATAATGGAATTACAACATAAGAAACACCGATAAATTTCCTCATTTCAAAAAATAGATAACATGATCATAACCCATTTTAAGAAAGGAGGTGAATAGTAAAACATACATAGTTAACTTTCCTAAGTAATGAATAAAAAATAATATCATAATAACAAATATATAGATTTTAAATAGTTCTCCAATCAATGAATTTAATATATTAATTCGTAATCATCCCTCATACTAACATCACATAGGGTGGGTCAATAATTTCCCAAATCAATCGATGCAATGAATCTTGGTGAACACCCTTTAATAAGTAAAATGAAAAATAATATATTCACAAATTTAAGGAATTGGATGAATGATTATTCCTATTCACATTTGATGGTTAG
Source organism: Viscum album (assembly GCA_963277665.1). Classification (NCBI taxonomy): domain Eukaryota; kingdom Viridiplantae; phylum Streptophyta; class Magnoliopsida; order Santalales; family Viscaceae; genus Viscum; species Viscum album. Next base: position 83,090,447 of record OY728119.1, read on the forward strand.
GAAATACAAAGTCAGTTATGGATTATAACAATAATAGAGTTGAATGTCAAATAATCTATCCAGAAAAAGTATGTGGATGGTTAAATGAACATGTAACCCCTTTGTAACAAAATAAAGACAAAATAATGTTGACATGGATGACAAACATCCTTTCAGAATAATGATTCAAAGGATATCACTGAAGAATAGTTCAATAATAAAATTGTTTGATACTGTGAGTTTAATCCCATAAATTATAAATATATATATATATATATATATATATTTATTTATTAGAGAATAAATAATGTAACATAAATCACATTAGTTTCAATCCTTTTGAATTTGAAATGGAAAATGGAGTTGAAAACATAAAAGAGCTTTTAGAAAATATTTTTAATATTCACATAAAATATAAAAAAAGAACTACTGGAAAACCGGCCTATACCCAGGGTTTTACAAAAACTGTGGGTATAGGTTCTATGGGAAAATAGTTTTATAGGAAAGACCTATTCACACGGTTATCCTAAAACGTGGGTATAGGTCAACCCTATACCAACAGATTTCAAAGAACCATGGGAATAAGTTTGGTGGGGAAACAATTTCTAGGAAGACCTATACCCACAGTTCTAAAAAACCATGGGCATATGTTGGGTTATACCCACATTTTTTATAAACTGTGGAAATAGGTTTTGGGTGGGAAAAAATTGACTTATATCCATGGTTTGGCCAAACCGTGGGTATAGGTTGAGCAATTATTTTTTCATAAAAGTAAAATAATAATAATTAAAAATAAAAATAAATATTTTAATATAAATATTTATATATATATAATAATATATATATAAATATATATTTTTTGTATATAAGAACATAAAATGTGAAATAGAGTTATGGTAAAGTTGTTTGACTGTAAGGGGAAGGTGTTGGGATCAAATCCAAGTGGGTATTTTTTTAATAAATGAAATATACCCATAGTTTTCGAAACTGTGGGTATAGGTATGCACCAAAAAAATGCTCATACCAAGGGTTTAATAACCATGGGTATAGGTCTATACTGAAGGCTTGGTTCCTGACGATTTAGAGAACTATGGTTATAGCCTATTCCCATGGTTTTTAGGCTATACCCACGGTTTTGAACCATGGGTATAAGTAAAAATTTCAAAAGTAAAGTTAATTTAAAAAGTAACTCCAAAAAGGTGAAGTGAATGATTTTGAAAACCTTTACTTTTAAGAAGAATATAAAATAATTAAGCCTTGGAAAATTTATAATTATTTCTATAGAAAATTTAAAGCCTAAGGTGAATTTTTTTTAATAAAATAAATGGAACCATTTCAATACATTGAAAATACATATATTGAAAACCCAAATTTTAAGAAAATCTCAAAATATTTTTTGTATTAAAACAAAATTTCACATAGATGATTATTAAATAAAATGTAATAAAATTTTAGGGTGATAAAACCCATGAATAAATTAATAATTATAAATTTAAAAAATCTTTACTCAGAGAAAGAATATTTGATATTTCAACATCACTTATTAGAATCATACTTCATAAGGTAATTAATATTCAACAAATATTTATGCATTTGGAATGTAAAACTATTGAAAACAATGATTGAACACCACATAATATAATCAATGGTAGAATATACCCAAGTTTTATGAAATAAGTTCAAGAGAATGACCATAATGAAATGAAATAATGTTGAGTTACCAAAAATCCATACAAATAGGGTAATGATTGAATCAATATATAATTCTTGTGACCCTATTGTAGTAGTTAATCACAATATTTTGAACTTTCATACAATACTCACTCAAAAGAGACTTTATCCATGAGTATATTTAAAATTATAATTTTTCAAATTTTCAATTTTATTATAACAAATTAAAATTTATTTATTAGTTTTTTATAATAATATTAGATATATAATTATATTTTGGAATTTTTTCAAAAAGATTGATTTTTAGTTGAATAGTGAAGATACCATTTCTGGTTAAAACCATGAATCCTATGAAATTTCTAGTTTATAAGCATTATCTAAAACACAAAAACCCTTTTTTATTAAAGAATTATATGTTTTATAATTAAAATTTTAAATTTTAAAATATTATGTTTAATTTATAAATTTATGTTTGATATTATAAAACTTTAGTCACATTTTTCACTAACAATGTTTAAAAGCATTGTAAATTTACTATATCAAAATTTAATTATATAACATTAATAAATTTACTCATATTAAATGTATTTAAAATTAGAAATATATTGATCCAAATTATGTAAAAACCCATTCTATTTCTTTGAATAAAGGATAAGTTAAAATGTTAAAAACTGGTAACCATAGTAAAAGTAGAAATAGTGAAAGTGTAAGATATTATGGTATAGAGTTAAAAAAGGTTTAAAACATGTGTAAAATTTGATGGTAGAGTATTTATCAACCTTATCACTTCCAAAATAAATTATTTATCATTTTTTGGAGCTATATATTTTTGGAGTTACTTCAATTTAATAAATCATTTTTGGGGATTTATGAAAATGTCATCCCTTTTAAATAATAAAAGGGGAACTCTTATCCACCCTTACCCTCACACAATAACCAACTTATTACAGTCCATACTATGAAAAAAATATCTTATAAATTCATTTACACCATCATGAGGTTCTGGTCTTCTCAAAATACCATCCCTTAAAGGAAAACCCCCTTTGTAATATGGATAATTCAAGAAGTAAGGTATAAATTTCTATTAACACCTTTCTCATTTCAGTTCATTTATGTGAAAATATTCTTCATAAAATTATATTAAACAATCATGAAATTATAATATTTTTATAATTATTATACTAGTAAGTTATTATAATGATGGAATAATAATTAACCACCATTCCCTTTAAAATTATGAAAAATGAAATTTTCATTCATGTGTTGTGTAGACTACCACCTTCACAATGCAGTCAGTTTAATTTTACCTTCTCTGATATAAAAATATGATCATAATAGGAAATTTAATATATAAGTTTGATATTTTTTTACTTATTTTTTTATTATATAATGATAATCAATATTTCTTCTTTCTTATATTCTTTGAAGATGGATTCATCATCCTTGAATATGTGTGGACTACCACCACTATGAAATGATCCATTTGCCCTTTTATTTTCACCACTAACTTACAAGTATGGTCATTATAATATGTTTAATCAATAATTTTTATTTTTATGAAATTATTATTGTTTGAAAAAAGATAAATGATCCAAAATACTAAAAGTAAAATTAATAAAATACTTCCATAAATTCAATATCCCAAAATAGCATTATAAATGTAAAAAATGTTTAATTTGTACAATAAAATAACTTATTATAGGTTTATTTATTCTTAAAATTACTTAAAAATATTTTTTTTAACAATAATAATCACTAAATAAAATTATTATGCTTCTGGTGTATAGATAATACAACTAATCCACCTCATAATAATCCATTAAATCTTGGTATTTTCATGTTTGGTTCATTTTCACTACCTACTTTGTAACGTCCCGAGTCCGGAGCCCCTCCACTGGTGCCCCGTACCTGGTTCACCACATGACCTCAAGCGCGTTTCCCCGAATGCCAGAGGCTGCCGAATAGCAGCAAGGGCCTTGGTGACTCAGTGAGGAAACTATTCCCTCATTTAGTAAGGTATATGAGGTAAGAAAACCACAATAAATAGCGGAAACAACAACCAACATGCATAACAACAGAAACCAACACAGCAGAAGCAATGTAGATATATAACAATGATGATAATAATGCAGCAGGTACAAGTATCTATGGAAAGCAGCAAACAAAAAAACATACTGGAATATAACTGAAACCAAGTTTAAAAGAAAAACAAATAATCTCCTCAGCATCGCAAGCCACGACTCAGTCCCATGCTCCCCAGCTCCTGATGTAGTCAAGATCCTGAAGTAGAAGGGCGCTTACCCTTGTCTATACTTGCAGCAACATAGTCTGCTTGGGCCCAAAAGCATGGACCAAACAGGGTGTGAGATACAATCCCAGTATGCAATCACCCAAAGATTTGTTCCAAACAGTCAATGAATACATGGCAGTACTAAAGCAAGAAGCAGTAAACAGAAAGTACAAACAGCTACAGTCCATAGTTCTAACAAGTACAACACATAATAAAACAGTCAGCAACAAGAAGAAAACAGGTAACCCTCTGGGTATCTCTCACAATCTAACCCCTATGGTTCAACCTATAAGTACTAGCAACCCTCTGGGAGGCACACACAGTCTCAACCCTCTGGTTCAGCTACGTAATTAAGCAGAATCTCTGGGGAAGCACTCACCGTCAATTCCCCCTATAGTCTCATATCGTGCTAAAGGATCTCTGGGGAATCACTCAACGTCAATTACCCATGTGGCCCGCGTCGTAATTAAAAGACACTCTGGAGAAGCCCTTCCGTCAATTCTCCACTTGGTCTCGCATCGTGATTAAAAAGACACTCTGGAGAAGACCTTCCGTCAATTCTTCCTTTGGTCTACTAATCTAGGTTCTCACAGTCCTGAGTAACTAAACATGCTCAGCATGTGTGTATCGTCCAAGTAAACCTCAAGAACTACTTGGCTATCAAATAGGGCTCAACAACAATAAAATAAACAACAGTTCCACTATCTGACGACTAGGCATGACAACTGAAAAAATGCCAAATAGGCAGAACAAGTATGACAGAACAATCTGAGCACAAACAAACTACTCTAATCACAAGCAATAACCTATACTAAAGCAATCAAGCAAAGCAGACAATTAACAAGGGAAAAATAGGAAACATGCAATACCCCATTCAAGGGTATTGGTGGAAATTGCACAAAATATTCATAAACTTTCTATGGAAAGTCACAAACCACCTACCTCGATCCTAGGAGATCGATATATGTGAACCTCGATGACAGATTCCCCTTAGAACGACGTATATTTGAGAAAACACACAAAACGTTCATCCCACAATAACATGAAAACAAGGAGGAATCAAGAAACAAGGCTCAAGCAGAAGGAATAACTCACCGCTGTGATTCCAACACAATCAATCGTGCTCGAATCGAAGAACGAGCGGCGAGGTAGGACTCCGTCGAAGATCCAGCCGTACGGACGCTCCCGGACGGTCGAAAACTGTAGAAGAAGACGTATTTGGGGGTTAGGCGCAACCCCGGTCTGCTTAATGAAAAAAAAGAATGTACACGGCGTTTACTTTAAATTTTTTTCCGTACTCGGAAAAACCGGCCTCCACCTCAGCCTTACACACCGTGTGTGTGGCCCAGACACGACCAGCACACGGATTCGAGCTGGAACAGAGTACATGGTGTGTACTCAGAAAGTACACAACGTGTACTTTGAAAATTTCCAGAAAAACCATTTTTCTTAAAAACTCCAAAAAAAAGGAAAAACATACCTGAATGAAGGTCCGGGTTCTTACAAACTTCCCCCCTTAAAGAAATTCGTCCCCGAATTTCCCTAATGAGGTGGAGAAGAAGGATCCCCGAATAGATCCAGCCACTGTGATCGTACATCAGCCTCACTCTCCCTGGTCTCATCTTGTACTCGCCCGTGCTTCCATAGCACTCTTACCAGAGGAATAAACCGCTCGCAGAGAACCTTCGTACTGCGATCGACAATCCGGATAGGATGCTCCTCGAACGACGCATCCGCTTCAAGATCGACTTCCCCTGGATGAAAGATGTGAGATGGGTCTGAAAAGTAATGTCGGAGCTAAGAGACGTGGAAAACGTCATGCATGGCCCGATACCTCTGAGGTAGCTGCAACCGATAGGCGACTAGCCCCACTCTCTCCAAAACCTCAAACGACCCGATGTATCGTGGCGAAAGCTTACCCTATCTCCGAATACTTTTGTGTCCCAACCTCGGTGCGACACGTAGGAAAACCTGATCACCGACCTTGAACTCCATAGGTCGTCTCCACTGATTAGAATAAGACTTCTGCCGAGACTGCGCTGTAACCATCCTCTTCCAAATCAGCTCTATCTACTCTGAAGTCTCCTGAACAAGATGAGGTCCCAGAAAAGCTGCCTCTCCTACCTCTAGCCAGCATAAGGGTGATCAGCATGGCTTACCGTACAAAGCCTCGTATGGAGCCATCTGGATGGTATCCTGGAAACTGTTGTTGTAGTCGAACTCCACCAGAGGAATATGCTTCTCCCAAGATCTGCCAAAGTCAAGGATGAAAGCTCGGAGAATATCCTCAAGCACCTGGATCATGCGCTCGGACTGACCATCAGTATGGGGATGGTATGCTGTACTCAAAAGTACCTGTGTACCCAAGGACTTCTGAAGTCTCTTCCAGAACCGAGAGGTAAAGCGCGCATCTCTGTCTGAAACAATAGAGCGCAGAACTCCATGCAGACGCACAATCTCTCTAATGTAAAGTCGTCCCAGATCATCGATACTAAAGGTCTCCTTGATCGGAAAGAAGTGAGAAACCTTTGTAAGCCTGTCGACGACAACCCAAATAGCATCGTTCCCTCGAGGTGATCTTGGAAACCCGGTCATGAAGTCTATCGCAACATCATTACACTTCCACTCTGGAATGGGTAACTGCTGTAAGAGCCCCGCTGGTCATTGATGCTCTGCTTTCACCTGCCGACAAGTAGAACATCTCATGACAAAACCAGCAACATCCTTCTTCATACCTGGCCACCAGTATTGGCGATGAAGGTCCCGATACATCTTGGTGACGCCAGGATGAACTACCCAAACTGAGGAATGAAAATCCCGCATCAGCTCCTCGCGTATGTCTGCTGGCACCCATACGCGTCCTTGGAAACACAAGATCTCATCCTCGCCCACTGTCCATCCAGGAAGAGGGTCCTCTCCTGACACACTCTCCTACAGGACTAAGCCTTTCGAGTCTAATAGCTGCCTCATCCATACCCGATCAAGTAGCGTGGAGGTAACAGCTACAGAAGATAGAAAAGTCTGTCCCCATCTTTCGTGCACCTCTAGATGCATCTTAGAGAACAGAGCCATCAACTTCCACTCACTACTGGCCTCCTGAACTGCCTGAATCTGAGTCCTCATGCTCAATGAATCTGCCACAACGTTTCCCTTTCCCGGCGTATAGGTAAGCTCGAAGTCAAAAGACTGTAGATACTCAACCCACCTGCGCTGCCTCAGATTCAGATCACGCTGAGTGAAGATATACTTGAGACTCTTGTGGTCAGTGAAGACCACAAAGTGATCTCCCATAAGATAGTGTCTCCAACAGCGCAAGGCATGAACAACAGCTGCCAACTCTAGATCGTGCGTAGTGTAGTTCCTCTCATGTGGCCTCAACTGCCGAGACCCATACGCAATGACTCCATCTCCCTGCATAAGCACAGCTCCCAGCCCGATACCCGAAGCATCACAGTAAACATTGTAGCTCTTGCCTAGATCTGGAAAGACTAGTATCGGTGCTGACGTCAACCTCCCTTTCATCTCCTAAAAGGCTGACTCACAAGAATCTTACCACACGAACCTTTCCCCTTCTTGGTCAGACCTGTCAAAGGTGCTTCTAGACGAGAAAAGTCCCGAATGAAGCATCTTTAGTATCCAGCCAACCCTAGGAAGCTCCGTACCTCAAAAACGTTCTTCGGATGCTCCCATGAAACTACATCTCTCACTTTTTCTGGGTCCATAGATACTCTTGTCTCTGAGATAACGTGACCCAAGAAGTGAATCTGATCCATCTAGAAGTGGCACTTAGAGAGTTTAGCATAAAGTTGATGCTCTCTCAGTGTACTCAGAACGATCTCAAGATGGGTGGCATGGTCGTGTTGAGTGTGAGAGTACACCAAGATATTGTCCACGAAGACCACGACAAAGGAGTCCAAGTAAGGATGGAACACTCGGTTCATTAGCGCCATGAAAACTGCAGGTGCGTTCGTGAGACCGAACGGCATGACTGTATACTCGTATAGACCATACCTGCTCCTGAAGGCTGTCAGAGGTATATCTGATGGTCTAACACGCAATTGATGATAATCGAACCTCAAGTTAATCTTCGAGAACACCCGGTCTCATCGAAGCTGATCGAAAAGGTCATCAATCCGCGACAAAGGATATCGGTTCTTGACCGTCAACTGGTTCAGCTTCTGATAATCCACACAAAGCCGAAGGGTACCGTCTGCCTTATTTGCAAACAGGATAGGCGAACCCCAAGGAGAAGTACTGGGTCAGATGAAACCCTTAGCCTGTAACTCCTCCAACTGCTTCTTGAGCTCCTTCAACTCAGGTGTGACCATCCTATAGGGAGGAATGGACACTAGTGCCGCTCCTGGCATGAGATCAATAGAAAAGTCTACCTCACGCTTTGGAGGAAAACCTGAAAAGTCCTCTGGAGAGACATCCCGGAAGCGATCCAGCACTAGAGGGAAGTCCAACTATGGAGTCCCCTAATCATCCAGTTAAATACTAGCAATCTAGGCCGTCACTTCTCCTAGCCCAAGATGCTCGAGTCCTGCCCGACTCGCCCGAATGTCCCATTCACCTCTATGAAGGAAAGATTCACCCTCTGGTGAAATGAAACTGACTCTGCGGCAATAACAGTCAACAACTACCTGGAAGGGAATCAACCAGTCCATGCCGATAATGACATCATATCCTGTCATCTATAGGACATAGAGATCCCATAATAAGTGATACCCTACAACCTCAAGAGGGAACTCTCTACACTGGCGTACACTAGATGTCCTCGTTCCCAAAGGTGTGTCTAGTGTCAACGAGTCAGCAGAAGAAAATATGCAGAGTCCAAGGCTCTCCAAAACGGCAAAAAAGATAAAACTATGCGTAGAAACAGTATCGAAAAGGGCTGAAGATAAAACTGAGGCTACTAAAATTGTACCTTGAACAGCAGAAGGGCCGGGATCCTACTCATGATAAGTCTGCTCCACGGCGAAAGACTGGCCTGCACCGTGACCCTGCGCCCCTAACTGACCACTCTGAGCTGAACCTTCCTACTGGTGCTGAGGAACTAGTGGATGACGGCCATGGCCTCGACCTCCACCTCGGCCTGAACGGCTGGAAGAACTCCAGTTCCCTAACTGGTGAGAGACTGGTGGGGCTTCTCTTGAACGAGGAGTCATGGAAGAACCCCGGTCACCTGCTACTGGTGAGAAAACCTGGAAGAAACACTGAAGGTGACCCATCTTGCCGCAAGATCGGCACTCCACGAGGTCTCTCTGGCATTGCGGCCTTGTGTGCCCTGTCCGGCCACACTGGTAGCATGTCACCTGGCTGCCTGATGATGCGTCTCGCTTCCTCGAATCACCGCATGTAGGATCCCTACGACGCTTCTTGCTATCATCTGAAGTAAAGCTAGCTCTGGAAGCAGAACTGCCCTGACTCGCAGCTCCAGAGTCTCTCAGATTGCACTCCACAATCAGTTCTTGGTTGATGATGGAAGTAATGGAGGTCAGTTGGAATATGTTCACCTGTGAGCAAATATACTTCCTGAGTCCGTCCTCAAACTTCCTCTCCAAGAACACCCCACTCCCATCCCGAAGGGGTGTAAAATGCTGCAGCTCAGTGAAACGAGAGAAATACTCCATGACAGATAGAGTACCCTGCTCCAAGCTCATGAACTCCCGGGCTTGATCGGCCCTCAGGGTCTCCAGGTAGAAGTAGTCATAAAACATGCGCTGGAACTCCTCCCAAGTCATAGCCAGTTGCTGACCCGCCTGTGAGATCACATCCCACCACCTCTTGGAGGAGTCTCAGAGCATGTAGGTGGCGAGCTTGACCCGCCTCTCTGGAGGCGTCTTCAGATGCTCGGAGATAGTCAGCATGGCTTCCAGCCATGACTCTGCAGTCTGAGGTCCTCCCTCCCCCAAGAATGTGGGAGGTTGCTGCTGCTAAAAGACCCACTTCAAGTATTCCATAGACGAGGTAGGAGGCAGTGCTCCCTGGAAGGCCTGTATCATCCTCATGAAACCTTCCTTAAACTGTGAATCAGCACCCGCGACTGGTACAACAACCGGTGCCAAGGCTGGCTTGGCTGGGGGATCGACAGGAAGTCCTTTATCAGCCCTGTCTGGCGTCTGATCACTGCCTAATGACAGACGTACGACCGGAGGAAGTCTTGGAGGCATAGATCTGAAGGATCAAAAGCACACCTTAGATCAGGAAAACAAGGATAGAGAACACAAGGGTACAAATGGGAATAGGGGAAGAAAAACACAAAAGATTGAAAAACACGACTACACGGCGTGTCTTCTTAAACCACTGACATGGGCGTGTACTCTCACCACAAAAGTCGTGTACACTACAGACTACACGGAGTGTTGACCCCCACACACGGAATGTACTTGAAAACTATTCCCCTGCCCGAGTCTCCTTACACGGCTAACCCACACGGTCCGACTCAACCCGAGACTACACGGCGTGTTCGAATCAAACACGGCGTGCACTAGACGAGGCTTCGGCGGTCCGTGTTGTTGAGTACACGGATGTCTACACGGCTGGACCTTACACAGCGTGCTCTGAATAAGCACGGCGTACATAGGCAAAGGCGACACCGTTTCGTGTTGTTCGTGACACGGCCGGGTACCTGGAAAGACTACACGGCGTGTTCCGAACAAACACAGTGTGTGGAAAGGAAGGTCACATCGGCCCGTGTTTTTTGTGACACGTCCGGGCACTTGGACAGGACTACACAGCGTGTTCCCTACAGACACGACATGTTCTACCCGAGCTTCCCCGACCCGTGTTGTTAGTGACACGGCCGGGTACACGGCTCTGAACTCACACGACGTGTACCAATGGTACACAACGTGTTCCTGAAGTTACTCCTACGACACCGTGTTCTGCTTACACGGTCAATGACATGGCCTAAAAACTACACGGAGTGTGCCCGAAAAGTACAAGCCGTGTATTCTGGGCTTTTCTGGGCAGTAGCTCAGAAACTGCGAAGAATTCCAGAAACACTAAAACAAGGAAAAAGATGCCAAATTCCGATCCAGGAGGGCTCATAACACCTCAAGAACCAAAATTTGGCGTTCATTTTAATCAAGGAACAAAGAAATATTTTCTTAACACAACAACAGAGAATCTATCGAACAACTATCACAACAACATGCATAATCTACACAGAGTCTATCACAACAGCATGCAATCGGTAATGCACCCTAGATGGCATGGTAAGAATGCATGACATGTGATTTCTACAAGTGCCTATATGATGCATGGGATGGAATACCCTCATTTAATCGGGTTGCGACAGAAATAGAATCAAAATATCAAAACAATAACCGCACAAGTCATACGAATCACTCTAGGTGAAAACACACAAACCATAAAATCTCAAAACTAGAAAACTGCAATTAACGAGGTAGTATGGCTTTTCCCTGTACACGGGTTAGCTACTCCCGAGCATAGCTTAATGCCAAGTACCTAATCCGTCCTATCCATGGATAAGGTCTCCAAATAGTAAATCAAGAGAAAAGAACTCCTCTGATACCACTTTGTAACGTCCCGAGCCCGGAGCCCCTCCAATGGTGCCCCGTACTCGGTTTGCCACATGAACTCAAGCGCGTTTCCCTGATTTCCAGAGGCTGCCGACTAGCAGCGAGGGACTTGGTGAGTTAGTGGGGAAACTATTCCCTCATTCGGTAAGGTATACGAGGTAAGAAAACCACAATAAACAACGGAAACAACAACCAACATGCATAACAACAGAAACCAACACAACGGAAGCAATGCAAATATATAACAATGATGATAATAATGCAGCAGGTACAAGTATCTATGGAAAGTAGCAAACACAACAACATGCTAGAATACAACTGAAACCAAGTGAAAAATAAAAACAAATAATATCCTCAGCATCGCGATCCACGGATCGGTCCCATGCTCCCCAGCTCCTGATGCAGTCAAGATCCTGAAGTAGAAGGGCGCTTACCCTTTTCTATACCTGCAGCAACATAGTCTTCTTGGTCCCAAAAGCATGGCCCAAAAGAGTGTGAGATACAATCCTAGTAGGCAATCACCCAAATATTTGTGCCTAACAGTCAATGAATACATGACAGTACTAAAGAAAGAAGCAGTAAACAGAAAGCACAAATAGCTACAATCCACAGTTCTAACAAGTACAGTACACAAGAAAACATTTAGCAACAAGAAGAAAATAGGTAACCCTCTGGGTATCTCTCACAGTCTAACCCCTATGGTTCAACCTATAAGTACTAGAAACCCTCTGGGAGGCACACACAGTCTCACCCCTCAGGTTCAGCTATGTAATTAAGCAGACTCTCTAGGGAAGCACTCACCGTCAATTCCCCCTATAGTCTCGTATCATGCTAAAGGCTCTCTGGGGAATCACTCAACGTTAATTCCCCCTGTGGCCTGTATCGTAATTAAAAGACACTCTGGAGAAGCTCTTCCGTCAATTCTCCACTTGGTCTCGCATTGTGATTAAAAAGAAACTCTGGAGAAGCCCTTCCGTCAATTCTCCCTTTGGTCTACTACTCTAGGTTCTCACAGTCAGGAGTAACTAAACATGCTCAGCGCGTGTGTATCGTCCAAGTAAACCTCAATAACTACTTGGCTATCAACTAGGGCTCAATATCAATAAAATAAACAATAGTTCCACTATCCTACGACTAGGCATGGCAACTGGAAAAACACCAAACAGGCAGAACAAGTATGGAAAAACAATCTGAGCACAAACAAACTACTCTAATCATAAGAAATAACCTCTACTAAAGCAATCAAGCAAAGCAGGCAATTAACAAGGGAAAAATAGGAAACACGCAATACCCCGTTCAAGGGTATTGGTGGAAATTGCACAAAATATTCATCAACTTTCTATGGAAAGGCACAAACCACCTACCTCGATCCTAGAAGACCGATATACGTGAACCTCGACGAAAGATTCCCCTTAGAACGACGCAGATCTGAGAAAACACACAAAACGTTCATCCCACGATAACACGAAAACAAGGAGGAATCAAGAAACAAGGCTCAAGAAAAAGGAAGAACTCATCGCTGCGATTCCAACACAATCAACCGTGCTCGAATCGGAGAACGGATGACGAGGTAGGACTCCGTCAAAGATCCGGCCGTACGGACGCTCCCGGACGGTCAAAAACTGGAGAAGAAGACGTATTTGGGGGTTAGGCGCGACCCCGGTCTACTTAATGAAAAAAAAAGAAAGTACACGGCGTGTACTTTAAATTTTTTTTCCGTACTCCGAAAAACCGGCCTCCACCTTAGCCTTACACACCGTGTGTGTGGCCCGAACATGGACATCACACGGTTTCGAGCCGGAACCGAGTACACGACGTATACTCAGAAAGTACATGGCGTGTACTTTGAAAATTTCCAGAAAAACTATTTTTCTTAAAAACTCTAGAAAAATGGAAAAACATACCTGAACGAAGGTATGAGTTCTTACATACTTGAAAAATACTATGAATTTATGTAATGAATGAATATGGGACATATTTATTTTTATAATATGATATAAATGTTTAAATAAATATTTTTTTGGATCTAGAAATATTATATGAATTTTTAATTCATTAAATAAGAAAACACAATTAGGTCATCCAGAATCACCCAAACATGCATGTTATCAAATTTATTTTCGACGATAATGATTAAAACAACCATGAATAGAATATTAAACATCATAATTTTTTATAAATAATACATAAATGTAAATTTAATATTTTTTTCAAATATGAACATTGTAATAATAATGAATACAAACACTTCTATTATGAAACAGGTACAAATATATAAAATTACACACACATGCTGTGGAAAATAGGTAGAATTCATATAGATAAAAACTATTTATAAATATTATAAAGGAAAATGGATACGGTAAAGGTTATAAATCAAGTGAATAATATGTATATATTTCTGATAGAGGAGGATAAATTATGTCTGTTGATGTCTGGATAATAGGTAATTATTTTCCGTCTAAAATTTAACTCTTTGAGACATATTTTTCTATTACGCACATAATTTACTTTATTTGGTGTATATAATTATAATTTGAGATGTTATATCATGAAAATCATTTAATTAATGGTATTTTTAAATAAATTTAAATCATTACCTTTTATGTGGTTTTGATTGATTTTCTACTCAAGTCATAAGTGGGTTTTTTTCATTTAAATTTTCATCATTTGGGACTCATGTTATATTCACAACCAATATCCTTTTTTGAGGTGTATAAATTTCCATGGATGACTTTTACCATATTCCTTATGAATTTTAATGGATGTATAAGTCTATATTATTATCCCCCCTCATATTTTTTATTTAATAGTCACCAAAATTATTGTAAAACTTAATCTTTTCCAGTGTTGAAAAACCATCCTATATTTTGGTAAAGTAAACGTGTGGGTTGTTTCCAATAAAATACATCACTAACTATATAATGGAAATCAGATACATATTTTCCAAGGATTAACCATGTGTTTATTACCCCAAAACGGGTTGGTTGAGCATTAAATCAATCATCACACTGATGTATTTTTAATTGGACTAAGACTAAATAATTATATATACATTCTAGGGGGATAAGATAAGGAATATTCGCACATAGGTTTTGAACCATGATGACGTTTTTCCTATCATTTACTTGTTATCATACCAATATATTCTAATAAAACCAATAATTATAGTCAATGGATAACCTAACACATTGAAGGTATCCTCAATATTATATTTCAATGAAAATTGTTCTTCCTATTACTTGGAAAATACCCCATAATTTCTATGTTTATTAATTTATTCTCTCATAGACTTAGTAATTGTTCCATAGAATAGGGAAGTATTTATTTTCATTATTTTTAAATATATGGGTACTTGTGTTTTTATTCAAATATAGGTTAAATAGGGAATGGTATAAAATGTTTTGTTTAATATTATGGGGAATGAATTGAATTTAATAAAGTGATGGTTGGGGCCTAGAATTATATATCCCTTATATGAATCTATAAGTCACATAAGACAACACATATTGGGATTTGTTATATTCATCTCCCAATAGCAGTATAGTTTCTTGGCACAAGTCTTTGACAACTTTTTTTGATTTCTGTTATTATGAATTAAATATGTTTGAGATCAATGACTATTATTATCCATGTTTTAATTTATTATCATATATATATATATTGCACTCATTTTAAGTTTATAAATCCTGAATCAAGAAATGTAAAGGGAAAAGGTTCAATAATATACAATTACCATTTATAAATTTTATTTTCCAAATGATGTGGTGGTTGGTACTTTGATCATAATATTAAAGTTAGCTAAAGTTTTATTTGATTCTAGATCTTCATACTACATCATATCTTCCATGTTTTCCAAAAACATAAAATATTTTCCTATCACCCTCATAATGGAGTTACCAATTAATACACTTAGGGGAAGTATTATTATAATAAAGATATTTCAGTTAGTTCTAATTATGATGCATGAACATATGTTATTTTAAAACTTACTTATTATACCCGTGATTGAGGTGGAATATCTTGTATTTAGAGAGGATACTTTATCATATAATTCATTTCTATATCCTCCCCAGTAGCTATCCTTAATTAAATTATGGGAATAGTGTAAGATCAACCATGATCTATAGATAAGAAAGATATCCTAAGAATCAAGGATGTATCCATGGTAAAAAAAATCATTGATGTTTTTTTCCTAAGGTTTTTATGTCATCCATGTGATTTTAAAGTCAAAATATCCATTGAAATAATTTATTATGAAATAATTATATATAAATCCCTATAGAATAGAACCAGTGGACTTGTTGGAGTTTAAGAAATAACTATATGAGTTGTGTGATAAGGTATATATACTCCCTAGTGTTTTACTATGGGGATCCTCTATTTTATATAGTGAAAAGAATTATGGGACTACGAGATTGTGAATCAATTATAAGGAGATAAATTCCATTACAGTAATGAATATGTATCCTTTACAATGGATTTATAACCTATTTGATCAGATTTAAGGATCCAAATAATTCTAAAAGATTAATATTTTCTAATGTTATCATCAGCTAAGGGTGAATAAAGTTTATATATATAAGAGGACGTTCTGAAAAAGGTATGTACATTATGAGTGTATGATATTTCATTTTAGATTGAATAATGTACCACATGTATTTATGGATTTGGTGAATAGATTATTCAAGCACTGTCGTGATAAAATTATGTTGTTATTAATTAATGATATCTTTATATACTCAAATAGTAATGAAGAGCATGATATTTATATAAAAATAGTTTTGTAGACCCTTAGAAAAAATAAATTATATGGGAAATAAATTATGATTTAATTTTGGCTCAATGATATTTATTTTAATTATCATATCATCACTAAGGATAGATTATTTGTTAAACCTTAAATGTCAAGTGTATTCAAATAATTTCCTACATTGAATAATATAACAAAGTTCAAAATATTCTAGTTTTATCATGTTACTATAAATGGTTTATTCCTGATTTCTCCTAATTGGCCAACAAGATAACCAAAGTATCACATAATCAGGTTAAATTCACATGGTCAATGGAAAGTGAGGAATGCTTTTCTAATCTAAAAGGGATATTGATTAATTAAAAGGTAATAAATTTCCTATCAAGTAAGGGATGATTTTTAAAATATAGTGACTCATCAAATAAATGAAATGGTTGTGTCCTTATATAAGATGATATGGAGCTTTCTTATATATTATGGTAAATGAAAATCCATGTATAGAACTATATAACTCTCAAACTTCAGCTATCTACTGTAATATTTTCATTGAAAATATTGGGACACTATCTATTTGGTGAATTATACAAAAACAAATATATGGATTATAAGTTTTTTAAGTATATCTTCTCTTAGAAAGAGATAAACATTTAGAAAAGAAGATGGTTGAGACTACTCTAGGGCTATGATTTCTTGATACCTTACCACCCATGAAAGGAAAACTAGGTGGTTGGTGCATTAGGTAGGAGGGACCATATAATTATGACCATGATGAGGATTAATAAGGTTCTTATATATAGTGATCTAGTAAAGATAGATATAGCAACTTTTAGGAAAGGGGAGACACCATTAATTTTCCAAGTAATTTTTAAAACATACTTATTAGAATGTTTTGAAATTAATCATATAGATAAAGATGACTTAAAAAGGAATATAAATGATATTAATAATGAAAAATTGATTCAATTAATCTGTAGATATAGAGTGTTTGAGTTTGTAAAGAGGTTATATGTTTCAATAGTACTAGAGTTGAAGAGGGAAATACTATATGAAGCATAGAGCTAAAATTTATCTATAAAACCAGGTAGGATAATGATTTTTAGGGATTTAAGTGGACATTTTTTATGGGATGATATGATGTGGTAAATTTGGGATTATGTTTCTAGATTCATAGTATTCTAGTAGGTAAAAGTTGAAAGACAACATTCTAAGGGGTCCATCAAATCTCTACCTATACTAGTATATAATTGGGAAAATATTTTAATGGATTTTTTCATTGTACATTTAGAGACTCCATGGAATAACAATGTTTTGTGGGTCATATTCAATTTCCTTATTAATTTAGTTCAATTCATAGAGATAAGAGAAGTTTTAACCCTATAGTGCCTTGCCTAGCTCTATAATAATAAAATTATAAGGCCTAATGAGGAACCACCTTAAATTGTATCTGATCATTATCCTCAGTTCTTATATAAATTATGGAAGAGTCTTTAAGGGTATCATGACACTAAGAATAATTTAAGCACTTCCAATCATCCCCAAACTGATGGGATGTCCCAAAGGACTATCAATATATTGAAAGTCATACTATGATCATGTTCTCATGAATTCCAATGTATGTGGGATCATTATATACCTTTGGTGGAAGTTTTATACAATCATAACTTCAATTCAAGAATCAATATGGAAATATATGAAAAATTTTATGTGAAGAGGTGTTGTACTCTAACCTTCTAGAAAGAAGTTAGTGAAAGAAAGATAGTTTTCCTAGAGCTTGTTAAAGAGTAAAATGTTAATTTATATACTATTCATTATCATGTAAAGAAACTTAGAAATAAAAAACTATTAAGTTTATAATAAAAGGAAATTCATGAAATTCATGTGGGTGATCATGTATTATTAATGGGTTCCCATGGAAGAGGGTTGAATGATATGGTAAAAAATAGAATTTAATCACTATGTACATTTGGAATTTTGAAATTCAAGAAATAATTTGAGTTATAGTTTATTGATTCACTATGCATGAAAATCATTCAAAATTACATGACATATTCTACATTTCATTTCTAATAAAGTATATTATAGATCCAAAACATGTTCTCGAATCTAATGGAATTGAATTAGAGCTCAATTTGTCTTAAAATCCTGAACCATTCCATATTCTTAACACCATAGAGCCAGTGTTTGTGAATTGAACAACTTGATTGTTGAAATCCCTTTGGATAAATCAAAAACTATAATTGGAAACTTTGGGGTCTAAAGAAGATATGGGGAATAAATATCCACAATTCTTAAATAGCTTATATATAACCCAATTTTAATGATTAAATTATTTAATAGGTAATGATTTAATACTCAAGACCCTGTAATAGCAAGTAAACACAAAATCATGAAGTATAAAACAATAAAAATACTGAAAAAATAACTTATATTTAAGAAATATATGTTTTATAAGTATCATTATACATTTAAAAAAAATATTTTTAATTTATAAAGAAATATTTTATTTTTTAAAACTTAAGTCACTTTTTCAATAAAAATGTATTCATGTATTATAAATTTATAGTTTTAAAATTAAATTATATGACCTATTAAAATTACAACATATTAATTTTATTTCAAATTTTTAATTAGCATGTCCATGTTATTTAAAAATGACCACTTTATTTTTAGTCATAAAGGGTAAAATTCATAAGTTAAATACTATTTACCATGATAAAAGTTAAAATGAAAAAACTAGAAAATATAATTCCGATGATTTGAAGACATGATTAAAAATTTTGTAAAATTGAATGATATTGGATTTCATGAATTTATATCTTTATAAAATCCATTATTTCATAATTTTATATCCACTTTACTTGAGAATGACTTAAAATTATTAAAATATTTTAGGTATTTTCAAAAATGTCATCCATTTTAACTTATCAAAGGGGCACTCCTATCCTAACTTATAATCACATAATAAATCACATATTTCATCCAAAACTATAAGAAAAGAATCTCCTCAACATTCACATACATATTTTAGAGGTATTCATATTCCCAATAGACCATCCATTAGAGTCTTAGCACTATTCTCAAAGGAAGTGATCCAAGAAGTGAGGTATAAATTTTTAAATGCTCTTTTATCTTTTAAATATATTTATGTGCACTTCTTATTTATGAAATTATATTATACCATATTAAAATTATAACATTAGTATAATTATTATACTAGTATATTATTCCAATCAATGTAAAATTCTTAACCAACATTCACTTTACTATTAAGAAAAACAAAATGATCATTCATGTATTGTGTGGAATACCGTCTCCATTATGAAATGTATTTCATATTAGTTTCACCACATTGAAAGGATGATCCAAAAATGTAAATTAATATATAATTACTATATCTTTGAATTTTTTTAGAATCTAAAAGGATAAACCATGTTACTTCTTTTCCCGTTTTATAGAAAATAAAATCATTATTTATGCCTATGTATGGACAATCGCCTCCATGGAATAATTTATTTACATTATTCTTTTCACCACCACCTTAAATTTGTGGTCTTGAGAATATATTTTTTGGATAAATATTATTTTTATGTAATTTTCATGGTTTGGGAAAGATTAATTAGAAATCCTTTTTAAATATAGGTACAATAAACAAACATGGTAAATTCAACGGTCCAACAGAGAATTATAAGAGAAAAAGCATATTTATTTGTACAATTAATTAACTATATATAGGTTATATTATTCTCAAAAATCCTTAAAATTTTATAAATCACACTAGTAAATGATAATTATGGTCATTATGATTCTTTTATAATTCTACTACTACTAAACCATATCACAATCATTCATTAAATCATGATATGTTCATGTTTGGGTTGGTTTAACAACTAAATTGAACAATAAATTGAATTTATACCATGAAGAAATATGGGAACATAATTACTAGTATTATATGTAATAAATTTCTAAATTAGTATTTTCTTTTAGTTTTGTGGATAATATATCAAAATTTAATTTATTACAAAATAAAACACACATTGATCATGAAAAATCTCAGATAAAAGCTTGTTTTGATTTCATCTTAATAGATAAAGACAAAAACACTCATTAAATGAATTTGAAACAACATAAATTATTATAAATCACCCCTTATAGTAAAATTAATAAAATTTTAAGATGACATTTTTAATAATAATAAATTTAATACTATTATTACAAAACTAGTACAAATGATCAAAACAATAAATATGGAATGTGAAAAATAAGTGGAATTAAAATTAATAAAGAATATTTATGAAGAGTAAAAAATGTAAATAGATATTTGTAATATTATTAATTAAGTTATAGATATAGATATTTTTATGACATAGGATGTTAATGTTTGTTCATGGAAGTCATGAAAAGAGGTAAGGGTTTTCTGACTTAAATTTCTCTATTTGAGACATCTTTTGTATTATGCACCTAAATTACTCTATAGGGTCTATATATTTCCTATTTGAGATTTTATATTATGAATTAAATCTTATATTAGTATTTTATGATCAATTTTAATCCCTAACATATAGTATATTTTGATTGAATTTCTACAAAATCCATAAGTGGGGTTTTCCATCTCAATTTTCATTCTTTGGGATTCATATTATATTCACCACCTATTTCCTTTTGCATGGTTCATAAATTTTCATGAATTAAATTTTAACATATTCCTAATGAATTTTAAGAGTTTTACATGTCTATAATTTTATCCCATAGTTATATTCTTTTGATTCAGGAGTAACCAAAACCATAGTAAAACTCTGTTGACGCTCCTTTCCGTCACAGAGTCTAAACGAATGAAAAGGGAAATACCTTGAACCCAAAGTGATTCATCCTTTGAAGAAACATCAAAAATTGACAAAGGCATGAACAAATATTCATATTCACTTAGGTCATTCAAGTGTAATTGTGCGTCACCCAATGGTGGCGCAGGTGACTTGTGCACCATATTTTGAATTTTACCCAGGGTCTTCACCAGCCTATAAATACCCCCGGTGGGCCCCCCATTTGGAGAGGAAAAATTCCAAAAACTCATATTTGAGCTCCCGGCGCCCTAGTCTCTTCTCAGAGCTTCTAAAAACTTCTAATGTAATTTCTTACCTAGAATGGAAGATCTAAACAAAGGGAGTAAGGTCTAAGTGTTGAAACTCATCAACACTTGCGCACCTAAGTGGCCAGACCTTAAGGGAAATGGCCACACTTGCGCGCCGCCGTACCCCTTCAATAGAACTTGCATGCCACCCTTTTGGAATCCCCTAGGGATAATACTATGGGATTGATCCAAGTTTCTCCCAAGTATTACCTTAAGGGTTGACCGTCGCGCAAGTACCCATGTGTCGCGTAGGTATACCTACGCGACCAGAACTTTCACGCCCATGCAGGACTTGTGCATCCCTCTCTTTTTGGGTGCCCTTCCTTCCCATTTCACCTCTCCTATGCCTATACACCTCTCCTATTCAAGATCCAGTCGTCAAAACCCTCTTCAACCCCATTTTCTTCGGCATGGTTCCCTTGTTGGCTTCTTTATCTGAAAGGAATTCTGTGGAACATCTCTCAAAACCTAGTGATTTACACATCTTTATGTCACTAAGGTTAGAGATTTAATTCATTCAACCTCATCCTTTAAGATGAGAGAATCCTTAACCTGGGCCTCCTTTTCAGGAGTAAGCCCCAGTCCAAGTTCTCATTAATTTGGGCATCCTTTTTAGGAGTAATCCCCAAGTCCCCTAACCTGGGCATCCTCCTTAGGAGTAAGCCCCAGTCATAATTTCCCAAATTTGGGCATCCTCCTCAGGAGTAATCCCCAACCATAATTCCCTTAACCTGTGCTTCCTTTTTAGGAGTAAGCCCCAGTCTCAAAATCTACAAATGTGGGCATCCTCCTTAGGAGTAAATCCCAGTATTCAAATCCCATTAACCTGGACCTCCTTCTTAAGAATAAGCCTCAGTCATAATTTCTCTTAACTAGTCTTAATTTACTTTTGATCTGGGCTTCCTTATCAGGAATAAAGCCCAGTCATAAGTCCCTCCTAATTTGGGCATCTTTCTCATGAGTAAGCCCCAAGTTAAAGTATCTAAATCTCTATAAAATCACATATACTTTTATGGAACATGTTTCCGGACATCTTATTTGAAATAAGTCCTGATATCTATCTATTTGGGAAGTCATACATACATAATCCCCACATCATTTCTTATGATTGCATCTTTTGTAGCACAATTTTTTGGTTTTACCAATACCTATTGTTTCTCACACCGAGCATGACTCACGTGAGCTTATAGTGTAAATGTAGTTATGACATATTTCTTTGAGACATCAATCATACATAAACATCATACTCCCTTACTCGAACTACGTGGGTTCTGATTCCTTTTCTAAATAAAGGATACATAGGTAGCCCATCTGTGGGTACGATCCCAACTCTGAAATAATCCATGTCCTTCTGAATGACAATAAACTTCAAGTGTCCCACTGAGTGGCTTTAAAATCCGAATGGTCATCATAATGACCCAGAGACTTTGATATAATGTATTAGAGGATACCATTGACTAAGAATCTATAAAAAATAAAGATGATTCTCTATCAATGAAGAACCTCGAATATATATAAAAAGATTATCTAAATTTCATACATATCAATCATTGATTATCAGAACTAAAGGAAAGATCATTTTATACTTGGTAATTTAATAAGGATTCACGAACATAACTTAAATCTATAAAGAGAGTCCCGGAGTAGACAATAATTCCCCTAAAAAAGGTGTGATGAGTCCGAGCTCCCATCCTCTCGACCAATGCAAATTCTTAATCCTTATCAGTTCACAACTAATGAGCACCTATCTTTTGAAAGTAGGTCCAAATGGATATAGAATCATTGGATGTTTCCAGTTCTATGAACAAACCTATTAGAAACTACTTGGAATGTTTTAACCTTAAATCAACGATGTCATCCCCATTTCCAGAGGAAATAAAAAATGGTGAACCCGACGTGAATCCTTAACCAAGTTGAAATGATGTTTTCCCTATTTGTTAGGCCCCTATTTAAACTCAATGAGAGGGACAACAAGACAATCAATAACATATGTTCTTATCCAAAAGATGTAGTGGTCTGAATTATCTTGATTACGTCTGTTATATCAAACAATCACTCTTTTCAAAGATATTCTACGTTACAGAAATGGATTTTCTTAAGTTCACACCCATGAATACTTCTGCTGTGAATGCCTCTACTGCTACTCCTGCTGGATTGTCATCCGCTCTGAAGATGACATCACCTACTCAGCGTCTTCAACGCTGGGTATCCAATGCGTTGGTTAAGGAGTACCATCAAAATGGTACTATTCCGACTCTGGAGGCCGCTCGAAAATCCCTCCAAGTCAATAATTCACCCTGGTCGTCCGAACAACGACGACCAACGATCAAGAAGCAGGTGGTGCCAACCACCATCTCCAACCATTTCGGGTCGTTATCCTCTGAACGAAATCACCATTCCCTTCCATATTATGGGGAGGTGAATGAGCAGGTACCTCAGGGCCTTAATTCAAGGAGATAGGAGTCCTTCCCGAGGGCTCCCATCAACAATCGTCGCCAGACTCGTGCAGCAGTGCGCCCTCAACATGATGAGGGTATCGTCTCCAGACATTCGTCTCAGGTTCCTCGAACCCGAGTAGGCAAGATGAGCTTCCAGATGCGAAATATTGTCAACAATGAGAAGGTTCTCATCTCTGCCATCTCCGGAGAAGTCCACCAACCTAACTTGGTGGCAAGCAACGAGCGAGCACACACACTCGTCCATTTTAATTTCGCTGTCCAGCAGACTCATCTGGAAGTAGCATGCCAATCCCACTAGGAAATTATGGAAAAGTACTATAGACAGGAACATACACTTGTTTATAAATCATCAGCTAGTCAACAGGCTCATCTGACTATATATGATGAAGCCCACCAACCCAATGTGTTGAAAACTGGTAAACAGGAACATACACCTGCTTACACTCATAAATCCTGCCAGCAGCGTCATCTGTCAGTATTGAAGGAAGCTCGTCAATCACGTTCGACGAAGTGTAATCAAAAGGCACATACACCTGATAGTATTGATCAAGCCTACCAACAGTCTCGTTTGGTAGCATTCAGAGAAGTTATTTGGAAAGCTCTGGCGAAAAACAGGAGGCAGACTCAAATATCTGCGCCCACACTTGAGTACTGTCATGATTCACTGACAAGAAAAGGAGGACAGGAGCAGGAACACACACCTACTCCAAGAACGGAATGGATGTATATCCTCGTTCCGGCAGCTGAAGTCACCAAGCATATTCTTTCAATGGTGAAATAGCAGAAGCAAATCCCTACTCATATTCTGGATGTCTTCCAGGATATTATAACAGTTTCAGTAGCATCACAGGGAAAGACACACAAATCTATCCCTGCCAGTGGAGTGACACATCAACATATCACTCCAGAACAGATACACACCTTTGTTCCAGTCCAAGAGGTTTGTGAGGCGTACTCCCCCATATCATACGAACAACCAAGTCAGGCACATACACCTAATTTGAGTGGAGATAATCAGCCTAACCTGATCATTTCTCCTGAGAAGGAACACACACTTGCCCATAATGACCACTTTCATCAACAAGTGATTACTAAAGTGAGTAAGAAGGCGTCTAAGAAGAAGACCCGCCCAACACAGTCATGAAATCAAGATCCAATCTGTAATAAGGTATTACTCGATGCTGGAGTTCTTGAAGTCCTTAGACAATTATCTGTTGGAATTCAAGATTCTACTCCCTCATTTACCAATAGTGGGAACATTAATTATAAAGGTCTTCATCAGACACTTCCTCATGAAGGCTTACTTCATGACAGTTCGGTCGATCTCGAAGTTTCGTCTTCAGATGAGAGCCACAGGAACCCTCTGTGTGGCCAGAAGACCAAGGAGCAAAATGTTTCATCTTTTGCTATAACCCACCATGGTGGTACTTCCCATGATGATGAATTTAGCTGCAAAAATCCTCTCTGTAGTTATAATGCACATTGCCGGGAAAATTCTCCAATAGACAATGTAGTGACGAGAAAGCCCTCTTATCTTGAGGCACTTGAAAATGTGAAGCCAGTCATGTCTGATGCTTCACTGCTAGCAGGTGAAATACTTTCTCAATCAGAAGATAGCCCGGGGTGTAGGTCATTCTCCGAACCACCCCTGGGTTTTTCATTTTCTAGTTTGATTAGTGAATTCTCTACTGATCTTGTTGAATCCGATGAAGCAGCAAAGAAGCACCAAGTCTGGTCTAATCAGGTAGAAGAATCTTCATCAAATGATAAAGAGAAAGTACTGAATATGAGAAAATAACTGGAAAAAGGTGAAGTGCCAGTCATGTTTTGGCCTTCGGCTGACTCTCAGTATGACATTCCAGAGATGTTGACGGAAGATGGAATTCATGATATTCATATCAACATATGGAAAACTCTTTGTCAGTTGAAAAAGAAAATATTATATTATGATGAATATGAAAATCATGTCAAGATAATAGAAGGGTTACAATGCCAAATTGACTTGTCATATCTCTCAGTTTCTCGATATATGAAGGCTGAAAAGTAGCAGATAGCCCTTCAGCGTTCATGCCTTAGCGCACTAAGAAGATTGTGCTAGTTAATTTCCAATGCCCCATCTGGTATTCATATAAGGGTATGGGGTGTTCATGGAGCACTAAATTTCACTATACTCTCCAGTCAGCAAAGCTCACAAAAAATGGTCTCATGCAATGTTATTGCCCATGGCCATCCACAGTCAATTGGCTTTGTTTGTCATCAAAGGCTTGCTCAAGAACATGCTTCAACTAGTTATTCTCAAAATCAATCATACAGAGAACAAGTTGTTGAATTACTCTTGTATCAAGCAAACAAGAATATTGAATAGGCCACTTGTTTGGAGCAAGCACATAATCAAGTGACAGAAGTGTCAGAAATCATCCAATGGTCTTTTGAGCCGGGTGATAAAAGTGGATGTAGGTTAATGCATCCAGCCAATTTCCGGACTAAAGTCCGCAAGATCAGAAGATCTTACAAGAAAGTCTCAGATATAGCATGTCAAGAACCACCCCATCTTTCTAGACTGGGGACTCTTTTAACACAACCCTCATAATCAACAAATAGGATTCGAGGAGTTGAGCAGGAATAGCAGGAACAACCCCAGTCCACCGGACTGGGGACTTTTTTAAATCCTCAATCTCTTCCTCAGAGAAATTCAGTCTTCTATCGATTAGGGAAGAATCCCTAAGAGGAACGAAGAGCCAAATTATCAAGATATTCCCTCCAAATTAAGGTTCTTCAAGAAGTTCCTGAGGGATCAAATCGATAAAAGGCAATGTCTCATCAGAGACATGGAGGAAGACAATATCACAGAAATTCTGATAGAAAAGATGCAATGAATTATGCATCAATTAATGTCATCAATGTTGTTGTTGTTGATCCACTAGATGAGGCTCACTCAAAGGGATCAGATGAAGAGATTCTTGCTTAAGAAGTTGTACGCACATACACAAATGAAGAAGGTGTTTGTACACGAAATCAAAGGCTTTCCCAGAATCTGGGTGTTCCTTCAAGTAACCCACTTCCCCCTCTCCGAAAGGGATCAAACAAGGGGAAAGGAAAGAATCAGTTTACACATCCTTCATCTGGAGAAGGACAATCGCTCTCACTAGAGAAAAGATTTGCACAATAGGAGGAAGAAATGAAGGAATTGAGGAGGATGAATACAGAACTACTTTAGGGTAGTCTTCATTCTAAGCATGATGAAGTCAGTTAGCCAAGGGAATTTTTTGCAGCTACTGAGATGGATCAAGAATATCCTTCTTTATCAATACACCCTCACTGGTGTAATCATACGGATCAAGTGTAACAACAATCGGCGGTGCTACCATCGGTTGCAGTACTAGCTTCCACATCCGTCCAAGCTCCAGTCATTGCACCTATTCAGGTCCAAGCTCAACCAGATGTTTCTCAAAAGTTAATAACTACTATTGAGTCATTAACAGCTCGGTTGGAAGCTATGGAGGGAAAGCGTGCTCAAATTCAACCAGAAAAGAGATCTTACCCTGAATGGGTTGATGCAATTCCTCCCCCATAAAATTTTTCAAGTACCACATTCCAAATCTTTAATGGTTCAGGAGATCTAGAGAAACACTTAACACATTTTGTTTCTTATTGTGATCCTATGATGGGCACCCCTCAGCAACAAGAAGCAGTTAATCTCAGGTGTTTTGTACAGTCATGACAAGAGCCTGCTTTTTTCTGGTACACAAGCTTGCAATCCTGGTCAATTACTAGATGAGAGGATCTTCGTCAACATTCCTTCTTCAGTTCAGCTCAACGTTGCCAAAGAAAACAGTTTTTGATCTTACAAACTGTAAGCAAAGGGAGAATGAAAGGGTTTTAGATTTCATTGCTTTTTAGAAGGGATTAACATATTCCCTGATCTTAGCACTCCCTCAAGAAGAATTGTTTCCAATCTGTGTGGAAAATATGTGTGATGAGTTATGTACACCGTTGATCTCTGTGAAATACATAGGAGGGTTTCGAGACCTTACTTCAATCTCTCAACAGATTGAATATTCTATTATGAAGACTAAGGATAAAACTCGTGTAATTCCATCAGCTCTAGGAATGAGAATGGGTAAAGTATAGACTGTTATATTTATGCTTAAACAATCACCTGTACCTGCTTCTACTTCAAAACCTTCATCTTCTCGAAGGGATCCGCCTCCTGAGCATCAACAACAGAGGCCGTTTCGTCAAGATGATCAAAGAGATCAAAGACGAAAACAATTTGAGGATTTGAAAAGAAGAGTTTACTCTTTATGAAATGAAAAAGTTCATGGCTACTTCATTTCAGCTCTAGAAAATAATTTGGTTCAATTGCCAAGGCACAAAATGCCGAACAAGGAAGGAGATGAAGACCGTCCCAACTATTTCCCCTTTCATCAGATGTTAGGGAATCCCATTCAGGAGTGTTTTGTCTTTAAGGACCTCCTGCAAAAAATAGTCAACTTGGGACAAGTCAAATTGAAAGGTTCTTCAGCTCAGGTAGCATGTGTTACTGCTACAAGTCTAGATGAAGAAGGTGAGTGGCAGGAAGTCAAAAGAAAAAATATGCAGAAATATGATGATTGGATGGTAAGAAAAATGATCAACTGAACTCATGCCATTTTGCGAACGCAATTGAAGAAACCAATTGTGTCTTCTGCTATGATTTCCACAGCAAAACCCTCTTCATAAGAGGAAAATCCTCAAAGAAATGGCATAATTCAAAGAAATAGTAACAATCAGAAGAAGATGAGATCGTGTCAAAGCCCAAGTTGTCTTTGACTCTGGAAGATTTTATGCCATCTAATTCGAAGCAACGAGCACCATCCCACCAAACGACACAACCAAAATTGGCTAGTCAGGTAGAGTCTTCATCGGATGAAGAGTTATTCTTCGGTTCTGTTAATATGATTCACTTAACAAATCCTTATGCCAGTCACAGTTTTGATCTCGATGAACCTGGGTTCCCTGTATCAAAAAGAGGAATCAGAGGGAGTTCCAGAGGCTCAGGTTATAGGGGAAGACGTGGATCTTTCATAGGCCACTATTCTAATTCTACCCCTGCTATAACTGTGTATGCTGCAGAAACTCATGACATAACCCTTCAATGAGCTCAACAAGGATAAGAAAGTTCTTCCACACAAGTCAGATTTAGTCCTGGCACAGTTATTCTGGAGGATCGGTTGGAAGTTACACCTTATTCCTCTCAATAAGTAAATAGAACTATTCGGTCTAATCTTCCAAAGCCAGGAGTATTACTAACTCCTACCCCGATACAAGATGCATCAACTTCCAAATCATCAACTTCCAAGGCACCTTCTAAACCACATGTTTCTGTTGGGAAACACAGACCTTTGGATCAAAAGTATGATGTATTGAAACACCTGGCCCAAGTACTAGACAAGTTATCAATTTTGGATGCCTTGAATTTATCAAAGGATCTTAGGGAGGCACTCATTGAGGCTTTGTCAAGTCCTCAGGAGTTTGAAACTGAAATTATTGCAGTTGAAGCCTACTATGTTGAGAATAATCCTGCAGAATTCCATGCAGTGATATCTTTCACAGATGAAGATGAAGATGATGTCATGCATGGACATATTAGAACTTTGTACTTATCTGGAAAGTTTAATGGTGTAGACATCCGAAGAGCTTTCATTGATAATGATTCAGGAGTCAACCTCATCCCCATTCGTACACTTCGTCGATTGGGCCTCACGGAATCTGATTTATCTCCTTCTACTATGATATTACAAGTATATGATAAAAAATGAACAAGAACCATTGGGCGAGATTACACTCAAAACTCAGTTTGGAGATCTTGTATCCAATTTAGATTTCATGGTTTTTGATCAAGACTCAGCCTTCAACATCTTGGTTGGAAGACCCTGGATACATCAACATGCGGTTATCCCTTCATCATACCATCAATGTCTCAAATATTGTTTCGATGGTCAAGTTGGGACATTTTATAGTGATAAGGCCTCGTTCAAGACATGTGAGTCTCAATACATTGAGGCGGAATTCTATCACATTAAGGGAAAGGAGAAATACACAAAAAGGGAGATTACCAAAGTTAATGCTCCATATGGTTTGGAAAAGATTCCAGTAAATCCATTTACACACGTGAGTACAGATTATGTGTTGCCTATCAGTCAAATTGGCAGGATAGACCCAAATCCAAATACTCTTACGGAAACTTCCATAATGTCAATTATGGAAATCAATCCAGACAACATGGGAGAAATTAGTGATTCACTAAGCAATGATGAAATCTCAAATGGGGATGTCTTTATTTCATCTGTTGAAATCCAGTAAGTCTATACTTCGCCAACCAAGACAGAAGAAGTTATAACAATGCCAGAGGTGAACAATGATGTCGATTCTCAATCTATCATCTCCTCTTTATTACCCAAGGAAGACCCTTCATCATCAATCAGGTCAGAAATGGAAGCTTCTTCTTCAAGATGTTCAAATTTTAACATCTCTCATGATAATGGAAATTCTACTTCATCATCTACTATGCAAGTAGAAACAGAAGAAATAACACATATTGAAGAATAATAGGAAGATATCAGGGATGCTCCTCCATCATTTGAAGAGGGTATCTCTACTACTATGGATGAACTTAGAGAAATAAATCTGGGTACAAAAGAAGATCCACGCCCCAGTTTAATTAGTGTGGCCATGACTCTTGAGGATCAAGATATGTATGTTTCATTTTTAATACAAAATTGAGATATATTTTCTTGGAACTATATAGAGATGCCCGGGCTTGATCCTGATGTTTCTACTCATCGTTTGGGTTTTCCAGAAGAATATCGAGGATTCAAGCAAGCCACAAGAATAACACACCCAACTTATGCTTCCAAAATTGAAGCTGAAGTGGATAAGCTTATAAAAGATAACTTCATCAGAGAAGTTCAATATACCAAATGGTTGGCTAATATTGTCCCTATGAAGAAGAATAATGGAAAAATTAGAGTTTTCATTGATTTCAGAGATCTTAATTGGCACTATCCTAAGGATGATTTTCCAGTTCCGATCACAGAACTCTTAATTGATGCAACAACTGGTTATAAAGCAATTTCCTTAATAGATGGATATTTCGGGTATA
Organism: Viscum album; assembly: GCA_963277665.1. Classification (NCBI taxonomy): domain Eukaryota; kingdom Viridiplantae; phylum Streptophyta; class Magnoliopsida; order Santalales; family Viscaceae; genus Viscum; species Viscum album. Next base: position 83,121,418 of record OY728119.1, read on the forward strand.
ATCAAATCTAAATGGCTCTAGAAGATGAAGAATCTATAGCCTTCAGAGCCCCTCAATGTGTGTTTAGCTATCGGGTAATGCCCTTTGGTCTAAAGAATACAGGCGCAACATATCAACATGCCATACATCGTATCTTCAAACCCTTTTTAGGGAAGTTTGTTGAATGTAATGTGGATGATTTGGTAGTTAAATACAAACAACGTTATAATCACTTGGCTGATTTGGAGGTCATATTCCACAAACTTCGGCAGCATAATTTGAAGATGAACCCCTTAAAATGTGCTTTTGGGGTAACCTCAGGAAAATTTCTCGGCTTTTTTGTACGCCATCATGGTATTGAAGTTGACCCTGAGAAGACAAAGTCAATCCTTAGTATGTCACCTCCTTGATATTTGAAATAATTGAGAGGGCTTCAAGGACATTTAGCCTATATTCGGCGTTTCATCACCAATTTGGAAGGCAAAAGTTTACCCTTCACCAAATTGATGAATAAGTGAGTCACTTACCAGTGGACTGAAGAATGTCAAGAAGAATTCGATATTCTCAAGAAGTATCTCTTGAGTCCACCGGTATTAATGCCACCTGTTGAAGGAAGACCACTTATCCTCTATGTGATAGCTTTAGAGTGATCATTGGGTGCCTTTCTTGCTCAGAAGAATAATGCTGGGAATAAAAACAGCATCTACTATCTCATTAGGACTATGCTTGAAGTAGAAACCCAATACTCAAGTATTGAGAAGTGCTGAATAGCATTAATTTTTGCAGTTCAGAAGTTGAGACACTACCTGCAACATCACGAGGTCCAATTGGTATCTCACAATAACCCGCTCAAATTCATCCTTAGTCGCCCAATTCTTACAAGACGTCTGGCAAGGTGGGCAGTTATTTTTCAGCAATTTGATATCCAATATGTGTCTCAAAAGGCAATAAAGGGCCAAGATCTAGCTGATTTCCTTGCTGAACACCCTTCAGTAGAAGATACATCTTTAGATATTGAACTTCCTGATGAAGAAGTCTTCTTTATTCAAGATAGTCTTCAAACATGGGAAATGTACTTTGATGGTGCTTCCAGAAGTCCAACAGGGAGGAAAATGGAAAATCATAAATTCAACAAATTTGGGTTAGGAATTGTGCTCATTTATCCAAAAAAGGGATTGTTACCCTATTCCTTCTCATTGTTGGGAAGCGGTAAAAATAATGAAGCGGAATACCAAGATCTCATCGTTGGCTTGGAGTTGGCACTTTAAGCACAAGTGAATCACTTAAAGGTGAAAGATGATTCAGACCTGGTAATCAAACTAGTCAATGGGGATTATGCCATCAGAAAAGAAGAACTAATACCTTTATATGAAAATGTCAGAGAGTTAATGGCGGAATTTCCTATGGAACCGACATTTTCTTGTGTCCCGCGGTCACAAAATGACCAAGCTGATGCACTGGCTAATATATCCACATCTCTGGCAGATCTAAATCGGGACGAGACAACCATCAGTATTGCCCACCGTCATACAATTTCACCTTATGTTCAAACCAGAATAGATAAAATCAATGAAATTAGTCCCATTCCTGAACCATATGGTCATACTAAAGGATGGATGACACCTATCCGGGAATACCTTCAAAATGGAACACTTCCACCTAATAGAGCCAGAAAAGAACAAATCTGGCGACGTGTGGTCAATTTTACTCTTTATGATAGCCCAGACCACCTAAAGAAAATTCTCTACAAGCGTGGTTTTGATGGAGTTCTCTTCAGATACATTGATGGTGAAGAGACAATGGTTATCATGAAAGAAGTGCATGCAGGAGTCTGTAGTGCCCATCAGTCTGGACATAGACTGTCTGATCAAATTCGAAGGCTAGGATACTTTTGGCCTTCAATGATACAAGATTATGTTAATTTCACAAATAAGTTTCATTCTTTCCAAGTACATTTCAACTTCATTCATCAGGCCATATAGTTGCTTCATATAGCTAAATACTTGTGGCCAATTTCCACATGGTGAATGGATGTAGTGGGACCTTACCCTTCAGCTACAGCCAAGAAGTTTAAGTATATTCTTACTGCTACTGACTTCTTTTCCAAATCGGAAGAGGCAATACATCTCAAAGAAGTTAGTTATAAAATCATTGTTATCTTCATCAAGTCTAACATCATTACTAGATTTGGTGTCCCTCATACCATATTGACGGACAATGGCACCAACTTTTGTTCATCCAAGGTGAAGAAGTTGTATCAAGAATACAACATCAAATCCAATCATTCATCTCGGTATCATGCAGCGTCCAATGGCCAGATAGAAGCCTTCAAAAAGACTCTTTCAAACATACTGAAAAATATGGTGGATAAAGATAATAATTAATGGCCTGATAAACTCTTTCATGCTTTATGGTCTCATCGTACCACCACCCGCACTGCAACGCGGTCAACTCCATATTCATTGGTATATGGAATGGAAGCAGTCTTGTCCATTGGAGTTAAATTACATTCACTCAGAGTAGCCATTTGTGATCATTCATCTAAAGATGAACAATCTCAAAAGTGATTGGATGGATTGGAATGATTAGATGAGAAAAGATTGTGCACCCTGCACCACTTGGAAGTCTATCAGAATCGAATAGCATGAGATTTCAACAAAAAAGTTCATCTTCGTCCATTAATTCAGGTAGAATTGGTATTAGTTCTCAAAACTCAAATGATACCAGGAAAGAAACCTCCCAATCTTGAACCAAAATGGGAAGGACCTTACTCAATACATAAGGTCTACTCCAATGGAGCTTTTTCTTTAATCTCAATGGATGGAGAACTCATCACTACTCCAACCAATTCTATATTTATGAAGAAGTATTTTGTATAAACACAAAATACAATATAAAATGGTCCATGCATATGACCTTAAACTATTTGTATTACTTTCATCCCACACGATGTTAAACTGCATATCCAATAGTCCATGCATATGACCTTAAACTATTTGCATCCCTTATGTCCAGCAAGACGTTAAACTGCACCATTATGGTCCATGAATATGACCTTAAACTATTTACACCATTCATCCAACATGACGTTAAACTATGAAAAAGTCTTTAATACATCCAACATGACGTTAAACTATGACCTGTTTTGTCCTTACTGCATGACATTAAACTGCACAATACCCCTTTTTTGTCCAACATGACGTTAAACTGTATTGTCCCCATCATCTTAGCTATAGGATGATAAACTGTACAACACCCTTATTGTCCCTATTACATGACACTAAACTGTGCAACACTAATAGTCCTCACTACAAGACTTTAAACTCTATAGTCCCTTCATATGTACTATATGACATTAAACTGTGCATCGTTAGGGTTGTTGCTACCTCTTATTTCTCACACCGAGTATGACTCACGTGAGCTTAGAGTAAACTTCAACCATAACACCCTCTCTGAGCCGCTAACCATGTGTAAGTCCCAACACCATTTTTTAGGTCATTGTCCCCAAGAACAACTTGATCACTAATTAATTTTTTTAATTGAACTACGCGGACTTTGATCCTTACCTTCTAGGCTGGGTATGTAGGTAACCTCCTAAGGTTCAATCCCAAAACCAATCGCTTCACATCGGTTCACCTCCATCTCATATGATGTTGATTCGTGAAACCGCCCCCAGAATCAATATCTTTACGTTGGTTCACCATCATCCTTGCTATATGATGTTAAACTGTACAACACCTTTGTCCTGTATGATAATAAACTACAACATTCTTTAATACCTCAACTGAGAGGGAATCATTATTTACATTGATCTCTAATCATGTTATATTCCAAAGACTATGTGCATACATGGCAATTCCCAAACCTTTTATCTTGGGTCAAACCATCATTGCACTAAAGTCCCCTTTCAGCCTTCACTTGTACGAACCAAATTTGTACAAAGGGTATTTCTATAACTACGTGGGCTTGATTCCCATCCTTATGGGATACGTAGGAACGTCCGAGTGTCCCTCGAATCTAGCCCCAAGTCTTTTGGGCCTAACCCCAAATTCCACTTTCAGTCCCCTGGCTGAAAAGTCCCTGTGAAAACACACACTGTGTATTCATTATTATGGTCCGTGCTCTATGACCCTAAACTAAGATCTCCCATACTTTCTCCCCACATGGCGTTAAACTATATTTCAAGAACTACATATGGATTTATTCTCATCCTTATAGGATACGTAGTGAAGTCCAATATTTCAATTCAGGACCCAACCACAACATGATTATGGTTAGCATTGGTCTGTGTATCTCTACATGCATTGAACAAATGCCCATTTTTATGTGTCATAATCCTAACCTTAAATATTTTCAGATCTCCATACCATTTTTCTCGACTTCTGGTCACAAAATTTCTGAAACCCGAGAGTTATTTTGCTTGACTATGCAGCACGTTCCCTTAGGCAGCCTTGCATAAGTAGTCCTCATAATAGACATGTCAGCTAAAAGATACAATTATTTGACTATACATCCAATGCCATTAGGTGGCCCTGCATAATTCAACCCCCTAATGGGTTTTTTAAGTAATGGTAACTTCATTCTTGGGAACAAAACCTCTTTTGTTTTTAGTTATCTTAATGACAGTATGTAGGGATCCACAAAAATATCCATCCTTAATATATTTGTCTCATACTCTTTTTTATGATCTGAAAGTATTCAAGTCTATGGTTTATATTTCTCTTCCCTATGCTTGGGTCAGACCTTTGTAGGAGTGACATTCATCCAGTTCTTAGACAATCTTGTTTGGAAATATCTTCTCCATATTCAAGTACCTCTCTCCATACAACAAACTCTATGCTTTGGAAAAGTTGAATCTCCATAAACTTTCACTGGATTTTTATCAGTAGAAAAGTAAATTTCTGAGAGTTATTTTGCATGACTATACAACACATTCTCTTAGGCGGCCTTGCATAAATAGTCTACATAATGGACCTATCATCCAAAAGATGTTATTATTTGACTATGCAGCCAATTCCCTTAGGTGGCCCTGCATAATTCAACCCCCTAACGAGTTTGTTAAATAATGGTAACTTCATTCTTGAGAACTACTTCTTCTAATGCCTTTTAGCCATTTTTCATATCATTCCTCAAATTCAAAATTTCTTAAGTCATCGTTTACATATTTTCCCTCATACTTGAGTGTGGTAATATGTTTTCAGATAAATTTTCAAGTAATTGAGTCAATTTTAATCCATTAGGTCAAAGGTATTTCGACCTTAAACATTAGCCTTTTTATGTCCGACGTGCATGACTTTAAACTGCCCACAAAAGACAAGGGAACTCTGAATAAAAGTTAAGTTCCAGCTCACTAAACATATGTTTTGTATAATTTTAGGTAATATTGAGCAATAAAAAGTTTCAAAAGTTTGTAGGGTTATTTATAATAATCCTAGAAAAAATCAAACTATGCTTACTAGGCCCATTAGCTTAGGTAAAAATCTAAAGTAGGTAGCAAAAGAATGCAGGCACAAATGATTGTAGGTGAAAAAGTTTTTCATTTGATGCATACGAATTAGAAGGACGTCCATAGATTAGGGTCTCTTCCCTTTTCAAAGAAATTACAAGAGGCTGTCAACATAAGTCTTCACTTGATGTACAACATCCCGAGCTTTATCAGCAGCCACTTGAAGCTCATGCACTCGACCAATTTCACTCTTTTCAGCTTGATGGAGTGATTTATGGGCATCTGCGATGGATTTCATACCATTCATTTGAGCTCCATCTAGTGAATTATTGAGTTTTTCAAGTTCCCCAGTAACAACATCTAACTGTTTCTGAAGGTGCATCTGGTAGACGACTTTATCTTTGATCTTATGCTTCAGCTCCTTCAACTTGGCAGCATAATCAGCCTCATCTCGGGATACCGCAGCCTCAAATTCGCTGATATTGGATTATAGCCTCACCCTGGTCAAATCTTGATGGTATTTCTGCTCCTTCTCCCTTGTTAAGATAACTTGCTTCACTGCAGCATGGATCTTTTGATATCCAAAACCACCAAGTCCCAACATGACAAACAAGGATGATAGTCACGAGATCTTTGATGACATCTCTTCAAGAGGCACTTTAGATATGATCTTCCATATGTTTTTCTATTCCTTGCATCGTGAAAATTGGAGCGCCTTTTTTACTTCTGGATCTGACTCAGCATCACTGTCATAGGGGGGAATATAATCTGGGATTAATGCACTTAGGGAAGTGCCCTGTTCTACTCCTTCCCCCTAACCCATGTTTCTTCACTTTCACTTCCTGTTGGGGCGGAGGCTGAGGCTTCACCTCCAGATCTAGCCACTGAAATTTATGGCCCTGCATAATCAATTGAAAGCTTTGGTTAGTTTTAAATAATAAAAAAAGTTGATTGGTTGTCTTGCAAATTAACTACAGTCGCAAAAATTGTTATCCATTACCCAATGGTAGATCAGTAATTTGAGAAGGCTCCTCCCCATCTTTCCTAGCTTCAATAGGATTTCCAGGGTGAGTTTGAGGAAGCTCTATGGGTTTTAGCTCCACTTGGGCTAATGTCTCTACAATTGTAGGGTTTTCTGTACCCCCTTCAGGCATTGGTAGTTCAACATCTTGCTCAGATAGAATTGCACATTTCAACCAATCATTATTAGAGATGTAATAAGAAGTTATTTTTAATAGGACAAAGGATAACACTCACGTCCATAATCTTCTAAATTACATGGTAATTTAACATGATCTAAAAAATCTTCAAAATATGCGCCAAGTTCAATCATTTCATCCAATGTAATCTCAGAATCCTGGTTAATCTCACTAGTGGGAGAATTCGATATGTCTTCTTGGCGACCTTCATCCTGCGATCTCTGACCCTGGACAAAATCTTCAGATAAAATAGTAGCGTTAGTTGCAATGGCCGCTAAAATCTCTAGTGCAGGGGTTAAACCTAAAGTATCACAGAATGGAATTCAGTTGATGTTTCATTCAACATTTTATAAAGCATTGTTAACTTACCAGAAGCATGCTCTTCTCTTCTTGCAACAGCAGCAGGAGGGATACTAGGAACAGACGCTGGCTCTTCTCTAGGAGCAGCCAAGTCAGCCTGAACTTGTAATTGTTCACCAATACCCCCCGTGGTCCTCAAAGGAGGGTCAGTCCTCTCCCTCATAGGGTAAATTGAAGAATCCCCTGAAATCCCAAGAAGTATGAGAAACCTTTTCATGGGTTAAGACTCATGATTATTCGAAGGACTTACCACTACTGATGAAGTGTTTAGTTGTGGACTTATTCCTTCTATGCCTTTGTCTCTTTGGTTTTTTGGGAGTGTCGACAGTCTCCCTTACAGGTACATGAATTGGAGAAAGGAAAGAAATATCCAACTCCTTATCCATGGCCTGCTGGCCTGGATATATCTCACCCGATTCATGAGGATATTTATTAACCCCAATGGCAGTACCACTAGGGCTATACTGTGGCGAAGAAACCTCAGAAGTTCCTTTCTTTGCAAGCTACAGGATGAAGAAAATAAATTCCTTGAGTAACAAAGCTTTGACTGAAATCAAGTTGTATATAAAATAAGGAAATAAACTTACATCTTCAGGAGCCATGTAATCGTGCCACTCCTCATCTCTGGAACCACCAGTCCCCTCAGCGACGCCACGATCAATCATTTCCTTCACCCACTTGGTGACAGGAATGGAATCATCGGTGGAATATATTAGCATTTCCAGCTCTCTGATGTAAGCCTGCACTTCATCGGGGTTATCCTTATAACAAATATCTGTAGAAGCCAGAAGATTCCCTATTCCAGGGAGGTGTATCCCCTTGCACAAATCCATCCAGGCAGTTTCAGCACCGCAGAATAAACTCCACCATGTCTGGACAGCCTCTGGTCATAGATATTCAGTATGTATACTAGAAGGCTGCAAGGAAGGTCCTACAATCTTGGAATTCAGTTTCTTCCCAACTCCTAAAACTACAGATAGAGAATAAGAAAATAATACTTGTTGCTCTATAAAGTAATGGTGATTAAATTTCCACAATGAAGTAACTCACTAGGAGTTGATGGAGTGAGTCTTTTGATTCTGACAGGAGGATTATATCAGGCATGAGGCCGCTTTTCCACTTGTTGTGCCTCATCATCCCCATCTTGAGAATCCGGTGAGTCAGTCCTAGATGAAGAATCCAGAGAATCAGCTCCAGGTGGAGAAGCATCACCTTCCTGAGGAAGGGTTTCTTTCTCTACAGTTCTCTTCCTTTTCCCCACCTGATAAATCGGGTGATTCAGCACCCCTCTAGGGTATGATGCTATCCAGTTCTCTGCATACCATGTAGTCCAGTTATTTGCTGCTTTATCAACTATTAGATTAAACACTTCCCCGGTCTTCTCCCTAGATGTCAGCAACCATAGTTTCCAGGCAACCATCGGATGCTGCTCTGCCCTGACATGCACAGGGGGAGACACAACGGTCTGCTGCAAACACTTTAATTGGCGTGTAAATCTGTATGAAGCATAGGCCTCTCATATAATCTCTCCGTCAATCCTAGTGACTAGTACACCATCTCTGAAGGCCAGCATGTATGCCCTCAATTCCATGCTAGCTGTTCCATCATCAACAAACCACCCGGTTGGCGGATTTCCATAAGGAAATAAATTGAATTCCTTATGCATTCTCAGCCTCACCTTCATGTCATAGGAATTGAGAGCTAGCCGAGAAATTCTAGAGAATTCCTGCACTGATGGCCTGAAAGAACCTCCAGGAACCTGTACTCCGTTCTGTACATTATACGTCCTGAAGTGTGTGGTGATCCATCCCCACAAAACATGGAATGGTCCCAATATTCTCAAAGGAGACTTACCCATGAAAACATGGAGTAATATCTTGTGAATCTTTGCTAAAATGGGGGTATCCAACCCAACCATTTTTACCTCAGCCAACTTGGATGCAACAATGAAGTTCCCTGGCCTGACGTCTCCCTTCGAGTCCCTGACTGGAAAAAGATAAACACTGAGACACAAGGCCAAGAAGCCCTCCAGACAAGTCTTCTTTGGGATTCTCTGATTCACTTTGTATCCCTACTTCTCAAATTCTCTTGCTTCTAGAGTCGGCCATAATGTTCTAGGAGCACCCCTCTTTTCTGTTTTGGGGAAGGTGGTAAGACGAGTGGGCCTCTTCTCCTTGTATCCCTTCTCCTTCGATCCCTTCTCTTTCAGCTCCTTCTCCTGATTCTCAATAAGAAACATATTCATCCACTCCTCTGGATGAATATCCTTTCTATAATGAGTTAAGGAGGTCTATGAACTCTTGATCTTGTGGAAGATTTTCAATAATTCCCAAGCTAAAGCCGGAGTCTTCTCCGAATCATTCCAAGTCACCTTGGGAGGGATGAATTCATCATACATATCACCCAAAATTGGAGCCCCTGAGATCTTGGGGACATCCCATAGACTGATGACTACTTCTCCATGAGTCAAATGGAAATAATTGGTTTTTAGGCTCCAATGGCTGAGTATCTCCGGCACGAAGTTATCATGCCTGTAAACATATGTTTGCCCAGCCCAGACGACTTCCTATATCGCAACTCCTTTTAAATCCTCAATAAATTCTGCACAGGTTCGTCACACCCAGTATTCCCACATCCAAGTTGGCTTCACACCTCCTCCAGGACGAAAGTCCCAACTTCTCTTCCAGCCTTTGTTTTGATCCATCTGAGAGTTTCAGAAAATTGAGGGATAACAATGTGGTTGCAGATCGGGCTTGTGAGGTTTCAGATCTGGTGTACAAGGCCTATGATGCATCATATGGGCCTTCTACACTGTTCCAGTATTTATAAATGATCCTCCACATGGATATTTGCTGAATCAAAATTGGTGTAATTCTGAAACCAATAAATTGGGAGATAGTTCTTTGCCTCTGGAATGGTAACTTCTCGCAGTTGACCATAGCCATACAAAGGCAGATAAATGCTTTGTGGGGAATCAAGATGACACTTGTTCAGGTACTTGGGCCAAATCTGGGAGAGTGCTGTCGTAGATGGTATAGTAATCATGGCCAATTATTCTCATCATATCATCAATTTTCTTGCTAGACAATTCATCAGCCATTACGATTCTCTTGGGATCCATTGAATCTGCACAAAAGTTGAATAAATTAACTCTTAAATGGGTTGATTTTTCATAAAATTTGTGATGAAATTTGAAAAAATGGCTAAGGAATTAAGGCGTGCAAGTCTAATTTTGGCGCGCAAGTATGGGTGTGTCGCGCAAGTTGTGGCGCGCAGGTGTCACCGTGCAAGTCCAAATACCTATATAACAGCGCGACATAAAATAAGTAGTGTAAAACAAGTAAATTGCGTAATGAAGGAAACTTGCGCGGCAAGAGCTAGAAAGTTTGAAATCCAGGTACTTTGTGCGAGAATGGCTGCATATATATAGGCCAGGCCTCACCCCTGTGCGCCTAAAGCCAGCGCGCGCAACCCTGCGCACCTAAAGCCAGTGCACTCAACCCTTGTGTGCTGCCATCTGCGCGCTCAACACTTGCGCTTCACATGTTCCTTGGTTTTTCTTCTTTACCTCAGAGTAACATTCTCATTTCTTTTAGATCCAACTCTGAGGGGGGACTTTTGTTGATTCCCCTTTCCATCACAGAGTCTAAACGAATGAAAAGGGAAATACCTTGAACCCAAAGTGATTCATCCTTTGAAGAAACATCAAAAATTGACAAAGGCATGAACAAAGATTCATATGCACTTGGGTGGCGCAAGTTCCACCAAGGTCGTGCAAGTATACTTGTGCGCCGCCCAATGGTCGCACAGGTGACTTGCGGGCCCTCTTTTGAATCTCACCTAGGGTCTTCACCAGCCTATAAATACCCCCAGTGGGCCCCCCATTTGGAGAGGAGAAATTCCAGAAACTCATATTTGAGCTCCCGGTGCCCTAGTCTCTTCTCAAAGCTTCCGAACACTTCTAAGGTAATTTCTTACCTAGAAGGGAAGATCTAAAGAATGAGATTAAAGACTAAGTGTTGAAACTCATCAACACTTGTGCGCCTAAGTGGCCAGCACTTAAGGGAAATGTCCACACTTGCACGCCGCCTTACCCCTTCAACATAACTTGCGCTCCACCCTTCTGGAAGCCCCTAGGGATAATACTAAGGGCTTGAGCCAAGTCTCACCCAAGTATTACCTTAAGGGTTGACTGTCACGCAAGTACCCATGTGTCGTGCAGGTATACCTGCGCGACCAGAACTTGCGCGCCCACGCAGGACTTGTGCACCCCTCTCTTTTTGAGTGCCCTTCCTACCCATTTCACCTCTCCTATGCCTATCCACCTCTCCTATTCAAGATTCAGTCTTCAAAACCCTCTTCAAAGCCATTTTCTTCGGCATGGTTCCCTTATTGGCTTCTTTATCTGAAAATAATTCTGTGGCACATCTCTCAAAACCTAGTGATTTACACATCTTTATGTCACTAAGGTTAGAGATTTCATTCATTCAACCTCATCCTTTAATATGAGAGAATACTTAACCTGGGCCTTCTTTTCATAAGTAAGCCCCAGTCCAAGTTCTCATTAATTTGGGCATCCTCCTTAGGAGTAAGCCCCAATTCCCCTAACCTGGGCATCCTCCTTAGGAGTAAGCCCCTGTCATAATTTCCCAAATTTGGGCATCCTCCTTAGGAGTAAGCCCCAACCATAATTCCCTTAAACTTGGCTTCCTTTTCAAGAGTAATCCCCTATCTCAAAATCTACAAATGCGGGAATCCTACTTAGGATTAAACCCCAGTCTTCAAATCCCTTTAACCTGGACCTCCTTCTCAGGAATAAGACTCAATCATAATTTCTCTTAAACAGTCTTAATTTACTTTTGATCTGGGCTTCCTTCTCAGGAATAAAACCCAGTCATAAGTCCCTCCAAATTTGGGCATCTTCCTCAGGAGTAAGCCCCAAGTTAAAGTATCAAAATCTCCATAAAAGCACATATACTTTTATGGACCCCGTTCTCAGACTTCTTCTTTGAAATAAGTCCTGATCTTTATCTATTTGGGCATTCATACATACATAATCAACACATCATTTCTTATGATTGCATCTTTCATGGCACAATTGTCTGGTTTTACCAATACCTCTTGTTTCTCACACCGAGCATGACTCACATGAACTTATAGTGTAAAAGTAATTATGAAATCTTTCTTTTAGCCATCAATCATACATAAACATCATACTCCCTTACTCGAACTACGTGGTTTCTAATTCCTTTTCCAAATAAATGATACATAGGTAGCCCATTTGTGGGTACGATCCCAACTCTGAAATAATCCATATCCTTCTGAATGACAATAAACTTCAAGTGCCCCACTGAGTGGATTTAAAACCAGTATGGTCATCATAATGACCAAGAGACTTTGATATAATGTATTAAAGGATACCATTGACTAAGAATCTCTAACAAATACAGATGATTCTCTATCGATGAAGAACCTCGAAGACATATAAAAAAATTCTCTAAATTTCCTACATATCAATCATTGATTGTCAGATCTAAAGGAAATCTCATTTTATACTTGTTAATTTAATAATTATTCATGAACATAACTTAAATCTATAAAGAGAGTCCTGTATTAGACAATAATTACCCTAAAAAAGGTGTGATGAGTCCGACCTCCCATCCTCCCGACCAATGAAAATTCTTAAGCCTTATCAGTTCACAACTAATGAGCACCTACCTTTGGAAAGTATGTCCAAATGGACATAGAATCATTGGATGTTTCCAGTTCTATGAACAAACCCATTAGAAACCGCTTGGAATGTTTGAAACTTAAATCAATGAGGTCATCCCCATTTCCATAAGAAACAAACTCAATATTTTCCAATGTTATAAAACCATCCCATGTTTTGGTAAAGTAAAAGTGTATATAAATTCCAAGAAAATACATTCCTATATTTAATCAATAATGTGGATGTGGCTATAGAACATTTTCACTAAGGATTTATCACCTCAATAATGGTTGGTATAGTATTGACTCAATAATCATTTGGATGCATGACAAGTGGGACTAAGTCTCTACACCTGGCTAGATTATCCCAAAGGATATGATTTGGAATATTCATAGGCTATTTATAAACCATGGTAAAGGATTATTCCTATCATTTCCTTGATCTTATACTAATATAAAATATTGAACCCAGTTATTTTATTCTACGGAAAACTCAATACCTTTAAAGTAACATAACCACTATATTTCATCTACAAGGGTACTTAATATAGGTTTGATGATACATCACATCCTTTAAGTTGATTAAGGTATTTTATCACATATTTCAAAATTATTAAAATTAATGGGGAATTATTTGTTTTTATTATTTCTCATTATACCAATTTCCATTTTTTTAGTCATACATAGGTTGATTAGGGAATGGTAATAAATTTATTGTTTTATTTTATAGTGAATGCATTAGACTTAATCAGGTAAAGGGTGAGGCCCAGAATTATATATACCCATGTTTTATTAATAGATCTCATGATAAAATGAATATTTATTTTTGGTGTATGAATCTCACTGTGTCATTATAGTGCCTTGGAATAATGCATTAACAACATGTCTTTATGTCAAGAGTTATAAATTCCATCAGTATGAGATAAATGTTAATTGTTATCTATTATTTAAATTATTTTCATGGATATAACATTCCCTCGATGTCAGTTTATAATGGATTCATGTTTTTTATTTATTTAGTCCATATCACTTGTTTCATGTCTATGTTATGATTTCTTTCACTCTATAACACTCTTTATTAAGAATCTGAGCTCACCCTTATTGGTTTTCCCTCCCCAAGAAACCTATAGGATAATAAGGTTTACTTTTCAAGGATATGATATTAGGGATAATAATGTTCTCACAATGTTTTAATTTTGTATCTTATGGTTTAAAATGTAATGTATATATGTATCCAGTATTCCATGAATTTTATGTTATTAGATCATGCATAAAATCTTGAATTCTGTACCATTAATATAATATTACTACAAATTATGGATTTATAGAGTCTAGTATGTCACAAAATATCTATACATGGAAAACAGAATACATAAAATGTATTATTTCTTAATGAATCAGACGTGACACCAAGAAAACCCTTACCATTTATCTTGGCTTCCAAAAATTCCCTCTGTCATCCTATATAACAAAAAAATATCTTATTAACTTATTATAGAACGTTCCTCATATCATTTCTATTTATAATCTTCATTTATTATCATTCTCTACATGAATTATAGATAGTTTTTACGTATTTTCAATATCGAGTGTACGCAATTCTAATCGATTTGAACTAGTTTCATAAAAATGGTGTTGATATTAATTTTTAATTTAATATCCATCATATTGATATCAGTAAATATATTGTAATAGATATTAAATGACCATTATTAAGGTATAGTTTCATTACTTGGTAGTTTTATTAATACTACATGAAGGTGAAATATATGATGATCGTGTTTTGGTGATTTATAATGAATGAATAGTTTCATCAAAGTTAATGTATTGAATAATAATATTTTTTTTAAAGGTGGAGACTCAAGGTCTCTTATTATAAATTAAGAAAGAAAGTACAAAAAGGGGGATACATCATAAAACATAATCTGAAAAAAGACAGATGCGAAAGAAAACACATCAAAAACCCCGGGAGCGAGTACGCATACTGTGACATGATGAGCTGCCACTCCTGCCACGAGCACGACGTCCTCTTCTCCCTGCCTTAGCTTGTATCCATGGGCCATTTCTCTCCTCTGAACTAGAGTCAGCATCTAGTTGTGCTCTACCATAATCAAGTAAACAACCTGCTTTCCCCCCATCATCATCCCTGCTTGGAGAAGCAAGCAGTGCAAAAGGGTTATAGGTACATACCTGAACGGTTTTACCTATGGCATGTTGCTTGTTTTTGCATGCAGCTGCTGAAGAGCTTGGAAAAGCATTCCCTGGAGAAGTGGTCCAGGTACATAAGGCTTGCCCAACCTTTATATCATTTCCTGGAGTCCCCTGTGAAGGGGGAGGAGAACTTACCTGTATTTGACTTCCACCAGCAGCAGGGTTAATGTCATGCTGTTTGAAAAGTTTCGATATAGGTGGAGTATGAGGGGAATGTTCAATTTCCTGCATTGAAACAGAACCCGAGCAGAGGGGAGATTTACCAGCTAACTTAACCAAATCTGAGGCTGCCAAACTCAATGGAGTTTCAGAAACATTCTGCCTGAGAGGACTGGGTGACTTTAACCCCTCTTGGCCCATGGGGGAAGGGGTTTTAACAGAAATAATTTTATCAACTGCACTGTCCATACCAGAAATTTCCAAATTTTTTGAAGGTTCAGAGTCCTTCTGCTTAAGAGAAGGATTGATATCCTTCACAAGTTCCCTCCTGTGAACCTCTTTTGTTATAACTTTCTTTGAAGTAGCAGCTTCCAAAGGTATCATACCCTTTCTATTACTAGCAGCATTATGTTCATTCAAGAATCTGTCATCAGCTTCAGCTTGAGCAAATGATTCTCTTTCCACATGACTATCATCAGAATCTGATTCACTATGTTGTGCAGTTATGTCTTTGATTAACATATCCTTAAAAGAAGGTTGGTGATCTAGAGTTTCAACATCATCCGCTAGATTGGCCCAGCTTATTTTAGGCAATTTCTGTTGCAAATTTAAAGGATCTATTTCCCTAGGATCCTGCTGTCTAGAAATCTGATCAGGGTCACAGCCACTTGAAGCAGTTTGATCATCTTTGTGTTGAATAATAGGTTGCAATGCTATCCCTTGTTGGGTATATTGTTTATCTCTCCTTCTACAAACTGATCCCTCATGACCTTTTATATTACAAATAGAGCAGATGATATTCGCTCTACATTTGGATTTTTCATGGCCAATGATGCAACACACCTCACAGTATAAAGGGAAACGTTCATAGGCAATCCTTAAGTTAATGTCATCGTGTGTTGTGGACAGAATGACCTTGTCTATAAGGGGCAAACTTAAATCCACCTCTACCAGAATCCTAGCAAAGTGACCAAAGGACGTTTTTTCAGTGGCCTGATCCATCCTAATAGGAATGCCTATTGCTGAAGCTATATCAAACAAAATTTCAGAATGCCATAAAATCCAATTCAACCCATGTATTCTAATCCAGATCTGTGCAAATGAATCTTTGAAATCATTTAAACTGAAATTTGGATTCCATTCATAAACCCTAAGAGTTCCTGGTTTAAGGTTCACAGATCCAAAACACCATGCTCGGTTTTTGCAATCAGCTGAAGGAAATAAAATATGAAAGAAACCTCTACCCAAGGAGACAGCTTTGAAGTCATTGAAACCCCAAATGGAAGCTAAACGAGCAACAAGATCAACATTTTTCCAGGGCTGCGTACCTTTTGAGAGAGAAACCCTAGCAATGAACGAATTTTTACAGAGTTCAAGTCGTTCTGTAATCGGGCCATTTGCTGCTGAAACATGGGCTGTAGAACCCTTTCGAATTATTCTGTTCGGCTTACGGTTTTCTGGAAAAACGAACGAGCCTGCAGGGATTCCAGAGAGTGAAAAATCGCTTAATTTCGCTTCACTTACCTGCTCCTTCAAAGAAGCTTTGTGAAGGGAAGCATGGAATCTGAGTTGCGAATCATAAGCGAAGAGGTTGACTGCTCTCGAATGCGAGGATTCGAAGGGGCAAGATTCTGGAACCGAGGGTTTCCTCGGCTCGCTCTCCGTACCCATCAGCTTTCCAACCATCAAACGAGTTGTGGGTAACGAGGTATTGGTGATTGCCACGCCACACTTATTCTGGGCCCCATTCACCACCTGCGCGCCTCTAGGGTCAACAATGAAGGGAGAGAGATAATGACACTTGAAACCCACCTCCAATAGGACAGATGTCAAAAACTATAACCAAGGGTATAACATACACATGAATGGAAGGAAAAACCCTCTAGGATGAATGAGGAACAAAAGATAATATAAGACCAAAAAATAACTCTTTCTCATAAATAATTTAATGAAATATCGTAATACATGAATTTAATGATATAAACACTGAACCAACTATAAACGGAAACTAAAATTATCCAATAGGAAATCCTCGATAGTGAATTAAAATCCTAAATATATCTAGAACATATTTTTCATCTAATAATGTCCTTACTGATCACCAAATAGAACATGCATAAATGAAAGATAGTTTATTTACATATAGGGTGAGAATAACATGTATACTAAATGAGATCCTCCTCACAGCCTCTCGTTCAAGAGATAATGAATATATACTAAAGCCTATGTAATAAGAAATAAAACTAAATCATCCCCTAAAAAAGTATGATAAGTTCATAGCATCTCCATGTATCTCTCAACAAGTATCACAAAAAAGTAACAATATTATATCCAACATGATATAAAACTTATGCTACCCCACTACCACTTCCCCACTGGTTTTCCTCCCTATACCCAATGTTTCATGTGTTTTGTCATTTCAATATAAATAATCCATTTACACCAAATAAAATCGTATAATAACCCACACCTCATGCATCACATAATCTCATCATCAGAATCCCCATCTCCAGATAGTAACCTAGTTGTTTTTGGGAGCTAGTAGAGCCCATCAATCATGTATTATACTTCATGCCTATACATCCTATACAAAAAATATATATAATAATCCCTAGGTTGCTATATCTAGAGATATATGTGTGTGAAATGACTAGAAGACATTACAACACTCTATATACAAATATGAAAAGGTCTCCACAATTTATATGAGTATAAAATAAAAATATAATGATAAAATATCATGGGAGAGGGGGTAGTCATCCATTCATCCTCGTTATCCAAGATATTTAGGAAAACACCCTCTATAGTACAATAGGAGTCGGTCTTGCTACTGACATGGGTGGGGTATCATATAAAATAATATCACATATGGAATATATATAGATCATTACCGTACTATGGCTAGATACCTATCCATGTCCTTGAATACAACAATCTCCACTTAGAAACCCACTAACCAACTCTAATGACTACATATTCTATAATCAAAAAGATATTTTAAGATAATTTCAAATAATCCATTCTCTTAATCATTCCATATTTACATTAATTATTATCCAATTATTATATTTCAATCATAAAACTCCCATACCCCTAGATTAATCCATTTATCATTCATTTTCATTCTATAATTCTAGGTAATCTAGTAATGATCCTAGGCTAACAAAAAATTATGCACAAGCCATGCACATCCAATTACATTAAATATTGGGGAAAAGAAATAAAAAATGAGAAACATAGCCAACTAGAATCAAAATACTATTTATTATAAATCATACTAACTAGCTTATAGTACAATAAAGAACATAAAAACACAACTACAACCTACTCCATTAGTACTGGTGTAATCTTGAACACCAATATGCATAACTCCAATCATCATGTTGTCATAGGTTATATATTCTACTAAAACATGGGAATCCTCACCTTTTTCTCACCAAAATATCAGTCATCCCAAGATTACATCATATCTACTAGAAAATTTAACACCCCGTGTTTTTAAAAGATAAAATTATGTTTGATAACATATGTGAAACACAACACAGAACCCAAACAATAATGATTATTTAAATATGACCATTTTAACCTAGACATTAATTTTTAGATATGAATAGTATTAACTACATTATGATATATATATATATATATATATCCTACTCAACATAAATTTATTCATAAATTCTTAGTAAATAAACACTCAATTTTTAATAACATCATTTTATTCTTCAAAATATTTTTTCTTCAAAAATGTTTTTTATTTGTTTTTATAAATAAATATTATAATTAATTTGTAGGAAATTTATCAAATTTATTTGATAAAATGAGCTCCATTTTTTATATCATCGTATCAAAATTAACCTATGGTGAAATTTTGGATTTTTTTGGAAAATATATATTTTTAGTGAATAATGAAAAATACCATTTTTAAGTAAATTTATTATTTATTTTCATAAATTAAGTAATATAAAAGGATTAATATTATTTTAATTTTATTTAAAGGTAACACTATTATTATTTATATTTAATTAAATTAATTAAAATTAAATCATCTTTATACTGGATTTTATTATAAGTTTATTTTTAGGATTAAAAACACATTTTTCTTATAACTATTTTAAAATACATAATGTTTATCCATTGTAATTAATTAAAATAACCTATAATGATAAATTATTTAAATTAAATTATTATACTATATATCTACTTTATTAATTTAAATTCATATAATGAATATTAGTAGTTATAGAGTTAAAGTAAAATCATATTTTCCTTTAAAAATGCATTTATCAAAAAACTTTTTTCCATCATACTTGTGTGTTTTATTTTAAATTAAAATAATTCACCTATGTTAATTGATTTTTATAAAATAGATTCCATATTTAGAATCATCATAATTAATATAAGGTAATAGGTTCAACTTAATTTTTGAGCAATATGAATAGTAATCGTAGCAAATATTTATTACCACTACAAAAGGAGAATAGGTTAATTAAGGGTGAAAATAATTTAACAAGGGATGGAAAAAAATTAACCCTACTAGTATGAATATATATATATATATATATATCCATTTCAATATAATAATGGCTATATTTTTTTGTTGCTTTATAAATGATTAATTAATTATTTTGATAAAAAATAGATTTTTGATATGTGAAAACATAAATTATATTTGGGGTAAAGTATAGTTTTAATGAAGAAACACTTTTTATTAATTAAATTATTTTTTAAAGAAATTATATTTTAATAAATTTTATTATTAAATAGTATATATTAAATATAAATAATTTTACGAAGTGAAAATATAATTTTTATTTGGGTCAGAAAACAGTTCTTGTCAAAAAACCTAATAAATATAGATTTTAATTTCAAATTTTAATTTATCATATTTATAGAATTATTTTTATAAAATAAATATATATTTTTTAATTATAATTTCAAAATTATCCAACAGTGATTTTTTCATAATTTTCCGACACAATTGATTTTTCGAGTAAAAATTAAATATGATTTAAGTATATAGTGTGTATTGTGACATCATACAGAGAAAATATTGATGTAATAAATATTATAAATGGTATCCAATATAAAATTTATGTTTAAAATTTAAAATAATTGGTTTTTAGGTTATTTTATTTATTTTATAAATCCTTTATGAATCCTATAAAACCTATATTATATTTTAAGGTTTTGAAATCATATCTGTATAACAATGACTTGATTCCGCATCATCAAGGGTAATATTTTAATATGTTCATAACTTTACCACATTAAATAATTAAAAACACCTCTGTTTGGAAAAAATCATGGGAAAAAACCTTGGTAAGGTTTGTGGATTTGATTATGTTATTATATAGAGTCCAAAACGTATGTTTTGGAAATAATAAAGAACTATTCTCTCTGTTCCTATATGAACCCACCCAAGATCCCATTACTCTTCACCCAAAAACCATAGACCTTGTCCTTACTCTTACCTATACTCTCTAGAGTCCTCCCAAGGTTCTTCCAAGCTCTCAAGAATATCCTCCCAAGATTTTAGAATCACCTTCTCAAGGTAAGGGACCTCTCTCTCTTAATTTCCATTCAAGAACCTTATTTTCATCTAGCCTTGTGATTCTAAATTGGATATATTTTAAAGAATTTTAAAATATCCCATTACTTTCCAATTTATTTTGTTTTAATGATAGATAATTTATCCCATCTCATTTTTACATTTACCTAAGTCGTTACCATGGCAAAATTTAGTAAGAAATTTCTTATCTTTTCTTTTCCATTCAAGCACATTATTTGTATTTAACCTCTTGAATCTCAATTTTTTACATTTTAATGACTTTATAAATATATTTATTCTTTCCAATTTATTTTTTAACAATTATATATCATTTATTCCCTATCATTATAGAATTTACCTATGTCGTTACTTTTCCAGAATTTAGTGTGGCATTTATCTCACTTCTTTTTATTCATGAACCTATTTTATATTATAACTATAAATTTCTATTTGATATAATTGGTTATGTTTTTATACATCCCTCATAATTATATTTTGATTTCCATGTTATGAGATACCCATTTTACTCTCATTAAACCCTCACATGATCCTTTATGTACTCTAGTTATGCTGTTGAACTTGTCCTGTGATATTTCATACCAAAAGTGACAGACCTCTCCCTATTCTTATCAATTAAACCACCTTTATTAATACATTTAAATAAAAATTGGTTATTTTTCATTACCTTTTAAATATCCATCTACTTTCCACTTTATGTTCATTGAGTGATATATCATTTATCCCCTCTCATTATTGCATTACCTAAGTCGTTATTATGTTGAAATCCTCCCTTTATCCTCTTCATTCAAGCATCTTATTCATTTTATACCTTTTATTTCCAATTCATAAAGTTGGTATATGTTTATAAAAATCCCTATTATTAACAATTTTATGTCTAAATGATGAGATACCCCTTTATCTCTCAATGAACCATGTTACTAATATTTATTTAATGTCGTTATACTGCCGAAATTGCACTATGATTTTTCCATGACAAAACCATTACAATTTCCACTCATGGGTACTCACCAAGACATATCTATACTTATTTAATTTGGGACATCCATGTATGTAACCCAAATTCCTTAATCATTGGATTAAATGTGATGAAACTCATTCTTATATTATATGATCTATGTGGAACACTTATGCATGTACATGATATGAATATGATAGGTGCGCATAGATAGTATCGGGTAAGCCTGTTATAACTTACATGATGGTTGTGCCCAAATTGTGCTCTAATTCATTGGGTAATGTTTTAGTCTCATGATATTCCATGTTTAGTGTACATGAGGTCATCATAAACACATTATGTTATTATTTCTTGGTGGTTAACCTTAAAATATGTTTCTAATGTCATTTTTATAGTTGTCACCACATTTCCATGTTTCCTTTATGCTATCATTCTATATTATGCCTCATTGTTCATGTTTATGATTCTCACCCCTTTTATAACCTATTGAAATGCCTATTGTCAAACATGTGATAAATTCTTCATGTTATGTTTTTTTATTCCCTTCCTAGGATTTATAGATCACCCATTTCTTATGTATGTCCCCAGGTTATCGCATGCAGTTTTAAAAGATATGAAATTTTATAGGCATGTTAAGTATGTTTTCAATAATGTTGTTGTATCCCATGATCAAGATGTTATTCTATGTGCCTAAATCTAAACAAAACTATACTTCTAAATCTTCCATGTTGTATTATGTTTAATATTATATAATAAATCATGAATTAATTTGTAATAAAGAGAATGGTTTTCATAGTTGGTATTAAAGGAATGTTTAGTTATTTTTGGTATTAGGATTATAAAACTCTAGAGAATGAATTAGGGATAATGCAATGTATAGGAAAACATCCACAAGTTTTGGTAAATTTTAAATTAGATGGATTTAAAGAAAATAAATCCATATCTAGATACTATAAGTGGATGTGGCTTTGAAATAGATGTACCTAGGGGTAACACCTAAAAACACCTCATTGTGCTAGACTCAATCAGAAACTGGTGGATTAAAATGGGTCTTGTTGCACACATGGTTTCACACTCCTAGGGGATATGATTTTTAAAATTTACAAGCTCATTACAAACCATTATTAAGGGAACATTAATGATTATAAGATTCTATGATAGGAAATAGATCATGGACACCTTAGATTAAATCCTTGAAATTAATAAGTTAAGAAAATACATATCATTTATAGGTTATCCCTTTAATGTTATTTTCTTTCATGTTTTTGTGTAAGAAACTAGTTTTTATCTTAGGTATGTATACTTTTAAATTTATTATAATTCTCAATTTTGGACTTAATATGAATTCTTATTGAGTTAATGAAGGGTTTGGAGGTGTCCAGGGCTTGTTTAGAGCTCAGAACCCTGACCAGTGGAGAAAATCACTGGATTAAATAGTTAGTAGAAACTATGCGACCCATCCCACATGATATCTCCAAACCATGAGAGGCTGGACAGAGGAGAAATAAGGGAACACATTTTCCCTTAACCATGCACCTGGTTCCACATGCCTATGTGAAATTTCTTTATTTTTTAGCATAAGTGATACGCATGGTTGGCACATAGTTTCCTTAACTGTGTGGCCTAATTGTGTGGTACCCTTCTTAATAAGTAATCCATGCATGGTTGGCACACGGTTCTTACAAACAGGCATCTAAACCATTTGCCTCTATTTTTCTTCTGTAAAATTACAAAAATACCCTTAATGAATTAATATCACTCCCCTTTCCTCCTTGGCTCATTCCAATAGACAGTAGAGCTCTCCATCTCCCTTTTTGAAGCATACAAGCCTTCTTCCATGGGTTTTTTTTACCATTCTTTGACCTGAAGTCCAATTCGATCATCATTCATCATTTTTTGATGTGCATTAGTAAGTAATCAATTCCTATTTATCCATTTTTCATTTCTATCTCCCTCAATGATTCTATTTATATGTTGGCACATATGATCTATTCTTAGGGAATTGATACATTTTTCATATTTATTTCTATCCAAGTGAAACTAAAGGCTTATACTAGATGAGGATAGTCATTCTAGCTTAAGGTAGGTGGTCTATGAATCATCCCTCAAATTTCTCCATTTTATAAATTTTCATGGTGTGTTTGAGATTATTTCATCAGTCGTTTCCTATTAAATTCAAGTGTCTTTATTATACTAATCATGCTCATATTCTAGAGCTCGTTTCATAATTGTTAATCATGTATTTGGAGGATAAATCCTCAACTCTATCCACCCCATGTAGGGTGTTCTCTTAATTATTCCTTAGTGATCCACGATTACTATGTTTTCCATTGTTCGGGTGTTCCATCACTTGACCTTCCTAAATGTAAGCTTCATAATTAAATGAATGAGTTTTTAATTCATGACACTTATATGCTTTCACTTGGAAAATCTAAGGTAAATTTTTAAATCAATCAAATTAATCATTAAAGGTTAAATTATAAATTATGTTGATAAATTTCATTTGGAGTAAATGAATATAATTAAACTTTTTGGTTGTATGTTCATAGAAACCCATGTCATTCATAATGGAAGGTAGTTGAGTGAACCTAATGAATTAATTATGATTTGTATAACTAATGAATAGTTGAATGTCCCTTCAGCATTGTCACTTGTATGAAGGGAAATGGAATGGGAAAATTGATTATAAAATGGAGTGACTAATACATGGAATAATTAATTAAATGAATCAAGTATAATTTACCTATTGCATATGGATTTTTACATCTTTACAAGAGTGGTCTAACTAGAGATAGCCTTTAATTTCCGAGGGAATGTCTTGAGCACTGGTGGATGTCATTCCAATTCTAAGATGGCAGTTTCCAAGGGGAATACCCACCTTAGAACCTGATAATTTTCTAAAAGTGGATTCCTAGAAAGAAATCACAGGATATATCCATTATCATTACATGAGGCCTTGGATACACTCCTTGGACCCAACAAGACATCGATGGACATTTGGAATCATGGTTACACCCATCAGGCCTCATCATTGCTTACCCATTTTACCTTATATGAGATCCTTGGACTTTATTAGACTTATAGTTTTTTTGGAATGCCTTGGGTGATTCCCCTTGTATTACACTCTTACCCTTTATAGTTGGGCTATATATTATTACTAAGTTAGCCCGACCCCTGAGGTCAAGGATTCCTTGGTTATTATCTTGGATCCTCTTTCATTATTATAATCATCATGGATGCCTTATTATACCTTGAATCCTTTATTATTATTAACAAATTGTCATATTAATGATATTTATACCGCAAGTGACTTCATATATAAACTAAAACATAAGTATTAAATGAAATTGTTACTTTTCTAGACACTAGCTAAGGCTGAATCAGGTACCGGATATTTAAATTGATGTATTAATTTACATTATATATGCATTCCTGTACATTGTTTCAACTTATATTACATGGAATGGATGTTATAGATGTCATTTTTGGTGGCCTACTAAGATTTATATTACAAGATATAAGGGTTGAAATTGGTACTCAGGAAGATTACAAGTATGCAGGTGTTGATAAGGGGAAGTGTCCTGCTTTTGAAACCTGATTTTTCTTACTTTCATTAGGATGGATCTTGGTAGCAGATTACCAAGATGGATCTTGGAATGTTGGGTAGTATTTTTTTCTTTTTCTATTTTTTGTATATCATGTATAGTACTGCTTCCAGCTGCTTTATATCCATTTTTCCTATTTTATAGATACATTCCATATATCATCATCAACTTTAGAGTATTAGTATTAGTTTTTCAGTTATTTATTATCCCTATCTATTATATTATATCATCTAATTACTATACTACTTATTCTACTTACATGTTATTGTATTTTAAAACTTTTCTACACTCTGGTAATGGGGGCATAATCTCCCAATAGACACGTCTTAGTCCCTCACTACTAGTCGATAGCCTCTAAAATCTGGGGATATGCACTAGAGGTTGTGTGTCCAACCATGCCCGGGGAACCTCTGAGTTTCACCTAGGGTTAGGATGTCATAAAGTGCTATCAAATGGGTTCCTTTCATACTTTACTATTTGGAGACAATATACATGAGATTAGGAATGTTTTAGAACTTGGTTATAATTCATGTTTGGTCATAGTTATCCCATGTTGTGGTAAATACCAAGTTACCTAAAATGAGAATTGTTGTTTTGTATTTTTCTTATTACAGTTGATATTATTTCACTATTGGGTGACTCAAATGTTATGTGATAGTTATTATTATTATTATGAATAAGGATTTCATTTCATCCTTGGCCCGATGATTTTAGGGTAAGGATAATTGTTACATGCATCATCGTAGGCACCTATAATTCACATTCCATGCATATTTCATTCCATATAGGTGTATTTCACTACTTGTATTTATTTTTTTTCTTATGATTTTTTAGTGATGTTATGGTAGTTATATTATGCCTATGCTACTCTTTGGATATGGTTGAGTGATTTCCAATTTTAATTCATGAGGTTTATGGGCTCTCTTGGGTTTAATGGGTAGTTTAATGAGTCATGTCAACATACATAACATGTTAAATTGAAAGACTAGATGTAGACATGGTTAAATTAATATTAAATAGGTGTCACTTTTAGTGAAAAGGTGTATGGGCCATGATTCACTGGGAATGAAAAAATCCATTTAATTAGACTTTTAAATAATTTTATAAGAAAATGAAACATAAAAAGTAAAACTTGACTTATAAAATGAAATGATTTCCAATAAATGAAGAGTAAAAGTATTATTGTCCTTTCACCTATTGGAAACCCTATAATTTAAACTCGAACACTTATAATACCTCTCCTCCAAAGTGGGTAGTTGGGGTAGTATACCTTGGGTAGTGATCCCTTATTCTTACATTATGATTCCTCTAGTGTGTCTATCTTATCAATGATTTTTCTGAGGTTTGTAATTGGTATTTTTAGACTTATGTAGTCAAAAATTATTCATGTCATGCACCAGGTGGGTGGCGATGACCATGCTCCCAACATGGTGGGTCTTGAGTCGCCAGTCTTACTGCCAAGAGTCCCACATGAGGCACAACCTATTATACCTAATCTGGGAACTGAATCTTAGTTTCATGAGATTTATCTTTGTCTGATGCATTCTATACAAGGTGTTTCATGACCAACACCTACAATAGCTGATCTAACCAATGATTTCTAGTAGTATCATCCTCCTACCTTCTTAGGGGATGGAATTCCACAAGCTATTGAGTCTTGGGTGGAGTCCACTCTATCTATCTTTAAGAATATAGAGATTTATCAAGAGTGGATGGTCGATCTTTCCACCTATATGATTCATAATTCATCTGAGAGCTATTGGGATGTGAATACCCAGGATAGCCATTATCAGGGCATGGTATGGTCTAATTTCCAGACTACCTTATATGATAACTTCTTTCCTCAGACATTGAGAGATGACCGAGCTAGAGAGTTCATGCTTCTAGAGGTGGGTTATATATCATTAATGAATTATATATCATGTTTTATTCATTTATAGATCTATGCGCCTCTTCTAGCTGGTGATGAGATTTTGTGTTCTAGAAAATTTGAAGAACGACTTTAGTATGCCATCTATAATCAAGTGAATTTTTTTACCAACCTACTTTCTATGAGATTGTTAATCTAGATCTTATCACTGAACACAACCTGAGGGAAGGTGATAGTATTGGGAATATAGTTTTAGTGTTTCCGTAGGCTAGTAGTTCTTTCAGTGGTAGGAAGTGTTCCCTTGAGGTTTTTTTTCAAGTTAGTGACAGGAAAAGTGCTTATAATAGTAGTTCCATGGTATTTCATCATTGTGGATGATAGAAGAATCTGAATACCTAGTGTGATAGAGACCCTCTAGAGTTTCATGCTTGTAGTCGTATTGGTTATCTTCAGTGATTCTATCAAACCTTTCCATATGATTTTATTTTAAGAGGCTCCACACCAACTCCACCTTCAGGGGAAGGGTCTTTTACATCAGGCCAGGCGGAGAGTTGTACTAGCACTGATAGGAATGGGTGAGGAGGAGGTCATGGTTGTAGTATCCAAACTCTATATCATCAGTTCCAATAGAGAGGTTATACTTAGGGTAGTCCAGTGGTAGCACAATCATGTGGATTAGGTCAGTTTCATGCATTATATCCAATATCAGAGGATCAAAATACATGAACATCTATAGTATTAGGTACTATTCTAGTATCCTTACCTATAGTATCTTTATTATTTGATATAGGTGTTTTATACTCCTTAATATATTTATCTATCGTGGAAAGTCTCAAGCTATAAATTTAGTATCACTATGGTGTAATGACCCTATATACATTTTTGGGTGTACAGTCTGAGGGAATACACCAATACAGGGACTGCCCCCTTTAGGTAGGAAGTTATACCTTTCTATGGGACTTCTTTATCCTCACGATATTGGTCTTCGATGTCATTCTCGATATAGATTAGTTGGGTCCTTATTACACATTTTTAGACTACTATCATTATAGGGTATCTTTTACATCACTAGAGGGAATAAATTATCAACAGAAGGTTGAGTGGGCTATCCAAGCTAGTAGAGCTGGACCAAAGAATCATGTTCTAGGTAGAATTATTGCCTAGATTTCTAGTCTCTTCATGGAGAAGTATGGGTTACCTAATATTTATTTTCCTCCAATAATATATCATTCTGTGGATGTTTTTTCTAATGATTTTCCTAGATTAATTCCTAAGAGAGGTGGATTTTATGATTGAGCTTTTCTTAGGAGAATCTCCAGTGTCCATTACTCTATATAGGATGGTACCTACTGAGCTTCAGGGGATGAGGATACAGTTGGAGGATATGAAATCTAAAGGATTTATCAGACCCAATAGTTCTTCATGGGGTTCAACCATGTTTTTCTCTAAGAAGATAGATGGGACCCTTCATTTATGCATGGATTAAAGATGGTTGAACCAACTTATAGTCAAGAATGGGTATCATTTTTCTTAAATATAATATCTCTTTGACCCGCTATGGGGACCTAAGGTGTTCTATAAGATGAAACTAAGATCGGGATATCCTGAGGTGTAATTAAAATCTTTATACATTCCTCATATATATTTCCTTAGCAGGTATATTCTGTATGACTATCTTGTTATATCATCCAGTCTTATGAATGTGCTTGAAAATTTCATGGATTTGATGAATAGGGTGTTACATCCTTATCTGGATTCCTTTTTTGTGTTCTTTGTAGATGAAATCTTAGTGTATTAATTCACTCATAGTAACCATGCTATGAACCTTGAGATCATTTCAAATACACTAATATAGAATCATATTTATTCCAAGATTTCTAAGTTCCACTTCTATATCGAAAAAGTTCACTTCTTGGGTAATATTATCTCAGAATTAGGAGTATCTTTTAACCTAGAGAAGGTTATTGATGTAGTTTCATTGGATCATCCCAAGAACATATTTGAAATATAGATTTGCTTTGGTATAGATGTAAATTATAGCCATTTAATAGAGGAATTATCACTCTTTTCATCACCTCTTACCAGTATTGAAAATAATGGTTCCATGTTCTTGTGGTTAGTATCATGTGATAAATCATTTCAAGAGAATAAAGGAAGGATTGTTTCAATTACAATTATGATTCTAATAGAGATTGGATGATGCAATACAATTTTATGTGTTTTATCTGGCATTGGCATGGGTGTTGTTATAATCGATTAAGATAGATTCATTCTATACAGATCTCAAAATTTGAGGCCTCATGAGAGAAATTATCCAATACACGACCTCAAACTAGAAACGTTTTTTCATTACTTACGCTACTGGAAACACTATCTATTGGGTGAGTGATTTGTGATGTATACAAACCAAAATAGCCTCAAATATATCCTTATATATCATGAATTGAATCTTATACAATGAATGTGGGGTCTAATATCTTCATTCCTTCAAATTCGAGCTTTCTTATATTCATAGAAATGGAAATGTAGTATCTGGTGAACTGGGTTAGAAAACTCAGGCATAGGATGTACGGTAATCCATTTATGAATGAAAATTTATGGCCCTCTTCTATAAGCTACATCTAGGGTTTCACGATATCTATGATAAATCTTATCTCTTAGCCTTGACAGTTACCTTATCCCTCCTTGATAATGTGAAGAGTAGTCACTTTTCAAATCCTAAAGGATTAGTTCTCCAGGAGTGTATTTCAGAAGACGACTCGCCTCTAGATTGGTATATGGACTGAGATGACATCTTATGTATTTGCAGTTGAATATGGGTTCCTATAGATATGAGATAGGAACTGATGCATGAAAACCACTCTTCTTAGTGTTAATTTCAAATAGAAATATCCAATATGTGTTAAAATATGAAATGCTATTATTGGTTACCTGGATAACACATCATATATAAGGATTTATCACTAGGTATTCCTACTTTTAGTTGGGGAAGGCAGAGTACCAATGACCTAAAGGCTTGTTACAACCGCTTCTAGTCCTAGAATGGAAATGCGAAGATTTTTCCATGAACTATTTAGTTAGCTTAATGAGGTTTCCTCAAGGTAGTAATTTAGTTTGGGCAGTCATTGACAGACTAATTCAAGTCGACCACTTCCTACCCATCTAGGATACTTTCTCAGTTGATGAGCTGGGAAGACTGTATGTCTGTGAGATCATGTGGCTACACAGGGTCTCTTTTACTATCATTTTATATTGGTATGCTCGTTTCACTTCATTGTTCTAAAAGTGGTTACAGAGATCTATGGTTACATAGGTTCTTCTAAGCACATCCTTTCACCCTTAGACCAATGGCCAATCAAAATAGATGATACAGGTTTTGGAGGACATGTTCTGAGCATGAGTTGTAAAATAATCATGTTAAATATAATAAGGAATAAATCTTTTTTAATTATCAGAAAAATAAAGTGGATTAAGGAACAACTAAAAATATTCCCCTTTTTGATAATTACAAAACTGGGCATTAGTTAAAAAACTTATCCACCTTTTTGAAATTATGAAAAAAATTAATTTTCAATAAAAATTCTCTCCTCATAGTTAAATACCTAAATATGTGACATTAAATGGGAAAGAAAATAAATATTTTAAAATTAGCATCAAAAATAGATTTTAACTCTCCCTAAGTTAAATAATCAAATAAATTCTAGATTCAAACACCCCCTAACCACATACCAAGTACTAGATAATTAAACTTCCATTATGACAAGATCAAATTTAGTTTTCTAAAATTTATCTAAATCCAAAAGCTTTTTAAAAATATCAGTAGGTAAAATTTCATTAGAAATAGATTCCATAATAATATTTACTTTTTAAACATTATCTCTAAGAAAATAAATTCTAACATCAATTTGATTAGTCCTAGAATGTTTTAAGGGATTTTTAGAAATAAAAAATAAAAAATGTATTATCAAAATAAATAGTAATAATTTCAAAATTAAATAAAAAATCACTTAAATTTTACTTAATCCATAAATATTGTGAGGAATAAGATACAGTGGAAAAATATTCACTTTCAACAATAGATAAAGTAGTTGAATTTTGTTTCTTTGAACTCTAAGAGATTAAACACTCAATAAGTAAATTAAAAATACTTAATTTTTTATTTCTATATATCTTATATCCACCAAAATCAGAATCAAAGTAACAAATCAAATAAAAGGAAGTTTTATCAGGGTAAAATAAACCAAAATTTAAAGACACTTTAACATATCCTATAATCCTTTTAACATCCTCAAAATGAATTTCTGAATTACTTTGAAACCTAGCACACATGAAAATTAAAAAAAACAAATCGATGCTTGAAGTATTTAAATATAATAAACTACCAATCATAACTCAATTTTTTTTAATATCAATATATTTTTTAAATTCATCCTTATCAAGTTTACAAGAATAAATCATAGGATTATTTGAAATTTTACATGAATATAAGCCATATATTTTAACCAATTATTTAGTATACTTGTATTAATTAAGTAAAATATAATCATTTCTTTGAAATAGTTGAATTACAAGGAAGAATTATAATTCTAGTATCATGATCATATCTAATTTAGAATTCATTAGTTCTGAAAATTCATTAAAAATTTCACATGATAATTCAAAAATAATATCATCTATAGAGTTTTATATAATCAAAATATCATTGAATTTTTTCTTAATAAAAATTTAGGATTATCTTTTTCTTTATCAAAACAATTTTTTAAAATAAAATTTAATAACCTCTCATACCAAGATCTAGGAGATTGTTTTAATCAATATAAAGCCTAAGAAAGTTTTAAAACATGATTTAAAAACTTTTAATTTTTAATTCTATGTTGTTTTTTATATATACTTCTTAAAAAAATAACCATTCATAAAATCACTTTTAACATCCATTTGAAATAATTCAAAATCATGAGAACTTATATAAGCTAATAATGTTCTAATATATTTTAACCTTTATATGGGTGAAAAATATTCTTCAAAATCAATTCCTTCTTCTTGATAATATCCTTGAGAAACTAATCAAGCTTTATTTTTAATTATTTGACCATATTCATCAAATTGTTTTCTAAAGATTCATTTAGTTCTAATAATATGAGAATGATTAGGTAGAAAAACTAAAGTTTATATATTATATTAAGTAAATTGATTTAACTATTCTTATATATACAAGATCCAATTAAAATTATTTAAAACCTCAAAAACATCACTAGGGAAAAACATAAAAAAAAATAATCATGAAAAACATAAAAAATCAAAATAGATATCCTATTTTGAACATTTGATTCAACCATTTTAATGATATTCTACATTGGATGATCTTTATGAGTTTTTTGACCCTTAGTTTTAAGTTAATAAGATAATTTTCCATTCTCCCACTCAATAGCTGCATTATATTCATCAAGTTCATCTTTCCCAAAATTAATTTCTCTAAAATCCTCAATAGTTTGATCGGTATTCTTCTCATTTAAAGAAATTTTATAAAATTTAATAAGAAATTTTTTGACAAATAAGGTTATTTTGTTATAAACCCTATAAGGATTTATTATACTTGAATATCCTAAAAATATACCTACATCAGATTTTATATAAAATTTATCCAAGTAATCTTAAAGTTTTAAGAATGAAAAATTTACAACCAAATACTTTAAAATATCCAATTTTAGGTATTCTTTCCTTCCAAAGTTAATAAGGGTTTTTTCAATATAGGTCTTAAAATAATTATGTTCGAAATATAAAAATCATAATTTACATCTTTAGTCCAAAATAATTTAGGTAAATTATATTTATTTTAAATTATTCTAACCATTTCTTCAAGTGTTATATTTGTTTTACACAACACCATTTTGTTGTGGTATCCTTGGTGGTGAGAAACTTATGAAAATAAAAAATTTCATCTCAAAACAATTTAAATTATATATTTAAAAATTCTATATTTTTATAACTTATAATAGATAAAATTAAGTTCCCTTTTTTATTTTGAACCAATTTGAAATAAATAATAGGATTAAATAAACTTTTTGATTTATGAGATAGAAACTTAACCCATGTGAATATTGTAAAATCATATATAATAACTAAAAAATATTTATTTCCACTTAAATTAAAAGGTTTAATATAGCCAAAAAGATTTAAATGTATAAGTTGAAGCGACCTTGCATTTTTTAATTCCTTGATTGGTTTGAAAGATATTTATATTGTTTGGATTTAAAATATAAATCATAAACATGTGATTTATTCTCTTTTAGTTTAGATAATTGTAGAATAGTTTAGTTCTTGTAAATATTTTTTAACGAACTGAAATTATCATGACCTAATATTATATTCCATAAAATTTTATCAAATTTTATAGCATTTAATCATTTAAAATTTTTATCATTTAACTCAAAAAAATTAATATTATAAATATTATCTTTTATATTTTCATAGAATGGTACAGATTCATATTTAAAAATAGTATACTTATCATTTTGAAATTTTGAAAACATTTCATCACCACATAGATAAGAAATTCTTGTTAAACTATGCTTTAAAATTTTAATAAATAACAATTTTAAAATAATTATAGAATTTGAAATTCCAACTTCTCTAAATCATTTTACCTTTCCCATTGAGTTATCTCTAAAAGTAACATTTCCACAATCACACTTATTAAAAATATAATAATTTTGATATATTACCAATTCTATGTCTTGAGCATTCTGATATCTCTATGTTATATACATATTTTGATAGGTTTTTATATGTGTTTTCATTGGATATTAATTGATTTAATATGATATATTTCCCTAATATTTATGTTCTATGTATTCTTTGTAGGACCAGGATTTTTTTCATATTATGGAAAACATGGAAATCAAGAAATAAAAAGGAACTTTTTGCTAAACTGTGAAGAAACTCAGCCCAATAAAAGAAATATTATGAAGAGTCCAAGGTCAATAGTTGAAGACATAGATAAAAAAGGGATGTTCCAAAGGCACGAAACTGAATATCCATTGAAAAAGGATCTTCCAATACAAGAAGATGACTTTACATGTTGTATAATCATTACCCGTGGTGAACCGGTGCAAGTTATAAAAGAACTACATGTCATGAAGTGGAGGAAATCAATATAATGTGAAGTTAATGTGTCACAATGTGAAACATATGTTTCACGCCATGACACTTGTGAAGTTTTCCTAGAAATAATCTAAGTTCTGAATTTTATACACATGGTGTAATATTACACATCATGTACTTTACAAGTCATGTAAATGCCCGATAGAGCAGGAAAATGGGGATTTTTTAAATATTTTTACAGGACTGATGTCTTTTGACCTAGATTTACATTAAAATGCATATATTTGACCTGGAGAATCCCATTAATGAACTATAGGCTTATAAATTAAGAGAATGGAAAAGGTATTTAATAATTCCATTCCAGGCATGGAGTGGATTGACTTCCAAGAGGATGCAGTAGGGTTCCAACCCAGAGTTCTTCATAGATAGGTTTCTGTTTTTATTTTCCTTTTTATTTTCTCCTTTTATTTAAATGTTGAATTCTATATAGATTAATTACAATACACTTATTATATTCATTCCTTTCTCATTCTGACTTTTCTAATCTATCTGCTATGGGTACTGGTTTATTCATCATCGACGACCACCTGATGATGATTAGTTAAACCCCATAGGGGTGAGCGAAATCGGTTAAAGGGGTTGCATACCAAAACATTCTGTTTTTTATTCACTCATAAAGATAATTTTATTTGATAGTATCATGTTGTGTCAACACATCTATTTTATTCATCATTGAACCATTGAACATATGCCTTCAATAATGAATGAACACCAACATGGTTGAGATGATTTATTCATGACCATTGAATGGAATTATTCTTCTACTTTTGGAAATCTAAACATAATTCACTTTAGTTTTTTTGATTCATCAGATCATGATGAATTGTAATTATAGGTTTTATTGATAGAGAATAACCATTTATTCTATTGATAAAATTTAATGATTACAAAACTATCTAAAATGATCATTTTTCAAGTAAATATGCATCAATTTATTTAGTTAAACCACCCTGGAAACCAATTCCCCTATATTATTCTTTTATATTTGAATTCATTTATTTAAATTACATCATTAGTTTAATAAATATAATCATAAATTGTGGATATATAACCTTTAGTTAAGATATTTCATCACTGCATTCCTCTCTCTCTTTATGGGATTGACCCTTCACTTCTGTTATACTATGCCTTTGTAGTTAGTATAGTCCGGGAATAAAGAAATTTCTAATATGATCATGCCTGGTGGATTTAACGACATTCTTTGGGAACATAAAAATATTTTCTTATCCTCTAGAAAAACCTCAACATCAAAATATCAAGGATATATACATTAATATGGCAATTTTTAAATTATTATTCTAATAAAAACAAGTTATAACTGAATATTGTAAAATCAAAACACAAACCCAATAAAGAATCAAAAAATCATGATTCATTTATAATGTGAAATTCAAGACATTTTCCCCATTTCACTCATAGATTTCAACTTTTCATCAACACCCATACCATTTATGATTTACCTCTCCATTTATTTTTCCACTCATCACTCAAGGTAATAATTTAATTGGATTTATTCTCATAACTCTATTACATGCTCCTAACCATAGGATTTCATTGAATCTACTTTCTTCTCCGCATAAAGATAATTACAATAATTAATCATGATGGATTTTCAATTAGGATAAAATGTTTCTAAGGTTGACTATAGGTGGGAAAAAATATTTGAAAATCAAGTAAGGCTTAAGGATGAGTCTAAACTCTAACGAATAATACAAGATATTCCAAATTCAATCTTAATGAAGTGATCCTCATAAAAATATAATGTCATCTTGCACACACCCCGGTGCTCAAAGTAAAGGCTCATAGAAAATGTAATCATAATGAAAAATAAGCTCACTTGTTGTTCTTTCTCTTTTTTTGAAAGTCATTACTTAGAATGAACCTCACATTCACCACCTAACCACATATGATAAAAAACATCAATCAGGTAATGATGATTTTTTATTCTCCCAATTCACAAGCAATTTTTTTAGAAGCATCACTTAAACTAAATATAACATACACCACCTAACCACATATGATTATGAGATTATCGATCTCATAATGGTGATTTTCGGCCTACAAGATAAACAACCCATTTTTTTCTTTTATTTTCTTCTTCTCTTTTTTCATTATTTTTAAAAACAAGAGGGATATACAATGTAATATAATGAATGTAAATATAAAATTTCCCCAAAATCCCATGGAAACACCCTACAGTCACCTCTTAATATATCACATCCCGTATAAACCATAAACAACCCATCCCCAACACTTATTCAATTTAATATCATGAAAAATAAAAAGATATGGGTAGGAAAGTAAATAATGGTTTGTAATGTAGCTTAATCAAAACACGTTCATCATGGATTCTGTAGTCTTACAAATCATGAATGTAAAGTTAGGCCTTATGATAAAAGGTTTTTTCAATAAAATGCCTCAATCATTTCAAAAGTGAATTTTTTCAGTCATAGATTTGACAAGATATCAATGCCAGTTCTAATAGGTTTCTAGGAACCAATTTTTACTCAAGTAATATTCTTATAAAATAGGAAATATTTAGTCCAGAATCTTATTAAGAATGGGAATAGAATATAATTCAATCAATTCATGGCATAAAAACCAATAATTAGTTTACTTGATGCGTACTTCTAGGAATCAACATCAATAAATTCAATCATATCAGCAATCATTTTCAAGAAATTCCAAATTAAATTAAGTGGGTAAATTTAAAATTTTCCATTTATATCTTCTTCATTTATTGGTATTATATTTAAAAAATTTCAATATTTCCAAATATATCTCTTAATTGCGTATTTCTCCAAGATTATCAAATATAAGATAAATGATTTGGGCATTTTGTGAGTAAATATAATTCAATTCAGTTCATGAAACGATTTAATTATTTTTTTTCTTTTTTTTAAAATCATGTTATAGAAAAAACAAGGGATGCAAAAATATAGACAAGTAAAAATATTACTCCCATTCCATTAATGATTTCGAATGAGTTACTCAGGTTCTGTTTGACTATGGTTCATGATGTGAGTTAGTTATTATAATGGCCTAGACCTCTCTGGTCCATTACTTTGTGAAAATATAGTGTTTTAAGTGTTCTAGGAGGTCATTATGACTCATTTCCAAACTTTTCAAAATTTCCAATTTTTTCAATGGTAGCTCGGAATGGTAAATCACAATGGTGAGTTGCAATGGTATCTCACAGTAGTGAGTTGCGGCGGTGAGTCACGGTAGTGAGTTGCAATGCTGAGTCGTAGTGGTGAGTCGCTGTAGTGAGCCGCACTGGTATCTCGCACCAATGACTCATACACTAGTGACTCGCACTGGTCACTCGCATCGATAGATCACACTGGTGACTCTTTTTCAATAGTTTTTCATTTCTCCAGTTTTTCCAAATTTTCCCCTTTAATGTTTTATTTTATGTAAAATGAATTTAATACCATATTTAATGGTTTTTGGAGCCATTTCAAATCATATTTATCTTCTAAAAACCTAAATCATTCTTTGACTTCCAAACTGCATTGTCTTGGTCAAGATCCGCCTTTAATGGATTTTAAAACCCATTTCTTTTCTGTGAGTCTCAGATCTAATCCTTCTAAATTGGGGGCCTTCCCTTCAATTAATTCTTTCTAATTTCTCTTGGTACGATATGTCCCTATAACCCTTCTCCCCTAATGATTCATTCCTTTATTCTACACTAGTTGGTTCGTGTTTTCATTGGAATTCCCTATTGCATGTGAACCCCCTGCTTTGGATCATTAAGGAAGTGTTGATCGCTTCTTCTTCCAAGTAGGTTTTCCTTCATCTCTCTCTTTTGTGTACCATGAAGGGTGGTTGTATGAATGTATCTATTGTGAATATAG
Organism: Viscum album; assembly: GCA_963277665.1. Classification (NCBI taxonomy): domain Eukaryota; kingdom Viridiplantae; phylum Streptophyta; class Magnoliopsida; order Santalales; family Viscaceae; genus Viscum; species Viscum album. The sequence continues at coordinate 83,159,501 of OY728119.1, forward strand.
TGTAATACCAAATTAATAAAGATAACTTAATTGGTTCTAGATCAATATGTGGGGCTGAGGAAAAGTTATGTATGTTCTTTGTTATTTGATTTTGTTTGTTGTTGTGAATTATATGGGATAAATTCCCTATTGAAAATCATGGTTATTGGGACTATTTGTTTGTGCATTGAGTAATTATTCTGGAATGAATTATGTTTGTTTTTTCTTGTCGAAAATTGTTATGAAATCGATTAAGAACATACATTTGGATAATAAATGGATTCCCTAGGATAAAAATGCTTCTATAATAACCCATGAATTAACAAGTGGAATTAAATAAGGAATTCCTTATTAAATATGAATATATATTTCTTGGGTTCGTGTGGTGATGTGTTTGTGGGAAAAGATGTGAATAGGGGGTTAGTTCGGTGGATGTGGTGTGGTTATGCAGTAGGGATGCTAAGAATGGTTGTGATATGAGGTGTTGTTGGGTGTGGTTATAAGTTGGGGATTTACTCTATTGAGATAATGGATTGGGTGGAATGAATTTGAAGAATGATGATGACAGTGGTTGGTATGGGTTATTTGTCTAGAGTTTCTACATTAATAACCTATAAAAATCTTTTCCATATCTCGATATCGGTATGTTATGTCATGAATGGGTGGTAAATGGTTAGGAATGTGAATTGGGTTAATTTATCATGGTTCTTCTTCCTCTATGTGAATTTTTCTATGTGTCTTGTTGTGTGTTGTTCCTAATAGTCTCCTATGTATATATGGAATGAATAAATGAATTTTTTAATAAATAATTATAATTGGATAATGAATTGGATGAGGGTATGAATTGAGTTTGTGGTTGGTTGTATAGTTGTGCATTTAGAGGTAGAAGCAAAGGTAGTTTGTGAGTTGATTGTTTGTTTGAGAACCCATAGGTTGGGATTGAGTGTTTGGTATCATATATGTATTACTTTTATTTTTTCCTAGTAATTTCTATACATACCCCCATCATAGTTGAGAACTATGTACTGAACACCCCAATAGCCATGGGTCAGGGTGTCTTTCCAAAACATCCTGGTGGGAGGATGGATGTTTGGCCACCCGCTCTTCCCTTCTCCCACTTCTAGGTAGTGGTAGACCAAGATTCTTTGGGTAGGTTCTAGTTCATGGGGCCTAGGTGTGTGTGGGTGAGTTGTGGTTCCTAGGTGTCTTTGGAATGATATTTTTTTTCTTCCTAGGTGTCTTCAAGATGAGGTGTGTTTGTAACCCAAGTTTCTATGGGAGGGAGGTGTTGTGGTTTTGGCCTAGGTGTATGAGGGAAGGATGTGTTGTGGTTGTGGCCCAGGTGTCTGCGGGCAGGATGTGTTTTGGTTGTGGCCCAGGTGTCTATGGGTGGGATGTGCTGTGGTTATGAGGCCTAGGTGTGTGTAGGGAGGATGTGGTTTGATGTGTTTGGAAGATGTGGGAGCACCAAGACATTTTTCATTAGGGTGTGAGAGGATTTAATCATTGGGAAAGTGGTGAGGGGTACCCTATCATTGATGTGCTTACTATATTAATTTACATTACTTATTTTATTTTGTGAGTGTCCCTTGTTGAGGTGGGGATGGTTTGTATGCCTTGTTAGGTGATGCTGGTTCTGTTTTTTTCTCGTGAGAGAATTAATATGCTTCTCTCACTTGTGAACTAGAGACTTTTTTTCCTACTGAGTATAATTGTTTTCTCACCCTATATATATAAACTACTTTTAGGTTTCTAGAAGGATTACTTGGACCATAATGGACCTCACTAGCTCAGACTTTTGGGATATTTTTCATGTCATTGTTTATCTTTATTTTTGTATTTTTCTTTGGGTATTTTCATTGTATTTGTAATAGTTTTATTTTAAACATGCACGTGGGATGGATTTTGGTTTTATTTTATATATGTTTTGGAGTTTTTTGGGGTTAATACATCTTATCTACCGATCTTGTTTTCTTATAAAGGGTCATGCCTCCCATATTGTGAGATCTTTGTACCCTTGGTGCTAGTCACCACCTTGGGGCCTACTGGAGGTGGGACTCAGGGGTCATTATCTTCCTTTCTTCATTTCCATCCATGGAGGGGTATCTTTGGAGTGAGGGGGTCGTGACAGAATGGTTTTAGAGGTGATGGTTGAGATATATGATGGATTTTGGAGTTAGGCATAGTGAGGATTGCATGGTTTAGTAGGTAAACAGTGTCAGGTGACCTCAGTGCGTGAAAGAGGATAAGGAAGACCGGCTAGGACATAGGAATTCAGGGTCTCTCGTGATCTGATGCAAGGACTCAGAGATTACAAAATGACCAAGTGAGGATACATCATTTGTAGGGTAGAGACCCTAGGAAAGGTACATGCATCATAATGACTTTTGTTCTTGTTTGAATTGGGTTGTTTTGGGGAATTTGAATTGAATAATGAGTTAAATGAGTTAAAATTAATTTTAATAAAATCCCATACTATTTGAGCTTAGGGATTCATCGTTTACCTTTTCAGTTATGAAACCCAATCATCATATTCATGTGTCTTGGGAAGTTGAGGCTCAGTGGTCCGATCCAATTTATTAGTGGAGGTTTGATCTAGTGGAGGAGGATAACTAGTGGAAATGAATGTTATGTGCTTTCTAGCAGAAGGCCTTGGGAAAGTACGAGAGTAGTGTTTTGTACAAGGAGACAAAAGGTGGACTTGAGGAGCTTGAGATTGTTTTTAGTTTGATCTGGGCTCTAACTTAATACTGGGTTCCTTTGGCGGTGAGTCAGATGTGGGGATTTTTGTGTCAGTGGTGGATGTTTTTCCTGGGGGAGAGGAAGGAGGAAGACATGTTGTTCATCGACTTTTAGAAGGAGTTCTGGGTGGAATTACTTTCATATACCATAAAGGATAAGAAGAGGTAAGAGTTACTCTCCCTTTAGCAGGGGATTATGTCATTGAGAGAAAATGGTATCAAGTTCAAGGAGCTTATTCTCTTTTCCTCATATCTCTTTCTGGATTAGGAGTCTCGTGCGAGATGTCTAGAGGAGGCACTTCATCCTTCTATCCAATATTTGGTTACTCCCTTTACATTTTTGTTGTACAAAGAGGTTCAGAAGAAGGTGGAAGTGATTGAGAGGATACACTCACAAGGAGTTCTACCACGTGAGAGGAGCCAGTAGGGTTCTTCAAGAGGAAGGGTTACTGGCAGTAGGACTCAAGCACTAGGGCCTTCAAGGTTTCGACCAGTAGGGAGTCGACCTCATCAGTTTCTGTTTCAAACTTCTGGTCCTCATGCCTTTCCTATGAGTTTGGATATGATGTTTTTCCTTTGTAGGGTTTGTGTCCATTTTTAGAACCAGTGTCTAGTGGCTGTTTGAGTTCAGTATAGTGGAGGTGGATAGGTTTAGTGTCAACCTCAGCAGTTATTGCTAGTTAGTCAATTTCAACAGTAGGGATAGCAAGATCATGATCTACCGAGGGGAGACGGAGAAGGTAGAGGCCGACCTCAGGGTGTTCCTTAGGGACCTCGACCTGGGCATGGTCATGGAGGTAGTCTTTAGTAGAGGGGCATAGGAGGATTCCCATGCCCTTAGTGTTGAGTACATTAGTCAGAGGCTAGACCAACTTTTTTGATGTATATCAGGGATGTAGACTAATGATGGGGCCACATCAGTCCTTAGGTATCTATTCTTTCTAAAAATTCCAAAATACGATTTCATTATTAGAATTGACTAGTTGTATTTTGTGCATTATTTTATCGACGTCTTTTAGACAAGAATTGCGTGTTCATATGTGGAAGGCCAGCGTGTGGCTTTTTTTGGTGAGAAGAGTTTTCAGGTGGGAAGTCAGTGTGTAGAACCTATTATTTCCTTATTAGCTAATATGTCATAGGAATTAGTAGATGCTGAAAGGGTAGAGGTTCCCAAATTTATTGGGGGGTTCCTAGATGTTTTTTCTGAGGAGTTTGTGACTCAACCCCCTCAACATGACATTGAGTTCAGGTTATAATTGTAGCCTGGTGGTTCTCCAATTTTGATGGCTACTTATTGGATGTCACCTTCTGAGTTGAAGGAGATGATGATTTAGATAGATGATATGATGAATAAGGTTTTTATTCAGCTTATTTTGTCTCTATAGGGTGCTCTAGTGTTGTTTTAAAAGAACAAGGATGGTGGTCTGAGGTTGTGCATAGACTACTGGAGGTTCGATCGGGTAATGGTCAAGAACCATTACCCTCTTTTGATGAGAGATGATATTTTCAACCAGATGAGAGGGGTGAGTTTTTTTCTAAGATTGATCTACGGTCTATATATCACTAGTTGAGGGTAGAGGAATATGATATCCATAAGACTGATTTTAGATAAAAGTATGGGAACTTCGAGTTTTTAGTCATGTCTTTTGGTGATATGAATGAAATAGAAATATTCATGGGGATAATGAACTCTGTATTCCATGAGTTCCTAGGTCAATTTTTTTTTGTATTCATCGATGATATTTTGATCTACTCTAAGTTAGAGGAGGAGCATGTCGAGCATCTCAAGACCATCTTGTAGGTTTTTCGACGCCATCAGCTCTACAGAAATTTGTTCAAGTGTATGTTCTAGACATGAGAGGTGTTTTTCCATGGTCATGTGGTGTCTGGTGTGTTGGTTGACCCATCAAAGGATGAAGTGGTTGTTTCCTTTGAATCACCCAAGAATTTGGTAGAGGTTCGCAATTTTCTTGGTATCAAAGGATATTATCAGAGGTTTGTTCTCGATTTCTCTTGATTTGTAGCCTTATTGATATCGTTGACTAGGAAAAACCAAGATTTTATGTGGAGTGATCAGTATGGGGAAGAATTTAGCTATCTGAAGGTGAAATTGTTTAGTGCTTTAGTGCTCTAGTATCCAAAGGAAGGGGTAATTTTTGAGGTGTTTTGTGATGCTTCCAGTCTGGGATTGGGATATATCTCGATGCAGTAGAGAGTAGTGATCTCTTAAGGGTTAAGGCAGTTACATCCCCACAAACATAATTATACGACCCATGATTTCGAGTTGGAAGTAGTTGTGTTTACGCTCACTACTGGGAATCTTGTTTTTCCCAATGGTATTATACCAAAAGTTCCAATTAACCATTGGTATAGGAGAGTTTTGGAGATATTTCCCAACGGTTTGATAAAACTGTTGGGAAATCTGCCACTTATGCTCCTTTTCCCAACGGTTTGATGAAACCGTTGGGAAAGGTTGATGATTTCCCAATGGTTTAAGAAAATTGTTGGGAAATATTCACTTTCCTAATGCTTTCCCAATGGTTTGGTTCAAACCATTGGGAAAGCATCCTTTTCCCAATGGTTTTTAAAAAATATTGGGAAAAGATGTCTAGAAATACTCAAATCGGGCAGACCTCCTCCAGTCACTCCTCCAGTCGTGTTTCTCCCCCAATTTCCAAAACCCATGTACCCCAATTTGAAGAACCCTCGCGCACGCACCCCAGGTGAAATCCATCAAATCTGGTGAGACTCCCCCACGATGTTATATGTGATAATTCCAAATCATCATGTCTTATTGATCATTTTCCACTTATCTTACATATTTATCCATTTTTATTGAAGTTGGAAACCCTAAATTCAATGTTTTAATTGGAGATTTGGTTTTTTTATTAGGGATTAGGTGTATGAGGCATTCCCATTCCTATTATGGGTGGTTTTAATCAAAAGTTATGATGTTGGAACCATTTATGATGTTTTTGTCTCTATTTAATCTCATTTCCCCTAACTTAACATTATATTCAATATCACATTTGGTTTCTGTTTTTTTAATTTCTAGTTAAGTTACTTATGGTCGATGATTGTCCAATGTTAATTGTTTTCAATGGTTTGGCATAGAAATTGGGCATTTAATGTGACTTTTCCAAATGGGGGTGCCTTGAGAATACTTCAAATATTTGTTAAAAATGATCAAAGGGATTTTATTATTTAAAATGGATTTCGAAAGATATTTCAAAAATGATTTAATCTTGAGGAAAGTGTTTTATTAAAATTGAAATTTTTTTAATAAGGATTTTGTAATGTATTTTGTTATAGTACACTAGTTATGTGACTATGTTTGGTATTTAGTAACACATGAGATAACTGGTGTGTGAGAATTTTTTGTGAAAGAGATTCCATGGTTGGTTCAAGATTATATTTACATTTTGAGCCTATTAATGAGTTATTTTAAAGATATTTTGAGATATTTACCTATTGGTGTTAAGTCATACAGTGATCAAGGGGGGTATTATATGTTTATTGGTGAAAACTGGGAGCTGTAGAGGTGGTTCATGATTAAGGCATATAATTAGTGCTAAACATGTGGATAAACCATGCATAGTAGTGAATTATTGAAGTGTTTGATGTTTGTAGTCCTTTTTTATTTGGAGTTTCTTTTGATGATGATGTTTCTTATTGATACCTATGATGAGAATTTATTTTAGTTTCTAAATTGGCTGAGACTCCGCAACCATGCACAATGTATGCAACCTCTACCCTTATTTAATCATTCTATTTACACAACCTATGCAACCTCTGCCCTCATTTAATTAGTGAACTCAAGTCATTAATTTAAGCCTTCATTCTCACTAGCATGTAAGAAATTGAATGATGTAAACCCATCCTTAGATGATTTCTTACCTTAGATAGTGTCCAACATATGGAATACGAGCTTTTGAATTCATCAGTTAACCAGGATCATATATTCCATTTCCCCCAAGATGACTGTACTAATATAACTTTAGGGTCAATTAAATATGGTTCTCATTGTACGTTGTATATTATGTGTCCTTCTTGGCCAATACTCACTTTTATGAGGGTGGGGTACTTTTCACTAGCCATGCTGTCATGTGTAGACATCCATAAAAATGTTAGATAAGTCACAAGTTTAATTCATTAATGTTGTTATAATTGACATAATTTATTATTAATCTCAAATTTAAAAATAAATGTTTTTGTCTATACTTAATGAAATTAAATATTTTTACATGCCATGATCAACCTATTATTGTAGAAGCCTAAAATTTATTCACCCATGGGGTGCGGTTGACTTGGGGAAGTAATTGGGTAATGAAAGGTATGTCCATAGAGGTGCCAATAATGAGTTATTGAACATGAGTGAATGATTTGGGATGCCTATAACACATAATGGGACCTGAGGCATGTGCCTCTTATAGACCTAATGAAAATTAATATAAATAAATTTTAATTTAATTTATGAGTACTTGTTATTTACATTATTTTAATAGTTCACTACATCGACTAGAAAATTATTCCTTTATCGTTTACATTATTCCCTCATATATTTAGTTTTTTGGGCTACACATTAGTTTCCTCTTTCAAATTAATTTCATTTTTTTTCAAAAGCAGGAAATGCAGCCAATTGAAGAGATATGAAGGAAAAAAATGATGGAGAACAATCGTCGAATGGTGGAGATGGGCGTTCCACCATTAGTGCCTACAGTGAGTAATTTATTTCAAATATATATTTAAAGAATATATAATGTCATGTGATTAATTTTTTTTAAACATTTTTGTAGGATCCACCTATACGTTGACAGTTATTCAACGAGGAGCCTAGTACTGGTCCTAGTACTCAGGACGGTGGTACGAGGAGGGTTCGTACTAGAGGTGGAAGAGCAGCTTCGCATACCCGACTAGACCCTGCCCCTCCCACTAACATGTCATCCTTCCCACATTCTGATCCTAGTGTGTCGTTAGGGACACACGGGATATTTATTCCTCCCATGTTTTTGCTACCTTTTGCATCTTTTGGCCCATCTTTTTCAGATCCCATGTTGATTCTCACTCCCCAGTCAGAATCCGGTCATACAGTTGTCCCATCTTCTTTTCTTTCTACTTTTATCTCTCTGAGCTTCTATATTCCATCATCTTCGACTCCTGTTCCACCACAGAGTGTTCCATCAGTTTCTGTGGATCCAGCGGTGCTCAACGATCAGATTGGCGCAAGTATATTTATAGAACCCTAACAAATTTTTATAGAAATATTTATTTTCATTATAACATGTTTTGATAAAATATTTGTTTTTATTTCATGATAGATACATCTACTGACAGGAGGCGGGGGCAGGGGAGAACATGCATGGGTGCGGTGTGGAACCGCCACACACAGGTTATGGTGGATTACAATGAAGACAACCAAATGGTTGAGAAAACAGGGTAGCAATGTCGGAGTTTTTTGGCGACACTTTCCAAATATTCCGAAATCATTTCCGTCAGCCCGCTATCATGGAGAAATTTTCCACATAAGGTCAAGGATAGACCTTGGACAAAGATATGGGTAAAGAAATCTGTTTTATTTAATGCCATGAATTATTTTTGTATTTATATGAATTAATATTTTGATGTCATCTTCGATTTAATTTTCCCGATGGTGAGGGTTCATGACCAGAATGTCTAAAGGATTTAGGGGATATTTGGAGAGCCTACAAGCATGAGTTGTATATTGGATGGCGTTCTAGAGTTGGCACTGAGTTAGAGGTGGTACCAGTCATGGATGATTATCCTATAGAGTAGTATCGTCAGATAATTACTCATTGGACGACTACCTAGTTTAAGGTATTAATTACATTTGAGGTATTTAAATAATAAATTTCATTTTTTTTATTAATAATATCTTTTTCATTATATAATTTTATTTAGTAATCATCTGGAAAAAATAAAAAAAAACATTGATGTAAAAAATACCTCCACACACTGGGACGTACTACGATGCCAGATCATGAGAGGAAGCAGGTATGACAATTGTTTATAAGTTTTCCTTATGACTTACACTTTCTTTTGTTTACTCAATTATTTAATCATTTTCTAAAGTTTCCATATAACTTTAATTTTCAATGTCATTGTAGAGGCAAATACAGAATATTGAAGGACGTGTGCCTCGAGAAAAACTGTTTTGCTCGAGTAGACGGAAAAAGGATGGAAGTGCCATCAACGAAGCGACTCAGTAGCAGATTATAGGTTTTAATATGTTGATTTTATATTTTAATATATATTTTGTAACTTAATAATATATTTATATTTGTAATAGGTTTCTTTAGAGGCCCTCGATGCCCAAGAACCAGACAATTTTGGGCCAACTGATCACTTACATCAGGTGTTGGGAGAGGAGAATCCTGGCAGAGTACGATGCTGACCTAGGATAGCCCCGATGAGGTATTGGCCCTCCTCAGGTACGAGTTGTAGTGCCACCGAGCTACATCAATTTAGGTCACAGGCAGAACAGACTAACAAAAGGTCCACAGAGACGGAAGAATAGTCTGCTAAGGAAAATAATGCATTTATGAAATTTATTGAAGTTCTACGTCCAACACTTCCACCAGAGGCCAGCCCAGCTTTTGATGAATATATTTCGTCGATACATTCTATATATGGTGCACCAGTTGGCAGTTATAGTGGTTTTCAAGATGATTTACAGCCTGACGATGATGATGGCGAGGAGTCTGATGCGGAAGAGGAGGGAGAGGAGGAGGGCGAGGCAGATGACGAGGGCGAGGAGGAGGGAGAGGCGGATGGCGAGGGAAAGGAGGAGGGCGAGGAGGAGGGCGTTGAGGAGGGAGAGGATGAGGAAGAGGTTGATGATGATGGTGATGATGGTGATGGTGATGTGGGATAATTTTATCCATTACATTTTTTGACTAATATTACTGAGATTTGATGTTTAATCTATTCTAGTTGTTGGTTTTATCTAGACCCGTAGTATGGTATTGGAGTTGAGTTATTTTTATATATTTTTTGTTTTGATGGATGTTGATGTCTTTTAGTGGTTGTGGTGTATCTTGATCATGTTTATATATTGTTTGTTTTCACCAGCTCAATCCGAGTCACGGTGTGGTCGAGATCACTCTAAGTGTCTCTCTTATGTTTAAAATGGACAACATTTTAAGTACATACAGAAAACCAACCAAACAGATTATGATTGTGTTGATACTTTAGCACAATGATCCATGGGTCATATGTGGCGTGTAAGATTCAACCCCTCCTCAATCTGAGGTGAGGTGTGGCCGACACCATTTGAAGTTTCTCACTTTTGTTTGAAATGGATAACATTTTAAGTGAAAAGTACAACTGATATAGAGAAAACTGATCAAACGCATTCGGATGGTGTTAATACTTTAGGAGAATGATCCTTGGGTCATTTGTGATGTGTATGAGTCAACCCAACCTCAATCTGAGGCGTAGAGTGGCCGACGCCACTTGAAGTGTCTGTCTATAGTTTAAAATGGACTTCATTTTAATTGAAAACAACAACTGACATACAGAAAACAGACCAAACGCATTTGGATTGTGTTTATACTTTAGAAAAATGATCCTTGGTTCATTTGTGACGTGTAAAAGTCAACCCAGCCTCAATCAGAGTTGCGGAGTGTCCAGAACCACTCAAAGTGCCTCTCTATAGTTTAACATGGACTTCATTTTAATTGAAAACAACAAATGACATACGGAAAACCACCCAAACAAATTCGGATTATGTTGAAACTTTAGGAAAACGTTCCTTGGGTCATTTTTGACATGTAAGATTCAACTCAGCCTCAATACGAGGCACAAAGTGGCCAACACCACTCGAAGTGTCTCTCTATAGTTTAAAATGGACTTCATTTTAATTGAAAACAACAACTGACATACGAAAAACCAACCAAACGCATTCAGATTCTATTGAAACTTTAGGAAAACGTTCCATGAGTCATTTTTATGTGTACGAGTCAACCCTGCCTCAATACGAGGCCAGGTGTGGCTGGCACCACTCAAAGTGTCTCAGGTTTATTTGAAATAGACAACATTTTAAATGAAAACAACAACTGACATACGGAAAACAAACTAAATGCATTCGAATTCAGTTGAAACTTTAGGACAATGATACATGGGTCATATGTGACGTGTATGTGTCAACCTAGCCTCAATCCGAGGTGCAGAGTGGTCGGCACCACTCGAAGTGTCTCTCTATAGTTTAAAATGGACTTCATTTTAATTGAAAACAACAACTGACATACGGTAAACCGACCAAATGCATTTTTATTCTGTTGAAACTTTAGTAAAACGATCCATGGGTCATATGTGAAGTGTAAGAGTCAACCAAATCTCAATCCGAGTCACAGTGTGGTCAGGATCACTCTAAGTTTCTCTCTTTTGTTTAAAATGGAAAACATTTTAGGTACATTTGGAAAACTGAACAAATAGATTATTATTGTATTGATACTTTAGAACAACGATCCATGGGTCATATGTGACGTGTACGAGTCAACCCCACCTCAATTAGAGGCCTGGTGTGGCTGACACCACTCCAAGTGTCTCACATTTATTTAAAATGGACAACATTTTAATTGAAAACAACTACTGGCATACGAAAAACCGACCAAATGCATTTGGAATGTGTTAAAAGTTTAGAACAATGATCAATGGGTCATATGTGATTTTTAAGAGTAAACCCTGCCTTAATTCTAGGAATGGTGTGACCGAAACCACTCAAAGTGTCTCATTTTGTTTTGAAATGAACACCATTTAAAGTGAAAACAACAACTGACATACGGTAAACTTACCAAACACATTCTGAATGTGTTGATGCTTTAGGAAAATGATACATGGGTCATATGTGACGTTTAAAAGTCAACCTCACCTCAATATGAGGTACGGTATGGCCAGCACCACTCAAAGTGTCTCTCTTTTGTTTAAAATGGACATCATTTTGAGTGAAATCAACAACTGAGATACAGAAAACTGACCAAATGCATTAGGATTCCATTGGAACTTTAGCAAAATGATCCATGGGTCATATGTGATGTTTACGAGTCAACCCCACCTAAATCCGAGGCATAGTGTGGCCGTCACAACTTGAAGTATCTCAGTTTTATTTGAAATGGACAAAATTTTAAGTGAAAAGTACAACTGGCATACAGAAAACCGAACAAACGCATTCTTATTCTGTTTAAAATTTAGAAAAATGATCCATGGGTCATATGTGATGTGTACAAGTCAACCTCGCCTCAATCTGAGGTGCAGTGTGGCTGGAACCACTCAAAGTGTCTCTCTTTCGTTTCAAAATGACATCATTTTAAGTGAAAACAACAATTGACATATGGAAAACCGACGAAACGCATTCATATTCCATTGAAACATTAGGAAAACGATCCATGAGTAATATGTGACATGTAAACATCAACCTCGCCTCAATCCGAGGCCCGGTGTGGCCGGCACCACTCAAAGTGTCACATTTATTTGAAATGGACAACATTTTAATTGAAAACAACTACTGGCATACGGAAAACTGACCAAACACATTCTAGATTTGTTGAAACTTTATCACAATAATCAATGAGTCATATTTGACATGTACGAGTTAACCCCGCCTGAATATGAGGCATGGTGTCACCGACACCACTCAAAGTGTCTCATTTTTTTTTGAAATGAACAACATTTTAAGTGGAAACAATAACTGGCATACGGAAAACCAACCAAAAGCTTTCAGAATATGTTGATACTTTAGTACAAAAATCCATGGGTCATATGTAACATGTAAGAGTCAACACCACCTCAATTAGAGGCATGGTGTGGCCGGTATCACTCCAAGTGTATGTATTTTGTTTAAAATGGACATCATTTTTAGTAAAAACAACTGGTATATGAAAAAATGAACAAAAACATTCGGATTCTATTGAAACATTAGGAAAATGATACATGGGACATTTTTGACATGTACAAGTCAACCCCTCATCAATCTGAGGCACGGTGTGGCCGGTAGCACCCTAATTGTGTCTCTTTTGTTTAAAATGTATGGGATTTTAAGTGAAAAGAACAACTGACATACGGAAAACCGACCAAACGCATTTTGAATGTGTTGATGCTATAGGAAAACGATCCATGGGTCATATGTGACGTGTAAGATTCAACCCCTCCTCAATAAAAGGCCCGGTGTGGCCAGTACCACTCAAAGTGTCTCTCTTTTATTTCAAAAGGACATCATTTTAAGTGAAAACAACAACTAACATACGGAAAACCAACCAAATGCATTCAGATTCTATTGAAACTTTAGTAAAACGATCCATGGGACATTTTTGACATGTACGAGTCAAACCTGCATCAATCTGAGGCAAAGTGTGTCTTGTAGCACCCTAACTGTGTCTCTTTTATTTAAAATGGACGGGATTTTAAGTGAAAAGAACAACTGACATACGGAAAACTGACCAAACCCTTTCAGAATGTGTTGATGCTCTAGAAAAACGATCCATGGGTCATATTTGATGTGTAAGAGTCAAACCTGTGTCAATCCAAGGCCCGGTGTGGCCGACACCACTGAAAGTGTCTCTCTTTTGTTTCAAAAGGACATCATTTTAAGTGAAAACAACAGCTTACATACGAAAAACTGACCAAACGCATTCGGATTCCATTAAAGCTTTAGGAAAATGATACATGGGTCATATGTGACGTGTACGAGTCAACCCCACCTCAATATGAGGCACGTTGTCGCCGAAACCACTCAAAGCGTCTCTCTTTTGTTTAAAATGGACATCATTTTAAGTGAAAACAACAACTGACATACGGAAAACTGACCAAATACATTTGGATTCTATTGAAACTTTAGGGAAATGATCCATGGATCATTTGTGACGTTTCCAAGTCAACCCTACCTCAATCCGAGTGGCGGTGTTGTCAGCACCACTCAAAGTGTCTCTCTTTTGTTCAAAATGCACATCATATTAAGTGAAACCAACAACTGACATACGAAAAACTGACCAAACACATTCATATTCCATTGAAACTTTAGTAAAATGATCCACGAGTCATATGTGATGTGTACGAGTAAACCCTGACTATATATGAAGTGCGGTGTGGCCTTCACAACTCGATGTGTCTCAGTTTTATTTGAAATGGACAACATTTTAAGTGAAAAGTACAGCTGGCATACGGAAAACTAACCAAATGCATTCGGATTCTGTTGAAACTTTAGGAAAAAGATCCATGGTTCATGTGTGACATGTACGAGTCAACCCTGACTCAATCTGAGATGTGGTGTGGCCGGAACCACTCAAAGTGTCTCTCTTTTGTGACCAACCAAACGCTTCCGGAATATGTTGATACTTTAGGACAACGATCCATGGGTCATATGTGACATGTATGAGTCAACCCCACCTCAATCTGAGGCACGTTGTGGCTGGTATCACTCCAATTGTATGTATAATGTTTAAAATGGACATCATTTTTAGTAACAACCACTTGTATGTATTCTTAATTGTGTATAACACATATAATTACTTATTCGGTTTTTTATGTATTTTATTGATAATTGATAATTAAATTTATTATGTATTCAATTATGAATTGAATTCCGGATTCAACATATAATTTTCATCTCAGTTTTAAATTGAATTTTAAATCAATTATGTATGTTTATAATTACATTATGAATTATGATTTAATTCTGGATGTGTATAGTTCCAGGGTGCAATGTTAAATGTGTATGCATTATATGTTAAATAATTGGAAAAGAGAGGGAGTATAGAATTATAGCATAATGGAAAAAATTACAACATGAAGAAATGGGATTGCAGACCCTGGTGTGCAAATTGCAGGCTGTTGTGAAATTTGCACAGCATAGCCTATGCCAACGGTTTCAAACCGTTGGAATAAATTTTATAGGATGTTTTTACCAATGGTTCTATGAGAACCGTTGGTAAAAACCCTTTCCAAACGGTTTGTAAACCATTGGAAAAGGTTCCTAGAATAGTTTTTACCAACGGTTTGGTTGAACCTTTGGAAAAACTTATACCAATAGTTCAACCAAACCGTTGGTATAGGTTAATGTAACTAACCTATCCCAACAGTTTTATATAAACTGTTGGGAAAACTTTTTCCCAACGGCTTACTTCCCTATGGTTGGAAGAACCATTGGTATAAGATATACCAATAGTTCTCCAGCCTATCCCAATGGTTTTGAAACATTTGGAAATATACTATTTCCAGTAGTGGCTGAAGTTGTGGAGGCATTACCTCATCAGGGAGCACTTTGTGGTCTTTACGAATCAAAAGAGCTCAAGGTATATCTTTTCCCAGAAAGATATGAATTTGTGATAGTGGAGGTGGATGGAATTTCTTTAGGAATATTATTTTGAGATATCCTACCCCTCAGGAAAGGGGAATGTTGTGGTCGATTCATTGAGTAGGAAGTTGTAGAAGGAGGTAGTTCGGGAATCTACGGATGCTTAGAAGGAAATGGAGGAGTTATAATCCCTGCACATAGATACAAGAATGGATGGTGGTAGAGGCTGTTTTTTCTAGATGATAGTGAAGTATTATATAATGTAGTAGGTGGATGATTCTCATTGTGTATACTCATAGGAAGAGGTGATGTGTGATCGTGTTAGCCATGGTGATGCTCCAGAGGGATGGTCGAAGAATGGTCATAATAGGAATTTGTTCTATGGAAGGCTATTTGTTCTGGTGGAAATTCATGAGGGTGTCCTCTTTGAGTTTTATATCTCACTCTTACCAGTACACCCAGAATTTTCCAAGATTTACTATAACTTTAGGATTCAGTTTTGGTGGACTAGGATGAAATAGGTAGTGGTGGAGTTTTTGGAAAAATTCTTAGTATGCTAGTATATGAAGGATGAGCTCTATGTTCTCGATGGGTTTTTGCAACACTTGGATGTTCCAAAGTGTAAGTTGGGTGAAATATCAATGGATTTCATCATAGGGTTACCCAGGGATCAAGGAGGATATGATGTTATCTGTGTATTAGTGGATCAGTTGATGAAATCATCTCACTTCTTAGTGAAAAAAGAGTTTGTCACAGTGGAGGCCTTAGCAAAGAGGTATGTGGATGAGATTGTGTGGCTTCATGGAGTTCTAAGATCCATTATCTCATATCAGGATACATGTTTTACCTCATAATTTTGGAGGGGATTGCAGCATACTTTAGGCACTCAGTTATGCCTCAGCACTGCCTTCCACCCTCAGATAGACTGGAAGATATAATGGACCATCCTGACATTGGAGGATTTGTTTTGGGCATTCATCTTTGAATTCGACAGATCTTGGGTGCAACACATGCCCTTGGTACAGTTTTATTATAATAATAGCTATCACTCTTCCATTGGCATGGATCCATTTCAATATTTATATAGAACACTGTGTCGTTCACCTTTATGTTATACATAGGTTGGGGAGATAGTTTTTCTTGGTCCCGAGGTAGTGTAGAGCACAACAGAGAAGGTTCATCTTGTTCGTGGGAGGATGAAGGCACTACAGGACTGGAAGAAGTTATATGTCAATCATAGGAGGAGGCCCTTGGAGTTTGAGGTTGGTGACCATGTATTCTTGGATTTTTACCCTCAATGTGGGTAGCGTAGGTTTGGAAGAGGGAGAAATATTTCTCCTAGGTTCATTAGACCATTTGAGGTGTTGGGATGATTTGGTGAAGTGGCTTAATATTTTTCATTTCCATTATAGATGGAGAGGATCCATGATGTCTTCCAAATATCTCAACTTTATCATTATCTTCATGATGACTCCCATCTCCTTGACTAGGGAGATCTGGATATCAAAGATGATGTGACATATGTGTAGTGGCTGATATAGATCTGGGATCATCGAGAGAAAATCTTACATGGATGGACCATTCCTTTGGTTCATGTGTTGTGGAGGCATGGTGACCTGTAGGAGAGTACATGGGAGTGAGAAACACAGATGCATTCCTAGTAACCAGAGTTGTTTTGAGTTTTTACTTGTTCTGTTTTGTTTTGAAATGTAATGTTTGAACCCTGTTTGTTATGAGATTAGTTGTTTTCCTAGTATGTAATGTGTGATAAAGTCCTGAAATGTGAAGAGGGGAGGAACCGATTCCTATTCGAGATGCATTAATTGCGATGTGATTAAACTCGTGCAGGCGAGTCAGTGCCTCCCAGAGAAGATAGTATCTTGACATAGAGAATTAGATTCTCTAATATTTTTGTTTGAGATAGTGTGTTTTTTGTGTTTACATGGTGTGGCTTGTGGTTGTTTGGGTGAGCGAATGACATAGGAGTTGTTCTTGGATGAGGAGGTTTCCACTCCATCTTTTTAACAACATAAGGTGGTCTATCATTGGAAGTTGATGTGTTTGGTTGTTAGTGGTGTTTCAAGTGTAGTGGAATCCTTGATAGGTATATCGCGGGGTGGTTGTTTGGACCCCTCTTTTCCTTATGGGTTTGGTTTTGAATTATTGATGGTGAGAATAGTTTGATAGGTATCTAATGTAATGTATTAGACCTCTCTAGTCCATTACTTTGTAAAAATATAGTTTTTAAAGTGTCCTGGGAGGTCATGGTGACTCATTTATAGACTTTTCTCAATTTCAAGTTTTTCCAATGGTTGCTCAGAATGGTGAGTAGCAATGGTTAGTCACAATGGTAACTTGCAGCAGTGAGTCATAGGGGTGAATCGTAGTGGTGAGTCATAGCGGTGAGTTGTACCGGTAACTCGTATAGGTGCCTCATCCACCAGTGAATCACACTGGTACTTGCATTGGTGACACTTTTTCAATATTTTTCCATTTCTCCAGTTTTTTCAGTTTCACCCCTTTAACATTTTCTTTGATGTAAAATGAATTTAATACCATATGTAATGGTTTTTGGAGCTGTTTTGAATCATATCCATCTTTTAAGAACCTAAAACTTACTTTGACTTCCAAATATCATGGTCTTGGTTAAGATCAGTTACTAATGGATTTTAAAAACCATTAATTTTCAGTGAGTCTCAGATCTAATCCATCTAAGCTGGGGGCCTTCCATTCAATTCATTCTTTCTCCTTTCTCTTGGTACGAGATGTCCCCATAAACCTTCTTCCCCAAGGATTCATGCCTTTGTTCTACACTAGTTGGTTCATTTTTTCCTTGGAATTTATTATTGCATGTGCACCCCCTACTTTGGCACATTAAGGAAGTGTTGATCGCTTCTTCTTCCATGTGGGGTTTCCTTCATATCTCTCTTTTGTGTATCATGTTTGGTGGGTGTATTAATTTCTCTCTTATGAATATTTAGGAATACCAAATTAATAAAGATAACTTAATTGGTTTGAGATCAATATGCGGGTCCAGGGAAAAGTGATGTATGGTATTTGTTATTTTTTTATTTGTTGTTGTGAATTATATGGGCTAAGTACCCAACTAAAAATCATGGTCGTTGGGGGTATTTTTTTGTGCCCTAAGTAATGATTCTATAATAAATGATGTTTTTTTCTGTATACCAATTGTTATGAAATTGATTAACAACATACATTCGGCTAATAAATGAATGCCCCGAGATCAAACAGCTTTTGTACTAACCCCTAAATTAACAGGTGGAATTAAAGAAGGAATGCCTTGTTAAATCTAAATATATCTTTCTTGGGTTTTTGTGGTGATGTGGTTGTGGGAACGAATGTGCACATGGGGTTAGTTTGGTGTATGTGGTGTGGTTATGCTGTTAGGATTCCGAGAATGGTTGTGATAGGAGGTGTTGTTGGGTATGGCTGTAAGTTGGGGGGTTTCTCTATTGATAGAATAAATTAGGTGGAATAACATTGAATAATGATGATGATGTGGGTTGGTATGGGTGATTCCTCCAGATTTTCTCCATTAATAACCTATAGAAAGATTTCCCGTATCTCAAGATTGGTATGTTATGTCATGAATGGGTGTTAAATACAGAGGAATGTGAAGTGGGTTAATTTACAATGGTACTTCTTCCTCTGTGTGACTTTTACTATGTGGATTATTATGTGCTGTTCCTAGTAGTCACCCAAGTAGATATGGAATGAATAAATGAATTATTTGATAAATAATGGGAATTGGATAATGAATTGGATGAGTGTATGAATTGAGTTTTTTGGATGGTTGTGTGGTTGTATATTTAGAGGTAACAACAAAGGTAGTTTATGAGTTGGTTGTTTATTTAAGAACCCATAGGTTGGGATTGAGTGTTTTGTATCATATATGTATTAATTGTATTTTTCCTTGTGATTTCTATATGCACCCCACCCTAGTTGAGAACTATATTCCGAACACCCCCATCGTCATGGGGGAGGGTGTCTTTCCCAAAGATCCTAATGGTAGGATGGATGGTTGGCCACCCACTCTTCTATTCTCCCTCTTCTTGGCGATGGTAGCCCAAGATTCTTCAAGAAGGTTTTGATTCGTGAGGCCTAGGTGTGTGTAGGCGAGTTGTGTTTCCCAGGTGTCTTCAGGATGAGATTGGTTGTGCTTCATAGATTTCATCGAGATGAGGTGTGGTTGTAGACTAGGTGTCTAAGGGCATGAGGTTTTTTGGTTATGGCCCATGTGTCTATGAGCAAGATATGTTGTCATTATTTCCTAGGTGTCTGTGGGCGGGATGTGTTATGGTTGTGGCCTAGGTGTCTGCGGGCGGGCTGTGTTGTGGTTGTGAGGCCCATGTGTGTGCGTGCAGGATGTGTTTTTATGTGTTTGGAAGATTTGAGACCTCCAAGACGTTTCTTGTTAGGGTGTGAGAGTGGATAATCAGTGGTAAAGTGGTATAGGGTACCCTTTCATCGATGTTCTTACTATATTACTTTACATGACTTGCATTATTTGGTGAGAATTTCTTGGTGAGGTGGGGATGTTTAGTATACCTTGTAGGTTTTGTTGGTTTTTGTTGTTTTCACACAAGATCATTGGTATGCTTCTCTCAATTGTGTATGAGATACTTTGGTTTTCCTACTGAGTATACTTGTATACTCACCCTATGTATATAAACTACTTTCAGGTTTCTGGGAGGATTACTTGGATCGTGCTAGAGCTCACTAGTTCATACTTTTAGGACAATTGTCATTTCACTGCTTAGCTTTATTTTGCTATTTTCTTTGTAGTTTTTCATTGTATTTGTAATAGTTTTCTTAAACATGCATGTGGGATGGATTTTTGTTTTCTTTTATATAAGTCTTTGAGTTGTTTTGGGGTTAATACATCTTATCTCCCGATCTTGTTTTCTTATAAAGGGTAATGAATCCCATATTGTGATATCTTTGTACCCTTGGTATTATTCTCCACCTCAGGGCTTACTGGAGGTGGGACTCAGGGGTCATTATCTCTTTTTCTTCATTCTCATCCAGAGAGGGGTATCTTTGGAGGGAGAGGGTCAGGATAGTTATGAAGCCTATTCTCATTTTGACTTCATATTACTTCTAGGGTCTGGAAAAAATAAATGTAAATAGTTAAAGTAAAGGACCTTTAAAATATTTGTCTTAAATAGATAAATAGATCTACCATAGGAAGAGTTATTAAACTAATAAAATAAAATAAATCTAAGTCCTAGAAATAAATTTTAAAATCTAGGTTTACTCCTAGTATATTCTCTTTTTTATGGTCGCTCGGCTCAGCCTTTACATTTTTTAACTAATTAGAACATGATATAGAGATAAAGGTCTTAGATTTTCCCTCATATGGTTTTTTTTATATTTAAGGTAGTATTTCTCTTTCTTTATTGATTCATCTTGACTAGTGGTGGGATGAAATTTGAGTATAGATGTAATGAAAATAATAGGAAATGAAAATATGACCATATTTTGTAGTTCGCCTTCTCCACCACTACTTTTTCATCCTCTGCTTCAACTGTTAGATGTTTTTTTAACTTATTCAAATAGGGTTTATGTCGTAGTATATGTTTTCTTATTCCCCTATTTCATTTCATTGATGAGATTATCCATGGTATTCTCTTTTTATTCTAGTATGTTTAGTAGGGTGTCCCATGATTCTTCGGTCTCCAAAATGTCAGTGAGGTCAGTGCATTTCTTATTATTGTCTTATTCCTTTACTTTTTCCTCTTCCTTTAATTTTATAGATTGTACTGCTTCAACCTCCTTCTCTTATTACACTTTAACCATCCAATAAAAAATTTCCATTGAATTTCTTTCCTCATATTCTCAAAGTTGAAAAAGGTATTCTTGTTGTTCTTCTTAGTCTTTTTGCAAGTGTAGAAGTGATACCTCGGGTGCTAAAATTTTGGTATTATTTCTAGGGAGTAGTGAAGTGTTTTAGATTAATCGAGATTGATTTCTTAGGTTAAAGTATTTTCTTATCCCATTGATTTTTTTTACTAATTTTTGTTTAGGCCTTTGTTTTTTATTTCATTTATTATTATTATTATTATATTTTGATTGTGGTAGTTTCTTGTGGTGTGTAGGATAAGTTATTAGATAAACCAATATTATGCCCCTCCACTAGAATACAATGCATATCAAGAGGTTCCAACCACATGGGAAGCATTGAATTATGATGGGTGGTCACATTAAGAAGTAAGGTGGGATGATGCATATTATTTTAGATATTATGAATTACAACCTCAATAATGGATTGATACCTATCATCAACCTTTTAGAGGAGACCCCAATATTCAAAACTACCATTGAGGATACTGGACTAAGAAATACTTAGAAGATCGACTAATTGGATTACTCATGCTGTACATTCCAGTGTTAGAAAAGAGGATAGATGATCATGAGAAAGAACTTAGAGAATATGGAGAATTGACTAATTACCTTACTAAAATTATTTCAAATTTACAATCTCTTGTGAATAATCTACCTTTCATTTACAATTCAGGTATAGTTTAGTCTGAAGAATAATAATATTAATAAGTGTAGGAAGTCCAAGATATTAATACAAAATAACCTCAAGAGGATTACATTCAAGAAGAAAATTCATTCAAATAACCTCAAGATTATTATATTCAAGAAGACCAATCCATCCAAAAAACTTAGGAGCATAATTCAGATGATAAACTAGCCACATTTCTCACAAAGTACATTCTAGTTTTGGATAAACAAATGGATGATCATGAGGCCTGACTTACTAAATAGGGAGAATTGATTACTCACATTTCCCAAGTTATTTCAAATTTAAATTCCCTAGTATAAAAATTACCATTAAAATATAATGTAGGGATAGTTTGGTTTGAATATGTAGAAGAGTAAGAGGTAGAGGAATTCAATACTATAGAAACTACAAAGAAAGGGAAATTATAGGTGAAAAAAATAACAATAAATGGAGAATGTTAAAAATGATTAAAAAGATAAAAATCATAAGAGATTTTAGTACCACATTTTTATTATGTTCAGATTTCCAAAAGCATAAGAATAATTTCATTCAATGGTCATGAACAAATCATCTCAATCGTATTAGTGTTTATTCATTATTGAAGGAATATGGTAAATAGTTTAATGATGAATAAAATAGAAATGCAGGCATAACATGATACAATAGAATAAAACCATCTTTATGAGTGAAGAAAAATAATTCTTTATTGGTATGTAACCCCTTTAACCAATTCTGCTCTCCGCTATGGGGTTTAGAAAATCATCGTCGGGCGGTCTCCGGTGATGAATAAACCAATACCCATAGTGGAGATATTATAAAATATTAAATAATAAAGTAATGAATATAATAAGTGGATTGGAATTAAACTATAAATTATTCAAAAAATTTAACAATGGAGAAAACTTAAAATAAAAGCAAAACAGAAACCTGTCTATGAAGAACTCAGGGTTAGAACCCTATGGTAGCCTCCCGAAAGTCGATCCTCTCCATACCTAGAATGAAATTTATGAATACCTTAGTTGTACTCCTTATTTATAATCCACTAGTTCATAAATGGGAATCCCTAGGTCAAAGATATGTTTTTTAATTGAAATATGGATCAAAAGATATGGGTCTCTTAAAAGATACATAAAAAATCCACATTTTCTACTCTGTTGGGAATTTATATGACATGTAAAGTTTACACAATCTATAATATTACACCACATGTATCAAATTAATGAATTTCAACCATTCTAGGAAAACATCACAAGTTTCATTATGTGACACATATGTGTCATTCCATGACACATGTTAACTTCACATTATATTAATTTCCTCCACTTTGCGCCTTGTAGTTCTTTCAGGACTTACACCGGTTCACCATTGGTAATGATTATACAAAATTTAAAGTCATATTCCTACACCATATGTTCTTTTTCCCAGGTATATTCATATTTTTTCCTCCAAAACCTTCCTTCTTCTCTTTGGCTTCAACCATCGACCTTAGCTTCTTCATCATATTTCCATTGTAGCATCGTGTCTCTTCATGGTTCTGAACGAAATGACTTTTTGTGATCATTAAAACAAATATAAGAGATTTTAGTACCACATTTTTATAATTTATTAAAAATCATAAGTTATGGTGTTTGTAAAATTTTTGTGCATTGTTACACACCCACTAAACAATCAGAAGAAAAATAGACTTTCGATGATATTACTACTTTTGAACTTGAAAACAAATTTGAAAATTTTATTTATTTTAGTACATATATAAATGAATTTAATCATGTTTATACTTAAAAATGACAATTAAATATATAAATTACTTGAATTTATTCATGAATGGACCAATAAAGTTTATGTTACTGGACTTTATATGTATAGACAATGTTTTTTAAGTTTTAGTATGCATTACACTGAATCAATTTCAGAGATGTTTACTCATTTTACTAACATAAGAAACATAAGAAAATATTTCTCTAATGATATCTCTATATAAACTCTTGTGAATAAGATAGTTTAGGTTTTTCCATGTTCTTGGGAACCCAAGATAATGGTTATTTAAGAAAAAAATACATTAATAAAATTTTGGTTGAAGAACTCATTGATTCTATCATGACATATGATATCACCATGAAGAGATATGTTAAAAAAAATCCAAAAAAGTCAAGGAAAATAAAATAATTTATTTTAAAGAAATCAATGGTGAAACTTACAAAATTGAAATTGACATATTATATCTAGCCAAGAAAGTGGACAAATACATGATGAAGAATAAATCATTTCACCATGTTAAAAAGGAAAATCAAAGGAAAGATATGAAGGTAAATTTTTTTCATTATTAAAAAAGGGATAAATCAAAAACAACTTCTCCGTATATCAAAAAGTAAAATAATAAAAGAACAAAATCCCTCAAATCTGTACTTGGAGTGTAAGTGGTGATTCTATCTCTTTATCTGACTCAAGCAATGAAAGTGTAAAATGTCTCACACCTAAAATATAGGTATGTAATGAAGTTAATTACCCTACTTATTCTAATTCTAATTATTCCACCTTCTCTTATTTTTCATTAAAATTAGAGTATAAAAATTAGAAAAAGTATTTTTGATCTTACCAAAAAAATTAAAGAATTAAAAAATAATTATAATAAATTTATTTCTAAAAAATTATAAAATTTATAAAAAAATGAAGATTTATCATTCAAATTAAAATATAATACTAATGTTAATAATCTTTAAGCAACTACTAAGTATCTCAAGAATTCTATTTCTAAATTTACCCAAGTTGAGTAAAATCAAAATAAAATTACTGGTTCTCAATTTCATATAAAAAATCATTTTGGTTTTGGTTTTTCAAATCAAGAAAGAACCTCAAAAAACTAATACTAATTTTTTAAAAGGGATCTCGTAAAATAAATTTTGAAATTTTTATAAAAAACCAAGAGTCTTATTTATTAATGTTATTATAAATATGTTCATTATGGTAGGACTAATCCTCTTTGTCTCTCTTATAATACTTTGTTTAGAAATTATTATAGAAAATAATATGTTAAACATGTATAGATTCCAAAATATCTTTTGACTATCATAAGTGGACCCAAATTTTGGGTATAAAAATCTTTATTTACTTAATTATTTTGTAGGAAAAGTTTCTCAAGAGAAAAACCTAAAGAGATATATGGTACTTTGATAGTGGTTTCTTAAGACACATGTGTGGTGACTACTCTGAGTTCAATCATCTTGAAAAGATTAATGGATCCCATGACACTTTTGTTGATAACTCAACGAGTAAGATCATCAGTATAAGAATGATTTTTTTTTAATTTTATATAATTAAAGATTTTTTATATTTTAGAGGTTTAAAACATAATTTTCTAATCATTAGAAAATTATGTGATAACGGTTTTAAAGTCTATTTTGAAAATGAATTTTTTTAAAAAAAATTATACCAAAAGAAATCATTTATTTTCATCTTCTCATTTTCAAAATGTTTATGTTATTGATTTAAAATATATTTATAGACAAAATGATAAATGTTTAAGTGAAAAATATAGTGAGTCATTGATTTGGCATAGACACATTGGTCATTGTAGAACACACACTTTTCAAACTCAATTGATATAATCTAGTACGAGATTCACCTAAATTGGATTAAAAATAACTTTATTTATAAAAATTACCAACTCAGTAAGAAACACAAGAATTCCTTTGAATCAAAAAATAAATTTTCCACCTCTCAGTCCCTCGATATTATTCATCTTGTTCTTTTTTTACCAATACAAGTTGAAAGTATAAGAGGTAAAACATACCCTTTTATAATTATCAGTTATTATACTTGATTTACATCAGTTTATTTCTTATCTCATAAAAATGAGGCATATAAATCATTTATTAAATATTCCAAAAAGGTTAAAAAATTTAAAAAATTAATAATATCATATCCATTCATAGTGATCATGGGGTAGAATTTGATAATAAATATGTTGATGAACTTTATACATCATAAGATTATAATAATTTGTTTTCATCTATGAGGACTCCATAATAAAATGGGGTTGTTAATAGATGGAACTAAATTCTTTAAGAACTTATTATAACTCTACTAAATATATTTAAACTTTCTCAATAATTTGAGGCCTAGGTGGTTAATATCGCTTTTTATACCTTAAATCGCGTTCTCATAAGACCCTTCCTTAAAAATACCCCTTATAAACTTTAGAAAATCCAAATTCATAAAGTTGGATTTCTTATAGTGTTAATATGTAAATGATATATTCTTATAACTAAATAAAACCTAAGAATTTTTAACCCCAAATCTGAAAATGGTATTTTTTTGGTACTCTAACTCAAGTAAAGCATACCAACACTTTAATAAAAGTATTAAAAATTATAAGATTCAATTCACATCAAATTTGATGAGAATTTTCCTATACCTGATCCCTAAGTTGATGACATTGAGGTTGACCAAGAAAATTTGAACTTAAATAATTCACCTAGTTCTAAGGAAATTGAATTTGTGGAAGAACTACCATCTAAACCTTTACCCAAGGATTGGGTAAAATCCAAAGACCATCCATTAGAAAATGTTATCAGTAATTTTTAATCCAATACTCATACTATAATGTTGGTTTTAAATGTGGTTGAATATCATGATTTTGTTTCACACCTAAAACCCCTAAATATTTATGATTACATTGATGATGAATGTTGGGCACTTGTAATACAATTGGAATTAAAATAATTCCAATGGAATAATGATTGGACTATTTTTGAAAAACTTGATGATCATCCTATTACTTGTACTAAATGGTTTTTTATAAATAAATTAGATTATTAAGGTATAATCATTCATAATAAATATATACTAGTTACCAAATTATATAATAAATAATAATAATTTATTACAGTGATACCTTTTCACCCATCTCTTGGCATGAATCCATTAAAATCTTATTGGAATTTTCAACTCATTTGAATTTTAAGATTTTTCAAATGAATGCTAAAAGTGTTTTTCTAAGTGTTTTTATTTTTGAAAAAGTTTTTATAGAACAACCTCAAAGTTTTGAAGATTAAAAATTTTCAAATAATGTTTTTATGTTAAAGAAATCTCTTTGTTGTTTAAAATAATACCCTTGGTATTGGTATGAACGATTGACTAAATTTATTTTAGAAAATTATTTTAAAATGGGATAGGTCGATTTTACTATGCTTTTAAAATCTATTTCAAATGATTTATTACTTATTCAAATTTTTGTTGATGATGTTATTTTTTTCTATAAATAAATCTTTTTTAATTATTTTAAAATTTTAATTAGAATCTAATTTGAAATAAGTTTTATAGGAGAAATTAATTTTTTTCATGGTTTTCAAATTTCCCAAAATAAATATGGAATCTTTATAAGTCAAAGAAAATACACTAATAAAATTTTAAATAATTTTTTCATGAATCAAGTAAAGGAAATAAGTACACCTATAAACACTTACTATAAGATAATGTTGGATAAATATGGAAAACTAGTTGATAATATTCTTTATAGAGGTATTATTGGGAGACTTATTTACCTTATTATGAGTTAGACAGACATCATGTTTAGTATATACCTGTGTGATCATTTTCAATCAAATAAAAAATAATTTATTATTGAAGGAATATGGTAAATAGTTTAATGATGAATAAAATAGAAATGCAGGCACAACATGATACAATAGAATAAAACCATCTTTATGAGTGAAGAAAAATAATTCTTTATTGGTATGTAACCCCTTTAACCAATTCTGCTCTCAGCTATGGGGTTTAGAAAATCATCGTCCGGCGGTCTCTGGTGATGAATAAACCAATACCCATAGTGGAGATATTATAAAATATTAAATAAGAAAGTAATGAATATAATAAGTGGATTGGAATTAAACTATAAATTATTCAAAAAATTTAACAAAGGAGAAAACTTAAAATAAAAGCAAAATAGAAACCTGTCTATGAAGAACTCAGGGTTAGAACCCTATGGTAGCCTCCCGAAAGTTGATCCTCTCCATACCTAGAATGAAATTTATGAATACCTTAGTTGTACTTCTTATTTATAATCCACTAGTTCATAAATGGGAATCCCTAGGTCAAAGATATGTTTTTTAATTGAAATATGGATCAAAAGATATGGGTCTCTTAAAAGATACATCAAAAATCCACATTTTCTACTCTGTTGGGAATTTATATGACATGTAAAGTTTACACAATCTATAATATTACACCACATGTATCAAATTCATGAATTTCAACCATTATAGGAAAACATCACAAGTTTCATTATGTGACACATATGTGTCATTCCATGACACATGTTAACTTCACATTATATTAATTTCCTCCACTTTGCGCATTGTTACACACCCACTAAACAATCAAAAGAAAAATAGACTTTCGATGATATTACTACTTTTGAACTTGAAAACAAATTTGAAAATTTTATTTATTTTAGTTCATATATAAATGAATTTAATCATGTTTATACTTAAAAATAACAATTAAATATATAAATTACTTGAATTTATTCATGAATGGACCAATAAAGTTTAAGTTACTAGACTTTATATGTATAGACAATGTTTTTTAAGTTTTAGTATGCATTACACTGAATCAATTTCAGAGATGTTTACTCATTTTACTAACATAAGAAACATAAGAAAATATTTTTCTAATGATATCTCTATATAAACTCTTGTGAAGAAGATAGTTTGGGTTTTTCCATGTTCTTGGGAACCCAAGATAATGGTTATTTAAGAAAAAAATACATTAATAAAATTTTGGTTGAAGAACTCATTGATTCTATCGTGACATATGATATCACCATGAAGAGATATGTTAAAACAAATCCTAAAAAGTCAAGGAAAATAAAATAATTTATTTTAAAGAAATCAATGATGAAACTTCCAAAATTGAAATTGACATATCATATCTAGCCAAGAAAGTGGACAAATACATGATAAAGAATAAATCATTTCACCATGTTAAAAAGGAAAATCAAAGGAAAGATATGAAGGTAATTTTTTTTCATTATTAAAAAAGGGATAAATCAAAAATAACTTCTCCGTATTTCAAAAAGTAAAATAATAAAAGAACAAAATCCCTCAAATCTGTACTTGGAGTGTAAGTGGTGATTCTATCTCTTTATCTGACTCGAGCAATGAAAGTGTAAAATGTCTCACACCTAAAATATAGGTATGTAATGAAGTTAATTACCCTACTTATTCTAATTCTAATTATTCCACCTTCTCTTATTTTTCATTACAATTAGAGTATAAAAATTAGAAAAAGTATTTTTTGATCTTACCAAAAAAATTAATGAATTAAAAAATAATTATAATAAATTTATTTCTAAAAAATTATAAAATTTATAAAAAAATGAAGATTTATCATTCAAATTAAAATATAATACTAATGTTAATAATCTTTAAGCAACTACTAAGTATCTCAAGAATTCTATTTCTAAATTTACCCAAGTTGAGTAAAATCAAAATAAAATTATTGGTTCTCAATTTCATATAAAAAATCATTTTGGTTTTGGTTTTTCAAATCAAGAAAGAACCTCAAAAAAATAATACTAATTTTTTAAAAGGGATCTCGTAAAATAAATTTTGAAATTTTTATAAAAAACCAAGAGTCTTATTTATGAATGTTATTATAAATATGTTCATTATGGTAGGACTAATCCTCTTTGTCTCTCTTATAATACTTTGTTTAGAAATTATTATAGAAAATAATATGTTAAACATGTATAGATTCCAAAATATCTTTTGACTATCATAAGTGGACCCAAATTTTGGGTATAAAAATCTTTATTTACTTAATTATTTTGTAGGAAAAGTGTCTCAAGAGAAAAACCTAAAGAGATATATGGTACTTTGATAGTGGTTTCTTAAGACACATGTGTGGTGACTACTCTGAGTTCAATCATCTTGAAAAGATTAATGGATCCCATGACACTTTTTTTGATAAGTCAACGAGTAAGATCACCAGTATAAGAACGATTTTTTTTAATTTTATATAATTAAAGATTTTTTATATTTTAGAGGTTTAAAACATAATTTTCTAATCATTAGAAAATTATGTGATAACGGTTTTAAAGTCTATTTTGAAAATGAATTTTTTTAAAAAAATTATACCAAAGGAAATCATTTATTTTCATCTTCTCATTTTCAAAATGTTTATGTTATTGATTTAAAATATATTTATAGACAAAATGTTAAATGTTTAAGTGAAAAATATAGTGAGTCATTGATTTGGCATAGACACATTGGTCATTGTAGAACACACACTTTTCAAACTCAATTGATATAATCTAGTACGAGATTCACCTAAATTGCATTAAAAATAACTTTATTTATAAAAATTACCAACTCAGTAAGAAACAAAAGAATTCCTTTGAATCCAAAAATAAATTTTCCACCTCTCAGTCCCTTGATATTATTCATCTTGTTCTTTTTTTACCAACACAAGTTGAAAGTATAAGAGGTAAAACTTACACTTTTATAATTATCAATTATTATACTTGATTTACATCAGTTTATTTCTTATCTCATAAAATTGAGGCATATAAATCATTTATTAAATATTCCAAAAAGGTTAAAAAATTTAAAAAAGTAATAATATCATATCCATTCATAGTGATCATGGGGTAGAATTTGATAATAAAGATGTTGATGAACTTTATACATCATAAGTTTATAATCATTTGTTTTTATCTATGAGGACTCCATAATAAAATGGGGTTGTTAAGAGATGGAACTAAATTCTTTAAGAACTTCTTATAACTATACTAAATATATTTAATTTTTCTCAATAATTTGAGGCCTAGGTGGTTAATATCGCTTTTTATACCTTAAATCGCGTTCTCATAAGACCCTTCCTTAAAAATACCCCTTATAAACATTAGAAAATACAAATTCATAAAGTTGGATTTCTTATAGTGTTAATATGTAAATGATATATTCTTATAACTAAATAAAACCTAAGAATGTTTAACCTGAAATCTGATAATGGTATTTTTTTGGTACTCTAACTCAAGTAAAGCATACCAACACTTTAATAAAAGTATTAAAAATTATAAGATTCAATTCACATCAAATTTGATGAGAATTTTCCTATACCTGATCCCTAAGTTGATGACATTGAGGTTGACCAAGAAAATTTGAACTTAAATAATTCTCTTAGTTCTAAGGAAATTGAATTTTTGGAAGAACTACCATGTAAACCTTTACCCAAGGATTCGGTAAAATCCAAAGACCATCCTTTAGAAAATGTTATCAGTAAATTTTAATCCAATACTCATACTATAATGTTGGTTTTAAATGTGGTTGAATATCATGATTTTGTTTCACACCTAAAAACCCTAAATATTTATGATTACATTGATGATGAATGTTGGGCACTTGCAATACAATTGGAATTAAAATAATTCCAATGGAATAATGATTGGACTATTTTTGAAAAACTTGATGATCATCCTATTACTTGTACTAAATGGGTTTTTATAAATAAATTAGATTATTAAGGTATAATCATTCATAATAAATATATACTAGTTACCAAATTATATAATAAATAATAAGGAATTTATTACAGTGATACCTTTTCACCCATCTCTTGGCATGACTCCATTAAAATCTTATTGGAATTTTCAACTCATTTGAATTTTAAGATTTTTCAAATGAATGCTAAAAGTGTTTTTCTAAGTGTTTTTATTTTTGAAAAAGTTTTTATAGAACAACCTCAAAGTTTTGAAGATTAAAAATTTTCAAATAATGTTTTTATGTTAAAGAAATCTCTTTGTTGTTTAAAATAATACCCTTGGTATTGTTATGAACGATTGACTAAATTTATTTTAGAAAATTATTTTAAAATGGGATAGGTCGATTTTACTATGCTTTTAAAATCTATTTCAAATGATTTATTACTTATTCAAATTTATGTTGATGATGTTATTTTATTTATATAAATAAATCTTTTTTAATGATTTTAAAATTTTAATTAGAATCTAATTTGAAATAATTTTTATAGGAGAAATTAATTTTTTTCATGGTTTTCAAATTTCCCAAAATAAATATGGAATATTTATAAGTCAAAGACAATACACTAATAAAATTTTAAATAATTTTTTCATGAATCAAGTAAAGTAAATAAGTACACCTATAAACACTTATTATAAGATAATGTTGGATAAATCTGGAAAACTAGTTGACAATATGCTTTATAGAGGTATGATTGGGAGACTTATTTACGTTATTATGAGTTAGACAGACATCATTTTTAGTATATACCTGTGTGATCATTTTCAATCAAATAAAAAATAATTTCATTTGAAATATCCTAAAAGTATTTTTATATATATAAAAGGTTCTAAAGATTTTGGTTTTTTATCCAAAATACACCTTTTTGAACATACAAGTTTTTCAGATACTAATTTTGGAGGATTCCAACTAGATAGTAAAAGTAAAAGTGGTACTTATCAACTACTTGGAAAATAATTTTTCTATTGGAGTATTAAAAAGAATAATTTTGTTCCTCTTTCTATGGATTAAGTGGAATATATATCCACTAAGATTTATTTCACTCAAAATATTTGGATGAAACACAATCTATTAGATTATATGGTAAATTAGAAGCTTTTTCCTATTAATTTTGACAACACTAGTACCATTAGTATTTCTAATAATATTATTCAAAAATATCCCACTAATAACATTCATCTAAGACACCACTCTTTGAGATATCACTTACAAAAAGGTGATATCTTTCTTAATTTCATTAGAACCAATCTTAAATTGGATGATATATTTACCAAACCCCTTATTTTCGATCATTTTGATTTTATTAACAGTGATTTAGGTATGGTATACATGTGATTATTATTCATTAGATTTTTAAATATTGAGTTGTTTAAAATGCTTTAAATATTAAAAAATCATTTCAAAAATAAAAAGTTTTCCAAACTTTCTAACCATTAATTTTGGTAAAGTAAAGTGAGCATGATTTTCCTATAAAATAAATTCATGTATGGATACAAATAAGTGGATGTGGTTCTAGGAAAGATTCAACTAGATGTTTTAACATTGAAAGGGTATGATTATATTTTTAATCTAATATTTACCATGGGAATGTGTAGTGTGCCTTTGCTAAAATCCTAGTTTGACACTCCTATGGAATATGCTTTAGAAAATAAACACAACCTTCGAAAACCATAATGATGGATTGGAAACATATTATTGATCATAAAATATTTTCCTTTTTTATTTATCTCTTAAATTTCTTTTTTTTATGGTTCAATTTTTTTAAATTCATCAATTAAGGGGGGATTATCTTTTTAATGTTGAAAAATCCTAGAAAATACACCCTTTTTGTTCAAAAATTTGAGCTCATTGAAAATAAATTTTTTAAATAGTTTCTTTCAATATTGAATTTATTTTTAAATTTTTTTCTTATTTTAATCTTGATATTATTTTAAAATTTTATCTCTATTTAAAGCTAGAGCTTATTGAAAATATAGTTTCAAAATATGTTCTTATACTTTGATAATGTACCATTTTTGTTTGTAAAATTGAAATCTTTTAATTTTCGAAAATTTGTTTACTTTAAAAAAAATTGTTTTTAATATATTGTAGGATCATAAATGATTTATAACATAATTTATTTTTTATTTTCTCTAACATTATTTTTATGTTCTTTTTTTATAATCACAAAGAGGGGAAAATTAATTATTTTTAATCTCCTTTAAATTGATGATATCATTTTAATATTCATTGTTTATAAGAGAAATGGTGAAACTTTTGGTCAACATACTTTATGAATTTATAGTTTTACTTATTTTTTTAAATATCTTTTGTATATAATTTGTTTTGAAATTGTATTATGTTCAATATTTTTAAAATCCTATTGTTCTAATACCTATTTCTAAAAATTCAGATCACTTTGATCTCTTGAGTATTGGAAATTCTTTCTCATCTCATTTTAATTTCATTATAAAATATTTAAATTCATTTGGAAATTTTCATTGATTTATTCAAAGTGTTTTTGGTCATCAAAATGGGGTAGATTTTTATACTTCACTCACTTATATTTTTTTAATGATCACAAATATATTTTGGTATTATAACCTTTTAAATTGAGTGTAATTTTAATAATTATGTTTGAGAATAATTTTGGGCTGACCAAAGATCAAAAAAATACCTCAAATTGGATGAATAATACCTAGGTAGGTCCTCTATTGATCTATTTGGATAGAAAATCTTACCTACTGAAAGTCCATCAGTTACCTAGTGGAATGTCACTGGCCAACCAATGGTGGTGGAATGAGACACTAAATATGAAATTAGCTTACTAT
Source organism: Viscum album (assembly GCA_963277665.1). NCBI lineage: Eukaryota > Viridiplantae > Streptophyta > Magnoliopsida > Santalales > Viscaceae > Viscum > Viscum album. The sequence continues at coordinate 83,193,412 of OY728119.1, forward strand.
ATTCTTGGTATTACTTAGAGGCTACCCGGTGGAGTCTATATTAGTGACTAATTGTACAACATACCTACCAGTTACCCTATAGCATAAAGCGGTAAGCCAATGACACCAAGTTAGTAAGTCAAAATAAAAAATTATTATGGTCTTCAACGGCTCTCTTGACCCATTTATACCACTAGTTAAACCCAAGGACCCACATAGGCTATAAATACAAAACATATAAGGTTTTTTTAGCAATAAAAATGATCAATTGTGAACATCATAAATCCATAGAAAACAAAAATAATATTTGGCTCCAAAATTGCTTCCTCTTTAGATCTATTTGTAATTCATTCTTAATTATTTGATCTTCAATCTATATCTCTCTAATTATATAAATTATATATTCTCTCTATTTATAGATAATTGAGATCTTTTCTTAAAATGATTTTTACCTAAAAAAATATTCCTTTTTTCTCTCACTTTGGGTTCTTGGTAAACCATTAAAACCAAGGGATCTTTCTCTTCACATTCTTGGAAAAATGCTAAAACCAAGGTTCTTATTCTGTATTTCTTGGTAATTGTTAAAACTAAGGGGTTTTTTTATTTTTTGTCTTGTATACCTCTATGGTTATGTTCTATATATTCCCAAATACTCAATCCATTGAGGTTATAGAAATAGGGGCTTTTATTGAGTTATTTCTAAACTTCATTAAAAAACTGTGTGCCTTATTTATTTTATGAATATTTTATTTTTTAATCAGTTTCATTCAATTAATCAATAAATCAATTAATATCATATAAATCAATCTATAAGTTATTTATTATTTTATTTCCACTATACTTATTTTTTTTAATTTAAAAAATGCTTTTCAATTCTATTGCATTTACTTTGATTATTTTAATTTATTTCTCACTTTATTTTCTATATCACTTCTTGAATTTCAAGTTTTTTAAAAATTAAATCCCCCCTCTTTACATTTTAATATGAACAAAAACAAAATTTTGGGGGTGATTTCCCCTTATACACAACATAACCTATAATGGACAACCAATCATAATATAATGAATAAATATGATGCATGATAAAAAAATTGGAAAAGTAATATAGAACATAACTGAACAATAATTAGAGTCAGATCAGGTAAAAACACCAAAAAAGTATATAAAAACCAAAGAAACAAAAATAAATTGAGATACCGATGTGGAACCCCAACCAACTCCACTTCATGACCATCTTCATGCTCTACCTCATATTGAACATGGATGCAGCATCAAGATACTTCACTAGATTGGTATGAGAATTTACACTTACATATATCATGATAAACAACATTTATATATGCACTAATTTTTACATATGTGGGTGATTATACAATCCAGTAAGCAATCCCCAAGACTTCCCACACATTACACTAGAATAATAACAAGTTAGCTCACAATGATAAATATGTGTATATAAAATAGGGAGAGTATCAAGAATGAATGTGTGAGTTATAATGCATGAATAGTGAAAGTAACTCACACTATAGAGGCCACCCATGTCATGAAAACACACACATATGAATGTTTCCAACTAATGTATTCCCCATCCCATATATCCACTTAATATTCCAAATTCATGAGTGAAACTTGTCACTCCAAACCCAAGTCATCACTTTGTGGTACAATATTGAGTACATCCAAAATCAGTATGGCATGTAATTCCAAACCAAAAAGTTCCTAGTAAGTATTATAAGTACACGCTACCAATTTCCATTCAAATTTTAAACACCCAAAACATTTATAAAAAATCACCATTTATGCAATTTATCAAACACATTGTGTGCATCGCCCATAACCCTTATTTCTAAAGCCACAATAAAGAGAGGTTTTTCAAAACAGGGTTTCCCAACATTTATATCAATAAACAAGTATTTAATTTTTATAAAACAAATCCTTACATTTCTATATAAAATTATAATGGGAGAGAATAAACCCACCTCTGATATGTTTGTTTCAAAGAATCATTCCACAAACTCGCAGATCTAGACTCTCCTTTCCATCCATTTAATGGATCAAAATAAATTCCAATTAAAACCCATCCTAGCAAATAGATCCAGGTATGGAAGTCTCAGTATAGGATTCCTCTAAAGATATAATGATAAGATTATAAAGGGAAAAATAATGGGAACTCTCACTATAGAAAATATTGTTTTTACGATGTGTTATTTCAGATGGATTTGCATAAAAAAACATATTTGTGATGGATATCTATCAAAAATACTTTTATTTTTTATGGAACATGGTAATTAAACTCATGGTGATATTATAACGGATTATTTTCATTTATTTAAAAAAATATATTCCATACTTGTTTGCAATGGAATGAATATTCTCTCATAAGTAAATTCCTCTATAATTATTTCTAATAGATTACAAATTCCATAAAAAATAACATAAAAATAAAAAAATACCAAATAGAAAAAATCTTTATAAAATTACAACCAATATATTTTATAAAATTTATATATAAATAAATATAATAATAATATCACTAAGGGGGTGTGGGTTAGGTCTAGCTGGTAGAGAGAACTCCATCGCTAAACCACATGAAATTCTATGCATATACTCTATCACATCATGGTGTGGTTTCTCATATTACTTTTGCTTATTTTCCTAGTATTTTTGTTTCTCTTTCTAATATTTGGTCAATATATATATAACCTCATCCCGATCTTACAGCTTCAACTCATACTATATAGTAGAAAATGACGTTGATGAGGATTATTCTCCCTTTGATCCTTATGATAAAATCACTTCAATGCCATAGTAAGTAGTCGAGGTGATCGTGAACTAATACTAATCCCCAATCCTTTTTGAAAACCACTCATCATCAAGTATATCCAAGATTCCTAGTCAAAATGCGGCTTAAACAAGCCCTAATCCTCACCATCTAAGAGAAATATTGTAGGTTCATCTCTTTCAATTCTACCTTTTGTAAAATAATTTCTATTTTATTGAAATGGATTATATGTATGATTAAATATCCAATGAAAATCAAAAAATCATGTAATTCTTCCATTTATAATAATAAATAATCTGTTGTTGGCTATGTAGTATGAAAAAGATTTTGGAGGATGTATACTTCATCTATATAGCATAAAATATGCTATGAAGTCTCTAATTTTCCATATTAATGTATCTTTAAGTATAAAATTTATATCTACAACTACATCATATGTAGTTACACTGTCATTCCAAAATAAAATTAACTAATTAATCAATGTATTCAAATAAACATTGATATTATTTTTCATATGTCCTAGATTAGTAATGACAAATATATATGGTTATTTCATCAATATCAAATGAGTTAAGGTATAAGGAGTTATGAAAATAGGACAATAATAATATTGACTATTTTAAGCACCAAATAGATAGAAACCATCAGTAAAAAGGCCCTACCATATGTTAGCAGGTTCTAAAGTCAAAGAAGGGTTCACCTGATCAAAGTGTTTCCAATAATCCCTATCAAATAGAATATTTGATATTTTACCAATGGGAATATTGGATCTATTATATGTCATTAATATAGTTTTCTTATGGTACATTAATAGAAAATAAACTCCATATGTAATAGGAAAATACCATAATTGTTTAACAATAATAAACTTGTACTTCCCTTATTGTAACTCTTTATACCTCAATTATTCACATTTTGGAAAATTAACTAACTCATATTCACTATAATATAATATGAAATTATTTGAACAAGAATGGATCTTTTGATAACTAATACATAAATTATGAACTATTTTTTTTTATTTCATAGAAATTTCCAGGAAATATATTCTCTTCAAAAAAATGATTTAAATAAAGAAAAAATTTGAAAAAAATAACTATTTAACAATAAAAAATCAAATTTAATAGCCATAAATTTTATAATAACTATGAATTTTATTATATTTTATTCCGGATATAAGGTCTCCTCAATATATTTCAATAAAACATAAAATAAAAATGCTATTGATTCAGGATTCTAATTATCATTTTGAGTTTCTATTTCTTTAAACTATGGGCTAGCAGCATCATGTACTAAATTTTTAAATTGTGATGGTTTTGGAACCAAAAAAATTATATTTCCTTTTGAATTTTATTCTCCATTTTGATACCAATAGATATATTCATTCTTAAAAAAATGTAAAGGATAAACCCCAATATTATTAAATGATTTATATTTTCTAAGATCACACTTCTTATATGGGAACATAATTATTCCTTTTGAAAAAATTATAAGTTTTATTATTCTAATTATATAAATTCTTCGACACCCTTGATGTAGACATGATTTAGTTAAAATAACATTTTTTGGAACGATTTAGAGTTTACAAAGGAATTTGAGTTTTAATTTGTTGGACGAACCAATTTGAAAATTAAGTATCAAAATGTAATTCTAAGAGTTGGGAAACTTTAAAGTGTTTAAATACTAGAATTATTCTCATGATTCTGCATGAGTTTCAAGGATGACCATATTTGAAAACTTATTTTTGGGAGAAATAGATAAGGTCACATGAGTAGCACACGGATAATGCTAATCATGTATCCTAATCCATGAGGCCTAATTATATTGGAACGTGGTTTGTTCAAATCAAGTGATGGGGTATATATAACCATGTTAAATCGTTTATAATCATATAAGGATATGCAAAGTTGGAGCACGATTTTCCTAACCATGTACTGAAACAGTTCAAGGTGGAATGTGTCAGATAGTGAGGCCCACATAGTTGGCACATGGATTTCCAAACTGTGGGACAAAACCATGTGGATCATTAAGGATATAGGAAATTACCATTTTCCCCAATTTCCTTAAACCCTAATGCAGCCTTTATACTCCATTATTCTACACAATACCCCATCTATGGTAGCTCCCCTCTCCTCGTCCTTTAAGATTTTATTTTTCTCCTCCGTCTGAGCTTCGATTTAAACATTATTGATTGATTTGGGTCCCCCTTAGTAAGTCCAAGACTCCTCTTGATTCTTTTATATATTTATATTTTTGTCTTAGATTTTATTTCCATGTGAACTCATATGCTCTATTTTAGGGTGTTTTTATATTTTCTCCATTTTCTCTCATTCTAGCCTAAATTAAATGTTTATATTGGACTAGTAAAGCTTCCTAAGCCTAAGGTCGGTTGTCTATTTATTTTCTCTAGAAGTATCACATGTTTAAAAAATATTTTCATTATACCGCACACAATAATTTTAATGTATTGCTCCTAAATTGTTTAAATCCTTAAATTAATTGTATAGACCATGACCTAGACCCCTCATTAGATATGTTAACATTTTTGGAGGGTTTTTACCTCGACTTGGATCACCCCTTTGGGTGTGTCCTATTATTTATCCTCATTGTCCATTACTTGTAATTGACCAAAACACCACTTAGGTGTGTTTGGGTTAACTCCTAAAAAGGGAATTAATTAAATTATAATGAATGAATTGATTGAATTAAAATAGGTCACGTATACTTACTTTTCCTTTCACGACTTGTGTGTGAGATGACTAATGAAATCAAATTTTTATATGGATGGAATGGAGATTTTCTTTCCTTATGTTAAATTGTTAGTTTTCCAAAATTTTCTTATGACTAAACCACCCCTTGGGGTGTGTTTCTTATATGCCCATGGCCCATATACCATGACTATGTAATCGAACACACTTGAGGTGGATTATAATTATCCCGTATTAATAAAGCATCAATAATGTATTATGGAATTTAAAAAAGGCATGTGATTTTATATATTGATAATTTGGGTAAATATTTCCTCTTGTTATTAGAAAATGTAATTAAAATAAATGAATTATTAAATGGTTAAATATTATCACTTAGCCCTTTTTTATTATAAGTTAATTAGTTGATAGAATTAATTTAATGGAATTGTAAATTAAATGATGGATTGAATCATGATAATTATAAAATAGAATGGATATTCTTCATGGTATATGTTTAATTATTTAAGGTAATTATGCCTATGAAATTATATTATGACTTGGCCAATACATGGGTTCTTTATATGGAATTCCTTGGATGGGATCATAGGTTAAATGAATTATATTTCTCCTTGAGTGATACTTGGGTTGGTTATAGGAAATTCCTTGTATGGGATCATGGGTTAAACGAATTATATTGCACCTTGAGCGATACTTGTGTTCCATATATAGAATTCCATTGATGGGATCATAGGTTAAATGAATTATATTTCACCTTGTGTGATACTTGGGTTCCTTATACAAAATTCCTTAGATGGTACCATAGGTTAAATGAATTATATTATACCTTGAGAAATACTTTTGTTCCTTATACGAAATTCATTTGATAGGATCATAGGTCAAATGAATTGAATTACTCATTGAACAATACTTTACTTCCTTACACAAAATTCCTTGGATGGGATCATAGGCCAAATGAAATTATGTTATTCTTGATTACTATTTATATTACCCTTGATTTATAAATATTTAAAACCATAAAACTTGCAGAACCCTATATGATTACCATTATAAATGGATTCCTTGGTAACATTACATGGGTCCTGGGTATATATATATATATATATAATGTAATATTCTTATAGGAATCTTAGTTTAGACCGAAGTAGGTATGGTTGTCCAGGTGTCCCATAAAGAACCTAAGCTCTACATGGTTTATATATACATCATTGCTTTACTTCCCTTATTGATTATACACTATTCATTTCATATTCACATACTAGATTTTCATTAAACACCATTATGGCCTACTAAGTTTTACCCACACCCTATTCAGGCCACTGTTTGGTACCTAAACAGATCTCATAGATGCAGGTTAGGACTTGGTTTTTTCTTCTTTGTTGTTACTTATCTAGGGATAAGACTTGACGTGGGATCTATGGACTGAGCATGTACTCATACTACCCACAGGAGTTGGGTATTTTATTTATTTATTCTTTTATCTATCTATCCTTATTATATGTAATATCTATTAGCTTGGACTACTTATACATATAGAAACTTATGATCATGTATAGTTATTTATTGGCCACCGGTTAGGTTTTTAGTTATTTTTTTAATTATTACTCAACTATTTTAGTTATGATCAAGAGGGTATAGTATCCCTATTATATCTCTATTAGACCCTCGCTGCTAGTAAGAAGCCTCTAGTGTACAGGGAGGCACACTTGACATCATGTGTCCACCGAGTCAGGTTACTTCTGAGTGAACCAGTCCTGGGATGTCCCAAAGAGGTTTCATAGATTCTTTTCTTTATCTTACTATTTTGGTATAGTATACAAGAGACTATGAATGTGATGGAACTTTATAAATAGATCATATCTGAGAATGGACAACCCATACATGTGATAAATATCAAGTTTCCCAGGATGGGATTGTTGATCATGTTGTTAGTTATTATAGTTGATTTTTATTTCAACTAGAGTGGTTGTTGTATTTCCATCGGTTACTAATTTATGGAATTTACCTCTTAGACTGATATGGTAAGAGAGGTTGTTTTTTTATAAATCATTTTAAGCACATAGTATTCACATGTCATTAGTATGAGTATCTTTGAACCATGCTTATGTGATTTCATGTCATGTATAACTATGTTATTTACTTATATGATAGTTTTTACTGTTAAAAGTTATGATATAAGGTTGGTTAAATAAAGTGTATGCATCAACCTAAATGGTTATGTCCCATATATCTTGATAATGACATTCTATTTTGCCAATCTAAAATTAATTAAGTGAATGAAATGGTTTAAAATTAGTTGATAAATTAAGCTAAATAGAATCTTGAAAATGGATATGAATTTGTTTTTTTGGAAAAACCCAACTAATTTCTTATGGATGTCAATTAAATAATGTGTCAATTGAAACTTATAAATGATTTTATCTCTATATCTTGGTAATGATGGACCATATAACTAAATCCTATTATGCTTGACTCGACCCTTATAGGTGAGTTTTAGCATTGTATTCTTATGAAATAACCCTACTAAGGGTGTGTTAAAATTAATCTAAATTGACTATTAATGGTTTTCACTTATATGTGATACTAATTTTAATTTATAGATAATTTCCTCCATAAATTGGGAATCATTTTACAAACAACTAAACTTAGGATGGCATAATGGGACCATCATTGGTCGCCTCTATTCTTACATGCATTAGTACTTAACCCCATGGGGGTATATTTATGCTAATGGGGTGGTTATTTAAATTATCTCCAACCACTCATATAGTGTTTCTATAAGTATATAGTGGAATATTACTTACCTGATTCCCCTTAAATGATAAAATACCTTTTTATGTTTTTATATTTACTGATATGAGGCTTTAGTTAATTAAAATGCCAATCACAACCTAAAGAGTGTTTTCCTCTATAGCTTGTGAGTGATATTTTCTTTAACTAATCTAGTTTTTAGAATTTATGGATAAATAAATGGTTAAAAGTAAGTTATGAGATAAATTTCTAATAATTTTATGAGATGACATCTAAATAATGTTCTAATTATAGTTTCCTCTATAACTGGTACTTGACATTTTATATATATAATCCTATTTAATGTTTATAATATATGTAGATCAATATAACATGTTGAATAAATCCCCTTTTGGTGTTCTTATAAGACACCCTTGTATAGGGGTTAGTTCTAAATTTTTCTAGAGATTTTCCATATATGGGAACATGGATGTTTCCCATGGGTCTCTATTGACTTCTTATGTTGTGTTGGACCTAGAGGTTCGGTGAGTGAGCCTAGTAAAATTTTAGGAATGACCCTGGTTTTTAGAGTTGATTCCTTATGTAAGGAAGGGGGTATCCCATTGTGGTAGTGCCCTAGAAAATATGAAACCAATAGACTTTTGATATAAGTTTCTAGGCATGTTAATCATAGTCCCTTTTTACCGTTCAGTTTGGGTAGGACCCTTAGTCGATGAAACGATACCCTGGGGAGGTTGGTGGTTGTCTATTAAGTTGAAACATGAGAGAGTATTACAATATATGAATACCCAATGTGGGTCACATTTTTATCCTTTTTCATTGACATTGTGACCCTCCAAGTATCACTCCCCTATGTGGATGCTTGAATAGTATCAGGGCCTGATAGGCTGATCCTTGGAATGTGTTTTTGTTAATCCCATGTTGATAGGTTTTGACCAATATGGGTCAATGATGTCATTACCTACCTTCAGTTATACCTATTTAGAGAGATTTTCTAGGAATTTTGGATGTCATATGATATAGTCATATAAGTGGTATATGGTTCTTGTGTGATATACCTTAGGGCTAGGTGGATGAACTTAGTGACCCTATTTTAAGACTTGACTGAAGGGGCTGGGTGGTAGACCTAGAGGACTTTTGTTTTGACTCGAACCTTAGTGAGATGGTGTATAGTTTGATTGAGGGAAACCTAAAATAGGGGTTGTACCTAGTTTTCAGATTCCTTTAAAGGTGGTGATCTTGGTTGTATGACCGTTTAGTGAAAAAATCATAGAAGGTGATCAGGTTTTGTGATATAGTTATAGTGATGCCTATAGTTTTCAAGGAGGAACCTAGGGTTCTTGGGTATTAAAACTATATTCAATGATAAGTATTGTTCATATTCTTAGTCATGTTAACCAATGGTTTTGTGGTTGATGCTTTAATTTCTGAAACAACTCTGTGAGGTGGGCATTCGTTTGATAAATCATGGCATGGGTATGGTGCTTGAATTTGAAGAGGAGTTCCAAGAGATATTTTGGATTAATGAAACTGGAATTTCTTATAGCATGGTTAGATTGGACATTTTGGCATGTGGATCACAAAACCATGAGTCTAATGGTGTGATTAGGTGGTACAGAATGTACACCTGCTGCATATAGAGAGTTTAATTCGCGCTAGTTTCATGTGGTATCTATTTGATGTGGAACATCGATAAGTGTACGGGTGTTATTTAAGGATTGATGGCTTTGAATCTAACACTTCTAGTCATGGTGAACCTGTTATTTGGTTAAAATAAAGTAATTTACTTGTGATGAGGGATAATTTAGAAAATAAATTGGGTTTCATGAGACGCTTGACCCATGGGTGGGCCTTGACACACATTGTCAGTAGATGTGATGTCAGGGGTTGTTTAAAGGAAAGTATAGCCCAATTTGATGTGAGAGTGTCCTGGGGAGAGTGATAAAAACCTATCAATGGAATCTTAGAGTGCTTCTAGTTTATATATGATAATTCCTAATATCTTAAAATCATCCTGAGTATGATGAGAGAGTGTTATATATATGTCAAGATAATTAAATGTACTTTTTTGTTTGGTGAAGGGACTCTTGGTGATTTGTGATTGCTGAGTGGTATAAGGTAATCCATATGGTGGGGTGTACACTATTATCCATTTGAGGGTGGTGACCCCCATTGTGAGTTGAAACTTAGCAAAACCATGGGAACTATTCTCAGGAAGTGAGAATGAGTGATGGGTGACATTTTAATTGGCACTAAGAAATGATAGGGTTCTTATCCATGCTGGTTATTATATCCAATAATGGATGGGTCATGGGTTGTGCTAATTAGAAGCTTGTTTTTTTGGTGTGATAAAAAGGATTCTTCTAAGGTGGGGAGTGCGATGTCGGTTTCTATTGGGTTATCCCCATGTGAGAAGGGTCTTGGGACCTTGAGATCATTTTTTTGAAAGTCATTTTGGATCTTGATTTATGTTGGGTAAATGAAATAATGTATGGATGGATTTTCTTAGTGAATGTTGGATACAGGCTTAAACACATACTTTAGTGGAGTCTAAGAATTAGGCATTGGGTTTGGGGTGTCCTGTGATGATCCAAGGATGTTGTATTGGGAATGCACTAGTGTTCATGCTATGGCATAGAAATAGAGATCGACAGAGGATGGTTTGGATAGGAGATGAAACCAAAATTTAGTTATGGTTTTTGGTGATCGTGCTCAAAAATGATCTCATTATGCCTCGGAATATAGGCATCGTATTATTTTATTGGATGTGTTAGCTGCTGAAGATGGTAATTTTCAAAAATATCCAACTAGAGGTGGTTAGACTTATGTAATCTCAAGCAGTTGTATACAGTTGGTGAGAAACTATATCTAGCATTTCATTGGAATGAAATTAGTGTAGTTTAAAAGTCATTCAGGGCTTTTCGAGGAAAATATTTCATGACCAGGCTAATCCGGGTCGATTGGAATTTGATTGTTAAGATCAAATTGAGAATCGATAGCAGTTTCCTCATGTTTTATTAGGTTGGTAGGTTAAGAAACATTACAAGAGTGTCATTATGATACTAAGGGTGTTATTCGGTATGCAATTATGATGGATGAAGTTTCATGGATTGGAATTAGCCATTGAAAGCTAAAATATATATTGGAGAGTGTCATAGTTTGATGGAGGAATGATATGATTATGTGACTATATCTTGGATTAGATGAGAATGGGTAAGCACCATTTTAGAGTTAAGTTGGTAGTTGTAAGCATTTTATTGAGTTTTAACAGCTTAAGTACAGTATGTTTATTGTAATGGTTGGAAGTGCATTGGGCATTTAGAAATGTAACATGAAAATTTGAGTAGGAAGTCTTGACCCAGATAGGCTGGGTAGTTTATTTTGATCACCACCAAGGCTTCTTAGGGATAAGAAGTTTTATGGTGGGTTGGTTGTAACATCTTGTGTTTTGGACCGAGTTGGAGTTTCTAAGGGAATTTTAGTTTTTCATTTGGGGGGCGGGCCAAATTAAAAACTAAGATTCATAGTGTAATTTTGAGAGTAGTAACACTTTAAAGTGTTGTTTTATGAGGTTTAAACCCTAGGATTATCTAGATTTTGGATGAGTTTCAAGAGTGTTAGGCTTTGAAAACTTATTTTTGAGAGAAACAGCTCGAGGTGCATAGTTGGTGCATGGTTAGTTCTAAATGTGCATCCCAAACCATGAGACCTAATTGTATAGGCACACAATTTATTCAAACTATGTGAAAGGATCCATCTAATTGTGTGAGATGGTGTAGAATCATAGAGGGACAAGCATGGTTGGTGCATGGTTTTCCGAACTATTTTATTCAACTGTGTGAGATGTGGTGTGTGGGACAGTGAGGTTTACATGGTTAGTGCATGGTCTTCCAAACCATGCAGTAAAACCATGAGGCTTATTAAATATCTTGAAAATTTCCACTTTCCCTTGTTATATTTAACCCTAAGTAACTCTTTATCTGCTCTTATTCTACATAGAAGCCTAGCCATGGGAGATCCCATCTCCTCCTCCTTTAGGATTTAATTTTTCTCCTCTATCTGATATTTGATTTGAATGAAGTCAGTTTTATTGGTTCTCCCTCAATAAGTCTAAGGCATGTCTCATTTATTTCCTTTGTTTCTCTTGTCATTCGAGATTCTATTTCAATATGATCTCATATACCCATTTTTTAGGTCATTTATCTAGTTTCTCCATTTTATCTTATTCCATCCCAAATAAAAGGTTTATATTGAATGATTATAGCTTTCTAAGTATGAGGTAGGTAGTATATTTCTTTTAAATAAAGGTCTCACATGTTTATAAAGTTTTTTCATTCTTCTGTACACCGAACTTTCTATATGTTGCTCTTAACTCCTTAAATTAATTGTCTAGACCATGACCTAGACCTCTCATTATACATGTTGACATTATTTTAGGGTTTTTACCATAACTTGGTTCACCTCTTTAGGTTTTTCTTGTTATTTATCCTCATTGTCCATTTATTATAATTGACCAAAACACCTCTTATGTGTGGTTGGGTTGAATCCTAAAAAGGGAATTGATTAAATGATAAATAATGAATTGAATGAATTATAATAGGGAATGTATACTTACTTTGACTTTCATCACTTGTGTCTAAGATGACTGATGAAATGGATTTTTTATATTAATGGCTTGGAGATTTAATTTCCTTATGTTAAATCATCAGTTTTTCATTCTTACCTTATGACTAAACCACCCCTTGGGATGTGTTTCTTATATTCTCATGACCCCTATACCTTGATTGTGTAATTTAAAACCCTTTAGGTGGGTCGAACATCTTGCATATTAACTAAGCATTAATATTTGATTATAGAATTGAAAAAGGGTATGAGATTTTATATGTTGATAATTTGGATAGATCTTTCCTCTTGTTAGTGGAAGCTGTAATTAAAATAAATAAATTGTTAAATGGTTAGATATAATCACTTGGACCTTTTTCATTAGTAGTAAATTGGTTGATATAATTAATTGAATATAATTAAAAATTAAATGATGGATTGAATCATAGTGACTGTAAACTGTCATGGATATTCCTCATGGAATATGTGTAATTATTTAATGTAATCCTTCCTATTAAATTATATTATTCCTTTGATGATACTTGGGTTTCTTATATGAAATTCCTTGGATGGGATATAAGTAAAATGAATTATATTATTCCTTGAAAGATACTTGGCTCCTTATATGGAATTCCATGGATGAGATCATAGGTTAAATAAATTATATTTCACTATAAGAACTATTGGGGTTCCTTATATGGAATTCCTAGGATAGGATTATAGGTTAAATGAATTATATTATTCACTGAGCAATACTTGGGTTCATTATACAGAATGCCTTGGACGGTCTCATATGTTAAATGAATCGTATTGCACCTTGAGCGATACTTGGGTTACTTATACAGAATGCCATGGGAAGACTCATTGGTTAAATTAATTGTACTAGGCCTTGAGTGATACTTGGATTCATTACTTAGAATTACTTAGACTAGCTCAGAATCCAAATAAAGTTATGTTATGCTTGATTTTAATTTTTATTACCCTCAATTGAAAAATATTTGATGTCATAAAACTTGTATAACCCTATATGATAATCATTATACATGGATGCCCTGGTTATATTCCTTGGGTCTCGAGTATATATATATAATGTAAAATGGTCAGAGACATTATGGCTTATTCTGAAATAGGTATGGTCAGCCAAGTGTCCCACAAGGAACCTAATATCAACATGATTTATATATATCATTATTTTACTACCCTTATTGGTTATACATGCATGGTATTAATTTAATATTCACACACTGGATTTGCATTAGACACTATTGGTGGTGGCTTATTAAGTTTTATGCCCACCCTATTTGGACTGTTATTTAGTACCCATATAGATCTCATGGTCATAGGTTAGGACTTGGTTTGTTCTTCTTTTATGTTACTTTTCTAGGGCTATGACTTGACATGGAAGATGTGGACTGTGAATATACTCAGAATTCTTATGGGAGTTGGGAATTTTATTTATTTATTCTTGTATTTATCTCTCCCTATTGTATGTATTATCTATTATCTTAGAATACTTGTACATGTAGCACATTATGATCATGAATGGTTATTTATTAGGCATTGGTTGGGTTTTTAGTTATTTTTATCATTTGTTATTTATTTTATTTATTTTATTTATTTAATTATCCATTGTTTTAGTTATGATCCATAGGTTATAGTCTCCCCATTATACCTTTGTTAGACCCTTGCTTCTAATTAGCAGCCTCTGGTGTATAGGGAGATACACTTGAGGTTATGTGTCTATCGATTCTGGTTACTTTTAAGTGAACTGGTCCCAATATGCCTTAATTTATACCAAAACTATTTGGATTTTTCTAATGATTTATTCAATAATTATCTCATAATAAAAAATATTGTCTATTTCAAGGGTCTATAGTTTTTTAAATAAATTACAATAATTATATAAAATGTTAAAAATACATTATACAAATTATTTTCACAAAATTTCCAGTTAATTATTTTTTATAATATATTTCATAAAATATTAGATCGTAAATATTATTTTTAAATTTAGAAACTTTAAAATATTAGTTTTGGGGATGGGATTTTCCGCCCATCCGAGTGTAAGAGGCCGACATCACACATGAAGGGGAGCATATACAACACATTGATGCAATATATGTAGGTGGTGCATAAGTGTTTCAATTTAATACTAATTTATATGAATTTATAATAAATTATACTAATTTGTGAATTTTTTTATTAATTTATACAAATATTTCATAATTTATACTAAATTATAACAATTTATACAAAATTATATCAATTTATACTAAATTATATCAATTTATACTAAATTATATCAACTTATACTAAATTATATCAATTTATATTAATTTATACCAATTTACAATGAATTTATAGGTATTTATATTAATTTTTAATAAATTGTATCAATTTATACTAATATATAATATTTTTATTAATTTATACTTATTTATACAAATTTATAACAATTTATATGAATTTATATTAATTTATACTAATTTATACTAATATATAATATTTTTTTATTAATTTAAGCTAAATTATACTAATTCCTACTAATTTATATTAATTTATATTAATTTTTAAAATTTATAC
Organism: Viscum album; assembly: GCA_963277665.1. Lineage (NCBI taxonomy): Eukaryota > Viridiplantae > Streptophyta > Magnoliopsida > Santalales > Viscaceae > Viscum > Viscum album. The sequence continues at coordinate 83,208,817 of OY728119.1, forward strand.
TAATTTATGGTATTTTATATTAATTTATACTAATTATATCAATTTATAATAATTTATATTGATTTATAGTAATTTGTGATGAATTTGAACTAATTTATAGAGATTTATATCAATTTATACTAAATTATAGTAAATTATATCAATTTATAGTAATTTATATTAATTTATACTAATTATTATTAATTTATACCAATCTATACTAATGTATAATAAATTTTATTAATTTATAATCATTTATTCAAATGTATAACAATGTTTCTTAATTTACACTTAATTATACTAATTTATACTAATTTATATTAATTTATATTAATTTATACTATTTTATTTAATTTATAATAATTTATAGTAATTTATATTAATTTATACTAAATTATGTCAATTTATATTAATTATTATTAATTTAAACTAATTTTAATGAATTTATACTAATTTATAGTAATTTATTTTAATTTATACTAAATAATAGTACTTTATATTACATTATATCAATTTCTAATAATTTATATTAATTTATTCTATTTTTTATTAATTAATACCAATTTATACTAATATATAATAATTTTTTATTAATTTATACTCATTCACACTAAGCTATATAAATTTTTATTAATTTATACTAAATTATACTAATTTATATTAACATATACTAATTTTTATAAATTTATACTGCTTTTGTGAATTTAAACTAATTTATACTAAGTTATATTGATTTATAGTAATTTATATAAATTTTAATAATTTTTGATGAATTTATACTAATTTATAGTAATTTAGATTAATTTATACTAAATTATATCAATTTATAGTAAATTATATCTATTTACAGCAATTTATACGAATATATAATAATTTTTATTAATTTAAACTAATGGATACTAATGTATAGCATTTTTTATTGATTTATAATGATTTATACTAATATATAATAACTATTATTAATTTATACTAATTTATATGAATCGATGCTAATTTGTATTAATTTATAGTAATTTATATGAATAAATACTAATTTATATTTATTTATATTAATTATATCAATTAATAATAAATTATATCAATCTATACTAATTTATATGAATATATATAAAAAATTATTAATTTATATTAATTTATACTAATATATAATAATTTTTATTAGTTTATATTATTTTTTTAAGAATTTATACTTAATTATGTTAATTTATACTAGTTTATACAAAATTATATAAATTTATAGTAATTTATATTTATTTATACTAATTTTCTATGAATTTATACTAATTTATAAAAAAAATATATTAATTTATAATAAATTATATCTGTTTATAGAAAATTATATCAATTTTTGTAATTTATACTAATGTATAGTAATTTTAATTAATAAATACTAATTTATTTTAGATTTTGTTAATTTATTCTAATTTATAATAATTTATATTAATTTATACTATTTTTTACTAATTTTTATTAATTTATACTAATTTTTACTAATTATTATTAATTTATACTAATTTCTAATATTTTTAATTAATTTTTACTAATTTATAGAAAATTATACCAATTTATAATAAATTATATTAATTTATACTAAATATAATGTAACTTTAATAAATTAAAATAACTAACAAACTACATAAATGAAAAAATATATATATAAAAAGTAATGATAATTAGAAAAAAGTTTAGAAAAGTACCGCAAAATTAGTACTTTGGAAAACAATTTGTAGTTTTGGCCTAGAATCTACTAAGTTGAAGGTTAGATCTAAAATCATAGGGTTTTTTCGAGATAAATAGAAAGTGTATGAATTGATGATGGGAAGAGGGGTGCACTTATTCATAGTTAACTTTTTTGCAACAGACTTTTTTATAATGGATATTTGCGACAGAGTGGTTATTTGCAACAGATAACGTATTCTCCATAAAAACCCACCCCCAAAATACTTTTTCTGCTCATTGAAAAATTATTTATGACGGAAATTATTCGTCATAAAAAAAATTGCCAACATAGTATTTACAATGGAGTCGTCGTAAATAATAGTATTTGTGAAGAATCTGTAGAAAATAAGTATTTACGACTGCTCCATCGCAAATTCTTCTTATCTTAATGAGGTATTTGTGACGGACTTCTCAGTCAGTCATAAATACTTTTTCAGAAATGAACTATGTATAATGGAATTTCCATTTCATCATAAATAGTTCTTTCCTGGCACCATGCACCAAAAATACAAAAAATATTTGTGACGAAATACTCATTTGTCGCAAAAAAAATCATCACAAAAAAACTTATTTATGATGGATATACTAGTCCATCACAAATATGTTGATCTTGGAAACAATTTGTGACAACTGTTATTCTGTTGCAACTAACTTGTCATGGGAATTGATTGTACTGTAGTGTCTTACCTTTGATTTCCTATGTTCGCCACTCCAAGATTTGATGAAATTGGCCTCTGTAGGGAATCAAATCATCAATATCGCCCAACAGATGCTAGAGGCTTGAGATCACTAGTAATAAGAGGAAGAATGAGGATGGTGGGGGGAAACCAGGTCAAAAAATTAATTTTCAAAATCCATTAATTACATACACGGTTTGGCTTCATGATTTGGAAAATTTTGTGCCAACTGTGCGAGTATCACTAGACGATACCAAAGGATGCATGATTTAACCACATAGTTGTTAATTCAAAAGGTTTAATTTCAACAATTTCTAACCATTATTTTGAAAATCAAAACACACTTTATTAAATATGTTATTTTACTAACTTTACACTTCCCAAGATTTAAGCATGTTTTTACAGAAATATTATTTTACGAGATGTAGAGACTTTTATAATCAAATGAAACTTTCTAAATCAGACGGACATGTACTTTGTACATTGGATAAATGATTATATATTTAATCATATAAATATTTATAGAATTCTATAATTCAAAGTATAACAAGGTCCACTAGAAAAAGTTATATCGAGATTATTGGATGAAGTTCATCAGATGGAGGATGACATGTTCTCTAGACAAACATTCATTAAATCCATCAGATGAAGAAATTATATTTTACTATACATATAATTTTTATTCCACCAGATGGAATCTTAATACACTATAATGGTGAAGAAACTTATGATCATATGATGAACATGCTGAGTAGAATCCTTTCAAGTAATGAGGGGTTTTATCTAAATTTATTGCAACCACCTATGAGGTTTGCGAATATGATTGTTGGAACTTTTCCTATAAATAGGAGCAGTGTTGGAGGAGGATGAAGATTTTTCATCACCGGCTATCAAGAGTTTATGTAAAAAGTTTATAACATCTTGTTACTTTGAGAATGCTTTACTGTAACCTTTTGGGGGTCATTTTCTTAAGGCATTTGTGTGAGGATTATTTATAAATTCCTTAAGAACTTTTGTGGATTTTAATTGTGTGTTTGATATGGATGGTTGAGAGATTCCATGGATAGGAAGATAGAGGTGTGTATGATCTAGTGATTGAGTGATTACAAGGATATAAAGATAGAGTTGTGTTCGATCTTAGTATAAAGGGATTTCTTATTGTAATAAAGGCAGACCTTATGGTTAGGTGAAAACCATGGATACCTAAATTTAGGGTTTGTGACTTACTTTACATTTAAGGTTAAAATGTGGATACATTTTATAGAGTTTTGGTAATCCATTATTATTTTATTTATAATCTTTTTTATAACTTTTTTTACAAGTTTCTTTATTCCTTTGTGCAATTATATTTGAAAGTTTTACTTATTATAATCTTTTATAAACTCTAATAATCAGGTGATCTGTCTATCTGATATATAAACTTAGATAATCAGATTATTTTTCTATCCGATATATAAACTCTAAGAATAAAATGAAGTGTTTGTATGATTAATATACAAAATAGGTTATGAAAATTAATAGTTATATTTTACAAAATACAATTCACCCCCCATCTTATTGATAAGTTGTATACTCTTTTGGTCTTACAACAGTTAGGAAAACCGTGCATCAACCATGTGAATATTCATTGTCCAAAAATTCATGAGGTTTTACAATTACTGCATGGTTTTTCTAAACTGTGCACCTACCCATACTTCCCAAAACTCTCTTGCACATTTATCTAGGATTTATGTATAGTATCCCCTAACTGTGCAAAAATTTTGTGACCTCAAAAAACCTTCGAAAACATACAGAACCCCTAAGTACTTCCTAAAAACTAATATAAAACATTCTAGGACTTAAAATTATAATATGAAATCTTGAGGTTTTTAGAATTTTGGAAATATATATCCAATGGTCTAGCAAAAACTTTTCATATTCATAAGTATCTTATTGAACTCAGCCATGTTTCCACAATACTCGCACCAAATATTTACATCTTCCATAAAAGATATTGTCTTCTTATCAAGAATATGAATCAAGGTATGAAACAAATTCATGTAATTTCCCAAACCTAGTCCACTCATCAATAACCAAACCTGGTTGGCCATGTGTCCTCAAGAGTACCTCCTATATGTTAGAGGTTTCCAACTAGTAGCAATGGTCTATGATAGTATGGTGGGGAGACTATACCCTCATAATCAGAGTGTATAACAATGGTATAATAAATGAATAAACCAGCATAAGTAGTAATAAAGGAAACATATAAAGAAGTAGTGGAAAAAATCAATCCAAATATAATAAACAGGCATGAGAAATAACCAATGTCCTAGAAAAAATAATTTCATGTCTGTATGCTATACAAAAATGGGGGTAAATGGGATATAAAGTAGCAGACATATACAAAATTCTATAAAAAATATATAAGGACCAAAAGTTGTCTTCAATAGCATTATGAGTATAGGTGCGGTCCTCTACTCATGTACTCCATCCTAGTATAGAAAATTAGGCATCCATGGCTAGATAGTTTCCCTTATCTTTACCTACATCCATGAATTCTGTCTGGGTACCAATTGGAATCCTAAACAGAGTGTGAGTAAAACTCAATAGGCCACCACCAATGTTGTCTAACAATATCCAATTTTTGAATATACAATGAGTAGTGTTCATGTAACAATCAAGATAAAATAGTAGATAAAATAAATCTCATTGGTTAGGGTACCTCATGGGACCCCCTGGCCGATACTACCATCTTCTTCCTGTGATGAAATATCTCTAAGAACTTATCATTTTATGTTTATATATGACCCAAGGTATAAAACCAAGGAATCCATGCAACAATGATATTCATATGAGGTTCTATAATTCTCATGGAATTTAAGCTTAAGAATGAAGTACAACTATTCCATCAAGTATGTAAAGCATAAACTAAATCCAAGTGTGTTCTTTGACTTGGAAGATGCATCAATTAATTTAAATAGCATCCATATCCCATACATGGAATTCCATATAAGGAACTCAGGTATCGCTCCAGCTATATAATAAAGACCCATCACCAGAGGAGCTCATCCAAGGCATTCTATATAGGAACCCAGGTATCACTCTAGTCATGGTATAAAGGCATTTCCCTCTAAGCTCGTCCAAGGTTTTCCATATAAAGTAACCAAGTATCACTCTTGTAATGTTATAGTAGCATTTCCCTCTAATCTTGTCCAAGGTTCTTAGGGAACCAGGTATCTCTCATGTAATAATATAAAGGAATCTGTCAGGTGAGCCCAACCAAGGTATTCTATAAAATAATCTATGTATCACCCCATCCATGAAAAAATCCATTTATAACTCATTTAATTTATTATTCTTGATGATCCCACCCAAGTAATTCCGAGTCATAGCCCTTTTTTCACCCTTAGCATGACATACAGGATGGTTGTGGCCTAATATTTAACCCATACTATTTAATAATTTATTTATTTCAGTTTTTCTATTTAATTCAGAAAGGTAACTCAAGCTATAAGTAAGAAGATAAAGGTCCTAGGTACTTGGATTTTCATTTCACTTTTGTTTAATTAAATTTACATTTCGTTCATAAGGGACAACTCAACACACCTTAAGTGGTGGTTTTAATTCATGTTAAAGCATAAGGCTCGTAGGCCTTTAATAATGGCACACCCTAAGGGGTGAGTCGCATTGAGGTGGAAATCCTTTGAAGTAGATTTTTATGTTTCTAGAACTACCCTAAACAGTGTGATATCCATTCATTTAATTAATTATACATTTCAGGAGAATCGCACATGAGGTTTGGCCCATGGTAGGATAGTGCATAATATAAACATAAAGACTTTAATAGAAAAAGAACTGTACCACCTACCTTATCTTAGTATATCACTCCTCATTTAGCTTCATCTTTGGATTCAATCTATAATAGGAGAAATTGTAGAAATAGATGAATGCCCTGAAAATAGGGTATATTAGATCACATGGGTTTATCATTCCATAAAACAAGATAAATGAAGAAAAGACTCATATGATTGAAGATCTTACCAATATAGATCTAATTAAACAAACAATGAGTGATTCTGAGCTCAAACAAAGGAGATACCAAAATTACTAGGAGGTGAAGGAGGAGAGATTCATGTGTTGGGGAGTGGATATGAAAAATGGTAGGAGAAAAGGGTGATATAGACTTAATGGAATGGATGGAAAAAGGTAATTTCCACCACTTTAAATAGAATCACCATAACATCCCACCCATCCTCATTTATTTGAGAAGTTGGAAGGACATTACTTGGCCTTAGGAGACATCCCAAAGATACCAAAGGATGGAAATAAATTCCAAGGGATTCAATACAATTGGGGGAATATTTCCCCTTTAAGAAATAAAACCACCCAACCAAACATTCTATAATAAAATAAACCACTACATGATGCATGATAACAATGTAAAACAACTCAAAGCAATACCATTGATATCAAAAACCAAAATACAATAGAGTACCACAGAAAAAGACTAAAAATATCAAAGTACATAGTGGAATAGAAAACCAAATGAAACCAAAGACTCCAAATACAACCTCCAAATCTCCCAACATGCACCATGCTCAAACTCCACAAAACAGCCCAAGTATCATGATACACCACTAAAGAAGTGTGATACTTTACCTTTGCCTATGTCTCGATAAAAAATATATGCAAAAGCACCAAAGTTCCAAAGCCGGGGTGAGTAATGAAACTTAGTCATATTTCTCCTAATTACTTCCTTACTCATGCCACTAGGATAGAACATGTTAGCACATTTATATAAAATAATTTACATTAAACAATTGAAAACATTTTATCTCAAAGCTGAGAAGTTAATACCAAAATTGTTTTCCATACTAAAATAGTTTCCAAGGAAAAGAAACCAAATAATACTTTAAAACATTTCACATTACTTTTTGTAATACCCATTCCATGATCCACCACACACCCACACATGCATGCTTCTCTTAACAGTTTCATACTCATGAGTGGATTCTCATCCATCCACCTAGTCATCACAAAGTGTTCAATCACCTTGTGTCCCAATGACACAAACCCCTTATTTAGGGCCACATCCCTTTTCACCTCAATGGTACACACCCCTTATTTAGGTTCATATTGAAATCATTAACTCACACAACCCATGTATGCCAAAACCATTTCAAACTAACCAATTCAAACCATTTCAATAAAACCATTCTTTTATCGAAAACCTTTCAAACAAACCATTTCAATAAATTTCAAAAAAACCATCTTTTTATTAAAAACATATCAATTAAACCATTCACCAATAATCTAGAAAAATGCATATTTTAAAATAAAGGAAACAAATCACTTTGCACAACCACTTTCCACAATTCTACAATTTCCCCAAAAATTCACCTAATACTCAAACCATCACTAAAGAGGGTTTATACCATGATGTGAACACAAATTTCACAATAAAATTTAATCAATTTAACCAATTTGAAACTAAGCCTTCAAGTTCTAAGAAGAGGAGTTGAGAGTGAAGCCAACTACCTCAAGAATTATGGAAAAAACAAAGAATGGCATGAAAACACCCAAGAAACTGAGATAAATCTCAAAAAACCCACCTTAAATATCTTCCCATAACATAAAAAAGCCAAATATAACCATTATTGGAATAAAGAATCTTATATTTATCCATAAAAAACTAGATCTAAGAAATTGAGAGAAGCAGAAAAGTAGATCTAATAAAAACTACCAAAAACTACCATAAACGAAGACTTCCAACCGAGCTTCACCGCACCAAGAAATGACTCCAGATTTCTTCCAATTTGATGGTTAAAGGTTAAAAACCTTTTTGAGGAATAATACTAGAATTGGTATTTATTTGAATAGAAAACTATGGTTTAAAACTTAATCCCAACCCAAATCCACTTTTTAGGATCTAGATTTTAAACCATGCACGGTTAGTCACACTATTAGGAAAAACCGTGCGCTAACCATGTGTAAGACTCTACATCAAGGAACACCTCACATAGTTGGATCACATGGTTAGAAAAACTATGCACCAATAGTGAAAAATACCACTATCCATCTCTATATGGTTTCTCATAGGTGGCTGCACGGTTTGTAAAAATTGTGTGCCTACCCGTGCGCCATCTCCTTAGCCCCTATCTCATTATGCACAATTTTCAATAAGGGTTACACAGTTTTCACCAACCATGCACCAACCTTGAACCTTTATAAAATATCCAAAAACATATCAAAAGGTTCTCAAATCCTCCCAAAATTCACCCATATACTTTACATACTTAAAATCACAAATAAAGGGTTACTTACTTGAAACTAGGGATGTTATATTCTCCCTAACATTGGACTTTCCATCTAAATAAAGTAGAAAACAACTATACTCCTGAAATAGTTTTCCCCATTTCTTGATCATTTCTTTCTCTCATTCTCATGTATCTTCCTAAATTTGACCATGTTTCCACAAAACCTGTACTAGACTGATGCTTTTTCTCAATAATACTTTCTCTTACCAATCAACAATCTATATCAGGATATGAAACAATGAAGTATCCAACTCTAGGTCAACATGATCCTATCAAATAAAATGTTTAGGATCATGTTTATACTTTTTAAAATGATATACATGAAACACATTATGCACATAATTGAACCATGGTGGAAATTCCAACTGATATTCCACCTCTCCAACCCGTTCCAGTATCTCAAAAGGGCCTATGTATCGAGAAAATAACTTTCCCTTCTTTCCTAAATGACTATGAACAATCCTTGGAGAGATTCTCAATAACACATGACCACTAATCTCAAACAACAACGGTCATAAATGATGATCCACATATGATTTTTTATGACAATTTGATGGCTCCATTAGTTTCCTGATCAACTAAATCTTCTTTGTTGTTTCTAGGACAAGGCTCGGCCCAACCAATTAAGTCTCACATGTTTCCACCCAAAATGTGGAGAACTAAATGGATGACTATACAATTCTTAAAAATGATCCATATGTATATAGGCCTAATAATTTTTGTTGTATGATAACTCCATCAATGGTATGTGCTCTTCTCATGAACCACCAAAATCAATTACACAATCCCACATCATGTATTCCAATGTTTGTATAATCCTTTCGGACTCTCCATACATCTGAGAATGATACGCCATACTCATAGTAAACTGAGTCCTAATGTATTTATGTAAGGATTTACATAAGTGATATGCAAACCTCAGATATCTATCTGTCACAATCGAAACTGGTCCAGCATACCACCTCACCACTTCTTAGATATATATTTTTGACAAGTCCTCCATTGTATGAGATTCACAAATAGGGATGAAATGGGCTGAATTTGTGAGTTGATCTAATATCACCCATATAGAATCATGTTTCTTAACTATTCTTGGGAGCCCTGTTATAAAATCCATAGCTATATGCTCCCATTTCTAAATAAGAATAGGTAAATAATGCAACATACTTGTTGGTAACTGATGCTCTGCATTAACCTGCTGACAAGTTAATCATCTTGAAACAAACTCAACCACTTTCTATTTCATGATGACCCACTAAAATTATTAATTAAATAGATTATACATATTTTTTATCCCATGATGAATAGACCATTTTGAATGGTGTAAAGCATGAAAGAGTTTTTCTTAATAAGACATATGTATGACCATCCAATTTTGAAACCACAACACTGAACTATCATTCAGCTTTCATCTGTCAATGGTCTCCCTACCATTGAGTTTTATCCTCATATAAATACATTCAAAATCATAAGTTAGTACCTCTTTAACTATCTCCACCAAAATAGGAACAAGAAAAACTGCAAAGAAAATTACAACATCACCTCGATCTTCACATTCCAAGTGCATGTCGTTTATGGCCAACATCAACTACCACTGATCTAAATCCTCTTTTTCCAACTAATCATATGACTTTCTACTTAATTCATCTTCCACTGTATTTCATTTACCCAATGTATACATCAAGTCAAATTCAAACATTTAGAAATACTTCATCTATCTTCTTTTTATCAGATTGAAATCCCTTTGTGAGAAAATATGTTTCACGTTATTATGATCCATAAACACTGTAAATTTCTCACCAAAGAGGTAATGACACTAATTCTCTAAATCATGGACTACAATAGCTAACTCCAAATCATGTTTTGGATATTTTTTCTCATACAAATATAACTACCTTGATTAATAAGAAGTAATATGATATCCCTACATGAGAACACATCCCAAACCTAATCTTGAAGCTTCACAATACACTACGTACCCTTGTCCTGATTCCATAAAAATCAAGATTGGTGTTGATGGAAGGTGAAAATTAAACTCTTGAAAAGATTTCTAACATTTATCATTCCATTGGAATGGAAATGTTTTCTTTGTAAAAGTTTTCATTGGTGAAACTAGTCATGAGAAATGATGAAAAGAACATCAGTAATAACCAAACGAGGTAAGAAAACTACATATCTTGAATACATTCTTTGGTGGTTTCCAAGAGATAATAGCCTCTATCTTTTCTAGATCCACAGAAACAACTATTTAAAATATTACATGGCCAATAAAGCATACCCTTTGTATCCAAAAATTGTAATTTGATAATTTGGAATACAAATGATGATCCCTCAAGATTCCCAAAACTATCTCCAGGTGTTTCTCATGATCATCCCTTGTCCTTGAATACATCAATATTTCATCCAAAAATACCACCACAAAAAAATACAAATACATTTTAAATATTTGATTCATCAATTATATAAATACTACTTGTGAATTCATAAGACCAAAAGGCATTACCACATAATCATAATATTCATATCTACTCCTAAAAGTTTTCTTTGGAATATCCTCCTTCTGAACTCACAATTGGAGATATCCTGATTGCAAGCCAATTTTAGAGAACCATTGAGATCCCATCAATTGATTGAAAATATCATCAATGTGTGGAATTGGATACTAATTTTTTATCAAAAATTGTTTAATATTATGTTAATATAAACATAGTCAAAGAGTTATATCTACCTCTTTCACAAACAAGACTGGTGCCGCCTAAGGAGACATGCTAGGCTGAATAAACCCTTTGCTTTCCAACTCTTCCGACTACACTTTCAACTACCTTAATTTTGTTGGTTCCATTTTATAATATGGAAGGGAAATTGGAATGGTCCCTAAAAGGAGATCAATCATAAACTCCACTTCTCTAGTGGGTAGAAACCCTGAGAAATTTTTGATAAATACATATGGAAACTAATCAATAACTATTGGAAAACTACTATTCTCAATATCTTCCAAAAATTACAAAGTCAATGCTGCCAATTAGTATGAGATCATTCCAACTACTGATACAAACAATATCATTGCATCTACCTTTACATTACGGTCTCCTTTAAAGATATGTTTGACGCCATCATCAGTCGTGAAACTGACCCTTCAAGTATAACAGCCGATGTGAGCTTTGAATGTTTTCAACCAATCCATACTATGTCATAGACATACATTTCCATCACAGATAAATCCCATATCAGTTTAGCTTCATTAACAGTTATAGAACATGCTCTGAACATAAAGGCTCAACATTCTCTTTGACCAAGAAGAGTTTGAGATCTTAACACATAAGGCAACATCTCAACTTTTAAGCCTAGTAAATAAATAGCAAGATAATAAATAAAGGAATGGGATGCACTCATATCAAAAAAATATTTCATAAGGGAGAATTCAAAAGAATCATACCTTACACCATCGATGGTCTAGATTTATCATCCACAATAACCTGCTCATCTTCATATAATTTCTTGCTTTTGGCACTTTTTTATTTTTTTCCCTATTGAGACTTCCCTTGCTGACAATTCATCGTATTCCTAGAATCACCATGGCTAGATCTAATATACTGAAGAGGATTGTTCAGCTGCCCTTTTCTTGCTGAATCATATTACATATATGACACATGAGAAGTGTCCTAAACACCTGAACTCAAAGCACTATGATAATAGTGTTGAAGAATCCCCATATGATGGTAGTTTTGGAATGGTCTATGTGGTTTCATACACTCTCACTTCATGTGGTCGAATGAACCACATTGGAAACATCTAGTTTTTCTCTTGGGTCTTGGAGGAAGATTCATCAATCTAGCCATTTAATTTTGAGTCATCCCCATACCTTGGAAATAGGTGTCCCTCTTCCGCTTGATCCCAGAATTAGAATTTAAACTATCTTCTATAGTTATCAACATTCTCCCTACACCCATAGCTCTTGAGATATCCCTTTCTACCACTATTTCTCTATTTACCCTCTCTATATAATCTTAATACAGAGCACAACAATCTTTGAGAGAATCCCCTGCCTCAGCCCCAATTCAAAGATGTGTACCTTCAAGGATTCACTAGTAGAAAATTATGGTGAAAAGAAGACTAAATTCATGAATTTATCCATTTACTCCATCATTGTGAATCTCTACTACTTCAATCTAAAGAATTTCGTCATTCTAGCAATCCTAGATGTATAATGATAGAATTGTTTGTTGAACAATTCTTCAAAATCCTACCATGAAAGGCCTTGGTCTAATTTATCCTAAAATGAAAATCCCACCATTAGTGTGAAAGATCCTTCAGTATATATGTTTCCAGATTGACTTTTAGCTGTGTTGGTATGCTAAGAAATTATAATATTAAATTCATCATGTCCAGCCACACCTCTTTGTTTTCTCGTTCTAAATCACCCCTAAAGGTGGGTGGATTCTACTTCTAGAACTAAATGGTATGATCCACTTACCTTGGTTCATACCTCTTGTTCCCTCTTTCTATAGCCTTAAAATATTGGTCTGTGCTCTGAACCATCCATTGGTTCACCTATGGCTCAGGTGCAACCACATTCTCAGCAGCTTCCTCCAATTGGTTTCTATGATGTCTACCAAGTTCCATTTATATATAATCACAACAAATTCCATAATTCTAACTCTCTAGCAACTAAAGGCTTGAAAATTTAAAATTATATCACATCATACCATAAAAAAATTGATTTCCAAAATTCTACATTTTCCACATTCAACCATTTTTAAATTTCACCATGCTTTTGAAAATCAAACTATTTTCAAAATACCACAATCATGCTCTTTTTAAAAATCTCACATTTGAAAATAATTCGAACATTTTTTAAAAATAAATTTTTTTGCACCAAATAATATATCATTAGTAAAAATTAAATATATAATCCTAATGGGAAGTCACTTATATAATGCATGTAATGGTCACCTCATTAGATAAACCCATGACAATGACATTCTAATTCCAATAATTGCCTCCAAAACACTTATGTACCCAAATCCATGGTAACTTAAAGTCCGGAATTAAAAGGTTAGCAATGTAATTTTATGATCTACATTTCAAGTCCTAATAATCCAACTCCTTTATACCATCCCAAATCTAAGAATAAACAAGAATTAATTTCAAATCCAAGATCAATAAAACTGATGACCCCTAGTTACTTAAGGATCGAACAAGCTGATACTAATTGTAACATCCTACCCCACCTCATTGTCTTGAGAAGGAGAAAGGACATTACTTGGCCTTAGGAAATATACCCAAGATGCCAATGCCTGGAAATAAATTTCAAGGGATTCAATACAATTGGGGGAATATTTTCCCTTTAAGAAATAAAATCACCCAACCAAACATTCCATAATAAAATGAACCACTACATGATTCATGATAACAATGTAAAAAAACTCAAAGTAATAACATTGATATCAAAACCAAACTATAATAGATTACCATAGTGGAAGAATACCAATATCAAAGTAAACAATTAAATACAATGTAACACCCCAAGATTTCATAGTACGTTATCTCATTAAATTAATTTAATAGTGTGCACTACACGTAACATCGAGTTCGAGCGCACCACAACTTATTAAACTAACTGTTCAAAAAGAGGCTATGAATATTATTTACTAAATTTTAAATATTATATACTCTATATAATTTTAACATCCATATTATGTGTTTTAAAGACATAATATAAGAACAAATTCATTTTTTTTCAGATAAAATAAGTATTTTTCAAAAAAAATGAAATTTTACAACCTTTTAATGGAGAACCCTTTCTAAAACAAATATTTGACACTTTTATATATCCAATTTAATGAAATTAAATTATTATTTAGAATTGGGACATAAAATTTTAGTTTGGATAAATTTTTTGAACTTTTCTGATAACTTTCATATGTTGATGAATAGTGAAAAATACTATGTTTTAATTAAAAACAACTTTTTTAATTGAAATAATTTATAGTGATAAACTATTAATTTGAATGGTTTGTAAGTATAATTAGATTATATTTTAATAATTTAATACAATGTTGGTCATTATAAGTAATTTCACATTTAAATTTTACATGAACACATGTCAATCTTTTGATAATTTTTACTTTTTAAAAAACCCGTTTTTTGGTTTTGACAACGGGAATTAATTTTAAATTAATAAATTCAAATTATATGTTTTGAATTTGGTAAAATAGACTTAATTTTTGAATTCATAATATCAAAATTATCTTAGGGTAATTTTTTGGTATTTTTCTGAAAACTTTCAATTTTTGATGAATAGTGAAAAAACACTGCTTTATTGGTTAAAACTGACTTTTTATTTAAATAATTAGTTATTTTATTTTAAATTATTTTAGGTCAAAATAGATTCATAACAACTATTTATTTTCAACTTAATTCATTTGAGTCATTTTATAATAATTTTAGATATATAAAATTTTATCGAACATTTTACCATATTTTACCCACCTCTGAGGAGCATTTGCAAATTTAAATAAAACTTAATTTTACTGCTTTTGTGAGTTGAATTTCAAAAAATCTGAGAGACACGGTTGATATCAGTAAGTAAAATTTGGTTCAATAAGATGAAAATAATTTTTGGTGAATAGTAACTTTTTACTTTTATCTACCACGGTTAAAAGTAAATAGGATAATTAAGGGTAAATATGATATTATTATTACCCAAAAACATGTCCTAATTCGATTGGATAAGTATAATTCGGCCAAAAACAACCTTAGGAATAAAATATTATTCACTTTGGTCCACTTGGATTAGATTAGGACATTTATTATTATTTTATTTAAAGAAGATTTAAAAGAGTAAAATTCAAAGTTTAATAAATAAACCATTTTTAATATAGAGTTAAACACAATATAAATTCGACTATAAATATTCATTAGAAAGATAAAAATATTTCCTACATAATAGTATTTTATTTATAATTTTTAGACATTGAATAATTTAATTTATTTATGATACAATGACGATGCAATAATTACCTTATTAATGAAATATTCAAATAATTGATATTATAAATATCCAAATAAATGTAAATTGAGACTTCTGATTAATTACAATAATTTTATAGGTTAATATTAAATGTTAGGGTTAGTAAATTAAATCTTATTTTAAGTGATAAAGTTTTTATGGATTTCAAAAAAAATCAAATACTAAATAGTGTCAAAATTGACATAATTGAGTTTTTAAAACAAATATTATATTATTAATTGATATAATAGCCCTAAAATCTAAGGTTTATCCAAAATAAATATATAATAATATATATGGAATTAATTAACCACTTGGGGTTTGATTGGAATTTTATAGTAAGTTTATTAACCATATAATATAAAAATTCAAAGAGACATGGTAAATGTCAAACTATTTAACTAAGAGTTAAATCTAAAAGATAAGGTTAATATGATGAACTAAACCTATATAAAACCTATTGGTTGAGAGTTTTTAGAACCATACCTATATTATCATTTAAATAATCCATTTGGAGCCATTAGAAACCTAAAATGATTTTATTATAAAATAATATTTCAATCTTTTCCTAAAGTGACCCACACCTCTCTTATAAAAGGGTACTTACCCTCCTCTTAATTTCACACCTCCAAAGCCATTTGTATCAGCCCAAACCTGCCCAAATATCCTCCCAACTTTCCTCCCTTAATCCTATATACCTTCCTTTAGTCAGAAATCCAACCTAAGGATCCCTTTTGATCAAATCAAAAGGAAGAACCTGAGGAAGAGGTAAATATTTCATCACCTCTTTCAAGTTCTTTTCTTCTTCCACTTAATATTTCTTTGTTGTTTCCATTCTAAAATAATAACTCCAGTATTTTCTATATACTGTGATGTAATTATAAAAATGATACAACCATATTTATTATTCTATCCATCCTATAAATGACAAATTCACCATACACGTGTACGTACGGATTTCCGTCTCCACGTCGTGGTGTAGTTTGTTATTCAAACACTTAATTATTTGGATGGGTATAATAATGAGTATAACTGATTTAAATAATAAATATAACATGTTAATTATTCTGTATTTATTATATACCATCCAATTACATATGACTTCGCCATTAATATAATGATATTGTCGCTTGTACGTACGTACGGATTACCGTCTCCACGACGCGATGATATTTATTTCCACGTTCACCATTCAACGATGATTATAAAATATATATCATTAATAAGTATGTAATATATGAAATAATAATTATAATATATGTATATATATATATGTACTTACATATATCTTATTCACTTAGTTCTGTTCAATGTGATATGAAAACAGAAACTGCATTTATGCGTACGTACGGCCTACCGTCTCCATAAACGGTGTTTTCCATTTCATATATATGTCTATTACAAAAATTTATATTCTAAATATATATGATATATAAATCATTTTTTATATTTTTTTTAATTATTTAAATCATGATCTAAGTGATACTATCAAGTGTAACAAGTTAAAACATATACGATAAAGAAAGCGATTATTACCCGAAATGTTAATTTAACATGGAACTTATTATTAAATGGGTATTATAAAGTCATAAATGAATCATGTATGATATCATAAATATTAATATGGATCTGGTATAATTTAATAACATACCATGGTCTTTATACAAGAGGTTAAACATACCCTCGACTAAAGGAAAGTGCAAGGTAAGGGTTAATTCCTCAATCTCATTATTATCCGAGATTGTTTATGTGTAAGTTTTTACTGGGAAATATTTATTATCCATTTTTATGTTTCAGAAAATAATTTTGAAAGGGATTATTTTTAAGTTACTCTTTAACTAAAACATCAATTTAAATGTTTTAAAGATTTATTCTTCTAAACCTTTCTCATTAACGTCCATGTTTTCAAAATGATTTTAAGGATTTATTTATATGAACATGAATGTTTAAAAATGTTAATTAATTTCAATAGTTTCAAAGTGGTATGGGACACTTTGATTCAAAAATATCTTTTAAATGAATTCCTTTATAAATTGTGTGACTTTTAAAATGATTTAATGAAAAAGGTATATTTCTGTCAAAGAGTTTTACTGATCATTTTCAACTATGTCAACATCCTTTACTAGATATTATTCTTGATCGAGGTTGATTTATTATGATAAAAATCTTCCATATTGTATTGAAGGTTTTTTTTATATGTTTGACCATGGATGTGTTATTTTTATACCATTCATGTTTTATGGATAAAGTATTGAAATTTCTTATGCTAGTTTTAATATGAATGTTTATGTTATGTTTAAACCTTTTCATATGAGGAATGAATTGGACTTAGTAAGTGACGGGTGGAGCCTGCTATAGCTCCTCGATGCATCGGTAGGTCTCATGAGACAAACTAGTGTCTTGGCACAAGGCCCTGAAAAAATCCTATTTGCAGTCTTGGCACAAGGCCTTGACTATGTGGTTATGAAGTTTGGCATTATGCATTCCATCATTATAAAAGTGGCTATTGATATTGCAAGTGATTATTAGACAAGTAGAATATCCATTTGAATAAGTAAATGGAATTATTTTATTGTATCTTTTCCATATTAATCTGAATTTTAAGATTAAAAGGCTTTTGTTTTAGTCTTATACATTGCCTTAAATGTTTATGCTTATTTATAAAAGTTTCCGCTATATTGTTATCTTTACTGAGAATCTGAGCTCACCCCTTTCTATGTTTTAATTTTCCTAGGATTACAAGAAGTGTATTATGATTGATAAGTAGGGTTAAGCTAAGGGATTAATGGAATTATAAAAAGATCATTTATGTTGTTTTTTATTTTTTAATGTGTAATGTAACTTTCATATATGTAATCTATTTTCCAAGAATGGTAAACTGATCGGTCTTTCGAGACTTGATTCCTTGTAATCCTGCCAATGTATTAAAATAATGCACCGACTCTTGGCTTTTGGGGTCAGGGAATTACAATTAGTATCAATGGAAGTTTAGCAACAACCTTGGAAATAGATTTAGTTAAACTCTGATTAGAGAACATTACCCTAAGATAGACTTTGAGGATTAGTATAGAAGAACTTCCTAGAATTTTGGTACTATAGAGATTTTGTGAGTTTTCCAAGTAATACATCCCTATATGGATACGAGCAAGTAGAGGCGGCTCTAGCACAGATGTACCTAGGGGTAAAACCCAAAAACACCGCTTTGAGCTAGACTCGAATAGGAACTAGTGCACAATAACGGGACTTGTTGCACTCTTGGTTACGACACTCTCGGGGGATATGCTTAGGATAATTCATGTTTTCATTATAGCCATTATGAATTATTTAGGAGTAAATACTTTCTCAAAGAATACATTTTATGATTATATATTATATGCATAATATTTTCAATTTATGTTAGGTATTTTACATGTTTAGAATTATGCATTGTGATTCATAAACTAACCTAGTATATGCCATTGTTTAGAAATGGTTCCTAGTAGAAAGAATGAGACCTCCAGCAATACGCATGATCTAAAGAGTAATAAGGATCATATCTTTCATTATATTAATCCAACTTTTAGAAAAGAAATAGTGTCCCACATATTATCATCATATGAAGAAATATTATCATGTGTTAATAAGATAAGTAAATAATTCTCTGAGTTCTATGGCTTTGAAGGGAATCCATATAAGAAAATGATGGTAGAAAGAAAGACGGATAAAGGGAATAAGGGAAAGAAGGATTTTCCCATATGTAATAACTATGGAAAGAATCACCTTGGTAAATTCTTGAAGGGAATGGGTGTTTTTTATAAGTGTGGAGAAAAAGGACACCAAGTACGTGATTGAAAGGGTAAGAATTTTTTTTCAAACGTACAATGCTTCATCTTCAAGGAGTTGGGACACTACGTGAATCAATGTCCAAATCATCAGAGTATACCCCAAATACTACTATTAGATAATAATCAAGTTATGATACTACTAAAGATGAAGATGAATGATTAAGAGTTTTTATGTTGTTATTAAGTATTATGTCATTTGAGTATTGTATTAATGATGTACATGTTATAAGAATTATAGAGTATATAAGGATTGTACTGCAGTACTATTTCATTAAAGACTTGAGATTGTGTGGAACCAAGAAAAGTGACTCAATGGCTAGTTAAATTTTTTGGAAAATACATGGTTGAAGGAAAGACAAAACTTTAATATGGTCCTGATACTAAGGTATTGATTTTGGAAAAAGAGATGATTGATTTGGATAAATTATATTAGATGTTATTGACATCCTTGGAACTGGTTAATGGTTTGTTTATTCCATCATTGTTGGAGTTTACAACATTTTTTGATATATGCAGTATATCCAGTATTCTATAAGGAATAAGGGAGAATTAATGTAATCAATACAGTTATATGATAATTCAGAGTGTTACCGTGTTTTAAAAGAATACATGATGAAGGTATTCATATGTTATTACGTGGTAAAAAGGATCTTCATTATGTTTACATTCCTTATAAATTTTGGACTGTGAGTTTGGACAGAAGTATTTTGGATAAGTCTAAAGGTTGGAATTGATTATGTTTGAAATTGGATACTATTGTTAAGGTTAAATCATTTCTTGATATTATTTTTGGATTGTCATAAAAAGGACAACCCGAAGGTCGGGTGACAACTCGTCACGTCCGGAAAGGCCGTGAGACCTGAACCCGCAACCGAAGGGTGACAAGGGTGCATCACCTACCACTAGCCTATGTGATGTCCTAGTTTGTATAATTTAGTTTTTTTAAAATATTACGACAAATGAATTATAAATTCATTATTTTTAGAACCCTATACAATTAGGATAAATAGAAAACCTTTGAATTATATTATCTTTTGGAGTGAAAGATGAGTTTGTGGAAGGAATTAGTTGATGGATGAAACTCTATTTATCAACTATATATATATTTTTTCCTCTTATTTTATGAATAAATTAATTCTTAAACTTTAGGGAATGGATCTTAAAACCAAAAATGTGTTATCCTAACACCTTATGTTTTGTTGAACCGATGATATATTGCATCATCTTAGATTGATGACTTTGAGGCCCTCAATTTTACACTTGTTTGTGATTGATGGCCTCAATCGCTCCCTTTAAATATTTAAGTTTTTTCTCCAATTATGTGTCTATAATTTCCACCAATGTTCTCTTAATCGAGATCAAAATTTGGTGGTGACTTTTTTCATTTCCCTTTCCCTCTTATTAAGAGTAAATTTTATTAAACCAATTTCTGATGTGGGTTTTCCACAAAGGTATTTTTCTATTTTTAACCATTTATTTTCAAATAAAAATTTCAAATTGTGAGGATTCAATTTATAGGAGGGGAGAATGTAACACTCAAAGATTTCATAGTACGTTATCTCATTAAAGTAATTCAATAGCTTGTGCTACACGCAACACCGAGTTCGAGCACACTACAACTTATTAAACTAACCGTTCAAAAAGCAGTTATGAATAGTATTAACTACATTTTGAATCTTATATACTCTATATAATTTTAACATCCATATTTTGTGTTTCAAATACATAATATAAGCAAGAATTCATTTTTTTCGATAAAATAAGTATTTTTCAAAAAAATGCAATTTTACCACCTTTTAATGGTGAACCCTTTTTAAAACCAATATTTGACACTTTTATATATTAAATTTAATGAAACTAAATTATTATTTAGAAGTAGGACATAAAAATTTAATTTGGATAAAATTTTGGTACTTTTCAGATAAATTTCATAATTTGATGAATAATGAAAAATACTATGTTTTAATTAAAAAAACTTTTTTAATCAAAATAATTTATAGTGATAATTTATGCATTTGAATGGTTTGGAAGTATAATTAGATTATATTTTTATCATTTAATACAATGTTTTCCATTATAAGTAATTTCATATTTAAATTTGACATAAACACATGTCAATCTTGTGATAGTTTTTACTTTTTAAAAAACCCGCTTTTTGGTTTTGACAACGAGAATTAATTTTAAATTAATAAATGAAACTTCTATGTTTCTAATTTGATAAAATATACTTAATTTTTGAATTCATATTATCAAAATTATCTTAGGGTAAATTTTTGGTATTTTTCTAGAAAATTTCAATTTTTGATGAACAGTGAAAAACATTGTGTTATTGGTTAGAACCGACTTTTTATTTAAATAATTAGCTATTTTATTTTAATTTATTTTAGGTCAAAATAGATACATAATACATATATATTTTCAACGTAATTCATTAGAGTCATTTTATAATAAGTTTAGATATATAAAATTTTATCGAACATTTTACCGTCTTTTACCCACCTCCTAAGAGCATTTGCAAATTTGAATAAAACTTAATTTTACCGCTTTTGTGAGTTAAATTTCAAAAATATGAGAAACACGATTGATATTAGTAAGTAAAATTTGGTTCAATAAGATGAAAAAAATGGTGAATGGTAACTTTTTACTTTTATTTACCACGATTAAAAATAAATAGGGTAATTAAGGGTAAAAATGATATTATTATTACCCTAACACATTTCCAAATTATATTGGATAAATATAATTCAAAAAAAAAACAACCTTAGGAATAAAATATGATTCTATTTGGTCCACTTGGATTAGATTATGAAATTTATTATTATTTTATTTAAAGAAGAGTTAAAAGAGTTAAATTCAAAGTTTAATAACTAAACCATTTTTAATATAGGGTTACACACAATATAAATTCGACTATAAATATTCATTAAAAATATAAAAATATTTCCTACATAATGGTATTTTATTTATAATTTTTATACATTGAATAATTTAAATTATTTATGACACAATGATGATGCAGTAATTACCTTATTAATGAAATATTAAAATAATTGATATTATAAATATCCAAATAAATGTAAATTGAGACTTATGATGAATTTCAATAATTTTAGAGGTTAATATGACATGTTAAGGTTGGTCAAATAAATTTTATTCGAAGTGATAAAGTGTTTATGGATTTCAAAAAAAATCAAATACTAAATAGTGTCAAAATTGACATAATTGAGTTTTTAAAACAAATATTATATTATTAATTGATATAATAGCCCTAAAAATCTGTGGTTTCGGCAAAAAGACTTATATAATAATATATATGAAATTAATGAACCACTTTGGGTTCTATTGACATTTTATAGTAATTTTATTAACCATATAATATAAAAATACAAAGAGACATGGTAAATATCAAACTATTTAACTAAGAGTTAAATCTAAAAGATAAGGTTAATATGATGACCTAAACCTATCTAAAACCTATTGGTTGAGCGTTTTTCAACCCATACCCACTTTATACTTTAAATAATCCATTTTGGATCCATTAGAAACCAAAAAATATTTTATTATAAAATAATATTTCAAGATTTTCCTAAAATGACCATAACCTCTCTTATAAAAGGATACTTACCCATCTCTTAATTACACACCTCCAAAGCCATTTGGATCGGCCAAACCCTGCCCAAATTTCCTCCAAAATTTTATCCCTTCATTATAGATACCTTACATTGGTCAGAAATTCAACCTAAGGATCAATTTTGATCAAATCAAAAGGAAGAACTCGAAGAAGAGGTAAATATTTCATCACCTCTTTCAAGTTCTTTTCTTCTTCCACTTCCTCTTTATTTGTTGTTTCCATTCTAAAATAATAAATCCATTATTTTCAATATAATGTGATGTTATTATAAAAATGATACAACCATATTCATTATTCTATCCATCCTATTAATGATAAAGTCATCATACATGCGTATGTATGGATTACCGTCTCCACGTCGTGGTGTAGTTTGTTATTCAAACACTTCATTATTTGGATGGGTATAATAATGAGTATAACTGATGTAAATAATAAATATAACATGTTAGTGATTATTTATATATCATATACCATCCAATTACATATGATTTCTCCATCAATATAATGATATTGTCGCTCGTGCGTACGTACGGATTACCGTCTCCATGACGCGATGAGATTCATTTCCACGTTCACCATTCAATGATGATTATAAAATATATATCATTAATAAGTATGTAATATATGACATAATAATTATACTAGATATATATATATATATATATATATATATTTATGTACTTACATATATCTTATTCACTTAGTTCTGTTCAATACGACATGAAAACGGAAATGGTGTTTATGCGTACGTACGGCCTACCGTCTCCATAAATAGTGTTTTCCATTTCATATATATGTATATTACACATATTTATATTATAAATATATATGATATATAAATCATTTTTTATATTCTGTATGTATATAAATCATGATATAAGTGATACAATCAAGAGTAACAAGTTAAAACACGTACAATAAAGAAAGCGATTATTACTCAAAATGTTAATTTAACATTGAAATTATTATTAAATGGATAGTATAAAGTCATAAATGAATCATGTATGATATCATAAATATTAATATGGTTCTGGTATAATTTAATAACATACTACGGTCTTTATATAGGAGGTTAAATTTACCCTTGACTAAATTAAAGTGCAAGGTAAGGGTTAATTCCTCAATCTCATTATTATCCAAGATTGGTTATGTGTAAGTTTTTATTGGGAAATATTTATTATCCATGTCCATGTTTCACAAAATAGTTTTCAAAAGGAATCTTTTTAAGAGACTCTTTAACTAAAAAATCATTTTAAATGTTTTAAAGATTTATTCTTCTAAACCTTTCTCATTAATGTCCATGTTTTCAAAATGATTTTAAGGATTTATTTATATGGACATGAATGTTTTAAAATTTTGATTCATTTCAAAAGTTTCAAAGTGGTATGCAACAATTTGATTCAAAAATATATTTTAAATGTCTTACTTTAAAAATTGTGTAACCTTTAAAATGATTTCGTGAAAAAAGGTATATTTCTCTCAAAGAGTTTTACTGATCATTTTCAACTATGTCAACATCCTTTATTGGATATTATTCTTGATCGAGGTTGATTTATTATGATAAAAATCTTCCATATTTTATTGAAGGTTTTGTGATATGTTTGACTGTGGATGTTTTATTTTTATACCATTCATGGTTTATAGATAAAGTATTGACATTTCATATGCTAGTTTTAATACTAATTTTTATGTTATGTTTAAACCTTTTCATATGAGTAATGAATTGGACTTAGTAAGTGAAGGGTGGAGCCCACTATAGCTCCTCGATGCATCGGTAGGTATCATGAGACAAACTAGTGTCTTGACATGAGGCCTTGACAAAATCCTATTTGTAGTCTTGGCACAAGGCCTTGACTATGTGGTTATGAAGTCTGGCATTATGCATTCCATCATTATGAAAGTGTCTATTGATATTGCATGTGATTATTAGACTATTAGAATATCCATGTGAATAAGAAAATAGCATTATTTTATTGTATCTTTTCCATATTAAGTTTAAGTTTAAGTTTAATAGGATTTTGTTTTAGTCTTATACATTGCCTTAAATTTTTATGATTATTTATAAACTTTTATGCTATATTGTTATACTTACTGAGCATCTGAGCTCACCCATTTCTATGTTTTAATTTTCTTAGGATTCCAAGAAGTGTATTATGATTGATAATCAGGGTTAATCTAGGGGATTAATGGCATTCTAAAAGTATCATTTATGTTGTGTTTTATTTTCTAATGTGTAATGTAACGTTCATGTATGTAATCTATTTTCCAAGACTGCTAAATTGATCGGTATTTCGGGACTTGATTCTTTGTAATCATGCTAATGTATTAAAATAATGCACCGACTCTAGGATTCTAGGGTCGGGGAATTACATAAAAAACCAAATGAAACCAAATACTCTAAATAAAACCTCCAAAACTCCAAAAATACTCCATTTTCCAACTCCACAAAACAACCCAAGTATCACGATGCACCACTAAAGAAGTGTTATACTTTACCTATGTATGTGTCCCGATAAATGATTTCTTCAAAAGCACCAAAGTGTAAAAGAAGGGGTGCGTAATGAAAATTATTATTATTTCCCCAAATGACATCCCAACTCATGCCAATAGTATAGAACATGTTATCATGTTTATATAAAACAATTTACATAAATTAATTGAAAATAGTTTTTATCAAATCCAAGAAGTTAATACCAAAATAGTTTTCCATACTAAAACAGTTTATAGGGAAAAGCAACCAAAAAATATTTTAAACCATTTCACATTCTTTTTTGGCATACCCATTCCATGATCCACCACACACCCACACATGCATTCTTATCTTGATAGTTCCATAATCAAGAGAGGTTTATCATCCTTCCACTTAGTCATCAAAAAGTGTCCAATCTCCTTGTGTCCCAATGACACCTTCCCCTTATTCAAGGTCACATACCTTTATACCAAAATGGTATAAACCCCTTATTCAGGTTCTCATCAAAATAATGAACTCACACAACCCATGTATTCCAAAACCATTTCAAAACAACCAATTCAAACCATTCCAATAAAACTATTCTTTTATAGAAAACCTTTCAAAAAAACCATTTCAATGCATTTTAACAAAATCATAATTTTATTGAAAAAAAATATCAATTAAACCATTTACCAAAATTCCAAAAAATCCACTTTTTAAAATCAACATTTTAAACTTAAAGAGCTTCTCATATCCACTTTTCACAATTCCTCAATTTGACCAACAATTCACACGATACTCAAACCATCACCAAAGAGGGTTTATACCATGATTTATGCAAAACATTCCACAATAAAATTTAATAAATTTAACCAATTTGAAACTAATCCTTCAAGTTCTAAGAAGAGGAGTCGAGAGTAAGGATACTTACCTTGGTAATTATTTTAGAAATGAAAAATGACAGAAAAATGCCCATAAAACTGGGTTAAATATCCAAAATCCTACCTCACATATCTTCCCCTAACATCGAAAATGACAAATATAACCATGATTGGCAAAAAGAAACTTTAAATTTATCTAAAGTGGACTAGATATAAGAAATTGAGATAAGGAGGAAAGTAGATCAAATAAAAACCACCAAAACCACCATAAAAGAAGACTTACCAAGGTAATTGGGTTTTAATGAACCCATAAATGACTTCATATTGCTTTCAATTTGATGGGTAAAGGTTCAACTACCTTTGAAAGGAATAATGATCGAATTAGGATCGATTTGGAGAAAAAAACGAGGGTTTTAAACTAAATCCCAACTAAGATAAACTTTTTTAGGATCTTGTTTTTAAACTATGGATGGTTAGTCACACAATTAGGCAAAATTGTGCACTGACTGTACACAAGCCTCTGCCTCAAGGAACACCTCACATGGTTGTCTTACATGGTGAGACAAACCGTATTCTAGTCATGAAAAATCCCACTTTCCCACTTTGCACTATTTAACCTAGGTGGACACATGTTTTGTAAAAATAGTTCTCCTACCCTTGTGCATTCTCCTTAGCCCCTGTCTCATTGTGCATGGTTTTCTATAGTAGTTTCACAATTTTCAATAATCATGCACCAACTATGGACCTTTATAAAATCTCCAAAAACATTCCAAAAGGTTCCCAAACCCTTACAAACTTCACCCATATACTTTACATACTTAAAAATCATAAATAAAGGGTTACTCAATTGAAACTGGGGGTTCTACACCCACGGTTTGGTCACATGTTTTTCCTATCCATGCACCAAACGTGAACTTGTATTGAACAAGGTAGCACACCCCTTGTACATCTAGAGACACGGTTAAAAAACCATGCACAACTCATGTGTGTTCACTATACAAAGACTCCAACCCATCTCATGGCTAGAAAAAATGTGTTCTAACTATGTGTTTCAACTATAAAACATACCTTCACCATTTTACATAACTATGTGGCCTCCCTCGTGTGGTTTTCCAAACCATACTCCCCTATATGTGGGTCACATGGTTGATCTGCATAGTTATTTCTAACCATGTTCGAACTATGTGCCTCATACTATTTCTCCAAAAACTAGAGCTTAGGGATCCATACAAGCATTGGATGCTCCCAATCCATTACTTAAACCATTAAACACTTTTATAAGAGTAATACAAGAGGTTTTAATAGTAATTTAATAAATTTTTTCCTATTTGAAAATGCAAGATCTTGCAACCTTTCCTCATTAAAACAAATCATACATGAGTTTCCATTCTATGGGTGGTAAAGAATAATTTGAGAATAATTCTCTCCATTGATCACGTACATCATCCTCTCACTCCTAAGTTTCATCATGTACATGGTTTTGTTTCCATAGAACCCATACTGGAGGAAGTATCTTTCCTATAAGATCCTTCATGCTCTGATTAATTATATTAATAGGATACTCCTCAAAATAATCATCAATGTCTAACTCAACCTCATTAGGTTGAATAATATGAGACAGAGCTCAATAGTAATGGTGAAACTTTGAAACATGTAAAATTTCATGTAGGGATTGGTACCTTTGAGGTAGTTTCAAGTGATAGTCTACCATACTAAATCTCTCCAAAATCTCAAAGGGTCCAACAAACATAGGTTCCATCTTAACTTGTATTTAAATCCATTGATTCTCCAATCTAGGTGAGACACATAAGAAGACATGATCCCTGACCTCAAACTCTAGAGGTCATCTATGATGATCAGCATAAGACTTATTATTATATTTGGTTGTAGCCATATGATTCCTGATAAGTTGTACCAAATCTAATGTCTCTTTAACTAGATGAGGTACCAGTAGTGTCACCTATCCTACCTCTAACCATCATAGGGGTGAATGAAACAACCTATCTTATAGGGACTCATAAGGATACATATGTATATTATCCTAAAAGCTATTATTATAGGTTAAATCTACTAGAGGTATGTGTTTCTCCCAAGAACCTTTGAAATCAAGGATGCATTATCAGAGCATATCCTCCAACACCTATATCATACAATCAGGTTTTCTATTAGTCTATGGGTGATAGGTTGTGATCATCAGTACCTACGAACCTAGTACATTTTGTAACCCCTTCTTGAATTATGATGTGAATAAAAATTATTTGTTTGATACAATATTATGTGGAACTCAATGAATTTTTATGATATCCTTGACATATATCCTCCCTATTTCATCCACTAAAAAGGTCTCTCTGATAGGAAAGAAGTGGGTGACCTTCTCTATCTGGTCAATGATAACACATAAAGCATCAATTCCTCGAGGTGACCTAGGTCACATACACCCACAAGGCATTGCGCAATCACATGACCCCTCAAATAAAATCAATTATGTTTCCTAGAAATGGTTCTGGGAGTTCTATTATAGCCATATGATCACATAATCAGGAAAATAGACCCCACTAAACCCCCATGACAATCATGTATCTCCGTGAATGAAGTTCAACAAGTTATAAAAGGAAATTTTTTAGTTTCTTTGAATGGGAGCCTGAGAAAAATAGTTCTTATTGAATAGTTATCTTTAAAATGGGGATCGTGGCGGGGTCTCGTGATTTGGTATTTAGGAGGGTCTTGTGAAAAGTGAAAATGATATAAGAAATGTGAGACCACTATAAAGGAATGAGTAGCCATTGAATGAGGATGATCTCCACTCCCCTATATATAGTACATTCCTAAGAATACTGACTATTTCTTGGAAAACCAAACTCCACACATGACACAAATTCACAATAATTCTAGAGACTCGAGTAGTCATTTACATTCATCATGACCAATAACTTTTCCTTATAGATTTTTCTTCTGAGTGGGGGAATTTTTTGGTCCCCTCCAAATGAGAATCTATAAATTCTCAAAGGAATAAATACTTGGATATGGGTATTATGTTCACTATAAAAGATAAGTAAGTATAAGGTTTTTATGACCCAGAGATCAGGTGGGTCACTAGAGGATATGTGATCGCATGACCATAATGAGGCCATTCGAAGGCAAGATACATAGTGAATAACTTTTATAAGGTCTTGAAAATTCCCTTGGATGATGTCCTGCAACAATCGGGAAGGCAACTTGGACAATCAGTGATCAGGCAGAAGATTATAGGAAAAGTGCCACCAAGACATGCGAATTGTCAGTCAGTGGATTCCCAACAAATAATCTAAAATTCCTTTGAAAATATTCCAAAAATATCCAAAAATAAAGTTCCTATTTCTGGTTGTAATTCTCATGCAATGCATCACTGACGAGGAGAATTATTTTCCTTAACAACACTAAAAAAACTCACAAACTTCCCAACCATTGTTAAATAAAAAAGGAAATAAATATGGAGGATCCATAAGACACTCATGGTCATAAAAGTCACCTGACACACCCCAGGTGGTTCATAAAAAATAAAAATCCCTGAGAGACATGAATGCCTCATCTCACGAAAGCCCATAATCTTTTCATCCTAATCAAATGAAGGTCCTAAAGTATGTCATGGTAACCATGTGAACCATCATTGAATCCATATGGAAAATAATATCGAATTTTATATGAAATTATTGTGCATCCCCATAGGAACTTTTGTGGACATGTGATGCAACACCAAGAGGTAAGGTGACTGTCCACGATTACACACAAACAAACTCACAACCCCCAAACCATTATAAAATAACCAAATTAAATAAAAATGGTGGAGGAGGTGGAAGATACTTGTCATCCTAAAACTATTCCAACACACAAATGTTGTATGAAAAAATGTCTCACAATTCCCCTTGATGAGTTATCATGATTCCATGAAGGTCTATTTAAAATCCAACCTTTTCTAGTGAAAATTCACAAGCAATTCACCCAACATTTGGTGAAGTCCTTCTAGAGTCACCTTGATCTTGCAAAGTGACATGGACATGTGAAATTGACAATGTGAAAATCTCTTGAAATGTATTTATGAATCAATAAAACCCCATTAATTATTAACATATCCATAAAGGATGCATTGATGGGATGAACTTGTTGTTGAAAATCAAGCGATGTCCCTAGAGCTATCTATGGTCGGACCTCATTAATATGCATGATGGTTAGGCCCTCTGTTGACTCCTATCTGGATTGATGTGACATGCATCTCAAAAATAAGAGAATAATCGGGGAGGATAGGCATATAAATCCCCCACCCTAGCATGAATATAATGACCACTACTCTCTAGATGAAGAGTTGTAATTATCACACCCAAAATCACAAGTGCTAAAACGTACTTCTCAAAGTGTTTTATCACATGACTAAAAAAATTCTTATTATGAAATATCAAGGGAACAACCATAGTGATCATGTGGAATTAATAAATCAATTAAAATAATCACTCATATATCAAATGAATGACTTTTGGTAGGATATGCGACAAACATCATGAACATCTTCAGAATCACTTAAGACTTAAATAAACTAAATATTTAAAAAATATAAGGATTTTCAAATATAAAGGATCAAACAAAGACTAAAGGTTGGTGGATTACAAAAATAAAATACATTTGGATCCATATGAGACTCACATGAACCACCCAGGACATGCGACATTGCGAGGACATGTCACCCAGCTCTTTTGACGCGCCTTTGATATACTATTTGTGTCCTAAGTGGTCTTTAGGACATGTCGAATAAATTCATATGGTTCCCTCTAAGGAATTACACCCAAGTGGAATGAAACCCTATAATTTTTCCATTAAATCCTTGTTATATCTTTTAGACATGTTTTCTAACTCATATAACATCACCAACACATATTAAACAAGTCTCGCGATAAAACACATGCTTGTCAACTGACTCTCGCGTCACCCTCTGGGAATACCCATCAGCTCCTGCGATGTCCCTCAGACATACTAACAATTATTTTAGATGCACTCAAAAAATTTCATCTCGGACATGCAATACCCTCTGAGATATGTGACGTTGACTCTCATTATTCCCTCCATGTTTTTGATCCAGCACTCACGGTGACACCAGGATGTGTCTGTTGGATCACTTGGAACCCTATAAAATAGTCTGCGAGGATCATGCACTGGCTTCCAAGATCTACCGGACAGGTCTCGCAATGTCCTATAAATATTCCAACCTTAATCACATTAAAACTTCTAGACATGCTATCCAGATTATGTGAAGTCCTTCAAATAATTCAACTAGATCATATAATTGTCTTTGTACATGTTAGGTAGAAAATCTCCATCATGTTGGGCTGGGAATCAAGACATGTATAATATAAAATAATCACTTATTAGGAAGGAAAATAGGCCAAGTCAATGAGGTAATTCCATGATCTAATGACCTTTTCCATCCTTAGTGTGTAATCCCCTATTATAGAGAAATCTTATAGTGTAAGCCTCGATCAGTGGCATAGTATGATATGTCCTGCGTATTGGGAAATCCCAACCTATAAGACCTAAAAAATGAACTACTATGTCACTAACTCTTTCCAAAACCAGGATACGTAGGATTCCTCTCTAATTCCAAAGATCTAGATTAACCATCCAAATAGTGTTACTAGTTCATAAGTCTCACATCTATAAGCAGTGAGAATGATAATTTTTTATACCTTCTTTATCACACCGAGCATAACTCTAGTGGACTTAGGGAGTTGTAATGATCATGTAATATAATCCATAAACCTCTATCAGGTAAGGGAAACCTCAGAGTGTATTCACTGATTAGGGGAATAATATTATATGTCCCACATATAGGGAAACCACATACTGTAAGCCTCGATTAGAGGAACTATGAGAACTATGATTTCGACCATAACTAGGATAAATAGAATGTCTCTATGAGTACTGAGATCTGTAATAAACATCACAAGGGATGTACCAATACATAAGCCGCACATCTATATATATTGATACTAATTAATTATTATCCCTTGATTCTTATACTAGGCATAGATCACATGGGATTAGACAGTTTCGATAGTCTGATAATTTGCATCATGATTCTACACCATCCAGGGAAATTCTAGTCTGTAAACCCTAATTAGTGGAATGATATAAACATCCACCCATATGAGGGAATCTACCATGGGTGTATTCCCAAGGGTGTGAGTGACCTATGAGAAATTTGATTCCAATAATTGTCAGGATATGTATGATGCATTTCCAAGGCCTGATATCAAGTAAAAAATTAATTTGGCAAAAGTCCTCTCAAGTATCCCACACCTAAAACATAGGTAACTAATAATTCACTTGGTATGATAATCATACCTCATCTTCCAGTGGGTTTATAAACAAAATAAACTCTGAAAACTCGGATTCCATCAATAATCGGGATATGTAGGATATCCTCCCGAGACTCGATCTAGAATATCTGATGCCTTAGATAACTCATATATGTCATTTATATATGATATTAAACTGGATGAGTTTAAAGAAAGTGTGGATTTTATTCCTGAAATAACTTGGATATGTAGGAGGCCTCATAATACCTCTATACACACCTCATAATATTTACTAGTTCCCTCTGTGGTAGAAAATTTAAAAGCTCTTGATTATATGGATTCAACACATATGAAACTTCTCATTAACAGGAAATATAATAATAACATCAGTTCTATATAGATGTATTCTCTTATATGATCCCCATAGTATGCATAAATATATAATTAACCCTTAACCATTTTGTTAGGGTAACTGGTCCAACATCGGGATTTGGAAGAGATTCACAAACATATCTTAAATCTGTAAGAGTGTCCAGGATTAGGTAAATATCCCTTCTAAAGGGTGTGATGAGCCCATCCTCCCATTCTATCAACCAATACCTTTCCCTATGTTTCATCAGTCCTAAAACCCCTGGTGATTTCCTGTATATGGAAAGTAGGTTTTTACCCAGTTACGGATGTGGGAACCATTGAGAGTTTCCATTACATAGTAGAAATGGTAACCTGATGTTAATGATTGGGCATGAAATACCCCCCCCCCCCAAATAAACGGTTGAGTTAACCCAATGACGGTCCACGTTTGGAATCTACTTCCCCAAATAAATTATCGTTATTTGGATATTGAGGTCACCTTATGGTTAAGATTCTATATAGGTTGTGGATGGTTTTCTGGGTAAGTTTTTATTTTTTTATCATAATAAAATACTTTTTGGATGATGTGTATAATATATATATTTGCAGGGGGATATGTTTAAAATATGATTATTTATAAAAAAATTGTATTTGAAAGAAATATTTGATTTATAGTTTTTTATAGTAATCATAAAAGATGACCGAACTCCGTTGAGGTTGATCATGACATACCATCTATAGATATCTAGGTAATTAGAGAGGAAAAATGATACTTGATGATATTATTTATGACTGAATCTTAGGTTCTATTGGTTCATTGAAGGAAAATGTATTGATGGATATGTTTTCATTCAAATATAGTTTATGTGATTCAATAAAATTTGTTTGAAATAGGTGGGTTAGTGAATATCAAGAATACCCCCTAACAAGAGGACTTAGTGAGGTTCTAACTGATATAATAATTGTTTATTTACAATCATATCATGTTGTTATTATTTACTAGTGATACTAGATTAAAATTTAAGTTCATTATGGTAGATTGAGTGTTCTTATTAGGTTCATCATCATTGGGTCATCACATATTGAGTAATAAAGGAACACTATCAATATGGATCATAAGACCACATAAGATTATTATGAGGCTGGGTATTGTACCAAACTTTTGGTACATCCTAATACACATCGATAAATTCATGTTTTATTGAATTTATCTCAACATAAGAACTATGATTTGTACCACATTTATGTGAATGATAGAGTTGAATTTTAGATAGATGAGGATTTATTATTTA
The DNA here is from genome assembly GCA_963277665.1 of Viscum album. Lineage (NCBI taxonomy): Eukaryota > Viridiplantae > Streptophyta > Magnoliopsida > Santalales > Viscaceae > Viscum > Viscum album. Next base: position 83,243,254 of record OY728119.1, read on the forward strand.
AGTAATTACTAGTATATATATTGGATTAAGGGAGAACTATTATCTTCTAAATAATATTAATCTAGTATAGGATTTTTTTATATGTGGATTAGTGCTACCTTTTTAGGATGATATCATATTTAGAGAATATTTTTTTTAATCCTAAATATTAATGAATTCCAGGATCACCATTATCTACATTTCATTATTTAATTATTCAAATTTTCTTGAGTTTTTGATATTGTAGGATCTACTAAGCAACAAAGGAAAAGAATGGGGTAATAGTGTTTAATTTCAATAGAAGATACAAACATTTAATTAATGTGCATGAAAATTTACTTCAAATCCCAATTCAGGAAACATACCATATAGCTTCACTATACCTTATGTATTGTGATTGATTTGGAACCAGGAAACTATCTATTGAGCTGATAATGATCTATATACTAGTATCACTTAAACGAATTTATTATAATTTTTTAATCAAATACTTTTAGATTTACCTCATCCTACCTCATTGGAAATATCTAGAGATGGAAACCCCTTCTTTGGTCTCTACCTCATAGTTAGATCCCACAAATATTAGTTTTAATTCCAAATGAAGTGGATTCTAGTATGTTGAGACACATTATTTTTTCTAACCCTATCTATGTTTCAATATATTTTTCTCTCAAAACTTGTGATTTATCATCTAAAATTAAATATTGGAGTGGGGGTATTGGTTATTCTATATTACGTTATTAATAATAGATGAGACTATGAAATATGGTCAATGAACATCTAAAAGAATTATATCAGTAGTCTTCAATATTCCTTGCTAATAATAAATGTATTTATATGATTACTTTTTTTGGGGAGGTTTATGTTATTATAACAAGTATATAATGATATTATAGAGAAAATTAGTATCCATGTAATGACATAGATAATATATTAAGATATAATTTGGTGTTATATCACAATTTCTTAGATCTTGATGAAGTGATGTGATGGAATATTTATTTTATTTACATAAGATATGATAATATAAACTCTATATTTAATATTTAATTATGGTAATTATACGATTGGAAACCTAGTATAGTATTTTGGTGTGAGATGTTACTATTCACCCATTTAATGGTAGATATAGATATAGAAACATATCTACCTCGTAATGTTATGTTTTGTAAAGAGATTTAAATTAAGGATATGATGCATAAAAAGAGATTATAGTCATGTGAATGGCTATTTCACAGGGTTTTGCAACCCTTTTCATGTGTAATTATCAATAGAACCCTTTGATAAATGTAATATAGTAATTTTTTAAGGGTGTATTGTTGGTATATAAGAGATTTTTATGATGGGTAGTTCGGTGATCATAGATGGTTTCAATGATGAGATGTTTCTTATAGGTTATTAGTGTTATGACCTCTTAATTATATAGATCTCATTCCCAATATAACATATTCTTGGGAATGAGAAATGGTATCATGTTTATGGTGGTGTGGGTATTCATCCAGATTTCATTATAGCGATATTATATATTACTGTCGTTCTATTCATGGTGGTTCTAAATAACAGATGAAATTTTATGGAAAATTTTATTTTTCATTTTTATCCAATTAATATAATATTTTAACTATAAATAAAGTTTTTATTAAGTATTGCAATTTTTATAATATGAATCACCGGAAATTTTTTATGAGTTTAGATATAATAGAAGTGAATATTTATAATCACCTATAATAAAAACCTATTTTCCTCATCACATCTCCCTTTTTTAATCCTATCATGACACAGAAATCATCATATCATGATTATACTAGTCTCTCTCATTAATCACCTCTTCTATCTTGATTGTGTCTATAAACAATCCTCCCTCATCCAAAACTGGATTTGATATTCTTCCAGTCATCAAAGATTCTCCACCACTCCCAGTTTAAATTCTATAAATGAGTTAAATAATAAGTGATTATCTTATTTCTTCTTTTTTTGAAGTTTTATTATTTTTTATGTTGAATAAAAGGAATGAATAATATTATATATTCCAATCTTTCACATTTAATAATTACCATAGTATGGTACATTATTTTTGAAAATTGTATTATCATAATTTTCCAAAATAATATCAAGTATGAATTTCATATTAAAAATAATATGTATTAAATAATATTAAATTTAAATTTTCATGTAGCAAGGGAATTTACACAACATTAATCCTTATTTTTTTTGGATTTAACTTATGATCATAACATTTTCTATGATACTGTTACTTTATTATAAAAATTTTTGTTTCAGTTTGGATAATATAAAAAAAATATTATGTTATAGTTTAAAAATGATTTCATTTCAAAAATATATTTTATATTTTACTTTATGTTATTTATTTATAGTATTGAAATGGATAAATTTTGGATTCTATTACCTCAAAATCCACCTCAGTATCTTAAGGGGTTAGTAGTGATATTTATATTTTTCATTTTAAGACATATCTATGGATGGAAGAATTAAATTTCATGTACTAATTTAATTTTTTGAATAAGGTTTAAAATAAATGAAGTCCATGACCACTTGATATTGAAACAATCATATATTGAGTATGTGAGATTAATTTGGTATAGTGAATCAACCATTATATAATGTTTGAAATCATTATAACATTATAAAAACCATGTTACTACCCATATAGTAGATAAATAAATTTAGAATCTAATGATTGAAACTTTTAGAAAAATATCAAAACAATTGATGATAATATTATTTTAGTATATTTATAGGTTTATTAAATGTAAATTAATATATTGGAAAACCTAACTACGAAATCAAACGAGTTTTTTAACATATAAAATTAAAAAAACAAGATTTATATTATAGGTGTAAAAAATATTCAAATTTTTCCTTATTAGTGAAATTTAGTTGTATCAATTGTTTATATAGACTTAAAAAAGATATATTTCAATGTTATTATGTTTTATATATGATTGTTTTGTTAATGAAATGGAACATTCATAATCAAGAACCAATGTATGATGATTTAAAAGATTTATATTGAGTTCCTTTGAGGAAAGTAAGAGATTCAATTATAATAATATTAGTTATTTGTTCATATATATTATCATAAAGAAGGTTTGGGAAAAAATAGTGGCATCTTCATAAAATCTTGATAGTTCAGATATTATAGAACGTTGATTAACATTATTGATTTAAATTATCATAGAACCTTTTTATTGTGTTATTCTAATATAATTGGGTTGATATTTTTAAGGGTTAAAAGAATTATGAAATATAGATTATTATTTTTATAAAATTTGTTTTTATTTGTACTATTGAGTTGTAAGATCTTGTTCCAAATATTTTGGATTTGTAGGGTAAAATGGTGTTTTATATTGAAGATAGTGTCAATTAAGGGTATAGTGTTTTATTCTATGTAAATATGAGAGTCTTATATCTTATGTATGATGATGTTGAAGAATGATGTACTAATATGTAATCCTGCCAAAAGGATGCAATTTATCTATTTATCCATGATGACATTAGAACTGGAAATCTTATAAGACGAGGTGATGATGACATAATTTTAGAAGGGGAGGAGGTAAATATGTTATGAATGAATCAATTTTATTTTAAATAAACCTTTATCATAGTAAATTTTAATTTTTTTACTAGTATAATAGTCTAATTAAATTTTCAATAGAGTATTTATCATAGAATTTATTTCACTTTAAATTTGAAAATATTTTTTTTAGTTTACACTATAAAATTTTTATGAATGTATAAGTAATGATGCTATAATTGACTATTAGTAGTATGGGGGGAACAAATTTCTTTCATGCCTTTAATAAGTATATATTAATGGTATGAGGGTAAAATAAAAATTTCCAAATAATTGATTATATATAATAAATTATCTATTTTTAAAAAAGTAATTAGCGGTATAGAGAATAAAATTTATTCTCTAAAAAAGTCATATGATTCAAAATTATTATGTGAATAGTTTTAAATTTTATTATTTTCATGTATTAATTTAAATTTTTCAACTTCTTTCACTATTTTTTAAATTTTTTAAAATAATTTGATTTAATAAATGGGTTGAATTCTTTATTTGGTCTACGAAGTCAAATAACACACATATGGCTCTAGTAGAGAAACCTAATCCATCAAGTACACTTCCTACTACTATAGGTTTTCTTACCATTAATATTAGGCTACCAAATGATATTATTATGGTGTCAGGAACATCGTAGAGGATCATGATACTAGTACACAAATTGTGTCACCCATACAATTATGAGGGTATTAGAGGGTGACTATTATTGGTATGTATGTCATTGTGAACACATTATTTATTTCATATTCATAATAAATATTGAATGTGATTTCTTAAAATATAAAAATAATCAATGAAAAAAACACATGTAAATATATGATTTTTGGAGGATGAATATTTTATAAAAATCTGGATGTAAGACTATTTTATCATACTGATGAATTATAGAAGAGGTATATATAGTCATTTTATGGGTAATCTAGATTCTAAGGAAACCCCACTCCCTATCACATATACTGGTTAGAGTATTTTACCCATCAAATCAAAGAATTATATTTTTTATAGTAAAATAAATTTAAGTAAAAAAATATTGATAATTTTTTTACTAATTTAGCATTACTATAATAAATAGTGTTTTAACAATTTTTATATGTCCCATTTGTAGAATGTTTTCTATTTTTGGGTGGATAAATCCAGTTTAACTTAATGAAAGTTTGAAGTCATTGGAAAAATAGAGAATTTTCAATTATAGATTATTATGTGAGTTAATTTACTAATTAATATGCCTTTAATAGATGTATGATAAGGTTTCAGAAGAGATATCAAGAGAGTAGTGGATTTAATTTATGAAAGGGTTCTCTACTAATTCATAGAAATTATTTTACAATGTGATAATATCTTTCTATGAATTTAAAAATCATATTTTGTTTTTTCTTAATAATATTAAATATCATGTTAATATAATTTTCTAAGGAAAACTCAAAAATTAAAGGGAAGTAGATAATTCCACAATAAAAAATCAAAGTGTTTAGAAAGGAGAATATTGGGAACTGTAATTACCATATATGTGTTAAATTCAAAGTTATTATGATTTTATAATTTTCAATTATCTAGTTTGATGATAAAGGTTTTGGGGTTGGTCATTGGGTTAGGTAAAAAAAATATGGTCTAATGTGGATACAAAGTCATATATTAATTAAATTAATAAATCTACTCTGAGTATAGGGGTAAACTACAAAAATTATTTCATTATTTTTCTGAAACACATAATATATTTATATTATTGAATATGTGGTCTAAATATAATTATGAATCACATGATAATACCGCAAATCCATCATCTATTTCCTAGATTGATTCTATTTCTTATTTTTGGTTAAATGAGTGTCCCGGTATTGTGAAAATGATGAGTTCTATTCCATCCTCATATGAGTGCTTTGGAGGTCTCTAAGATCATTGATAACACCACCACCAATGTGTCTACTCTTTATGAAACACTTTTAAGGTGAAGTGAGACCCCTCACTGCAAATTCTGATCATACAGCAATGGAAAGAAATGACTTATTAAAGAAAATCTTAGGTCTATTGGAATCTATCTCCCTAAATAATTTCCAATCCAGAAAACTTACCTGAGAGTCTGGATCATCATTGCGAATGCATTAAAAATGGCATGCCAAATATTCCAATGATTTCAATTATTCCTCTTTGTTAATCATCCCCTTGTTAAAGACTCTATTCAATATGTGGTATTGCTTTTCAATTCACTCACATTGCTCCCTCTATGTACCCACACAGAGAAATATTCCCATAATGTCATCACCATCTTTCAATGTCTTCATAATCTATAGAACATCCTCCAACATCTCTTCCCTCGAGTGCATGAGAAACTCCCCACTCTGGTCATGAACCTCGGTATCCTATCGTTGGGTTCGTTGGGGGACTCTACCCCTAGTAGCTTCCCAAGAGGTAGAGTATCTTCCTTCACTAAGTGTGCATCCTCTAGATGAGAAGGGATCCCTCCCTACCGATCCACGGTAAACATAGTTGCATCTCCTTGAAGAGGAACCAAATCATCTGAGGTACCCTCTGGCTTAGAAATCGCTTTTTATAAGGACCCATACCCACCTAAATAGAAACCCTCCATCTCACATACCACTGATTAGGCCATCTGTTCATTGGGATTACCACTTTTTTTGGATGACTGAGTCTCCATTGGTCTAGGTAGGTATGAGTAGTTTTTATGTCCCTTTGGTTTCTCGATCTTGGACACAATACATCTCTCTGGGTTCATGTTTTTCTTATTTCATTTATTCCTCCTTGGGTTGTATAGGCCTTTACCACACCCTCTAGTGGAATTTTAATCTATGGGTGGTCTTTCTCCATTTGGATCTGCATCTAAGGGACAACTGTAAGTCCCTCCATCTACACCAAGGCTGTCAAAATGATTTATGAAATTGAGACTACGAGAATTATTTCTTGGATTGGCCCTCTGTGTGAAAACCCTCTGATTATAGGCACCATAGAGGTCCTTCAAATCAAGGTATTAGCTTCTCTCAATAAGGATCCCTCTATCTGATTTAATGCCACCATACCTGACATGATCATGATGTGTAGAAACTTCCTAGACCACAAACCTCTGTCCTTGACTATATCTGTGAAGTTAGGAGGCACCAAAGAACTGGAATCACCCTAGACAAACAGTGAAAGTATAGAAATGTCCAGATCATGTTTTAACCTTTTGAAAATGTCTTAAACCCTTGGATACTTATGAATAACTTATGGCGTAGCACTGATAGGTCCCTTGATGAGGCAAACCATATGAGTTGCTTGATTCTGAGGGGTGTAATGGGGGAAACAGCATCCGGTGTGGCCGAAGTTACACAAGAAGAAAAATGGGTACCACCCCCCCCCCCCACCCAGACACCCCTATATCACACTCCATCGATAAAGGGGGTACAACAAAGCCTCCAGATGAAGGGGGGTGTCACTGTTTGAAAGGTAAGGAATAATAGAAGAACAGAATGACTTAGGAGCTGAGCTACTAGAAAATTAATAGCCAAATTTGATGTGGCCTAGATGACAGTGTGAACTACAATAATCGAACCAGTTTTCAAGGGCCACCAGTTACTGGTAACAAAATTATTCACTAACGTCTATACAAAATTATTCCACCAGAGGGTTTGAAACATCCAATTACACACAAATATGTGGAGAAATTGGATGGAATAAGGTGTGATAATGCTCATCAAAGGCAACAAATCTCCCGAGTGGTTTCCCAGCATCTTCAGAATAGCAGGATTTAGGAAGGGAAGAGGGAGGCTCGGTAGACTTACCCAAATTGCTGCATAGGGGAGGTAGTGATTCTAGTGGAACTCATAACTCCATATGATAAGGAAGAAGAGAGATCCATCACAAGAAAACATACATTTGGACCATGTATAATCCATAACATCAGTGGATCTGAAGAGAAGAAGAAAGTGGCGAGGATTGAAGAGCCCAACCATGATGCGGTTTATTAGAAACAAGGTGCTATTTATGAACCAGTCAAAGCAGTCAAGGGACATACGATGATGGCTAAAGTGTGCGACGTGGGATATTACATGAAAAAATGAAGCCTCCAAGAATAGCTATAGAGAAATAGGAAGTGATAGTGCATCATTATAGAGGGAAGGGACTTTTAGGATAATGAGAATATGGGGTAAATTAGGGAGAGAGGTTGGATCAGTGAAAGGGGATAACATCGGTGAGGGGAAGGAGGTAGATAGGGCGACCATCGCCACCACCTAAAGGTGAGCATTGCACCTAGGGTTCCATGCGGGAGCTCCATTCCATGGGGTAAAAATTCTAAAAAAAATATTAATCCCTCGTCAATCACTTTGATGAATTCTCTTATCGTTGTCCATATTAGAATTAATAGTTTTCTTTAGGAATGCTCGATTAGAAAAATGTAATTTTCCATGGAATCCAAATTCTTCATTTGAAATTAATGTATTCATGTTCCAAGAAAACTTGATATAAATTTTGTGAGATTTATAAAGATAGTTTCAATAGAACATTATGTGTTAGATTCACTTAGTCATAATAAGATCTGAGGTGAATCAGGGTTCACCAAATTTAAAAACTTTTTAACATCTTTACTGATATGGATTTATGGATCTTCTTATAACGTATGCATAAATATTTTCCATCCATTATATTTTACCTCAACCTCATTGAATACACATACAATATAGAGATTAAATCTTTGTAGGAACACATTTATTTTTACATGGTTCACCCAACCAAGTCTACTCCAATGAGCATTCTATCGACATTTTTTTGGTTCAACAACAACCATTAGGCCCACTAATTTTGATATTTATATGATTGTGCTCACTCCATGTCTGGGATCAATTTCCTTCCAAGGTTTTAGGTTGGGCCGCTACCTCCCAAGGCACACTTCCTTTCATATTCCTTTTTGAAATGCTCTGGGATAGGATACCATGATCTCACATACCTTTATTCCACTTTTTATCACCAATATAGGGAAATAACTTCAATAAAATTTATTTATTTGTAGGAACATTTGTAATAATTAACTGGGTTATGAGTATCCTCAAATATATAAATTTACATAGTTGAAATCCTCATTCCTTCATTGTAAATTTGTTAGAAACCACTATTCAAAGTTTCTTATTTATTTCATAAGTCCAGAAGAGTTCTGTTGGACAAAAAAACCTCAAGGTATCATTGAAACATTTTCTAGGTGATTGTGTTTATTTAAAAAGTGGGCCTCCATGTTGTGTTTGCTGATGATGCAGACTACGGTATTCATTTTACTGATAATGGTGGTTTAAAAGGTTAGTTGTAGAGTTCAAGAGACATTGTTGAAAATACATGATTGAATGAAGAACCTTGAAAAAGTAATTGATGAAGTGGAGGTAGTAAAAAAAGAGTAGATAAAATGTGGCTTCTTTTTCCAGTGTTTGTAAAAAAATTTGGGCCTCAAAATCGACAATTGGAGAAAAGTGTTTTCGGCAAAGGTACTCATGTGCCATTGTCATGGTGGCCTATAAAATTGAGCACCATATATTTTTTTGGATCAAAACATAATAATATGTAAACGTTAATTGGCGCACCCATGTTTTGGTTTGGGTGTGCAAGGTGACTAGGGCGACAGAGAAAAGGGCGGATGGACTTGCGCATCGGGAGGAGGCTTGTACACTAGCACTCAGGGTTCCCAAAATGCCTATAAATAGAGGGATAACCATCCTTATTTAGTGTGAAGCTCTAAACCTATAAAAATATTTAGCTCCATTCACGCAAGTGGTTTTGTCACACAAGTGGTGTTCTGTGCACGCAAGTATAAGGTTGTTCAGAAGAAGCGCAACAGTTGACAGTAGCTCACCAATATTTGTTTGGGTGTAAAAGGGTGTGAGTATCCCAAGTTCTAAGTTAGTGAAGGGAGTATCATACAAGTTTTTAGGTGATACTTGTGTTCCAGGGTTGGAGAAGTGTGCCAATGCATAGAGATGCGCACCAGGCTTAGAGAAGAACACCAGTGATTTTAGGGCTACGTGAAAGTGGGAAGATTTCTCAGTACCTCCAGTGCAAAGTGAGATTCATCTATGGGTGAAAGTTGGATGTAAACAGAGCATCTACATGCAGAGAAATATACATTCATTTGTGATAATGAAGGGACCTACGAGTCTTTAAACTGTGAGTGGTTCTTCTGATGAATTAGTGAGCACACTTCAGTTGATAGAACAGTGAGCTTTCATGTTATGAGTGGTTGTAAACTATGAGGGATAGTGAGCCTACTCTAGACTTTGTAAACAATAGTGCACTTTTAGTGGATTTGGTACTTCATCACATTTCCAGTGTATGCTCCTTGGATGTATCCTATTGAGGGTGAACCATGTTAAATTTTTTGTGTCATGTGCATGATTTAATTTATGTTTATACTTTGTTATAGGAACAAGAGAGAATAGAGTTTTTCTTTATAGAGAAACAAGATCAATATGGGAAGTTGTTTTAATATTTCATACCCTAACTCAACCCCAGGGTATCTAACCTTGTGGAATAAACAATTGGTATTTGATAAAACGGTTAATATCAATGGTTCTATCTCAAATGGAGGTCACCAATAATAAAGGGATTTCGATCTTCGACAGAAACAATTTTCATCTATGGAAGAATTAGATGAAACACTACTTCTGATCATTGGGAATGGATGTGTTCATAGATACAATGCATGGTATAACATCCGATATTAATAGTGGTGCATTATTGGAAGCCAAGCGAAGAGAATTGGATGTTGATGCCAAGGGAATCAATGCTTGGGGGGGGGGGGGTCCCTATCCAATGCTATCTATATGAAGGTGATGTCATACAAAACCTCACATTCCATGTGGGAAAAGCTATTGAATATATATGAATGAGATACAAAAGTCAAAAAAGTGAAGTTGTAAGTGTTTTGGAACATGTATTAATATCTTAGAATGAGCCTGAATGAGTCTGTTGATGCATTATTTGACAGGGTAAATGTGGTAGTAGAAGACATATGAGGTCTCGGTGAAGTAATTGAAGAAGTAAAGATTTTGAATCTCATCTTAAAGAAACATCCACCTCACTTCAATCCAAAGGTTTCAGTATTATAAGTCAAGGATCTGAAATATTTGACACTGGATAACATGTACAGTACCCTCATAGCATATGAAATGAAAAATTTAGAAAATGATGTTGTGGAAAAGGGTAAATTCAATGAGGTGGAATTTAAAGCCATAAATAATCTAACTAATGAAGAATCTGAGGAAGAAGAAGTGACAGATGATGTGATGTTATTCATCTCCTCAAGCATTCAAAAAGGAAAAAAGGAAGGTTTAAAGGGAAACTTCCACTTGATTGTTTTCGATGTGGAATGATTGCACATCTTGTGGTAAGGTCCCCCAAAATTTTTTAAGAAGATGATGTTGTCGATGAATCTAAAATTCCCCAAAAGAAGTATTCAGCCTATGTGAAAGGAAAGAAATAGTTCAAGAAAAATTTCTTTAAGAAGAAAAACCTTCTATCAAAATAATGTGATAGTTCAGATGAGCATAAGGTTGAGGAGGTTAAAGAGATAAAAAACTGTAGAGATCGTGGAGAGAATGCTATGGTGGTAGTTGTTAGTATTTCTAAGAAACAAGATGAAACCAATGTTGATGATTAAGAAGAATAAGTGGAAGGAAGAGTCTACATGGTAGCTGAATTAGAAGCATCTCTAGAAGAGATAGATTTTGGTAGAGAAAAAAAACAAAGAAATCCAAAAAGGTGGTACATGATGCCAAACTCTACATGCAACAGTAGGAATAAGAGAAGTCTGATCTGGTAAAAGAAATAAAAAAACTTCATTCATCCAAGATGGAAATCTCAGAAAAGGCTGATCAAAATAAGATCAAGATTAAAGAAAAGAAAATTGAGATCAATGGATTGAATATCAAAGTGAAGGATCAAGTCAAGCGTATTGAAGAACATGAATAAGAATTCATTTGTATACCAAAAAGATGGCGGATGAAGAAAAACTCTTGACCCTCAATGTGACATCAGAGAAGAATATCATTCAAAATACTCAAAATATGAATGAGGAGCCCAGCTTTTTAGCAGGAAAGAAGCAGAAATCGAGCTCAGATGTAAAGTCCAATTTTGGGCTTGATTAGAAACAGAAATATGTCAGGGTTGAAGTCAGACCACAAGTGCCTATTCCGAAAAGGAAAATTTATGTTGGTACAAAGAAGAATCAGAAAATTCAATGAACCCAAGGAAAAACTGGCAGTACAGAAGTGGCATGTAGGAATGAACTTTTTATCAGGTGTTATTGCTATGGAAAGATGGGACACTCACAAAATTTGTGTTCTAGAGCCAAAAGATACCGAAGGGGGAAAGCAAAATAGTGGAAGCCAAACATAGTTTGATATTATAGAACATCCTTTGAGGGAAATTTTTTTGGTGTGAAGGATTTGGGCACAAGGATAGATATTGTACATTGACCATATAGTGGAATGTGCCAAAGTAGAATCAAAGTATTTGTAAGCATCAAGTCAACAAACCAACAGGTGAGTTAAAAATTCAAAATCATTTTGTAGATTTTCTAGATGAATCTGGGACATCACACTCCAATTAAGATCATGTTTTTCAAACTACACCAAGTGTGAGGTCAAAGGCATGGATCAGAAAGAAAAATAATGAGAAGGTAGTGGTGGAATAAATTACCCTTAAAGCATTATACTAATCTAGTGTATGGATCCATAATAGCGGTTGCACATCTCAGATGATAGGTAATAATGATATTGTCACAGGCATAAAATATTCTAAAGAATGGGTTTTAAAGTTTTGAAATGATGAAGTCTTGAAGATTATCAGATTAGGAAAGGCGATGATTGGGGGAAAAGAGATGAGACATGTTGATGTATTAGTTGTAGAAGGTCTCCATCACAATTTTCTTAGCATAAACCAACTATGTGACTCAGAAAATTATATAGGGTTTACTAAGAATATTTGTATCATCAAATGAATAGACGGTGCAGTGGTTCTATAGGAAAAAATGAAAAATGGAAATCTCGACCTTGTTAGTTGAGAAGAAGATATTTGTTTACTGGCTAGAGAGGAAGAAAACAAGTTATGGAATAAACGACTTGGTCATATCTTTCCACCATCCATAGAAGATCGGGTAAAATGTGAAGCATGAAGAGACCTCTCTAAGCTATCATGTTATCATACTCATACATGTGATTATTTTCAATGAGGTAAAATCATTAGAAAAACATACAAGGCTAAATAAAAGAAGCCAACAAGAGTGTTGGAATTAGTGCATGATGAAGTTTTTGAACCTATATCACCAAGGGCCATTGATGGGAACACATATTCTGTTATTTTAATTGATGAATATAGTATAATGGCATGGGTATTTGTCATTTACCATAATTACGATGTGTTTAGTTTCCTAGAATAGTTTTATAGGGAATATGAAAGGATGTTTGCGTAGAAAATTCTGATGTTTCGTACTGACAATGGTACATAATTCACAAAACTTTAGGTTGAATATTATCTCTAGAAACACAGGATAAGGTATCATGTTTCTTCAGTGAGAAATACACAATAGAATAGAGTGGTTGAAAGAAGAAATAGGATCATCAACAATATGTCCATAATGATGCCCACTAAAAATGGCCTGTGGGAGAAATTTTGGAAGGAAGCAATTTTGACCTCGGTCAACATTAATAATAGAAATCAGTTGTGTTTGGAGGAAGAAAAGACTCCATATGAGATGTTGTACCGAAATATACCAATAGTGAAATACTTTCAAATCTTTGGAATTAAGTTCTTTATTATCAATAAAGAAAAACATAGGAAATTTGAGTCACATAGAGATGAGGGAAAATTCCTTGGATACTCAAGAAAAAAACATTCAAATGCATCAACAAGAAGATAGGACAAGCAGTTGAGATCAATTATGTCACTATTTTATAAAATGAAGATAATACTCAACATCACGGTGAAAACATTTTGATCAATGTGATGAGGAGGAAAGTAACATAGGGGGACAAGAAGTAGCATATGCTAACTCAGAAGAAGATATTAATGATGAACAAGAAGAAGCCAAGTCTGTATCTATGAAGAATTCAAAGTGTCGAGCCTAAATTGATTGGCATAATTTAATTAGGGATCAGATAGTGTCAGTTCAGACAAGAAGAATGAAGTCACTACAGCAGACATCTCTTTTATCTAAATTTGAACCTAAATGTTTGGTTGATGTAGCTGAAAATGAAAGTTGGGTTCCGGAAATGAATGATGAACTATACAAGATTGAGAATAATTAGACTTGGGAGATTGTTTAGAGGCCAGTAGATAAGAATGTCATTGGGACTAAATGTGTCTTTCTCAACTCTATGAATGTAGGTGGCACAATGATTCGAAACAAAGCATGACTAGTGTGCAAAGGATTCTCCCATATAGAGGGTATAGATGTTGATGATACATTTTCACCGGTCGCAAAGCTGGATACAATCGGATTATTCCTATCCATTGGAGTGCAATGGAAGTTTAGAGTGTTATAGATAGACATAAAATCCGCATTTTTTGAATGGGGTTTTGGAAGAAGAAGTTTATATTGAGCATCCAGATGGTTTTATCATTCATGAAGATGAGAAAAAAGTTTTTCAATTATGGAAAGCACTATATGGGTTGAAACAAGCACAAAGAGCATGGTACTCAAGGATTTATTAGTATTTAAAGATGCTTTGTTTTCAAAATGGTGGGGTTTATTATAATCTCTATTTCATCAAAGATAGTATTCAAAGGATGATGGTTCTATTTTATGTCAATGACATAATATTTTGTTGATCAGATGAAGCAAAGTGCAGATAATCTTCTGAATTCATGAAAAATGAGTTCTAAATGTAAATGATCAGTGAGCTAACATTTTTACTTGGTTTACATGTAACACAAGTAAGGAATGGAACATTTATCTCTTAGCCCAAATTTTCCAAGGAGGTTCTGATGAAATTTGGGTTGTAAAATTCAAAGGAAATGAAACTCTCATTGCTACCTGGATGAAACTATCAAAAGATGATGAATGCAAGACGGTTAATATCATAGAATATAGGCACATTATTGGAAGTTTACTATACTTTACCACAACAAGGAATAACATTGTATTCTCCACATTCCATGCTGTGAGATAACAAAGTAATCCCAAATAAATCCACATTCTTTCAGTGAAAATAATACTTCAGTATATCAAGGGCATAATGGATTTCTCCATGATATATAATTACAAATATTAGTTAGAGTTATTAGGATGTACTGATGCAGATTGGTCCAGTTCAGTCGATGATAGGAAATCAACATCAGGAGGTGCCTTCTCTCTTAATGGACAATGTATTTCTTAGATAATCAAGAAGGAATATTTCATTTTATTAAGCACAGTAGAAGCTAAGTATGTTGTAGCCACTCAAGCATGCACACAGTTATTGTGGATGAAGAAGCAGCTTAATGATATGGTATTTGAAGTGAAGTCTCTGATTGGAATCTAGTGTGATAACTCAAGTTCTATAAATCATCACAAAAATCCAGTGTATCACTCAAGGACAAATCACATTGAGATAAAATATCATTTCATCAAGGAGAATGTGGAACAAGGTCTAGTGTAGTTGGAGTATGTGTCTACAAAGCTATAGGTTGTTAACATTCTGACAAAGGCCTTACCCAAGGATAAATTTGAGAGGCATTAGCTAGCTTTCGATATCTAGTTGACTACCCACACATGAAAAAGT
Source organism: Viscum album (assembly GCA_963277665.1). Lineage (NCBI taxonomy): Eukaryota > Viridiplantae > Streptophyta > Magnoliopsida > Santalales > Viscaceae > Viscum > Viscum album. Next base: position 83,258,554 of record OY728119.1, read on the forward strand.
GTGGATATGGACCACTTCCCCTCTCCCCAAGGTATGGTGTGGTTTCCTTACTATACCAAACTGTGTTATCTACTCTGTTGCAGACCACAAAGGAGTGACCTTTGGCTTCGTTGACATAGGTGGAGAAAGAGTGACTCTTAAGGGGGGAGAAATTGTAGCTAAAGAAGGGAGACAATGTCTTTTTCAAAAATGTAGTGAATTATGGGAGAAAATTTCTTTTTCAAAGACATGGGTAGAAGATGATAGGTGGTGCAACAAGATATGGGGAGTTCATCAATATAGGTGGATAAGCTGATAGGGTTTAAAGTGATCAACCAGAGCTTAGCTTGGGCAACAAAAGAACACATGAAGTGAAGAAGGATAATGTTAAATATAATTATGGTAGAAGTGATTGATCAAATAATAGATATCACGATAGTTGAGGATAATTATAAAATCAGAAGAGAGGAGTTGGAATGGTGTCATAAGATTTCCAGTGATAAATAATTAGCATCAGTTTGGGAATTGGTATCAGTTTGGTGTCAACAGTTAGTGTCGGAAATGAAGTGATTCATTGATTAAAATTTCATTTACTCTTGTTTCTCAGGACGATCATGGCTCATGTGGTCTTAGAGTGTGTGTTGATTAAATCCTTGATCACTATCAGGATTGAAAGAGGTGAATGATGGATGAATATGGAAAGAGATTTAACAAGGTATCATTTTATGAGAAGGGTTGTCAAAAAAACAAAAGGGGAATATTGTTGGAAAAACATCCCCCATGGTATCATTGAAGCATTTTTGGGGTGATTGTATTTGTTGAAAAAGCAGGCCTCCATGTTGTGTTTGTTGATGAAGTAGACATTGATGTTCATTTTGCTGATAAAGGTGGTTTACACGATGAGTTGTTGAGTTCAATAGACATTTTTGACAATTCATGATTTAAAGAATGACCTCGACAAAGGAATCGATGATGTGGAGGTAGTACAAAAACAACAGATACAAGGTGGCATCATTTTCCTGTGTTTGTAAAAAAAATGGGCCTCATAATTGGAAAATAGAGAAAAGTGTTTTTGGAAAAGGGACTTGCACGCCAGTTTATTTGAGGCTTGGACACTTGTGCTCCATATGTTTTTCAGGATCAAAAATTCAAAATATGGAAAACGAAAAAAGGGCCCCCATGTTTTGGTTTGAGTGTGAAAGGTGACTAGGACGATAGAGACAAGGGTGGCGGGACTTGGTGCTGGGAGGAGGCTTGCGTGCTGATGCTCAGGGTGTTCCCAATGCCTATAAATAGAGGGATACCCCTGTTCATTTAGTTTGAAGCACAAAACTTAGAGAAAATTCGATCTCTAGTCACGCAGGTGGTTTGGGCGTACAAGTGGTGGTGCGGGCGCGCAAGTATAAGGTTATTCAGAATACGTATACTGGTTGATAGTTGCATGAAAATATTGGTTTGGGAGTAAAAGGGTATGATTTTCCCAAGTTATGAGTTAGTGAAGGGAGTGACACACAACTTGTTAGGTGACACTTGCACGCTACGCTCTGAGAATCATGCCAAAGCACATAGAAGCGTGGCAGGCTTATAGAAGTGCTCCAGTCATTTTAGGGCTATGTAAAATTTGGAAGATTTTTGGATACCTCTGGTGCAAAGTGAGATTCATCTCTCGGTGAAAATTGTATGTTAAAATAGCATTTAAAAATAGAGAAAGATTAATTCATTTGTGATAATGAAGAGACCCACAAACCATTAAAGTGTTAGTGGATCTTCTGAAGAAGCAGTGAGCACACTTCAGTTGAGGGAGGAGTGAGCTTTCATATTGTGAGTGGTTCTAAACTTGGAGGGATAATGATTCTGCTCCGATCTTTGTAAACAGTAGTGCGCTTTTATTAGATTTGGTATATCGGTACGTCACCTGTGTATACTCCTTGGAAGTATCCTAGTGAGGGTTAACCAAGTAAAACTGTTATGTTCTGTTCTTGACTTAATTTCTGTTTATAAATTTCTGTATGAAAAATAGAGATGATATTTTTTCTTAACAGTGAAACAAGATATATTGGGGATGTTGTTTTAACCTGCAATACATTGATTCACCCCCATCTTTGGGTATCTAACATAGTGGACCTATCAAATTCCTTCTTCTTTGTTTCACATTAATAACTTCTTCACCATTCTAAGAGTGCAGTTCTTCATGAAATCAACTATTTATATTCTTATTTTATGTAAAAGAATATTTTATTCAAACACACAACATGGTAAAACTCTTATTCTTCTTTTTTATGGTGTTTTGATTAATACATACAACTCTTCCACTTCCTATAATTCAGATATTTATGGTAAGTACGAGGTTATATTTTTTTTTCATGATACCATGATCTTCATTAGAACACAAAAGGGTGTTCTCTATTTTTAGTTTGAGATTAACACATTGATCATAACTTGGTATTTTTTTTATTTATGGGTTACACCACATCTATCAAAATATTCAGTTAGGATTATTTTCAATTCCTTTAACTTTTCAAATCATTTTTCCCAAAACTAGAAAAACACCATTGAAAATTCCACCATTATTTTTCTTGGTTTACTATATAAAATAACTGTAAATATTCAATTTATGTGATCTCCAATCACATTATGATTTTAAAAATGATATTATAACACTCCCATACATGTTTTTGCTTTATTTTTAGACAGTTTCCTACTTGTATCATAAAACTCTCCACTAAATCAGGAAAAATATTTATATTAATTCACTATATCTCAATAAAATATCCATTATTTTTTCACTAGAATCATAGATCCCATTTGAAGTTCAATTATTTTGGAAGTATTCATGTAAATTTCATGTATAGTATAGAGTTATTTTGTAATTTTATAACATTACAAGAAAACAAATTTGAAGATTTACCAATGCTATTAAGTAATCCAATATGTTGATACATTCACTCACATAGACCATGGGTTTTGAAAATTCCTATTTGAATACACATACATATTGGCTAACATAGTTTAAATACATTACATTGATGAATCCAATGAATGACCATAAATACCCTAGGTCAATTCCTATATATCCAAATATGTATATGTGAAATTGTATATGTGGGCAAACACATGTGTAAATGCATTACCTTATGTAAATGGGTATGAAACATTTTCTTGTTCCCCCAAATTGTATTATATAGAACCTCTATGTATATAGATTTTATTATGTGGGAAATATAATATGTGGGTAGTTAGGAAGGTTTTCAAAAAATATTCTTCTCATCTAGAACTTCTAGAAATTCATTTAAATCTATTTCCCATGAATTTTCACTATCATGGATCTTCCCATGAACTTATTCAAGTATTGTCACATGGCCTTCTTCAAAAAAAAACATTATATATTCATGAAAATATCTACGCATCACTTCACCATATATATATATATATATATTCATCAAATTGATAAATAGATGAATGAAGATCCATTTGTCAAAAACTCCAAACAACACGATTCCCACCTTTTCATCATATTAAAATAACACATAGAGGTGTCCCATAATCTCCTCATATTTTCAAAAACACACCTTTGGAATAGTTCACACTTCTTATCAATAAATCCAACATAAACCAAGGGGTTTCCAACAACCTCCCCCACTTTATTTTATGGAAAATAATCCTTCTACACAAAATATCACCCCTTTTCAAATGAAATTAATCGGGACAAAAAATGAGTAGAAATGACCATTTATTTTTCTTCCCCTTATGGTGTGCTCGAATCTAATCCCCCTTCATAATGAGTTTATTCACCTCATCACATAATCCATAATGGAATGTGGGATAACTCCTAAGATTAATTAACATTTTAACTTAATGATAGATTACACTACCCCTTTTTTAGTGTCGATCTACCTCATTTCGGCATCCTCTTTTTCTGCACATTAATGTATGTGAAGAAAATTCAACATATCTCAACTCCCCCTTTTTCCTAGAGGGGTTCTTCATGATATTATTTGCTATGTATGAGGATGGTTTTACTACTACTATTTCCAATATCTCCTTATGTCAAGACACTTTAACCATGGGATATGTGTTCCAATTTTGAATCTAAATTTTCTTATTGGAAAACCAAATTCGATAATTTTTTATTCTTATATAGTTTCAAATACCCTAGAAAATAAATAAGTGAATTTAGCACTTTGAATTTTTGAAACAAATAAATAATCAAATGCTTCTAATCATGATCTCAATGTGGGAAATAAGAAATTTTTTAACAACATAAATAATATTCAGGGCACTCATAATTCCAATAAAAATTATAGTAGCTCCAAATTTCAATTTCCCAGATTCATATCAACATGTGATATTCATCACACTTTCACACCAAATTGTTAGTGTATTATCATTTAACATATTGAGTGTGAAAAATACCACTTGAAAAATAAATTGATACATCTTTTTTAAAAAATAAAATATTTATACCACATGAAGACCATGCTTTTAACTATTTATAGGCTTCGTCCTTATGAAAATGATACTTACCAGCCTTGAAAATTCACCTTCAGAATCACCCTGAATTTCAAATTCAAATATCGCACAAATTATTCAATATTACATAAACTTGGGGGTTCATCTTAATGGTAAAAACATCATGATAATCATATAAATTGGTATCTTTTACAAAGTAGATAGCTAATACCACTTTTTATATGTTAAATAATAATGAACTATAAAAATTGAAACAATTACACTGCTACTTTCATGTGTTCCCTATTACATTTAGTGTATTTTTAAATCTAATTTAGGATATGATACCACTTTAATTTACTCATATTCTTATTTATTATTTTTATAATCTAAAATATGAATTTGATTCCTCTTTCATCTTCATTTTAAGATCCTTTAATTATCCATACTGTCGTATCCAACGGGCAATTATTGGACTCCAAATTTTAAATTTCATTCCCAAATGAAAATTATAGGTTTATATGATGAGTGAATGTAGGTTTCTTAACCCTTATGGATAATTAGGTTCAACCTTGAATAAAGTTTTAATCTTGATTCCAATTGAGACATGTAATTCTCTAGACTTTCTCTTGTTTCATGCACTTTATTACACCAACCAAATCATTATTTAGGCTATCAAAAATGTTATTTTTAGCCACACATAACCCATGGATAATATATCCCTCATATTAATATGCATATTTTGATACAAACTATTAGAAAACATATATTACATGGGAAGATGGGTGCCTCTTATTTTTCGGGTTGTGGATTTCAGTTTTCCATGATAAACCAGTCCTATAACTCCACACTTTCAAATTAACTTTATGAGTTTATAAAAGTAACATGACCATATCTATTATATATCACTTATAAACAAATATTATAGTCATATTTATTAACCTATTATAAAATTATTATCATATGTGATGTCACTTAGACACATTTCTTCTTGTAAATGAGAAATTTCAATCTTCTTTGGTTTGGGATTTTCCAAAAAATTGTGAATTGTTTCCAATAAAATAAATATTTCCAAGTATCCAATATTTCATGGATCACCATTTTTGATTCACTCTACATTAAATTAATATTCTCATGATCTCTAAATGATGAATTTTAGTTGTTTTTCAGATACCACATAGGCATACATATTTCTTAGTGGTCGTAAGTAACTTATTGGACTCTATCTTTTTCCTCGGTGGAATATCCTTTGTTTCATTAGGTTTTTTATTTTCATTAGGTCCCATATCACAACCTTATCTCCATTATTGACTTTTACTATAATGAAGTTTTTGTTTCGTCACAGATAATATTTTCTTTTCCACACCTTATTTATTCCTTGTTTATCCTTGAATTTTATTTTCTGATTTTTCAACATTTAATTTTAATTCATATTATAATTATATATGAGGTTTTCTCATTTCAGAACCATGTGACTTATATTATTTTTACGAAATTTTCATCTATCCATTCAAGGATACCATTGGTTCAGTAAAAAAGTTAGAATTTATTTTCAAGATAAAAACAACATCGGGATCTTCTTCATCCTTTCCTTGAAATTTATTTCCAAATGAGATAGATTTAGATTAAAATTCATGTTGGTTTACCCATTTAATTCAACTAAACTCCCATAGAATTTATAATCAAGATACTGTTATTATCATTAGAAATATTGGGATAATTATTATACCTCTTCTATTGGGTATGAGATATCATTTTCTCATACAGACCACCAAATTAAAAAATTTCTATGTACTCTAATGACTCAGAATAGAAACTAGGTATGTGTATATGAATCCAAAAAAAGGATAACATGTTTTCATATATTCTTGGAGTGTTAATATATTTTTTCATTTCCTCCTCTAGGAACAATATTAAATTTTTTCCTTATACATTTATAATTTTCTCTCTTCTTGGCGTATTCTACACCTGTCTTATTTACATGCTTTATATCTTCTATGGAAATTAAGTTATTTTACTTGAGTATTACTCCTCTTAAAACTTCCAAATTCTCATTCTATTCAATTAAATATATGAATCTTGATACATATATTTCATGAATATATATAGTTTTGTATTTTAATACATTATTAATGTAGTGGTCAGGAATTCCTTTTGGGTCTAATAACAAGTAGAGTAGGGTGACGTGACTTGTCAGCTTGGGCAAGTTTCAAAAAAATGGCATCATGTCCTTTGTTATTAAAAAGTTTCTAGTTTATTTAGAATTTCAAATTTCAAATTTGGTATGAGTCATGTTATTTTGGATATAGTGGATTTGGTACTCTAATGGAGTGTGTGAGGGGTTATCTTGATAGCTTGTCCTCTGCAAGAATATTAGTTACCACATGTCATTAGGGTTAAGACCATATTTTTTATTATATAATTTATTTTTTTAGTTTATTTTTATTTTTAAAGATTATATTTGAATAATTCATGAGATTTTCATGAGATTTTTTAGGTTCTTATAATTTTGGGGTGAAATTGGAAGTAGAACATGAACCGAAAAGTTCTTAAAATTGGTCTATAAACAATGTAGATACCATGTTAATGGTTTTATGGGATTATTAATAGCTAACACATGGTTGGAGAATAGCCTGAAAAAATGTGTGGTTAAACCATGCATAGTTGTGCATCCCACATAGAATTGTAATTTTGATCCATATTTGTTTTGAATAGCTCCAAATGTTGTTTTCACTCATTTTATAGGAATTACATACTGTTTTTATGGGATTTTGGAGATATTTGAAATGGATTTTTATTAATCTTGATATTATTTATTATTTTTATATTTGTGAATGAAATTGTTTGATGGAATGTCAGGGGTGAAAAGGGGTAACATAATGACATTCTGAATTTAGGAATAGTTTTTGGTGTAATGTTTTAGAAAGGATATCTTTGATTCACACTAAGTGATTCATGAAGTAGTTTACATGATCATGGTAATTGGAAAATTTTTTTGGAAAAAAGGGGGTTTCTTTTTTAAATGATTTTAAATTTTCACATAATAAAATTAAAATTTAATATTTTTGGGGAATTCTCAAATTTTTTTCAAATTTGAAAATAATTATGATGTTAATTTACTATTTTATTGTAGAAAATAGGGTGCGTTTTTTAATTTAAATTGTTTTAGGTGAATTAATAAAAAATTGATCCCATTGATTTGGATAATTATTTAAAATTATAATATGGATCTTTTAATATATTGGTTTTATCTGAGTTCTTTTAAAGTAAAAGTGGTTTTGGTATATGGGAATAGTGTTTTTTTATTTTGGTGGTGTCACATATTAGGAATTTTCCCTTGGTTGTGATGGGAAAATTTTGGTTTGAGTTGAGAGGTATGAATTTGTTTGATTTATTTCATGTTTTAATTAGTGTATTCCCCCTATAAAGGTCCAAAAAGAATATAGAAGTTTTTTCTTCATGGATGATCATTACAATGAATTATCTCATCAATTATAATGGATATTACTAGTCTTCAACTCTAACCAAAAACTTTATAGAGTGGTGGATTTGGAACCCTATATTCTCTTAAACAACATTTTGGAATTTCCTCAATTTTTTATTATTTTATTCTATGTGAATTGGAAATTAATATTTGAAATCTTTAACTATAGAAGATGGTATTTTTCTTGACCTTAGATTCATGTTGCAGCTTTTCTCTAGAATTTTTTCACATTTTGGGAAGAATGATTTTTTTTGTGGGATTGAGTGTGGTTTTTACTCCCATAATAGTTGTTTTATTTTTTACCCTTTATAGATTTTGGATTATTATGGTTTTGATTTTATTTGTTTGGATGTTTCCTTGTGTGCCACCATATTATGTATGGGATTTTGGGTGTTTTTAGTTATTCTAGAATTTGTTTTTTTAGAATTCAATTCATCAAGGATTATATGTTTAGCAGTGGTTATGAAGATGATGCATTCTCATTGGATATTTCATGGGAAACATTGAGATATATGACCTTGTAACTTCATCTAGTGTTTCTTTCTATTAATCACCTAAGGGTGATTCTTTTATTCTTGGTATCATTGTGAGATAGTTATGCTCCTTATTTACCTATGTGGGGTGTGATAATTTGGTCTTATAAACCATGTGGGTTTAATGAGGCTTGTTTATTGTTTATTTTCTCATTCTATTTCAGTTTAGATGTTGTTATTGGTTAGTGATAAGTTTATTTTGTGTATGTTAGTTATTATTTGGGTTTTATTTCTAGAAATTTCAATTTGGTCTCCATCAAATGCTTGATTTTAGTTAGTGGACGGTTTCCCTTTTTCTTAGGTGTTTTATAGAGGATGTGGTTCCCCTATTGTGGCTCTTGTTTTTTATAATTACTCTTATGTATAACTATGTTATATGAATTAAAAATAGTGGGGATAGAGATGATAAGTCTTCATTCATTTGTAGTTTTAAATTTATGGGTTTTTCTCAATCATTCTATAAAGATGTTTGGAGTTGTTTTAGGATTTTAATTGAATATATTTAATGATGGATAATTTTTTGTGTTTCATCATTGATAGGGTACTTTTAAAAATATCCCCATCCCACCCACTTCTTGATTAAGGCCTTCTGGTCTTGAGTATTTTCACCTTTAATTTCTTGACAAAGGACTTTCTGGGGGTAGAATGTGGCACAGTGAGGGAGAATTGTAAAACCCCCCTTGTCAATATTTTTATTAATTTTAAATACTTTTGGACTATTATTGATTGATTATGAGTTTTTTTATGGATTAATTACCTTTACTAAAATTTATTAATGTTTTTACCTCTCACGTTTAGCTTACTTTTAGTAAAAATCAAGAATTGATCATACATTTTATGTTTTATACTTGATATCATGATTTTTCATTGTTGGTGAATGGTTTTACAAGACATGTGAGGTATTATAGAAAACTATGTGAACCATTTTGATTTTTTGGGGGACTTAAAAGGTTGTAACAAATATAAGATTGATCATGTGTGTAATATAATGACCCAATATTTTTATACATATATATCATGTCCTTTTCGAATGATATTCTATAAATTTCAAAAATACATGCTCGAGGACTGTAATGGCTTATTTTAATCCTAGAATAGATATGAAATATTCTTATTTAATTAAATATCTTCAACATATACCATAAATATACTCCCCTTTTTACTTTTCATAAACATACCCTACTTAAATACTTTCTTCATAACATGGGGAAAGGAAACATAACAAAGGGTATGATTAGATACTTAATAAGGTTAAGAATTGGAGATATAATTCTATGATCATATGAAAGAATAATAAGTAAATAAGGGTGTGATATCCTGATAATAACATAAAAATTTCATACCAATCCTATCATAGATCATAAACATGAGTTTTAGAAAAATGGATTATCATTCCCAAATAAATTTTTCATAAGAGTGTGAAATACTCAAATTGAATAACCATATTTTCATTTCATAAAAGATAGGATAGAGAATAGGTATTTAAACCTTTTAATATTTAATGTCTAAATATTATGACCATAAAACATATTATATCAAGTCTAATCTCATATTTCTGATTTTGAATCAATCACATTATCCATTTTCCCAATGTGGAAGCCCTACATCTCAATGTGGGCCAAGCCTTCCGCCATATTTCACATTATTATCTCATGAGATTTTATAATTTACCCAATTAATTTTAGGTATATATATATATATATATAGCACCCATCAAATAATTAATATCATATATATGTGTTCCACAATTTCACAAAACATTCATCATATCAAAAACCTGAAAATAAATGGGTTTCAAAAACATTTCAACATATCATAACTCGTGGAAAAGGAATAGGTTTCATAACAATATCATAATCAGAATCATAAATAATTCCAATAAATCAAAGAATGGTATCCTTGGATAGTATCCCCATTAAATCCTAAGTAACATCAAAATATTTAATCTTATATAGAAAATTGTTTTGAAAGATCACTTGGAACATTTCTTGTGGAAAAGAGCCATCCCAATTTTAAAATCACATGTAAGAACTACAAAATTTTAAAAAAATAAAAAAAATAAATTTATTAGAATATAACCTTAGAAACTTATAAATTAATCATTAAATCATTGATAGTACATTATGATGGAAAATTACTATCATGTTGTGTATGTTTAAAAAAATATTCCTTTTACAATTTCAATAAAAAATCAATATCCCCTTATTCATAAAATATAAAGAATATTCCTTTTAATTTTTTTTATAAAAATTAATACAAGGGTAAAAAATAAACTATCATTATATAATAGTAAAATATTTCTTCAAAACATTTTTTAAAAGCATGGACATGGAAGAAAAATAATTTTTGACTCAAAAGATAAATAAAGTATATTTTTCGTTAAAAAATATGTTTGGTATCATGACTAATTAGGGAGATGAAAATGAAATAAGGACATTTATTCTCATTAAATAACTATAGGATACTAATATTCATGTGTTTATTGATAGATATATCATAATATATCATCACCAGAATCTAAATAATAGACAATTTGGATAAACTATGTGACTATAACATAAAACCTTAACAATTTGGCAACCTTTTAATTCATAATGACCCATGAAAGAAAGAAACATATATGGATATGTAAAGAGGAAAAAAATTATAATAATTAACAAAAAATACAGTCATGGATAGCATATATAGTATATAAAACTAACAAGTGATGAATATAACATACGTCTCCCAAAAATAGAGTCTAGAAATCTTTTTCCTTAAGACTCAAAGTTAATGGTACAAAGTCTAAAATCATGTATAATAAATATATGGTTATTATAAATATATTATAGAACCATAATCATATATATATATATATTAACATATATGATTTAATTATAGCCTTTTATTATCAATTTATTAACAATTTCCATGATAAAATTATGTTTAAGGTAATAACTGTTTCATTTTCTATTTGTCTTTTGATATGGTATTTTCACTAATTTTACGTTGATCATAGTTTCATCATACCTAGAACTTTGACCAATATATTAATATTAAATATATTAATTATATATGTCATAAACTGACACACATGGTCCTTCTCGGATGCTGATATGCCAAGTGTGACTACCCTAAACCCTCCTCCAATAGGCAAAGGTCTAGAAACCAGTGCTAAGTAGGCATAAAACTCACATGTGAAAACTTAAACTAAGGTACATGTATGCACACTCACATATACAGCCCTATACATCTCTGAAATTTAAAATATAACAAATACCAAACACTGGAATACCTCTAAATCTAACAATCAGAGTATGATGAATAATATTGGAAAGCAAAAAGGGCTAAATTCAAACAACCAAAACTGCAAAGAATTATAACCTACTAGTTAGAGATGAATTTTTTCAAATGTGACTCCTAGAAAGAAAAATTTTCTTTCATTCCAAAATATAGGATTTTAAATCTCCTAGCCCACTAAGAACCACTTCGATCGGAGGTTCATCTGCTTATGTCGCAACACGTTTGATCAGATCCCATGTAGGGGTGAGTATAATAATACCCAAACTATACCCAAAAATCACTAAGAATAAATAATCAAGATTAGTAAAATCATCACCATATATGTAAATCATAATATGTTACATAAAATAAATCATCCAGGTGTATTCATAGTTGATACAAAGTCTTAAGGTATGCTCACAACCAAATTCCCACACTAATATTTTACTTAAGATTCTGTAACCACAATCACTCAATAGAACTCACTCTGTGAGTTTCATAGCAATGATGGAATCCATTTGAGATGTCATTATCAACAATTCATGCCATAAGTAAGTACACATTGGAAGTTAGAAGATATTAACACATCAATGAGTATCACACCCAGGGCCATGGGGTATACCAACAACCTAATCCAGATTAACCCGCTATATAGGGTAGTGCTGCCTGTTTATAGTTGATCTCATTGATTCCAATAACCTTAGCCTATGGAAACATATAACAAGGGATCCCATCCCTAACCTCATGGAGTGATTCCTAAGAATCTCTCAAAGACTAATTACTTTGAGAGGATCATAATCCTATTATTAGGATGAGATGTCATACTATACCCTCATAGGGATGGATTGAGGGAATTAACCCTTAAGGAAACTAGTCCATGATGAGGATGATGAGGTCTCCAAGTAAAATTTTAATAACTATATGTCATGCAAGTGGAGTACCAGACATGTACCTATAATACCAAACTTTACCTTGTCCAATACCATGTAAATACACTCATTTCCATGTACATCTAGTCATTAAAACTTATTGATTTCATTCCCTATACCTATTGTTTTTTGAGTACCGAGTCATTACAGTGTACTATACCTATGCACATATACCTAGCCATATCTAAATATTGGTGTATTTCTGTTTTCTCAACTTGTTCCTGTATACGTGGCCATTCTCATGCATGGGTATCATCTATGATGCACACCGAGCCACTTGTTGTGGGCCACAAAGTGTTTGGTAGGGAAGACACTCTGATTTATCCTTGGCATTCCATTAAACCCTAGCATCGCATTCAGGTCCCCACATAATGTATTTTTGTCAGACACATGCTGTGTAATTTGGGATTTTGAAAACCTCTTGGGTTCCTTCAGACATCTTTTCACATAACTCCATCCTTTGATCCATATGTGATTATTATCAATGATTATGGTCTAGATAGGTCAATTATTGCTATCAATTCTCCCCATAATCCTGTTATATGTTTCTATCAAGATACGGTCTCATAGTTCCATCCCATAACCGCACACTAAACCTCACACAAGTAACTCTGATATGGTGTAATATTTAATTATTTTCATCACATCTCGATCCCATATTCAATCTAAGCTCAAATATTTTCTTTCAATATAGTGTGATAAAGAATAGGTGTGCAATGATTGATTAGGAAGTATTTGTCGAACTTCCATTTAAATGAAACATCAACAATGAAATCTGGAATAATGGGGGAAGAAATGTACAAAACACAAAAGTTAGGCAAGTTCCTCAGAAAATGTTTTTTACATGATTTTTTTTGTTTCTAGAACAATGAATAAAGTGATATAATTAACTATCTTCAATATTCTCAATGTAATGACCAAGACATCTTGAAAAACAATTACTGAGAAAATGTGTGTTATATTTTTTTTACTCAAAAAACTATCTCTTTAATAATAAGGTGATTATAAAGGGAAATTTAACTATTGGGGCTTGACCGCTATATAAAAATAGTTCAAATATGAAAATTGGTTAATATGATTTTTTGAAACAATACTATAATTAATAATTTTAACATTATAATTTCTGTTTATAAGTAGAAATAAATAGGTATAATTATTGCATACATGAGAAATGATGGACTCAACCAGTGGGTTCATGAATTATAAAGCCCAATTTTCAGAACGTGGGAGGGAAGCATCACCATTGGGGTTTTACCTTGACCAATCTCAAGACAAGATTCAAAAAATAAATCTTGAATGAAATTTCCTATAGGGAAGTTCATGTTAGTGGAAATTATAACTCTGTCAATCTTATCTAAGCCACCACATGAATCTATCACCATCGTACACCTTACCCTTTGGCCATGTACAGGTTTTATAAGGGGCTATGTTTCAAGGACCTAGTAACTTATAGTTTAATTCCATTGTATAAATAAAATTTTTATTCCATTAATTCCATTTTAAGATTAGTTTTTCATATAAAATTAAGATGGAATTTGATAAATTCATATTTCAGACAGATAGTTTACACTCCAAGTAAAAAAATATTATTAATAAACTAATACATTACAAATAATACTTATTTTAATGAAATTATAGGATTATAAATACTCTAATTTAAATAAAATAGTTAAAATAATATTTATTTTCTTCAGGTGTCATAAATTTTACTATGCATTTTCAATATACTATTATTTATAATAAATAAGGACTTTTGATTTTACAGCTATAATTATCGTATTTAGATAATTATTTGGATAAAATAAATATAATTCTTGAAATTATTACATCAAAATTATTATAGGGTGATATTATGGGAATTTTCTAAAATACTTAATTTTTTCATGTATAGTAAAAATACTATTTAATGTTTTCAGTATGTTTAATGAATCCATAATTAATTTTGTAATAATGTAATAACTAATTAACCCTAATAAAAAACATAAAATATGTTATTTAATTAATATAATGTATTTTAATATATTTAAATAAATTTCCAAATCTATAATTTACTTTCCAAATTCTAAAATGGAAACTATAACATTAAAAATGTTATTTTAGGAATCATTAATTGTTTTTGAAATATTAAGTAATATAATATGATAGTATACTCCTAGGGATTCAAATAACATAAAAGGATTTCAGAGTGTCTAGTAAAATGAGAAAATATCATGGTTTTTACTTTTCCACAACCAATGTTTTCAATGCCTATATTGGAAAATTAATAAACAAATCCTCTAATGTTTCTATAAATACCCACAAATATATCTATTTTGGTTTAACCACTATATATAATCCATGAATTTATAGTATTTTTAACTCCCAAATATTCCTCCTAATATTTACCAAATCTTTCAATGTCCTAATCTTCACATTTTTTGAGTAACTCTATAAGGTAAGAGAAATATAATTTATTTCTCTTCATTTCCATAACCTCTTTTTTTATATATCTTATGAATGTTATGGTTAAACTCTCATAATACCTTTATATTCCTAAAATTACTTCCTAATTATGTTTTATTAATGGGAGACCCATATCCCCTCCCTTTTTACTCTTTTATAAAACCATATTTTATACCAATTAGGCTGCTGATTTTACATCTCAAAATTTTCCTCTGGTCCTCATGAAATTACCTTTTATTTTATTTTCCATAACAACCATTAATATTTATTTTCCATGGGTATTAATGAAGATTTACATTTTTATTATTTTATTCTCATATTAACATACATAAATCTGGAATTCCCTTTCTTAGGTTGTAAATTACATAATGATCAGGTTTGTAAAGCAGTTTTAAAACACCATGATTTGTATATGAAACTTGTTTTATTTTATTCTACATAGGTTATTAATGAAATGAATTATTATGATCTATGTGGATCACAAGAATATTAATACACATGAAGAGTGTTCCATGATGGAACTCTACTACATTTGGTAAAGAATTTAATCTATCTAGATGACATGTTTTATAATACCTTGGTGAATAACCTTGGTAATTTTTTATGACACCTCTGGGAAAAAACATGGTGATATGGTTATGAAGGTCTCATTTAAATTTTATACCCACATTTCCATGATATGATTAATTTTATTTTTATTATGATATGCACCTTTTTCCTTTACTCATGACTTTATGATATTCTTCAAGTTATTATTGATATTTATCACGGTCACCTGTAAACTATTAACCTTATGTTCCCTTAATAGGCCATTTCCCACCCTTTCTTTTGATAAATGACCCTAGGTTATGAGATTCCGAAAAGTTACTTAGGATAAACATTTTAATAATACTTTCATTTGTATTAGAAGAATTTTTTTTTGTTTTCACGTATTATTTACATTTTTCTAAGAAGCTAAGCTTTAAATGATTCTATGTTTTTACCATGTAAATGAAATGTTTATGTAATAAAAGGTTAGATTTATCTATTGGAATCAATGTAAGGTTTATATATTTGTGAAAATTAGTATTTGAAAACATTATTAAGATCTTTAGTGGCAAGTTAAAATAAAGGAAAATATCCTGGTATTTTGGTAAAGTATTAAGTCAATGGTTTCCATGAAAAGAAATCCATCTCTGGATACAAACAAGTGGATGTGGATTTGGAACATATGTATATAGGGGTAAAACCTGAAAAAAATATTTAAATAGACTCAAAACAGAACAAGTTGATTACAAACAGCATTGTTTCACTCCGGGTTTAACACTCCCAGTGGATATTATAAGGCCCCGACCTTAAACCTTACTTAATATTGAATTAAATGAATAATTCACATTGAGGATCTTTTCAGGTTTATAGTTTTAGAGAATTAGGACATAACTATTACATCTCAAAAGATTACAAAGTAGACACTTCTACTAAGTTTCCATAAAATAAAAACTCTTAAAAAGAAACATGTCTAGTTCCATGTTTAAGATATCATGACTTTTCATTGATCCCATCCTTGACCCTATTCCACATTAAGTCCTATGAAAAACATTTCAAAAAACATGGGGTGAGCATAAAAAGCTCAGTAAGGGATACACAAAGAAGGAAAACTGTTAGTTTTTCAAAACAACCAGGAAACGAAGAATACTTTATCAAAGTAATAATTTTCACCTTTACAAAGTAGTAAAAACTCTTCACTAAATAAAAGATCATTACTTACCCTTTTGTAATCAAAATATTACCATAAAACCCATATAAAGAACACATAACGTATAAAGGTAACTTGGGACATAAATATACTTAAATGGAATAACCATTTGGTCGACTTCCACACATATGACTTAATGGAATAGCCATACGGCCGACTTCAATACCCAATGCATTGGAGGTTATAACATAACCACTCATCCTGGTATTCACAACACCACCCATCATATGGTTTATCACGTAACCACCTGTCAAATGTCCAAGTACCATTATAAAATAATAAGATATAAAACAAATATAATGGAAAGAAAACATTTCCACATTTCGATCACAATATATCACATAAATATATTGACATAACAAGTTCATAATAAAAACCATTTTCAATACCAAAATACATAAAACATTATATGGTATTTATTTCATTTTAAAAACATTACGACTTGTTAAGGAAGCCAAAGACCAAATAATACTCACGGCGGTGGAAAACGTCGTTGTCACCACGTACGTTAAAATAAACATTAATTTTTGTTGTTTTGTAAAACTCTTCGTAGAAAAATATTCCTTCTGTATAAACTTAAAATTCAAAGGGGTTTATACACCGTATAAAAGAAAGTCTTGTATTAGAACAAAATATGCCTCAATGAAAGGAGATTGAGACGAAGTCCCTTACCTCGTGACTGACGTGACTCGATTGCTCTTTAATCTCCTGAATAATAAACTAGTGTTAATTTATAATTGCTTAAGAAACTTTTTCAAGCTTAATATTCCTTTTATATCACTTATTTCCATGTTATAAACATTATGTAATCATTTAAGTTAACAATGTTTGTTTTGTCGATATCTGGTTCATATGTCAAAAATGGACTTCTCACAATTACATGTTGTTCATGTGGTCAAAGGTTGATTATATCAAGAATGATATTCATGATTTGGATGTCATATATATAATATATATCCAGCATATACATGTATTTATAATAGTACATAACATTTAGAGGTAAGAAATGAAATGCACCGTTCATGGAGACGGTAAGCCGTACGTACGCATGAACGCTACTTTCATTTCTATTTTGTATTTAATGGAGTGAAATAAAAATGATAAAAATGTATATTATAATTACATAATAATATAATATAAGATATCATTAAATCCGTCATTTATACATCCCACATATGGCATTAACGAATCAAATCACTTTGAGGGGGCGGTAGTCCGCACTTCCTAAAATGAAAATATCGCGTTTACCCATAATGGAAACCATAAAGTTATGCCATAAATTAAAAATAAAGAAGCATAAATAAAACATAAACATAATATATATCATATATAAATAGAGTGACATCATAATGGCTACCATGAAAAGTGTTAAAATAATATTGAACAATCATCGTTTCATGAGGCAGAAATTCGCCATCCAAATAAACATTATGTTCTTTTACCATTAGGCGAAGATGTGTGTAAGTGTAGCTCGAATCCTTCTATTAACAACATCCTAGTATATTTATGATACTTTTGTTGTTACAAAAGAAAAGGATAAAAATATTTTATGGGGTTGGAGAATCAAAATAAAACAAAATAATACAAGTGAAGACATTACCTTTAAATCGGGTAACTCCCTTTGGTTTGAACCAAGGGGGTTTCTTGAAGAGCTTTATGCCTAAGGAAAGGCTTCTAGGATGAGTAGAGGGATGAGTAGAGGGATGTGTAGAGATACAATGAGTATATCTTGGCCAAACCAAAGGCTTGAGAGGTGTGGGTAAGGTGGTAGAGGTGGGGGCCTTTTCTAAGAGGAGAGGAGGGTCACTCTTGGAAATTTATAAAATGTTCCTTTATTATATAATGAGTTTCGGTTTTTAAAGGTCCCAAAATTATATATTTCCAAGATAAGGTGATAAGAGTTCGAAATCCACCCATACAATTGGTTTTTGACAAGTGTGGGTCTTAGATTTTACATTATCATTTCATTTTATTTAAATCGTTAAATAATGAGGTAATCGATGCATCATCATGGTGTCATAAATAATTTAATTTATTTAATTCCTAAAAATTATAAAAAAATATCATAATGTAGGAAATATTTTTATATTTATAATTGATATTTATAGTCAAAAATATTACTTGTATAACTTCATGTAAAAATTGTTTTAATAAAACAACACATGTTTGTGACATTTTTATTTTAACATTAAATAAAACATTATTAATGTCATTTTCCTACCAAAGTGTCTCCATGGGGTCCCCAAGTTGACCCATGGATTGTCTTGGTCGGACATGACACATCCAATAAGGGTAGGACAAGTTTCAAGGTCATTTCATATTATTAAAACATTATTTTTACCTTAAATTACACTAATTACCTCTAATCGTGATTAAAAACATAATGATACTATTCAACAAAAATTATTTTAATCCCATTGAACCACATTTTACTTCTTAATGACAACCATGTATGTCGGATTTTTGAAATTCAAAACAAAGAGGTGGTAAAATTTCATTTAAATGAAAAATCAGTTTTTTAAGTATCACTTAGTGGTTTCACTATTCATCAAAAATTGAAGTTTTTCAGAATAATACCAAAACATCACCCTAAGATATATTTGATATTCCGAATTCAAAAATGATGTATATTTTAAAAAATTAAAAAAATATAAGTTACATTAATTAATTTAATAATTAATTCCTGTTGTCAGAACAAATAGTGTGTTTTTATGAAACAATATATATCAAAAGATTGACACTAGTTTAAGTCCAATTTCAATGTGAAATTAACTCCAATGACCACTATTGGATTAAATGGTAAAAATATATTATAATTTCACTTTAGAACCAATTCAAAAGATAATATAATCATTTAAATAAATCATATTAAAAAGAGGTTTTGAATTAAAATACAACATTTTTCACTATTCATTAAAAACATGTACTATATCGGAAAAATACCAAAAATTTACACAAAGTAAATTTTGATGTCCCGATTATAAAGAAGAATTTTATTTGGTCCAATAGAATGTATATGAGTGACCAAAACTATATTTAAAGATGGTTCGCCATCAAAAGGCGATAGTTCGACCTTTTAGTGAATATTAGAGTATCTATACCTAAAATTGAATTCTTTTCTTATTTTAAGACTTTATATTTTATTGGATAAATATAAAAACATTTAACAAACATATATAATCATATTTTAGTTATTTCTATTCATTCCCACCAATACAACGACTATGTGCTAACTACCATTTAAAATAATATTATTATATTGCTAGTGTGCAGCGTAAGATTTCAAAGAAACTATTTGTTGAGTTTCGGTTACGCTATCGAACATAGAAACCCTTTTAAAGTAAAATTAATATTTAATTCGTAAATATTAATAAATATGAGAATGTATTATTCTTTATTTACCTGGGATGTTACATCCTTCGCCCCTTTTGGGAATTGCGTCCTCGCAATTTTATTCACTTATCAAAATAAGTGGGGGTATTTATCCCTCATAGAATTTTCAGATTCCCACGTTGCCTCTTCAACCATATGGGTTTTCCACAAAACCTTTACCTAGTGAATTACCTTATTCCACAACACTTGCTTTCTATGGTCAAGAATTTGGACTGGTTGTTCTTCATAAGAGAGATTCTCTTCCAACTGAACTACCTTTGGGCTCAAAACATGATATAGATCTGGAATATACTTTCTCAACATCGAAACATGAAAAACATTGTGTACCTGAGATAAACTCGGAGGTAAAGCCACTCAGTAAGAAACTGATCCAACTTTCTCCAGAATTTCATATGGTCTAATTAACCTTGGAATCAGCTTTCCTTTCTTACCAAATCGCATCACACTTTTCCATGGTGAAACTTTGAGAAAAACATGATCACCTACCTCGAAAGATAAATCCTTCCTCTGGTTATCCACATAACTCTTCTGCCTGCTCTGAGCTGTTCTCATGTGTTTCTGAATCAACTGAACTTTTTTTTCCATCTCTTCTACCAATTCTGGTCCCAGCAGCTTCCTTTCACCCAATTCTTCCAAAAAAGCTGGAGTTCAACACCATTTACCATATAATGCCTCAAATGGAGACATCTGTATACTAGAATGAAAACTATTATTATATGAAAATTCAACCAAAGAAAGATGTTGGTCCCAACTTCCCTGATAATCCATCGAACAAGCATGTAGCATATCCTCTAAAGACTGAATTTTTCATTCTGACTGCCCATCTGATTGAGGCTGAAAAGCTGTACTAAAATTTAATTCAGTACCCAACGACTTCTGAAGGCCTTTCCAAAAGTAATAAGTAAACCTGGGATCATGATCACATACAATAGATAGGGGAACCCCATGCAACCTGACTGTCTCTTTAAGATACAATCGATAAAGTTGATCTAGAGAGAAAGTATCTCGAATAGGAAGGAAATGAGAAGATTTAGTCAAGCGATCAACAATAACCCAGATTGCATTATTACCTCGAGATGTCTTCAGTAATACCACAAAAAAGTCCATGGATATATTTTCCCATTTCCACTCTGGCACTGGTAAAGGCTGAAGCATCACTTTTGGTAACTGTCGCTCTGCTTTAACCTGCTGACAAGTCAAACACTTTATAGTAAAATCAGCAATATCTCTTTTCATTCCATCCCACAAGTAATAATCTTGCAGATCTCTGTACATCTTAGTACTAACAGGATGAACTGAAAACGAGGAACAATGAACCTCACATAACAACTCATTATTCAACTGTGAATCACCAGGCACACATAATAACTTCCCAAACCTCAAAACACAGTCATTATCAATGTTAAATTCAGGAAAATTACCCTTCTGAACCAGCTCTACCTTTTTCTACAACCCACTGTCTTTCTTCTGCGCTTGCTTAATTCTGTCTGATAGAGATGATCTCACTGATAACTGAAAAAAAACAGAATAACTTCTTGCACCAACAACTTCTATGCCAAAGTTCATCAAATCAAAAACCAAAGGATCTCGTTCCAAACATAGCATAGTTAATGAAGCATTACTTTTTCGACTCAAAGAATCATCCACTTTATTTTCTTTTCCTGGATGGTAATGAATTGTACAATAATAATATTTGATTAATTCTATCCACCTCCTCTGTCTCATGTTCAATTATTTCTGAGTGAATATATACTTTAAACTTTTGTGATCAATATATATTTCACACTTTACTCCATACAAATGATGCCTCCAAATTTTTAGAGAAAAAACAACAGCAGCTAATTCCAAGTCTTGTGTAGGGTAATTTACCTCATGAGTTTTCAACTGATGTGAAGCATTTGCAATTACCTGATCATTATGCATAAGTACATATCCAAGTCCCCTCAAGGAAGAGTCACTTTATATAACAAACTCACCATTCCTGGAAGGAAGTTCCAAAACTGGAGCATTCACCAATCTTCTTTTCAACTCTTGAAAACAATCATCACATTCTTTTTTCCAGATAAACTTAACACCCTTTTGAGCTAGCTTGGTCATTGGACTAGATAACCATGAAACAATTTCAACAAACCTTCGGTAGTAACCTGTCAAACCAAGAAAACTATGGATCTCAGTTACATTTGTGGGTATTTCTCATTCTTCAACAACTTTTGTTTTAGCAGGATCAATAGTTATTCCATTTTTTGAAACAATGTAACCGAGGAAAGAAATTTGTTGTAACCAAAACTCACACTTGTTGAATTTTCCATACAGTTTTTTTTATTTTAAGGTTTTCAAGAAAACCCTTAAATGACTTTCATGCTCATCTTTACTTTTAGAAAACACCAAAATATCATCAATTACAACAACCACATACTTATCCAAGAACTCATGGAAAATTCTATTCATAAGGTCCATGAATACAACAGGTGCATTGGTTAACCCAAAAGTCATAACTACAAATTCATAATGGCCATATCTAGTATGAAATGCAGTCTTCGGAATGTCTGCTTCTTTTACTTTCAACTGATGGTACCCCAACCTCAAGTCAATCTTTGAAAAATACTGAGCTCCCTAGAGCTGATCAAACAAATCATCGATATGAGGCAAAGGATACATGTTCTTAACAGTGATATTATTCAAGTCTCTATAATCAATGTAATGTCTCATTGAACCATATTTATTTTTAAAAAACAAGATAGAAGCAACCCATGGTGATGTGCTAGGTCGAATGAAATCTTTATCTAATAACTCTTGCAATTCTTTCTTTAACTCTAAAATTTCAACTTGATCCATTCGATAAGGGGGTTTTGAAATTGGCTTAGAATCAGGAACTAAGTCAATAGTAAATTCAACTTCCCGATCATGAATAATACCAGGCAACTCATCAGGAAAAACATCAAGATACTCATTTACCACTGGAAGATCATTAATCTGAAAAGTTCCTTTATTTTCAACAATATGTGAAAGATAACATTCATTTCCATCTTTTACTAGTTTCTCAACTTCCTGATATGTTATCAAAAGGAAGGGTTCATTCTTGTACAAAAAATGAAAATCTTTCTGAAAAGAAACCTCTTTAGCTTTGCAATCAATCCTAGCATGATAAACAGAAAGCCAATACATACCCAAAATAACATCAAACTCTACTAGAGGAAAAACAAAAAGGTTTTCAGGTATATTCTTTCCGCACACAAGGATAATAAGGTTATTATAATTTCTTTTTGTCTCAACATTCCCTCCGGGTGTTTTTACCATAAGTTCAGGATTAATATCTTGAGATGGAATTCCCAATTTACTAAAAAACTTCTCAGAAATGAAAGAATTTGTAGACCCTGAATGAAACAACACATTCGCATAATCAGAACAAACAAACAGTGTACCTAATACTACTTTATTCGATGGCCCAACATCTACTGAAGTAGTTGCAACGGATTTCACCACCCCTTTCTGCTTGTAGTCTGGCTACTTTCCCTCAATTGATTTCTTTGTTATACACTCATTTTCATAATGAGCCATTTCATTACACTTAAAACATCTTACCACTGGATTTTCATTACCTGCCTAATCATCTTCCTTACAGTTACATACAATATGACCAGACTTACCACACCGAAAGCACTTTCCAGACTTGGATAAACATTTTCCAGAATACATTTTACTACACTTCTCACAAGATGGATATTTGGTCTTATTACCTCCTTGTTTCTTTGATGAATTCTTCCCCTTTTCCTGCCAACTGGACATCTTATTCTTTTGTTTTTCAAAGAACACCTGATCATCGAAAAAATCCTTTTCCACATTCTCCGCACATCTAACAAGTTTTTCATAACTGTTTAACTCACGAGAAGCTAAATCCCTTCGATACTTTTCCTTTAACGCTGAGTAAAAATGGTTGATTTTACTATCAAGATCTCGTATGAAGTTTGGAGCATACCTTTCCAGTCGGGTGAACTTTGCTTCCTAAGCAGCCATTGATTCATCCTCCTACCTCAATTCTAGGAATTGTTTTCCCATCATAAGACAAACCACCTTAGGAAAATATTTCTCAAGAAACATACCTTTGAATTCGTCCCAGTGATGATCATCAATCTCATCATTATCCCTGATATTTTTCATCATAGACCACCACTGATCTGCTTCACCTTCAAAATGATAAACAGAAAGACTAACATTTTGATGTTTTGAACACCCCATGACATCAAAAATCTTCTCCAGTGCTTTAATCCACCCTTCAGCTAGCACAGGGTCAGATGATCCTCTGAATGATGGGGGATGTTGCCTCATGAAATGCTCCACCACTGACATGTTCCTCTGTGGTTGATCTGGATAATCTCGTGCATGGATACCACCACCATTTATAGTATGAGTCAACTGTGACATCACTGCAACAAACTATTCAGTTCCAATTCTGACTATCTCAGGTAGCTGATTTAGAAGGTTTTCTTCCTACTGATGTCGTCCCAACATATCTTCCTTGTTTCCTCTGCGGAAAACCATCCTGAACACAGAAATATCTTAGGCTAAGAAACATGGTAATCTTTAAATGCTATATCATTTCAATCATACCATAAATTAATTTATAATTTAACAATTTCCTAACTCTTGAAGTTGTCTAAACCGACCTCTGATACCAACTATAAGGCCCTGGCCTTAAACCTTACATAATATTGAATTAAATGAATAATTGACATTTAGGATCTTTTCAGGTTTACTGTTTTAGAGAATTAGGACATAACTATTACATCTCAAAAGATTACCAAGTAGACACTTCTACTAAGTTTCCGTAAAATAAAAACTCTTAAAAAGAAACATGTCTAGTTCCATATTTTAGATAGCATGACTTTTCCTTGATCCCATCCTTGACCCTATTCCACATAAAGTCCTATGAAAAACATTTCAAAAAACTAGGGGTGAGAATAAAAAGCTCAATAAGAGATACACAAAGAAGGAAAACTGTTAGTTTTTCAAAACAACCAGTAAACAAAGAATACATTATCAAAGTAATACTTTTCACTTTTAAAAAGTAGTAAAAACTCTTCACTGAATAAAAGATAATTACTTACCCTTTTGTAATCAAAACATTACCATAAAACCCATATAAAGAACACATAACGTATAAAGGTAACTTGGGACATAAACATACTTAAATGGAATAACCATATGGCCGACTTCCACACATATCACTTAATGGAATAGCCATACGGCCGACTTCCATACCCAATGCATTGGAGGTTATAACGTAACCACTGGTCTTGGTATTCAAGAAACCACCCGTCATATGGTTTATCACGTAACCACCTGTCAAATGTTCAAGTATCATTATAAAATCATAAGACCTAAAAAATATAATGGAAAGAAAACATTTCCACATTTCGATCACAATATATCACTTAAATATATTGACATAACAAGTTCATCATAAAAACCATTTTCAATACCAAAATACATAAAAGAGTATATGGTATTTATTTCATTTAAAAAACATTACGGCTTGTTGAGGAAGCCAAAGACCAAATAATACTTGCAGCGGCGAAAAAAGTCATTGTCACCGCATACGTTAAAATAAACATTCCTTTTTGTCTTTTTGTAAAACGATTCATAGAAAAATATTACTTTTGTATAAAATTAAAAGTCAAAGGGGTTTATACATCGTATAAAATAATGTCTTGTATCAGAACAAAATATGCCTCAATGAAAGGAGATTGAGACAAAGTCCCTCACCTCGTGTCCAACGTGACTCGATTGCTCTTTAATATCCTGAATAATAAACTAGTGTTAATTTATAATTTCTTAAGAACCTTTTTCAAGCTTACTATTCCTTTTATATCACTTATTTCCATGTTATAAACATTATGTAATCATTTAAGTTAATAATGTTTGTTTTGTCGATATCTGGTTCATAAGTCAAAAATGGACTTCTCACAATTACATGTTGTTCATGTGGTCAAAGGTTCATTATATCCAGAATGATATTCATGATTTAGATATCATATATATCATATATATCCAGAATATACATGTATTTATAATAGTACATAACATTTAGAGGTAAGAAATAAAATGCACCGTTCATGGAGACGGTAAGCCGTACGTACGCATGAACGCTACTTTCATTTCTATTTTGTATTTAATGGAGTGAAATCATAATGATATAAAGGTATATTATGATTCCAGAATAATATAATATATAATATCATTAACTCTGTCCTTTATACATCCCACATATGGCATTAACGAATCAAATCACTTTGAGGGCGCGGTAGTCTGCACTTCCTAAAATGAAATTATTGCGTTTACCCATAATGGAAACCATAAAGTTATGCCATAAATTAAAAATATAGAAGAATAAGGAAAAACAATAAAAATAATATATATCATATATAAATAGAGTGACATCATAATGTCCACCATGAAAGGTGTTAAAAGAATATTGAACAATCATCGTTTCGTGAGGCAGAAATTCGCCATCCAGAGAAACATTATATTATTTAACCATTAGACGAAGGTGTGTGTAAGTGTAGCTCTAATCCTTCACATAAAAACATCCTAGTATACTTATAATACTGGTGTTGTTACAAAATAAAATAATAAAAAGAGTTTAGGGGGTTGGAGAAGCAAAATAAAACAAAAGAACACAAGTGAATACATTACCTTTAAATTGGGTAACTCCCTTTGGTTTGAACCAAAAGTGTTTCTTGAAGAGCTTTCTGCCTAAGGTAAGGCTTCTAGGATGAGGAGAGAGATGTGGATAGATAAAATGAGCAGATATTGGCCGAAACAAAGGCTTGAGAGGTGTGGGTAATGTGGTAGAGGTGGGGGCCTTTTATAAGAGGAGAGGAGGGGCACTCTTGGAAAGTTATAAAATGATACTTTATTATATAATGAGTTTCGGTTTTTAAAGGACCCACAATTATATATTTTTAGGATAAGGTGATAAGATTTTTAAATCCACCCATCCAATAGGTTTTTCACAAGTGTGGGTCAAATAGTTTCCATTATCCTTTCATTTTATTTAAATCGTTATATAATGAGGTAATCGCTGCGTCATCATGGTGTCATAAATAATTTAATTTATTTAATGTCTAAAAATTATAAAACAAATATCATGATGTATAAAATCTTTTTATATTTATAATGAATATTTATAGTAAAAAATATGACTTGTATTACCCCATGTAAAAATTGTTTTAGTAAAACGACACATGTTTGTGACATTTTTATTTTAACATTAAATAAAAAGT
Organism: Viscum album; assembly: GCA_963277665.1. Taxonomy (NCBI): domain Eukaryota; kingdom Viridiplantae; phylum Streptophyta; class Magnoliopsida; order Santalales; family Viscaceae; genus Viscum; species Viscum album. Next base: position 83,286,042 of record OY728119.1, read on the forward strand.
TATTAATGTCATTTTCCTACCAAAGTGGCTCCATGGGGTCCCCAAGTTGACCCATGGATTGTGTGGGTCTTCCATGACACATACAATAATGGTATGACATGTGTCAATGTCATTTCATATTATTAAAACATTATTTTTACCTTAAATTACACTAATTACCTCTAATCGCGATTAAAAACTTAAAAGTTACTATTCACAAAAATTTATTTTAATCCCATTGAACCAAATTTTACATATTAATGAAAACCATGCATGTTGGATTTTTGAAATTCAAAACACAGCGGTGGTAAAATTTCATTTAAACGAAAAATCAGTTTTTTAAGTACCACTTAGTGGTTTCACTATTCATCAAAAATTGATGTTTTTTAGAAAAATACCAAAACTTCACCCTAAGCTATATTTGATATTCCAAATTCAAAAATGATGTATATTTTACAAAATTAATAACATATAAGTTACATTAATTAATTTAATAATTAATTCCCGCTATCAGAACTAATAGTGTGTTTTTATGAAACAATATATATCAAAAATTGACACTAGTTTAAGTCCAATTTCAAAGTGAAATTAATTCCAATGACCACTATTGGATTAAATGGTAAAAATATATTCAAATTTAACTTTATAAAAAATTCAAAAGATAATCTAATCATATAAATAAATTATATTAAAAATAGGGTTTGAATTAAAATACAACATTTTTCACTATTCATTAAAAAAATGAACTTTATCAGAAAAATACCAAAAAATTACACAAAGTAAATTTTGATGTCCTAATTCTAAAGAAGAATTTTATTTGGTCCAATAGAATGTATAATAGTGAACAAAACTATATTTAAAGAGGGTTCGCCATCAAAAGGCGATAGTTCAACCTCTTAGTAAATATTAGAGTATCTATGCCTAAAATTGAATTCTTTTCTTATTTTAAGCCTTTATATTTTATTGGATAAATATAAAAACATTTAACAAACATATAAAATCATATTTTAGTTATTTATATTCATTCCCTTCAATACAACGGCTACGTGCTAACTACCATTTAAAATAATATCATTATATTGCTAGTGTGCAATGTAAGATTTCAAAGAAACTATTTGTTGCATATCGGGTACTCTATCGAACATAGAAACCCCTTTAAAGTAAAATTAATATTTAATTCTTAAATATTAATAAATATGAGAATGTATTATTCTTTATTAACCTGGGATGTTACAGATATGTTTTGTTAATCATAATATTTTTATGATCCATTATGAAGGATTTATATAAAATATAATTATTGTTAATAAATAAAATATTTTAGTATCATTTTTAAAGATATTATATTTAGATAATGATAAGATTATTAAAATAAAAATGTTTTAAAAAAATTATTTCTTCTTTTATAAAATGGTATGAAATAATAGTATCTCTGTAAATGGTAATATTAATGGAAAAATCACTAATGGACCACTAATATAATTCGTAATGAAAAACTTCATGGGATTATTGAATCAACTAACTCGAGTTATTTAAAATAAGTTGATTCAATTTGAGAGAATATATTCACACTATAAAAATTACATTGAGTTCATTATGCATCCATGAACACCGTATTTCAGTGGATATACTAACCCATAGATTTCTGAACAATGGATAAACTATATAGAAAAGATCTTTTCTATACTCCATTGTTTGAAACAAGAGAAAGTCACATAGGATGTGTACCATTTAGAGGGAGAAGCACATCAATGGTGGAAAGTGATTAAAAACAAAAATATAAGAAGGGATATTGATTCTACGGAATGAGAAGAGTTCAGGGAAACCTTTTTCAAAAAATATTTCCCCACTTTGATGAAAATGAAAATATAGACGAAATTACTAAAGCTGAATCAGAATGAAATTTAATATATATGGGAACCTATGTGATGAATATTAAAGTACCATCTTGTTACTCCTCTAGATTTATCATGGATCATAATGGAAAAATTGACAGATTCTTCACTGGACTAAGACCCAATCTATGGAAAAATAATTCCAATCAATACAATGATAACTATGAGGAGATATTGTGAAGAGCTATGAAGGTTGAACTAGTGGTTGGAGAGATGAAATGGTCCCATATATCTAATTAAAAGAAGATACAAATTTTTTAAATCTTATAGAAGAACTTTGATCATATAAGAGAAGGAAATCAAGTGAAACATCCCACATATAGAAAATGTGGTAAGAATAATTTGGGGGAATTCTTGCTCGAGAGTAGGAAATGTTACAAGTGTGGAAGAGATGACCATATTTCTCAGAACTCTTGTAGTGAGTTAAAGCCTAAACTTATCAACACTAACGATAAAGGGAATATGGTGCAAGCCTAACTTTAAGTCCTATGCATTATGTTTTGACATCTTGGGCACTTTTCTAATCATTTTCTGAATCAAAATATAGTGAAGGGGAATCACCATCAACCATGGAATAGTCCAAGGGAGAAATAACGGGCTTTTAGTATCACGATGACTGAAGTTGAATCATTAAATGATTTGATGCAAGGTACTCTCATCATTCTCTCAAATCTAATATACAATTTATCTAATTCTAGTTCAAAACATTCCTTTAATTCCTTCATGTTTTAAAAAAAATATAGAATCAATCCCAAGAACTTTTATAAGTATAACTACAAGTCAAGACTCCTAGAAGGATTATCCATGTATCAATAATTTATAAAATCTCTTGAATTTATTTTGGATAGAATAAAATCATCAAAAATATAGTATTTATTCTGAAGAAAGAATTTGATATTATACTAGTGATCGACTAGATCTAAATGTTTAATGCTAAGATCAACTATAAAAAGAATTAAATATCAGAATTCTTGAATGGGAAACCTACATTTACTTTATAAGGAGAGATATAATTGCCTGAGATTTGTCTAGAAGAATCTCCCATAGCCTTTACTATGGAAATGATCAGTGAAGATGAAGATGGAAATTAAAGTATAAAAATATAAAATTTCCTCATTGATTAAGAATGCATTGACATATTTCTTGAAGATTTACCTAGACCTTCCCTAGAAAGAGAGGTAGAGTTCTATATTGAAATCATTCATAGATCCTACATGATATAAATTTACCTATATAGATTGGAAAATATAGAGATATAGGAGTTTAATAAATAAGTACATTATATTTTGGATAAGAGGTTTATCTAACCAAGTGTGTCCCATTGGGTATCACATGTTCTCTTTGTAAATAATAACTATAGATCAATACAACTATGCATTGATTATAAATAACTTAACTGAATCACTGTGATGAACAATTACCATCTTCCATGGATTGTTGATTTATTTGACCAGATTTGTGGGGATCAAATCTTCTCCAATATTGATCTTCGGTCTAGTTATCCTCAATTGAGGGTGAATAAAGAAGATATTCCAAATAATACCTTCCAGTCAGGATATGGGCATTCTGATTTTGTTTCTATGCCCTTCTTTTTGACTAATGCACATGTTATATTTTTGGATTTGATTAATAGTGTCTTTAAGGACTACCTTGATAAATTATCGTATGTTTTTATTGATGATATTATTATATATTACAAAAGGTATGAGTAGCATGAAGATTATCTAGGGGTTATATTGAAAAATTCAAGGAAGGGGGGATACATGGAAAGTTCAAAAAATGTTAATTTTTGTTACAACAAGTTTCTTTCATGGTGTACATTGTAACGAATAAAGGAATGTCATATGACCCTAGAAAGAAAAAGGTTTTGGAGGAGTGGATTCATCCTAAAATAGTAATTAATATTCATATCTTCCTTGGTTTAGAAGGATGTTATAGGAGGTTTGTGAAAAACATTTCATGAATTTCTTCTCAACTAACCATGTTAACTAAAAAATGGTAAAAGTTCATCTGAATAAAGTAGTGTGAAGAAATTTTTCAAGAGTTGAAGAGGATATAGGAAACTAAACTCGTGTTAACTCGATCATCTATTATAGAAAAGTCATTATTTTTAGTGATTCATCTTTGAAAGGGCTTGGTGTGTCCTAATGAAAAATGAAAAGATGGTTTCTTATGAATCTCCATAGTTTAAGCCTCATGAGAAGAATTATCCTACATGTGACATATAGCTAGCTAAGGTTATTTTATCTCTAAAGCTATGGAGGAACTATATTTATAGAGATAAATGTGATACATACACATAGCACAATTTTTTAAGTACATTTTCAATCAAAATGAATTAAACATGAGACGTAGTAGACAATTGGAAGTTTTTAAGGACTATTACTATTCGAATAATTATCACCCCAAAAGAGAAACAAAAGTAGCTAATGCATTAAGTTGGAAAGACCCATTTGTTTTAGAAATGATGAGGATTCAAGGAGATTCATTAGTCAAGGACCTAGTAAGGTTGGACAAGGTAATCATGAGGGAAGGGACATCATCAAACCTATCCCAAATTATTTTTCAACCATCTTTATCAAAGAATATCAAGAAATCTCAAAGACAAGATCCTTTATTATAGAATAAGATAGAGGATATAAAGAATGGTAAGTTTTTAGGATTTTAATATTGATCATGAATGTGTAATAAAATTTCATACAAGGTTATGTGTTCCATATATTACAAAAATAAATAACTATCTTATGGATAAATCTCATAGCTCTACATTATCTATACATCATAGAATCACTAAAATGTATCGGGACCTTCTTGATCATTATTGATGGGTAACATGAAAAGGTAGATTTTTGAATACACTAAAATGTTCTTGGTGTGTCAAAAAAGTCAATAAAGAGAGACATGTTCCTAATGGGGTATTTAAACCACTACCCATACGAACATGGAAGTGGGACAATATAACTATGGACTTTGTCACTAGCCTCCTAAGAACATACAAAGGAAACAATGTGATAGGGTTTATAGTGAATTTACACACTAATATTTCCCATTTCAATGTTGTTCAGGAAGATTTATCTCTTGAAAAACATTCCAAGATATATATAAAAGAAGTGTTGATGTTTCATGGAGTACCAATTTCTATATTTTTTTATCATGATCCAAGGTTTACATCAAAATTATGGAGAATTATTCAATATGATATGAATAATAAATTTAATTCCAGTGTGTCCTATCACCTGAAAATTGATATCCAATCTAAAAGGACTATTCAGACACTCTAGGGCATAATGATAACATTATCGATTGAATTTAAATGTGGATGCGATCAACATCTTCCATCAGTTGATTTATCATACAACAAAAAATTCCATTCGAGTATTCAAATGGCACACTAAGAAGATCCATAAGTGAAGTTAGTTATAAATCAAACATGTTGAGATCAATATGGTGAGAAGAATCTTCTTAGGCCCGATCTTCAGCAAGAGATGATAGAAAATCTTCATACCATCAAAAAACACAGAAAGCCTTCTTAGAGTCAGCAGAATAGTTATGTTGACAATCCTTTATGGGACTTTACGTTTGCTACTAGAAACAAAATATTCCTTAAATTTCCACCTTAAAATATATTCATGTTGTTTGGGATGAAATATAATCTTATCGACATGTATAGTATCCCCTATGAGATAATTTATGACATAGGATTTGTGGCTTATAATGTTGCACTTCATCCAAATAAAGATCAAATTCAAGATATATTATGTGTATCTCTCTTAAGGAAGTATATACCTGACCCTTCACATGTACTACATCCAGAGTTAGTAAAACTTTGACATGACCTCTCTTATGAGGAGAATACTCTAGAGATCATGTACCATAGGGACATGGTTCTATGCAACAAGACTACCCTCCTTATCAATGTGTTGTGGATGAACCCTAAAAATGAAGAAGTGATGTGGGTAATAAATGAAACAATGTGATAGAAGTAACCACACATTTTATCAACTGAGATGATGAGTTGAAATTTTAGGGATGAAATTTCTTAATAGGGGATGAATGTAAACAACATAGACTTTTTGAATAAACATTTTTCCCTGATAAAATTTGTGTAATATTATATTGTACTCATTATATCTATTTAACAATGAAGTGAGTATGAAAGGAAATGTCACAATGGGGACTCGACCATTATTTTATAATTGGTTAGATATGATCATTATTCAATATGACCATTGGAAACTATACAATTAGTCATAATCTTAACATTATAATTTGTTCTTATAAGTAGAAATTAAAAGGTATAATTAATGCTAAAAGGATAAACAATGGCCTTAACTAGTAAGGTCAGTCCATATTTATGCAATTTTTCAGAGCATGGTATGGAGGTATCATCACTAGGGTCATCTCATGAACAATCCTAATATGAGATTCAACAAGTGAAGATTGAACAAAATCACCTACGGGAGAAGTGCAAGGTAGTGAAAATTACCACTCAGGTGATGTTAGCTGAGCTCCTCTTTGAATCTATCATCATTGAACAACTCACCCTTAGGTCATATAAAGGTGTTATAAGGGAATATATTCCAATTATCTAGTCACATAATATTTAATTACACTGTATAAATAAAAAATTTATTCCATTCATTTTTTAAGATTAGTTTTACATAATAAAATTGAGATTTAATTTGATAAATTGATTTTTATGGAAGAAATTGCACATTCCAGTAAATGTATATATATAATTATAATAAAATATTATACTATGAATAATACTTATTTTATTCCAATATTATAAAAAAATCACTCATATTTAAATATAAACGAAAAAATAATTTTTTTTTCAAGTGTTATAAATCACACTATGCATTTTCAATCTTCTATTATTTTCAATAAATATGGTTTTTTTATATTTAAATGTTAGAAATATAATATATATAGAATTATTCTAATAAATTAAATTTCATTTTTTAAATTAAAACAACAAAATTAGGTTAGGGTGAATTTATGATAATTTTCCAAAATACATTCTTTTGTTAATAGTAATAATATAGTTTAAGTTTTTATATTTGTTTAATGACTTCATAATTATGTCATAATGATGTAATAACTAATTAACCACAATCCACATCTTAGAATATTTTATTTTATTAAAATTACGTATTTTAATAGATTTAAATCAATTTTTAAATCTATAATTTACCTTCCAAATTCTAAAATGGAAACTTTAACTTTAAAAATGTTATTTTGAGGTACCTTTAATATTACATGCCATATTAAGTACTATAAACTATTTTGGATTAAAATAACATATTTTTTTTCATGTGTCCAACACCATGGTAAAATACCATGGAAAATATCATGGTTTTTTATTATGCACAACCTAGGTTTCCAAGGCCTATATTTCAGAATTAATAAACAAATCCTCAATTTTTGCTATAAATACGTACCCACTTCTCCATTTAACTTCACTCAAAATCCGTCATACACAAATATAATGCATTTTTACCTCCCAATTAGTCATCCAAAGGTGTCACCAATCCCCCAAGGTCCCCATACTCATGTTTTAGGACTAACTTATTTTAGTAAGGGAAATATCTTTCTTTTATCTTCGTTTCAATAAACTATTTTTTTATATGTCTTCTAAAGGATATATTAAATATATATTATTTCCTTTTTATTCATTCACTTAATTTCATATTTTGTTTTCTCAATGAGATTACCTTGTTCTATTTCTTTTTAATTTTTTCTAAAACTACATTTTATACCTGTTATGCTACCAGTTTTACTTATCAAATTTTTTATATTCTCCTCATGTCCATTTTATATTCTTTTTATGAATACCCAATCCTATTTCATTTCATGGGGTATTCTCCAAGAAGTGAAAATTATTTTTTTAATCTTTTATTAACATACATAAAACCTTTATTTCCTTTCCTTGGGTTATAAATGACATAATGATTATGTCGCTTCGGCGGTGGCATTGTGGTGGGTGGTCGAGTTCCACAACAACGGTGTTCAGTGAGGTCCGAGGTTCGATTCTTGGGAGCTTCTCTTGGGATAATTTCCACCTCCTATGTATCGATCACCTTTCCAGGTCACCCGGTGACTCTCCAGGTAGGCAAAAGGGTGAATTTCACCTGGCTGACAACTTGTTGTGACAAACCATCGCTGATCGAGATATAACCCCATGGGACGCTCTATCATCTCAGCTGACAATGGCTCCTCCCCAGCTGAGGCTTATCCATATGATCTCTTCTTGGGGAGGGTGAAGAGACCCGAAGCTTTACATACATTTACATTACATTACATTTGCGGAATACTTAGTACATAACAAAAACACACACACAAGGATCGTAATAGTTTAGTGTCTTCGGAAACTCGGAATATAATCTTCTAATCCTGGTGAAAGATCTTCAACATCTCCCATAAAGATCTTCCTTTTTTTATACCTAAAACCTTTCTATATATCCTGGGGAAAATAAAACATAAAAGGGTGAGCTCAAATGCTCAGTAAGGGTAAACAAAATAAATATCAATCACATCATATACATAATAACATAAATTTTGTAAAGCTTAACCTGTAAAAGAGATCATAATTTCATAACCTGGGATAACTCATGGCAGTGAAATGTAATCACAATAATCATAACTTAAAACATGAAACTTTGTGTCATTCACACATAATCATAGAGAATCATTTCTTGTTAGTCAAGACTCATTGCCAAGACTATATTAGTGGACAAAGTCCCTTTCTGAACCGAGTCACCCTCGTTTCAGTCCTGTTTCACTGAACCAGTATAACCTACCATTCCAGCCATGTCTATCTCATGAGATATAAAATCTTTACCCAATTCATTGGAGGGAGATATAGGTCCCACCCATCTCATAATGACACCATTCTGATGTGTGACACAAAATCATAAATCATACATCGTTTCATAACCCATGTAATACAAATGGGAATCTTAAACATCATGACATCATAAAACAATTCATATAAGATAAAGGAATTCATAAAAATAATTCCATCACAACATAATCAAATCAATTTAATAATAGGGATAAAAACAGAACCCTTTATTATATTAGATGGAAAATAATTTTGATAAAACACTTGAACTTCATTCTTGAGGAAAATATCATTTCTACTTCAAAAACACTTTTCCTTTCTTAACATGTCATACAATTTTAAACTAAAAGAAGTTGATTAAAAATAAACTTGAAAACTTGTAAAGTAATCTTCTTGGAATTAATGTTTTAAAAATCCATTCATGCCGTATAAGTTAAAAAAACATTATTCTCGTACTTTTGTCGGAAAAGTCAAAAAAGTACTTCGTACGAAAAATGACAAAAGATTCCTTTCTTATCTTTTACTAAAAACTCACCGAAGGGTAAAATTGGATTCAAACAATTGTAGGTGGATGGAAATAATATTACATATTTAGTAAACATGGATTTGGATGATAAAATACACCCCAGTAAATGCCAAAGTATAAACAATCTCGGATAAAAATGAGATTGTGATATTTCCCTTACCTTAGGTCCGATTTGCTTCGTAAGTGTCCGAAACTCCTGTAGAATGATTTAAATAATGTCAGTGAATTATTACAGAATCATATTCATTTTTATGATATCATATATGGTTCACTTATGACTTTATATTACCTGTTCTTTTGTAAATTCCATGTTAAAGAGCGTTTTGGGTAAAATTATTTCATTTGTCGTCCGTGTTTTTTCTTGTAATTATTCATATGATTACTTAGATCATGATTACTTAATTACAGAATATAAAACATTATTTATATATATATATATATTCAGAATATACATATATATAATAAATCAGTAAATGGAAAGAAATACACTGTTCATGGAGACGGCAGGCCGTACGTACGCATGAACGCTGTTTTCGTTTCCTTATTGAGTTGAACGGAATTAAGTAGATGAAATTTATATATATACACATAAATACAGAATCATTATTATGTCATATATTTCATTATTACTTATTATTTATACTTTATAATCATTCTTGAATGGTTTAAAGTGGAGAATGAATCTCATCGCGTCGTGGAGACGGTAGTCCGTACGTACGCACGAGCGATGATATCGTTCTCATGATCGTGGGACTGTATTGGAGTGTATGTATACTATTTAAGAATCAATATCACTATAAAATAATAATATATAGTTATTATTTACACCATTATACCCATCCAAGTAAGGTGGTGGTGGAAAATTGATTTCACCACGGCGTGGAGACGGTATTCCGTACGTACGCACGCGCGGTGATTTCGTTTTCCGTAGGATGGATAGATGGTGAAATAGGATTGTTTCATACTTATAATAATATATCAGTATATGAGTGATACTAATGTTATTACTTCATAATGAAACAACCTAATATGAAGAAGTGGAAGAAGAAATAAAGGTGAAAGAATCGGTAATGGACATTACCTCTTCTTTGAAGTGCTTCTTTGAGACCTTATTTTAGAGCACTAAAATTGGTCTTTGAGGAAGACCAGAACCTCTAGGATGTTGATATTGAAGTGGAGAGGAGAATTTTTCAGGGGTTGGACGAGATTGAAGGCTCAAAGTTGTGTGAGGAAGAGAGGGAGGAGGTTCCCTTTTATAAGGGAGGAGAGGGGCTCCTTTGGAAAAACTAAAAATATTATTTTATTATGAAGTCAAGTTCGGTTTTAAATAGCTCCAAATTGATTTATTTCGAGGATAAGGTGGTTATGGGTAGAAAGCCTCTCATACAATAGAATTTAGACAAGTTTAGGTTCCTATTTTAACCTTATCATTTAGATTTAACATTAAGTTAAATAATTTTACTTTTACCGTGTCTTCTTGTGTTCTTACACTATAAGGTTAATAAACTTACTATAAGAAGCCAAAAGAACCCCAATTTGTTTATTATTAATATATATAACCGTATCTATGTAATTTGGCCGAACCTTAGATTTTTAGGAATAAAATAACAATTAATAATATAATATTTTTTTAAAAACTATTTTATGTCAATTTTGACACTATTTAGTAATGGATTTTTGTGAAAATCATAACAGAATGATAAGTTATAAAAAAGTTAATTAAATCAATAATAACATGTCATATTAACCTAGAAAATTATTGGAATTCATAAAAACTCTTAAATTACATTTATTTTGGTATTTATAACATCAATTATGTCAATATTGCATTAATAAGATAATTACTGCATCATCTTTGTGTCATAAATAAATTAATTTATTTGACGTCTAAAAATTACAAATAAACTACCATTATGTAGGAAATCGTTTTATCTTTCTAAGGAATATTTATATACGAATTTAACTTATGTATAACCCCATATTAAAAATGTTTTAGTAAATAAACTTTGATTTTAACTCTTTTAACCCTTCTTTAAATAAATTGATAATAAATGTCCTAATCTAATCCAAGTGGGCCTAAATGGTCATATTTTATTCCTAAGTTTGTTTTTGGTCGAATTACACTTGTCCAATAGAATTAGGACATGTGTTAGGGTAATAATAATACCATTTCTACCCTTAATTACCCTATTTACTTTTAACCGTGGTAAAAAAGTAAAAAGTTACTATTCACCAAAAACTTATTTTCATCTCATTGAACCAAATTTTACTTACTGAAATCAACCATGTCTCTCGGATTTTTGAAATTCCACTCACAGAAGTGGTAAAATTAAGTTTTATGAAAAATTCAGTTTTTTTAACTACCACTTAGTGGTTTCACTATTAATCAAAAATTGAAAGTTTTCAGAAAAATGCCAAAAATTAGGCCTAAGCTATATTTGATATTATGAACTCAAAAATTATTTCTATTTTACCAAATTCAAAACATATCAGTTTCATTAATTAATTTAAAAATTAATTCCCGTCGTCAAAACAAAAGGCGTGTTTTTAAGAAATAATAACTATCAAAAGATTGACACTTGTTTATAACTGGTTTAAATGTGAAATTACATCCAATGAACAACATTGTATTAAATTGAAAAAATATATTCTAAATATACTTTAAAACCACTCAAATTAATAATTTATCACTATTAATTATTTCGATTGAAAAAATTTGTTTTTAATTAAAATTTAGTAATTTTCACTATTCATCAAAATATGAAAATTATCCGAAAATTACCAAAATTTCACCCTAAGCTAATTTCGATATCCCGGATCCAAAAATGAAGTCCATTTTGAAAAATAAAATTTACAAAATTTCAAAAAGTGGTTATTACTATTCATAATGGCTAGTTTTAATAATATTTTAATAGCACATCGTTGTTTAGTGAAACTCAGTATTGCGTACTACACACGTTATCAAGGAAGGTTGCGATTGCGTGTAATGAAAGGCAAGTCAAGGATGCGTGTTGTGCAAGCTCCTTTTGGTGTAGCGTACAACACAAGACATTAATGAAATTAAAAAGAATATTTTTCATAAAATCTCGGGGTGTTACATTCTACCTCCCTTAAAATGAATTTCGCCCTCGAAATTCGTCGGGGTTATAAATGGTTTACTATTAGAAAGTTTCTTTAATCGAAACCCACATCGTAAAAAGGAATACCAAAACCAATCTTTAAAAACAAAAGTATGAAACATAACGGTTACCCAAATAAACTAATCACTGGGTTTCCACATAGGTGAAAATATGGATATGGAAGAGAAATATAAACATGATGTTCTGATGGAGAGTGGTAGAGAACATGGCTATGGAAAAGCTAGCAATCACAAAGCCATAAATTTGTGAAGATTTAAGGTACCATCTGATTCATCAGATATAAGAGCACTAAGACAACATTTTTGGTTTTCAAGATCATTTCCCTAAAGTTGATGAAATTGGAATTAGAAGAAATACTTTCGTGATTTTAGTATAGTCTCACCGTTTGTCATTATATGGACAATTTCCACTTCATCTCTTAAAGAAATGAAGTTGAATTTGTCATTCGTGATGTGTTAGCAGATCATGTGATAGAATGTTGAGTCATTCCATCTCTTTCAAAAAAAAGGTTAGTAAAAGTTATAAGTCCATCTTATGGTTAATCGTATATGGTTCCAAAAATGAACTTATACTTCATATATCATACCGCTTAATAAAATAAAACTAGTTTCTACTAACTAGGGACTTCCTGTAGGCCAGTGGTAGGCGATAAAGGCCAGTCGCACTTCGGTTGTGGGTTCGATTCCCACAGCCTTGTCCGACGCGATGGGCTGTCGCCCGTCCTGCAGGTTTTCCTTTTTCTAAAACTATATTACTATAACATCCCATCAATAATATCAAAAAAACTTCTATCCTTAAACAATACTAACTTATTTCCAACATAATCCATTCCAATCTTTATGCTTATCCATAATACTACAGTCCACTCTCATAACATAGTGAAAACGATTACCAGATATTTAATACCATCGTTGATCCCCATATATCATAAGATATGTTTTGTTGGTCACATTCCAAACATTCAAAGTCCTTAATCATGTATTCTCTTGAATACCCATTGAACCTTAGTGAAAACATGAATGCAGTTAAAAGTTAACACATTCCACATACCAAAATCCTCAAAATTCTATATACTCAAACCATGATATCACTTAGTCCTTATATCAATCATGAGCTCATGAATGCTGTCAAACATTTCATTTTTTCCTTATCCCTTCATTATGCGCATATCATCTTATTTCCAAAAATATCTCAATCACTTTCCATGGTTACCGGTACCATAAAATTATTGAAGACCACAATACACCAATACATAAATATTCCAATACTCCACATTATTTAGGAATCCCATTACATAAACACTTAATCATTCCACAACATCGTTGTCATATTCAACATCGCCAATGGTGATCGCATGTGACTTCCCTTTGTCCTTTGCCTTAAGTGGTTTCTCATGTCGATCATCACTAACCCTTGGATTAGGGCATTTATTGGCATAATGTCCCATCTCCTTGCACTTGAAACATTGAAGTGTAGTAGGTTCATTCTGTGTGTCCCTTCCATTGTTTGCATCATTAGACATCTTCTTCCCATCATTGCGGCATTCAAATGCCCGATGACCTTCCTTTCCACATTTGAAACATTTACTTGTCCCTTTAAGACAATCTCCACCATGCTTCTTTCCACACTTTGAGCATAATGAAACATTCATCTTCTTTTCACCATTATGCTGAGATTTCTACTTGAACTCCATCTTTCGTTTCTTGTCAAAACTACTAGATGGATAAGTAACACCAGCTTCCATTTCTACCTTGATAGCACAACGCACAATTTCTTCATAGCTACTGAAGTCTCTTATAGCTAATTCCCTTCGAAGATTTGGTTTTAAGCCACTGAAGAATCGACCAACTTTACTTTCAGGTTGGATGATAAATCCAGATGCATACCTTGCAAGCCTTGTAAAATTCGCTTCGTATATACCAACAGATTTATCATCCTTTTTATTTAGTTCAAGAAACTCCTTCTCTATCTTTGTTCGAAGAATACGAGGGAAGTACTTATTGAAAAATAAGTTCTTGAACTCGTCCCATTCCATGGACTCAATTTAATCTCTTGGCCTTGTATTCTTGATAAGATTCCACCATTGATCAGCATCACCTTCCAAACGATACACTCCTAAGATGACTTTATCATGTTCAGAACATTGAAGAACTGAAAATATATTTTCAGTAGTACTAATCCATTGTTCAGCGACTAATGGATTAGTAGACCCACTGAAAGAAGGTGGACGTTGCCTCATCAAGGACTCAATAGAATATTGTTCCCTTCTCTTCTCATTTTGAAGTCCAGAATGATTCATAGCTTGTGTAAGTATAGCAATTAGATTTTACACTCCATCTCCCATAACATTTGTTTGTTCAGGAGGAAAATCATTGCATTGTCCATTGCATTGATCAACACGGTTCCTTCGGGTTCCAACCATCGTCTAAAACCCAAAAAGAATAGTGTAAGAGGCAAAAACAACATAATAAAGGGGGAGTATCCTCAATATCTAACATCTTAGGTTAAATTCTATGATCGTTACTATAGTTTCTAGGACTGTATCCTATACGTATACTTATCCTTAGGTACATTCCTATACACACCTTAGAAATATCTCTAGGGATCTCACTAACGTTTTCGCATCCTAGTTTCCAAAGGTTGACTAAACCTTTCCTTTGATACCAACTGTAGAGACCCGAAGCTTGACGTACATTGACATTACATTACATTTGCGGAATACTTAGTACATAACAAAAACACACACACAAGGATCGTAATATTTTAGTGTCTTTGGAAACTCGGAATATAATATTCTAATCCTTGTGAAAGATCTTCAACATCTCCCATAAAGATCTTCCTTTTTTTATACCTAAAACCTTTCTTTATATCCTGGGGAAAAGAAAACATAAAAGGGTGAGCTCAAATGCTCAGTAAGGGTAAACAAAATAAATATCAATCACATCATATACATAAGAACATAAATTTTGGAAATATTAACCTGTAAAAGAGATCATAATTTCATAACCTGGGATAACTCATGGTAGTGAAATGTAATCACAATAATCATAACTTAAAACATGAAACTTTGTGGCATTCACACATAATCATAGAGAATCATTTCTTGTTAGTCAATACTCATTTCCAAGACTATCTTAGTGGACAGAGTCCCTTTCTGAACCGAGTCACCCTCGTTTCAGTCCTGTTTCACTGAACCGGTATAACCTACCATTCCAGCCATGTCTATCTCATGAGATATAAAATCTTTACCCAATGAATTGGAGGGAGATATAGGTCCCACCCATCTCATAATGATACCATTCTTATGTGTGACACAAAATCATAAATCATACATCATTTCATAACCCATGTAATACAAATGGGAATCTTAAACATCATGACATCATAAAACAATTCATATAAGATAAAGGAATTCATAAAAATAATTCCATCACAACATAATCAAATCAATGTAATAATAGGGATAAAAACAGAACCCTTTATTATCTTAGATGGAAAATAATTTTGATAAAACACTTGAACTTAATTCTTGAGGAAAATATCCTTTCTACTTCAAAAACACTTTTCCTTTCTTAACATGTCATACAATTTTAAACTAAAAGAAGTTGATTAAAAATAAAATTGAAAACTTGTAAAGGAATCTTCTTGGAAATAATGTTTTAAAAATCCATTCATGCCGTATAAGTTAAAAAAAACATTCTTCTCGTACTTTTTTCGGAAAAGTCAAAAAAGTACTTCGTACGAAAAATGACAAAAGATTCCTTTCTTATCTTTTACTAAAAACTCACTGAAGGGTAAAATTGGATTTAAACAATTGTAGGTGGATGGAAATAATATTACATATTGAGTAAACATGGATTTGGATGATAAAATACACCCCAGTAAATGCCAAAGTATAAACAATCTCGGATAAAAATGAGATTGTGATATTTCCCTTACCTTAGGTCCGATTTGCTTCGTAAGTGTCCGAACCTCCTGTATAATGATTTAAATAATGTCATTGACTTATTACAGAATCATATTCATTGTTATGATATCATATATGGTTCACTTATGACTTTATATTACCTGTTCTTTTGTAAATTCCATGTTAAAGAGTGTTTTGGGTAAAATTATTTCATTTTTCGTCAGTGTTTTTTTCTTGTAATTATTCATATGATTACTTAGATCATGATTAATTAATTACAGAATATAAAACATTATTTATATATATATATATTCAGAATATACATATATATAATAAATCAGTAAATGGAAAGAAATACACCGTTCATGGAGACGGTAGGCCGTACGTACGCATGAACGCTGTTTTCGTTTCCTTATTGAGTTGAACGGAATTAAGTAGATGAAATTCATATATATACACATAAATCCAGTATCATTATTTTTTCATATATTTCATGATTACTTATTATTTATACTTTATAATCATTCATGAATGGTTTAAAGTGGAGAATGAATCTCATCGCATCGTGGAGACGGTAGTCCGTACGTACGCACGAGCGATGATATCATTCTCATGATCGTGGGACTGTATTGGAGTGTATGTATACTATTTCAAAATCAATATCACTATAAAATAATAATATATAGTTATTATTTACACCATTATATCCATCCAAGTAAGGTGGTGGTGGAAAATAGATTTCACCACGGCGTGGAGACGGTATTCCGTACGTACGCACGCGCGGTGATTTCGTTTTCCGTAGGATGGATAGATGGTGAAATAGGATTGTTTAATAATTATAATAACATATCAGTATATGAGTGATACTGATGTTATTACTTCATAATGAAACAACCTAAGAAGAATAAGTGGAAGAAGAAATAAAGGTGAAAGAATCGGTAACGGAAATTACCTCTTCTTTGAAGTGCTTCTTTGAGACCTTCTTTTAGGGCACTAAAATTGGTCTTTGAGGAAGACCAGAACCTCTAGGATGTTGATATGGAAGTGTAGAGGAGCATTTGGCCAGGGTTGGCCGATCTTGAAGGGTCAAAGTTGTGTGAGGAAGAGAGGGAGGAGGTACCCTTTTATAAGGAAGGAGAGGGGCTCCTTTGAAAAAACTAAATATATTATTTTATTATAAAGTCAAGTTCGGTTTTAAATATATCCAAATTGATTTATTTCGAGGCTAAGGTGGGGATGGGTCGAACCCCTCTCATCCAATAGAATTTAGACAAGTTTAGGTTCCTATTTTAACCTTATCATTTAGATTTAACATTAAGTTAAATAATTTTACTTTTACCGTGTCTTCTTGTGTTCTTACAATATAAGGTTAATAAACTTACTAAAAGAAGCCAAAAGAACCCCAATTTGTTTATTATTAATATATATAACCTTATATAAGTCATTCGGCCGAACCTTATATTTTTAGGAATAAAATAACAATTAATAATATAATATTTGTTTTAAAAACTATTTTATGTCAATTTTGACACTATTTAGTAATTGATTTTTGTGAAAATCATAACAGAATACTAAGTTCGAAAAAAGTTAATTAAATCAATACTAACATGTCATATTAACCTAGAAAATTAGTGGAATTCATAAAAAGTCTTAAATTACATTTATTTTGGTATTTATAACATCACTTATGTCAATATTTCATTAATAACATAATTACTGCATCATCTTTGTGTCATAAATAAATTAAATTATTTGCTGTCTAAAAATTTAAAATAAAATACAATTATGTAGGAAATCGTTTTATCTTTCTAATTAATATTTATATACGAATTTATCTTATGTATAACCCCATATTAAAAATGTTTTAGTAAATAAACTTTGATTTTAACTCTTTTAACCCTTCTTTAAATAAATTAATAATAAATGTCTTAATCTAATCCAAGTGGGCCTAAATGGTCATATTTTATTCCTAAGTTTGTTTTTGGTCGAATTACACTTGCCCAATAGAATTAGGACATGTGTTAGGGTAATAATAATACCATTTCTACCCTTAATTACCCTATTTACTTTTAACCGTGGTAAAAAAAGTAAAAAGTTACTATTCACCAAAAAATTATTTTCATCTCATTGAACCACATTTTACTTACTGACATCAACCGTGTCTCTAGGATTTTTGAAATTCCACTCACAGAAGCGGTAAAATTAAGTTTTATGAAAAATTGAGTTTTTTTTAACTACCACTTAGTGGTTTCACTATTAATCAAAAATTGAAAGTTCTCAGAAAAATGCCAAAAATTAGGCCTAAGCTATATTTGATATTATGAACTCAAAAATTATTTCTATTTTACCAAATTCAAAACATATCAGTTGCATTAATTAATTTAAAAATTAATTCCCGTCGTCAAAACAAAAGGCGTGTTTTTAAGAGATAATAACTATCAAAAGATTGACACTTGTTTATAACTGGTTTAAATGTGAAATTACATCCAATGACCAACATTGTATTAAATTATAAAAATATATTCTAAATATAATTTAAAACCACTCAAATTAATAATTTATCACTATTAATTATTTCGATTGAAAAAAGTTGTTTTTAATTAAAATTTAGTAATTTTCACTATTCATCAAAATATGAAAATTATCCGAAAATTACCAAAATTTCACCCTAACATAATTTCGATATTCCGGATCCAAAAATGAAGTCCATTTTAAAAAATAAAATTTAAAAAATTTCAAAAAGTGGTTATTACTATTCATAACGGCTAGTTTTAATAATATTTTAATAGCATATCGTTGTTTAGTGAAACTCGGTATTGCGTACTACACACGCTATCAAGGAAGGTCGCGATTGCGTGTAATGAAAGGCAAGTCAAGGATGCGTGTTGTGCAAGATCCTTTTGGTGTAGTGTACAACACAAGACATTAATGAAATTAAAAAGAATATTTTTCATAAAATCTCAGGGTGTTACAGAGGGGGTTTCCTGGTTGTGGAGGGTTCAAAAAGTCCACTCCTGGGAATTCCCTTATCTTACAAAAAAATGACATAATGATCATGTTTTTAATTCACTTTGGAAATGCCCTAATTTTGATATAGAACCCATTATATATTATTCTTATCATGTTATTTAGGAAATTTTTTGTTATGATCTATTTGTATCACCTGATAATTAATACATTATTTTTGTTCTACCTGATAGTTTACCAGTGCATTGGGTAAAGAATTTAATCTCTATTGATGACATGTTTTATGATACATTGGTGAATAACCATTGTAATTTTCTTGACACCATGGTGAAAAACCTTAGTGAATGCTTATGAATGTATTGTTTAAATTTTATAACAAAATTTCCATGTTATGGTTCATGTTATTTTTATTGTGATATTCCCATTTTTTCCTTTTCTCATGACATTTTGATATTATTCTAGTTCTTATTGATATTTTTCATGGTCAAATGTAAATTGTTTACCTGTATTTCCCTTCCTAGGACTTTTCTCAAAATTTCATTTGATGTTTGTCCCCAGGTTATGAGATACAGTAAATATACCATAGATGAACCTTTTAAGGATCCTTTCATGTATATTATAAGAATGATTTAAGTTTTCATGTATTATTTATCCCTTTTCAAAGAAACTAAACTTTAAACGATCCTCTATTTGTACCATGTAAATGAAAAGCTTCTGTAATAAAAAGCAGGATTTTATACCCTAAATATCAGGATAAACGAATCCATAATCATAAGACTAATAACATATAAATCAATATTTTTGATGATTTGATTTAATTTCATCATTTTATAATAAAATGAGGATAAATCCACATAAAAAATATCATGCCTCAAGTTCATATCAGTCATTGATGAAGAATGATATTGTGTTGTTGTCATTGGAGAGAACCATGAACTCTGATTTCATTAACGATCCTTACAATATCAATTCTGTCCTCTGATATGATTTTTTATTAATTCCTATCCAATATCTCCTCTATATGTCTCCCGAGTTATTCAAATAAAACAAATACTCACCCATAACAATGTTTTTTTGTGTAGTCCTAAGTCACTACATCAAAATAATATATATAAATATATTAAATTACTTTATTTTTTTATTTTTTCCAACATTGGTTTTTAGAAAATGTCTGATGTTGACTTGGAGTATTCCATTTCTAGTGTAAATCACATATTCTTGACTCATCTTTGGTCATAGATTTCTAATAGGAGACACGGTTGTATATTATTTTCATTTTTTAGGAAAACTATCCATGCGTGATTTTAATATATTTAATATATTTCAAACACAAATTTCAGGATCATCGAGTAACATAATCTCTCACCAACATAGCAACTAGCTCTGAAAATATTACTCTATATATTTATAATCTTTATGTGGGAACAATTACAGATTAAATTCTCCTCAGCTTAGATATTATCATCTGAAAAATAAAATAAAAACTTATTGAAAAAGATATGGGTACCCAGATCGCAACTAAGTCTCCATATCTCATGTTACCTCCTAAAGGTTCTCATTCTATTACAAGACACAAAGCAATGGAATCACATTCCCATAGAGGATATTTTCCTTCCAATACTTGATCTCCGTCAGATATTCCATAAAGGTAGATCCAACTTTTTTACCCCCAATATTATTATTTTATTCCAAAAAAATGAGGTAAAACAAAAAAATAAGGGGAGGGAGGGGAGGGGGAGAGGGATTAAGACCTTCAGTGAGGCTTCTAAAAATGTAATCCAAGTTCATCACCTATGAAATATTAGCGCTCCATAGGGGAGGGATCTAGGACTGATAAATTCATTGAGGGGAATATAGGTATTCTCTGGAAGATAAAAAATCAAAAACTCGATTAAACTTGTGTAGATTAGCTCTTTTTCATCAGGGATGTGGGACTTACACCTGCGTATCAAATAAATGATCTTCGATGGAGTGGTAGAGGGGCCCTTTATTGAGCTACATATGATCTTTGGCTCTATTTCCACTAAATCCAAGGTAATTTTTCTGGAACAAAATAACTCAAGGCCATTGAGCATGGACATAGTTTCTACCTTCAAGGAATCTCATGCCCCATAAGATGCATTAAAAACATAGATAACCAAGCCATTGGAATTTTATAGAATGCCAATTCCTTGAAAAATCCCCATACTACATGTTTCATTAGTGTTCAAGTTGAACCCCATCATGGGAGGAGGGCATCACACTAAGGTCCAACGTTGTTCCGCACTGGTCTCATCCTAGGTTATATCGTTAATCAGAAAGTGTCGAATGGAGGGGGAATTAAAATTATATTTTAGAAGGAATGCAAGGTCAAAAAGAATTCATTTATCTTTTAATACTATTAAAAACACCAAATGAGATGAACCATTATAGTGAGCCTAGTTTTGTTCAGTCCATATGATCTATAAGTCAGCTTCCATAATAATGGATCGAGCCTACTCCTCCAGAGGGCCCCTACATGGGTCACCAAACCTTCCCTGAATAAAGTCACCAGTCGAAATCGCTTCACCAGGGACTCCATTAAAATATCCTAGATCATTATAAAAGTTAAAATGTTAGTCACTAGATAAGAATAAATGAGAAGTGGATTATACATTTGGGTCCAAACAATATCAATATTTGGTGGTGATCTAGACACCCTTTATTTTTAACTATCACTTATGAGGGTATGGAATGGATACAAAATCTCTAAAAAAATAAGTTAAAATTCAATGGAATTATCTTTCACTAGAGAACCTTCCCCAAATGATCACTCATGAGACCTGCCAATTATATTTTACTATATGCATTCATTGAGAAAACTCTAAAATAGGATCCCATAAACATTCAGAGATATGCAGTATTCTCCATGATGATGATTTAAAAAACCATTATCCATGTCGGGGTAATAATGGAATATATGAAGTAAGGATGGTTAGAGGCCTTCTATAAGGTTAAATAAAGGTAATGAAAACTAGGAAATTCCAATATCTTACCCACCCAATTGAAATTCTAGAAATTAATGTATCCTATTCAAAAAAATCCATCTTGAGTGTTGATGTAGAGCTGGGATATCCTCTCGCATGGAATTAGAAAAGGGGGGAAGGAACCACTCTCCTATCATTGATGCCAAATCCATACATTCTACAGATAAACATTCTCTATAAGGACCTTACCTTAATCACCTCACATGTAAAATTTTCTTAAAGAGATTTCAAATCCACCCCACATACCTCGCATTCATTCCACCTTGAACCAGGGTTTTGTAGAGTATAGAACAGGAGGCCTAGTGAATTTTTCCTTCCTCATGGGCATCCCAAACGAATGAGTTAAAGATCACTTCAATTTACTTTAAATTAGTTTGGGGAACCATGATCATGGAAAATAATATTCATGGGGATAGAGGATATGACACTGTTGACAAGGTTAATTGTCCCATAAAATGATAAAAATAGATTATTCTTGTTATTTATATGGTTTAAAATCAAGGTGAAAATACCTTCAAAATGTCACATATAGATCCTTATAGGGGAAATTGGGGCTCCTAGGTATTCCATAAGAATTTTCCCCCCCAGATGACCAGGATTGCTTCAATGTTATATTTTCTCCTGTCAGACCAAGATGAGGAAAAGAAGACATGGATATTATCTTGTTTAATAATCAAGAAACTCCACCTAGTATATTAATCAAACATATAATTCAATTCTCTATCCTAGTATTTGTGTTTGTCAATAAAAAAAAAAATCATTGGAAAATTTTTGGGGAGACACCCCTGAGAACTAATCTCTACAATTGAAGGGGATGATTAGGCCTCGTTGAATGTAGGAGGAAACAGGTTTTAAAATATTTTCCTAAACCATGATTAAAAGGATGGGGGGAGAGGTTCACCTAGATAGGGTACTATCATAGATTTAATAAAACCTCATTATCTCCCCCTGAAAACAGTGCTCGGACAGGGTGAACTGTATAATCTAAATAGCAATTCTATGACCCAATGAAATAAACCCACACATCTCCTAACCTATAGGATGAATCTATATTCCATGAGGTGGTAGGAAATTATTATATCTGCCTTAATGGATAGGATATACCCCACAATTTTCCAATCGAGGTTTCCTACCATCACCTGGATAATGAAAATTACACCCTAGATAGATCTTACATGGATAAAGGAATGTTCTTCATCAGATATACAAAGAGAATAATATTGGGATAGTCTCCTTCTGATGATGGATTCTAGGATACTTTACACAACATTACACATTATTAATGGATGAAAATTACTAATAGTTTAAGGGTCCTTCACTTTGGATAAAATATCATTTTTTTAGAACAAGAAACCATAGAGAGTGGCCCACTGTAGAAGAAATCTTGGATGGTCAGAATGAGGTCCTTTTTAATGATGGTCAAAGTGATAGTATAGAAGGATCCTAGGAACCCATCAGGTTCTGACACACTCTCCAAGTCAATGTCTTTGATTGTGTTGCATACCTCCATCTCATCTGGGGCTTTACTGATCATCTCATTAGCATGGGCAGATACCACATTTGAGATCGAGATGAGGATATCAACTTGGCCTTTAAGATAATCACACATCATGTTTTGATTAGGATCACATAATAATGAATTAAAATGGTTTCTTACCATTCCAAATATTTCATCTAGATTATATGTACTTGATCCATCATCATGACGTAGGTTTAGATATTGATTCAGCCATTTTTCTTTTAGGAATTCATGAAAGTAGGCCATATTATGGTGACCCTCCTTGAGGCAGGAAACCTGATATCATTCTTGGAGGAACCTCTCCTATTCCAATAGGAGTTCAATAAACTACTGCTTTTTAATGATAAGGGATGTGAATGGACCCTCATCCCACACATCCTCTAACCTACTATCATCGCTGTCAATGTATCTTTGAATTATTTCAAAATATGAATGGGACTAGGGACTGGAGATAGACCAATACATTATATCCAAATTAAAATTACATAGTTTATTAAGAAAGTTAGTCCAATAATCCCCACTGACTAGTGCCTCTTAGGGTTGTTGTACTACAAAGAGAAAATATAGAATGCGAGGCAACCGATTAGAAGTGAAGTACAACTTGTTTTTGTCACTAATAGGCATCATCTGAACAATAATATGGCAGTGATCAGATAAATAATGTTTAAGTTCAGGGACTTGGGTATTAGGGTTGGTGGAAAAATCATGAATATTTTCAAATCACCGATCTATCCTACACCACGTCTATTAATTTCCTCTCTAGTTATTGCACTATGTATACCTATCCCATGAGTAACCCAAGTCAAATAGTCCCACTTAGGATGTGAAGGAGGGGAATGATAGTCGGTCCCTATAAAGAGAAGTACATCCTTCCTTAATTTTTTAAACCTCCATGAGATTTTTAAGTCCCCTACCACTACCCAAGCTTCATTCCTCGGGTTGAAGGACTTAAGATCTAGCTAGAGTTTTTCCATTAAGCTAGCTTCTCACTTGAAAAAGAAAGAAGAGAAATATATTATTCTCATCATTCAATGCCACTAAAATAAGTTGGTATGAAGATGAGATATTCTCCACAACAAAATCAAAATTCCAAAACACCCAGATATGGTGATTCAACGTTCCACCATGAAATAAATTCCTAAGGAAATCCTATGGGAAAACTACTTGATTTTAGATTACCTCTATTTTGATTCAAACACTACCTCTAATTGAGCATGATTCTTGGATGCCTCGTTGGAGAGAAATTCCATTTTAACATGAGAATCTGGGCCCCATGAATTCCATATGATCAATGTTAACATCGAAGGATTTTGAATTTGGAAGTGTACCCAGGCATAGAAGGCTCCCTGCATTGATCCTATGTAGGGAAGGATAATATCTTAGATATTGATCAAATGAAGATATTGTTCGAGAAAGATAGAGGCCTGATGGGGGAATTCATTCCACCTCTTCATCCAAGTTTATGAAGAGACACCTTTTCAAGACATCGAGTGAGAATGTGGCATATGTGGAGAAGAAGTATCTGTCACATTGGATAAAATGATGAATCTTTTTCTAAGAAGAGGAGGAGAATGAGGGGTCTCCTAGATGATAGAGGAGGGAGTCCAAAGGGATGGGGGAAAATAATGGATCCCTTTATCTTTGGGTCTGTATGATACTGGATTAGGGAGGCTACAGGGGAAAGGATGATGAAGAGGGGGGAGGCAGGCAGAAGAAGAAAGGAATGATGGCTTCACATGAGGAGTGTAGGGTCCAGCACGTCATGGGGAGGTGAGGTAAGTAAGGACTTAGGAAGGGGAGATGGGATATAGATAAGAAAGGGATTGGGGTAAGTCTATGGAAAGGATAATGGGGGATGGAGGTCACCTACATACTAGGCCACTAGATCTCTTAAAGTTTACTCACGACTAGATAGTGGGGGAGAGGGGTCCCTAAAGACGAGGTGACCAACAAAACCAACATTTTCTGATGGCTAACACTTTGCACCCAAATAGACAATAGACATAGAAAAGATGTAGTAATGAGGATATAAGGAGATATTTCCTTCATTACACTAAATCCTCAAAAAAATGAGAAACCTAGATGGAGGTAGATATGACCGGTCCATAGCCATGATGTTCGGCAGCAGCATCATCTGGCAACGGAAGAGTCTGGGAGTTCACATAAATAAATTCACCAAGGGAGTCACCCATCATCTTGAGTAAAGATAGATTATAGAACAAAATTGGTTATTTAGGAAACTTAACCTAGACCATCATCATAGGTGATTCACGACTCTGATGGATCTCCATAGACCATCGGGAGAGGTGGAAGCTTCAATGGAAAATAGTTCATAGACTAACCCCTGGGCTTTAATGAATTCATACGAAGAGTGTAAGACAATGAGAAAGATTATACTAATCAACTATGAGATTTTTGAAGGATGGTCATGGTTCCAGGAGCACAAAAAGTATTGGGGTTAATTAGTTAAGCCCTTAATAAACAAAGATCCATTGTTCAGTTTTAATAGAGATCAAATCGATAAGTTCAATTAACAGATTAGTTATAATTGTACTGGATCAACAATGATAAAAATTCAATGCAATAATATAAATAGGACAATAGTTTTAACGTGCTTCTGCCCCAAGGGGCCTATGTGCATGGAAAGAACACCACTAGGGAAAAAATGTTATTAAGAAATTAGGAAAGAAATCAAGCAACAATTACATATGAAAATGTAGAAATTAAAGGACCACATAAAATATCCAAAGAGGCCGAGCTTGATAAACTATGTGGCAGTGATCAATCTTTTTAGGTAGAGTTAGCACCATCCACTCTTGGATGGACTCATGCACACAGACAAGTAGGATGCAACCGCACACATATTGAATAAAGGATAAATCATTACAAATCTAATATCTACAAACCAGATCTAGGTCATGATTATAAAAGAATGTAAAGATTGTTACCACTTGAAGAATAGTAGTAAAAATAACAAGAGTCGAGATGATTCCCACTAAATCATCACCAGATAAGTACTCCAATTACTGGAGGTGGCACTTGATTTGGTTTAGGGGAGTGTGGGTCTCTGAGGTCTCCTAGGAAGGTCCTTCTTTTTCTTCCTAGAGTTGTAGCAGAGCTATTCTCATCAGGACATAACCTTGGAACCAAAGAGAAAAACTACACAACATCTCTGTGCACCTCAGGCACCGGTGCAATGAGTGTAGACCAGAGAGCATCAGTTGGATCAACAGAGGTGTGGGATGAACATCACATGGATAAACTAGATGAAATCAGTCATTCGTATGATCGCAACAAATACAGTGCACATGATAGATGGCAAGGCACGATTGGTCAGGCAGCATAAAGAGTGGATCCAGGCTGGGAGAAGAAAGACACTGAAGGCTCCCCATCACCTTTAGATCAATGAAATCAACGGATCAGAACATCTCCACTAACAGATAAGTAAAACACATAAACCAAATTCTAGAAAAAAAACAGGAAAATAAAATCTAAAACTGAAAAGTGAAAATACCCACGTAAGAGTGCCATGCTGCCATATAGGATTAAAAATAAGAAATTAAACAAACCAATTAATTTCATTGAAACATGAATCATGTAGGAATATTCAACAAATCTCCACCTTGAAATCAAATAAAATACAGTGATGTTGTTCTCGCAACCTAGTTTATAGAATTGGGACTAAATTTATATTCTTAAGAAAACGCATGAATTTAGATAACAGAACATCCTTATTCAAAATATCAACTGGGTTATCACTAGTGGGTATCTTTGTGACACTCACCTTCCTAGATTCTATAATATCTCTAAAAAATTGTAATCTAATGTCAGTGTGCTTAGATATACCATGGAACAAATAGTTTTTAGATAAATTTAAAGAAGAGTTCTTATCACAGAGTACCATTATACTATATGTAGATAATGATAATTCAAAAATCAATCCATTTATCCAAATGTATTCCTTAATTTCCTCTGTCAAGGCAATGTACTCCGCCTCATTAGTGGACAGTGCAACCACTAATTGCATGTTGCATTACCAGTAGACCGGTCCTCCATATGCAAGAAATACATAACCAGTGATGGACTTATGAGTATCAATGTTTGCATCATAATTAAAATAAAAAAATCCAACTACATCATCATTAAAAAAATTATTCAATCCATATCCAATACATAGTTTATAAGTCAGGGAAACTTACCTTAACAACCATTTTATGGCATGCCAGTGAGCCTTACAATGTTTCCCCATAACCCTACTCAGTGTAAAAACAGAAAATGCTATGTATGGTCTAGAACAGATCATGTCATACATAATACTCCCAACATCATTTGCATATAAAATTTTATTCATTAAGGTTGTTTCATGTTCCTCCCTAGAGGATTGATTCAAAGATAGTAAAAAGTGTTGTCCTAAGGGAATATTTATAGGTTTAATGTGTTCAAACAGGTATCTAGTTAATACCTTTCTAACATAAGTGAATTGGGACAGGTATATGGTTATATCCTTTCTATCCCTAATTATGTCCATGCCAAGGATTTTGTTTTGATGCCCTAAGTCTTTCATTTCAAAAGCATAGTTAAACTGGTGCTTAATAGAATTTATGATCTTTATGTTTTAATAGATAAATAACATGTCATCAACATATAATAAAAGTTAAACAGACTCATGATTAAAGGTTTTAAAATAAACACATGCATTAAATATGATTCTAGAAAACAAATTCTCAATCATAAAAGAATCAAACATTTTATACCATTGTCTTGATGGTTGTTAAAGCCCATACAAGGACTTCTGTGATAGAAAAACTTGGTTAGTCTTGAAAAGTTTTGAAAATAATTTAGGAGGATTCATATAAATGGTTTAAGACTACCATGTAAAAATCATTTTTTACATCATGTTTCTCAACATGTAAATCAAGTTTGGCAGAAAATGCAAGTATAATTATAATGGATGAATGATTTACAACAAGAGATAATATTTCACTATAATAAATTCCTTCATGTTGCAGAAAACCTTTAGCAACCATACAGGTTTGGAATTTAATTCTAGACTCTCCTACAATGTTTTCTTTCTTCTTATAAATCCATCTTGAACCTATAACATTATGGTTATTGAGTATGAGAGCACCAAACCAGGGGTTGTTCTTAAGAAGGTAATTCATTTCCTCCTACATTATTATTAGCCAGTTTTTGTCTTCTATGGAATTAATAGATTTCTTATAAGTTTGAGGCTCATCATTAAACAAGTCATGAGCTATGTAAAAGGAATAGGAAGAAATGTCGGCCTGGTTGAAGCGAGTTGGATGTCTAATAGACCTCCTTTATCTATCTCTAGTAAGCTAATAACTGATTAGGTCCTCAGGTGCTTCCCTCTTAGGTTCTGATTCTAAACTGGAATCTGATTCAAAATGGTCTTAGGGAACTAAAAGCGTAGGACGTACACTGGATTGGGGTTGGCCGCCTGATTGTGAAGGAACTTCAATACCTAAAGGAGTTAATAATTATGAGGGTCTGACAGCTTCATCAGAAGTTGCAATAGGTTCTGGTTCATTCCCAATGGTCACACCAGATTCATGGAAGACCACATCACGACTAATGATGCATTTCCAAGAACCTGGTTTATCTACCTATAGCATATATCCTTTAACACCCTCTAGATATCCCATGAGTATTCACTTAATAGACCTTGGAGTTATCTCATCATTACATGTATGAGAAGAAGCTATGGATCTAAATATCCTAAGGTGAGCTAGATTTAGGGGTGTGCCTGAAAGATCAGCCAATTGTCTCCTATCAATCGGTCAAAGTTCTGATGCTCTGCAAATGTGAATAGCAACACTCGGGTCGAATCCTTGGCAATGATACTTTTCTATAGTTGGTTGTTTTTAGTTAATTGTATTCAGATTGGGGGTTTGTTTGCAGAGATTATGAAATAATTTATGGATGATATTTGATTTAACAAATTGATAAAGATTGGGGTGAGTTCATTATTGGATATTTAAGCTTTTGATATCCTTGATCTTTGCTTTATATTGCATTAAATTGATACACACTTCACAAGATGATTTTGGTCTGAATTCCCAAGTGTTAAAGCTTTAATACAAGCTGTAACATAACTTAGGGTTCTAATAATTACCATTAATTGTTTATTGTTGTGTATTTCTAGTTACAATAATCCAAGGAATCCACATATTAAATAAAACATGTCATTAATCCATGACATATAAAGTTCAACATACACAATATTAACTCAAAGAATACTCATCGAGCAAA
The DNA here is from genome assembly GCA_963277665.1 of Viscum album. Lineage (NCBI taxonomy): Eukaryota > Viridiplantae > Streptophyta > Magnoliopsida > Santalales > Viscaceae > Viscum > Viscum album. The sequence goes on from OY728119.1 coordinate 83,316,100, forward strand.
GGCTCTCATCACTTAATATCCCCAAATAATAACTCACCAAAATGGTAGATTTACTCAGCCATTTAAATGATTAGTAATATGGTTATAATTATTATGATGAAAAATTAAGAAGATAAGAAAAATAAAGGGATAAGAAAACGGTGGTGCATCGAACACACACACACACGATAATGAGAATTAAAAACAGACTTTCAGTTAAATGAGGAAGAAAAAATAAGGGAAGGGGATTCAACTATATTTAAACTATTTTAAGAAAATTAATATTAAACTACATAATTTTGATGAGAATAAGAGATATTGAAGAAAAACATGCACTAAAATAGAATTACAAAGAAATAGACTTATAAGATTACAATAATGAAGAACACAAAAGTAAATGAAATCAATGAGATGAGGAAAGGTATTTCTAGTGAAAACATGAGTATGTCAGGTCCTCCCAATCCCTTAGAAAGGTTTTGGTCATGCCAATATGTGCTCCTCTCTTCTGAAATTCCAACTCTTTTCAAGGAGAGGAGTGGGATGTATTTATATCCCAATGTTGTGGGCTATTTTCATTCCAAAAATGCTTCTCAACTTACATTTCCAACTTCATAAATTAGATAGCCGAATATCGAGATATGATCTTCTTACAAGTTGTAGATAAATATCTCCTCTGTCTACTCAGAATCATTGGAAGCCATTAGACTTAAGGGGCCAAAGTTATTGTTGTATTATTAAACAATGTAAATATGTCCATTTCAATCCATAATTTTGGAAGTCCAAAATGTAAATGGGGTTTTAAATAGGAAGATTCCTTCAAATATGAATGATTTCTTGAACAAAGTCATCCATATATATTATCTTTCACACTGAAAAATCTCAGCTTGATTTGATGATTACATCATGAGATATGTTATGAATAGTGTCTGGATTTTAATTCCTGGCCAGAATGGTGGGATGGACTTCAAAGCATTAGTTGGGCCCCTTGTTCTTTGAGTTGGGCCCTTTTGGATTAAGCCCAGTAATTCAATCTTAATGGATGGTCTAGTTTCCTCACAGATTCTATGGTCCCTCTTGTGTGGTCCATATGAGCCTTCAAATGGCATAATTGGCCCATGATCTCTTTCAATGAAATGTTGGATAATGAATTAGGAATCCTACAAAATAACAACCACACAATTTGAATCAGTAGGGTGATAGTTATAAATAAAATAGTAAACTAAATCAATTGGACTACTTCTAAAAATGCTCAAAAATTATACATAGTATTAAAAAATTAATATTTCACAAAAATTATGCACATTTCATATAAAATAAGTAAAGGGGGTATATAATAAGGCATGAAAATATTAATAACATCAACTCCCCCACACTTAGTCTTGTTCATGTCCTCGTGTGCAACAAATATAAAAAAATGAAAAAATCATTTTAACTCACCAACAAATATTAAAATTTTGTTTTCTCTAATCAGGGGAGTTTTAGACTATTTCACTCATCCATATTGAATTACACCTCAAATATTTATAGAAAGAATGTTCCAAAAACAACTCTTTTTTTCATGCCCACATTTAGAAATGGAAAATGTGTACACTTAAAACTCAGACCTCTCGAGATGATACAATTCATTTGTGGAGGTTCACATTTTCACCAACCAAAACTGAAAATCATAGAGTTTTAAAGAACTCTCAGCTTCCACACCCTATCCTAAAGTGCTCAAAAATTAAGAGGTGTTTTTAGGGGTTTTTATATGGCTATGGGATGGTAGGAAAATGATATCCAAAAGATAAGAAAAGGGGGTAAAACACCATCATAGAAAAAGAAATGCACATTTTTTTGAAATTAAAAATGGAAGTAAATGAAAAAACATATTTACAGGGGAATTATTTTATAAAGAAAGACACAAGAGAGGAAGAAAATTTTAAGGGGTGATAAGATAAAATATTTACAAAACACAAAACTTATCCCAATGACATAAGTGTTCCTTTTTTTCTTTTCTCCTTTTTTTATTTTTTTTATTTTTTAGAATTTGAACTTGAAAAGTATCTCACACTCATATCCCAACCCATTATTGATCTCCTCACGACACTAATTGTAATAGTTATAACAAGATCAAAAATTTAGGAAGAGTGATTTTTTACCTACCCAAGAAACAACCCAAAATTTTTTGTTCTTTTTTTTGATTTTCTTTGAAAACTTGTCAATAACATTTAAAAAAATACACAAATAAAAGTACAGTACATTCCCAAAAACACACTAAATGAAACCCTCTCCCCCAAACTAAAATGTATTCTTATCCTCAACCATATGATAACATTGTGAAATCAACAAAGGGTACCCAAAATTAAATCCATTCCCCACACTTAAATTTCAAAAAAAAAAATGAAATAAAAAATCCATGTTGATATTGTGTGGGATAAAGTATTGTACTTTTAATTTAGCTAACAAAGAAAATGTTTTCATATACTTGAAGGGGCTTTCAAAAGGAGGATTGTTGTAAGAGAAATGGAAGACTATTTGTCCATTGTGATTCTCATGTGGTTTAGAAAATGCCTGTATCATATTAATGCACACTAAAGTATGTATTTTAGATCGAAGGTCCACAAACTAAGGATTCAATAATGGGGGTGAAAAACACTCATTTTGAAAAGATTTCCATATGTATCCTTGTCAAGAAATCTAATTTTTTTTCTCAAAGGTGGGGAAAATAATTTTCCAAATCAGTAACTGAGAATTAAAAATTTATTATTCTTGAAACAAAATTCTTTATCCAAATATATGATGAAAAAAAAATTATGAGATGAAACAATGTCTTTTGACTCCCCAAAATTGTTGGAAAAAATTTGAAAACTGAAGGTGAGTAAGTATAACTCTTTTGGTTTTTTTTACATTTTTTTATTTTTTAGTTTTTTAGTGTTCTTTAAAATACACACCCACAAAAAAGAGAAAGAGAAAAAGAAAGGGTTTTATGAAGAAAGAGGTAAAAAATGAAAGAGAGAGGAAGAAGAAGAAAGAGTGAGGGAGAGGAAGAGATAGAGAGAGTTAAAGGGAAATAGGTGCCTCCTGGTTTGGATTTTGTGGGTCGCCGTCTCTATCCAGTGGTGGGTCATATGTGGATCCAATGGAAGTCGATGAGGTTATAGGATTGTGGGATGTTACCTGAAAACTAAAAATCATAATTCATCTATTAAAAAACTAAAAAAATTAAAATTTCATAAAAGTAAAAAAAACATGGGTTGCCTCCCAAGAAGCGATGCATTTATTTTTCTATAGCTAGATAGTTGTATTTGACTACCCATAGTCTGATGGTGGACACCATATTTTCTCAACTACAGAGTGCTTCAAGAAAAACTTCTCCTTTGGGATGCCTGATTGTTCATTGTATAATTTATCCCCTTCCTTGATTGTGTGCTTTCAATTCAATTGGGGTAGAAAGTTCATATGACTATCCTCCCTTTGGTATTCAACGTGAGGAATGATTTTATTCACCAAGTGATGGTTTTCTATGCTTGAAAATTTAGGAATATTTCTGAATTCTGATGGTTCATTTATGTAAGGATCAGATAGAAAAAAAACCATATTATGAGATCGCAATTGTTTTTGACTCATTTATTTCATCACCTACCGATGTAGAGTAATGAGGATCATTGTTTTCATAAGACTGAATAAAATTTTCAAAATCTTTTATTTTAATGTTTTTCACAAAATAATGTTCAATTTCAACCTCACGAGTGATCACATTATTAATTAGGGAACAAATCCTTCAACCTTCAGTCTCATTGGGACAACATAAACACATTTTTTAGGGTTAATCTCAAATATAACAGTATTTTCAGAATCACAGATAGGAAATGATGAATGTTGGATAAACTGATCTGAATCAACAAATGAGAATTCAAGTTCATATTCATCATTATCATCCACGTAGAAGAAGTGGAGGTCAAAGGCAATATGAGATTCTAAAGATTTTTCAAGATAATTTAGATCAATGGAGTTTGCATTTTTAATTTCAACATCAACTTCTCCATTTATGTCTTGGTTAATGAGGATGCAATATTCAGAAAATCCTCTATTAGTAGAATATGAATAACATGATGGATTGGGATTCAAGACACTCTTAGAGATATTTTTAGAAGAATGGATAGAGAATGCAGATTCATTCTCTGATGGCTATCGCATGGATTGAAAAATATTGAACTTGACCAGTTGGTCACTAAATTCCATGGATAAGATTCCATAATAGACATAAATTTTTGTTTTAGATGTGATATAGAAAGGTCTTCCTATAATTAGAGGATATTGGCAATAATTTGTCTCACCTTCCATGTTAAGGACATGGATTTCAGCTGGGAAGATAAGATCATTGACTCAGAAAATAACATCCTCAATTATTACCTTAGGGATGGCAGTACTTCGATTGGCCAACTGAATGACAACATCCATTGGATGTAAGGGACCTAGACCAAGGTTGGAGAAGATGGATTTAAGAATGAAATTAATTGATCCTCCTAGGATTATGAGTGCATCATCAAATTTGGAACATCGAATTTGGCATGGAACCGTAAAGGTCCCTAGATCTTTTCACTTTATGGGAATAAACTGTTGGGTGGAAACATTTTAGAAGATCCTAAGTTTCCTCTTGTGGGTTCACAATTCTTTAAGAAATGTTCCATACTTATGGAATTCTTTTATATCATCTAAGAGGGGAATGTTGAATTTAACACATCTACACATGTCGACCATTTCCGGATCGGGTTCAAAGAACTTCTTTGGATTAGAAAGATCTTGAGGAAAATGCATTGGGTTCCTAAGTGGAATAGAATGAGGTGAGGGAATGGTTTTAGATTCCTTTTCAAGTTTCTTTTTCTTTTCATTTTCTAGATCCACATTTAAAGGGGGTTGGAGAACTTATCTTGAGGAATAGGAATTTGCTTCCCTGATCTAAGTGAAACTGAACTTACATTACCCTTGGGGTTGGGTAATGGTTGAGCTAGAAGTTGGGAATAATTTGATGGTTGTTGTTGACTAAGGTGGGATGCAAGTTGACCAATTTAGGTTTCAATGTTCTTGAGGATCGAATAGGTGAAGGAGGAAAGATCTTCCACTGCACTTTCCCATTGTTTCATGGAATAAGAGGCTTGTCCCGAATTGGGATTACCAATATTTTGGTTCTTGGGAAAGCGATTGTATTGGTTTTGGAATTGGGAAGTCCCACTAGGATAATGGAATCCAGGAGGAGGATTGTTCTTTTGAGTTTGAGGAATAAAATGATAAGGTTATTGGAAGTTACCAATAACTTGGAAATATTGGAATTGGTTTGGTTTTGATGAGAGAATTGAGGGGGATGAGAGACAAAATTACCATACCTCAGGCCTTAGTTAAAGGAAGAAGGGAAGGGATCAAAGTGAGGTTGGTTGAAGTTTCTAATGAACAGACCTGATTGTTGAGGATTGGTGTTCCTCTAAGAATATGCTGCATTGAGCTCCATTGGTCCAGATGATTCAAATTAATCCTCAAGAAGTTGTGAACATGTGTTAGTTGGATGAGATGGAGAGTTACAGATTCCACAGTTTTTGATAGGTCCAGGAAACATTGATTGTGGAGAAGATGAAGTTGAGGCTTTAGTAGCCACAGATTGTTGTCACACAAGACATGTAAGTTCACTCATCCACTCTGTCATGTTGTTCGGCTCCATCGAATGACTATGTTGGCCATGTTTTACTTGATCATGTGCTCGAGTATAGAATTGTTGTGTGTTTGCAGCCATATTGCTTATGAGATCTCTTGCAGCTGTAGGATTTTTATCAACAAGGGCACCACCACTTGCGGCATCAATGAGGGTTATCTCCATAGCCAATAACCCCTCATAGAATTATTGGATCAAGAGTTGGTTAGGGATTTAGTGGTGTGGGTAGGTTGCAACAATATTTTTGAACCTCTCTTAGTACTCATGGAGTGATTCATTTGGGAATTGAAGAATACCACTTATTTCCTTTCGGATAGAAGCAGTATGAGAAGAAGGAAAGGGTTTCTATAAAAATAGCCACTTCATGTCATTCCATGTGGTTATGGAACCTAGAGGGAGGTAGTAAATCCATGAATTGGAAGTGTCAGCTAGGGAGAAAGGTAATGCTCAGAGTTTTATTTGTTCCTCAGAGACCCCTAGAGGCTTCATGGTAGAGCACACCACTCGGAACTCTTTAATGTGGAGATGTGGATCCTCACCGACAAGACCATGGAAATGAGGGAGAAGGTGAATAAATCCTGGTTTGTATTTGAAGTCAGCAACTATTTTTGGATATTGAATACCAAGAGGTTGGTAATTCATATCAAGGGCAGCGATTTCTTTAAGTGTTTGTTCCCTAGGATTAGCCATATCTAATTCAACTGGTTGGACAATGACTGGTTCTAGAATGAGTTGATTACCTCTTAAGTTCCTCCTATGTTGGAGAATAGTTCTCTAAATTTTAGGGGAAAAATCCAAGGGATTGTTTGAGATTATACAGGGCATTTAGAGAGATTTGTAAGAATGATGAAGATGGTTTTTTTCTTTGTGTTTTCCGTTTATGATTTTTATGAGGAAGGCAGGTTTTTCATTGTGTTTTTTTCAATTTTTTTTTTAAATTTTATTTTTTTTGTTTTTTTTACAATAACTAGAAACTAAAAACTACTTAATTACACCATCCCCAAAAACAGTGCCATGTGAAAGCCTGGCCGATTGTCTCCTATCAACTGTTCAAAGTTCTGATGCTCTTGTAATGTGTATAGCAACACTCGGGTTGAATCCTCAGTGATGATACTTTTTATAGCCGGTTGTTTTTAGTTAATTGAATTCTGATTGGGGGGGGGGGGGGTTAGATCTTATGAAATAATTTATGTATAATGTTTGATTTACCAAATTTATAATGATTGGAGTGAGTTCATTATTTGGTATTTAATCATATGATATCCTTGAGCTTTTCTTTGTATTGCATTAAATTAATTCCCACTTCACAAGATGATTTTGATCGGAATTCTGAAGTGTTAAAGATTTAATCTAAGTTTTAACTTAACATAGGGTTATAATCATTATTATTACTTATTTATTGTAGTGTATTTGTGGTTCAAATAATCCGTGGATTCCACATATTAAACAAAACATTTCATTAATCCATGACATATAATGCTCAACATACACAATATTAACTCAAAGAATACTCATCGAGCAAAGGCTCTCAATCACTTAATATCCTCAAATTATAACTCAGCCCAATGGTAGATTTACTTATCCATTTAAATTATTATTAATCTGGTTATAATTATTATAGTGATAAATTAAGATGATAAGAAAAATAAATTGATAAGAAAAGAGTGGTGCATCGAACACACACAAATGATAATAAAAATTAAAAACAGACTTTCAAATGAATGGGGAAGAAAAATAAGGGAAGGGTATTAAAATGTATTTAAACTATTTTAAGAAAATTAATATTAAACTATAGAAGGTGGATGAGAATAAGAGATATTTAAGAAGAAACTATCATTAAAACAGAATTACAAAGAAAGAGACCTACAAGATTACAATAATGAAGATCACAAAAGTAATTGAAAACAAAGAGAGGAGGAAAGGTCTCTCAAGTGAAAAATTGAGTATGGAAGGTCTTCCCAATCCCTTGGAAAGGTTTTGGTAATGAAAATATGTTATACTCTCTTCTGAAATGCCAACTCTTTTCAAGGAGAGGAGGGGGATGTATTTATACCCCCAATGTTGTGGGCTATTTGCATTCCAAAACGGACCCTCAACTTTCATCGCAAATTTGATAAATTAGACAGCCGAATCTCAAGATATGGTATTCTTACAAGTTGTAGATACATATATCCTCTGTCTATACAGAAAATTGGGCAGCCATTAGACCTAAGGATCCAAAGTTATGTCCAGTTGATTAAACAAAGTTAATATGTCCATTTCAATCCAAACTTTTTGAATTCCAAATTTTTAATGGGTTTTTTAATAGGAATATTCCTTCAAATCTGAATTATTTCTTCAAAAAAGTCGGCAGCCTATATCTTATCTTTCACACGGAAATATATGAGCTTGATTTGATAATTATATCCTGAGATATGTCATGAATAGTTTTTGGATTTTTATTCCCAGTCAGAATGGTGGTATGGACTTCAAAGCATTAGTTGTGACCCTTGTTCTTGGAGTTGGGCCCTTTTGGATTAAGCCCAGAAATTAAATATTCATGGATGGTTAAGTTTCCTCACAAATTATGTGGGCCTTCTTGTGTGGTCAATATTATCCATCAAATGGAACAATTGTCCCATGATCCCTTCTAATAAAATGTTGGATATTGAAGTAGGAATCTTACAAAATAAGAACCACACAATTTGGATCGGTATGGTGAAAGTTATAAATAAAATAGTAAACTAAATCAATTGGACTGCTTCTAAAAATGCTCAAAAATTATACTTAGTATTAAAACATTAGTATTTCACACAAATTATGCACATTTAATATAAAATAAGTAAAGGGAGTATATAATAAGTCATGAAAATATTAATAACATCAGTTCCCTTACAATGTTCTTCAGGTGTCTTAAAGGAGTTAGCATTAGATGGAAAACGGTTAATGAGGTACACTACTATTGCAGCATCCTCATCCCAAAAGGACCTGGGGAGATTTGAATGAGATAACATACACCTCACCCTCCCAAGAACAGTCCTATTAATTCTCTCTGCTAACCCATTCTGTTGTGGGTTTTCCACAATAGTCCGGTATCTTTTAATTCCATCAAACTCACAATATTCAATGAATTAATTGGACAGATACAATAAACAATTATTAGTTCTTAAGTCCTTAAGTTTCCTACTAATTTCACTCTCTAATACAACTTTCCATCTATTAAAATTTTGAAAGGTATCAGACTTGTGCTTAAGTATATAAATCCACACTCTCATAAAGAAATCATTAATAAATTTCACAAAGTATAAGCCTCCACTAAAGGAGGTAACCCTAGAGGGACCCCACAAATTAGAATGTACACATTCAAGAGGTTCCTTAGCCTTATACATGGACCTACTAAAACTAACTCTGTTGGACTTCCCGTATACACAGTCTTCACAAAAAGGAAAACTACTAGAAGTGATATTACTTAAAAGGCCCTACTTCCCAATCTAACTAAGACATGTGGCTCTAAAATTTCCTAGTCTCTTATTCCACAAGGTAGTGGAATCAACTTTTTAAGCTGAAGAACTGTTCAACTGACTTCTATACACTTTACCATCTAACACATACAGTCCATTGAGAATGGTTTGATTCATTACTATGAGGGATATACAAGAAACTATATACCTTTAAGATCAAAACATGAAGCCATACCCTTTCTAGTCAAGGGTTCATAATGATATTAGGTTCCTTTCTAATTCGGGTACCCACCTAACCACTTCAAGAGTTTTAACAGACCCATCATGAAGCTCTAATAAAATTGAGCCTATGCCCATGATGTGACAACTTCTTATATTCCCTAGAAGTACCTCACCAGTCTTGACTTATCTTAATTCAGTAATGAATTACTTTTTAGGGAACATGTGGAATGAAAATCCAAAAGTTAGGATCCATTCATCTAAGATGGCTAGTTCAGGGACATTCAACACATCAGTAGTGTCAAAATCTTTTTCAACTAACAGGGAATAGTCATTGTTACTATCTTTATAGTCACCCTTCTAATTAGGACAATTTATATTAATATTTCCAGGATTCTAGCATTGAAAACATTTGATTACCATATTTCTGGACTTGCTTATTTATTTCCTGGATTGTCCCCTATCCTTTCTCCTATCCATTGACTCACTTCGGCCACTTGATTCACCTCTGTCTCTAATATTTAATCCCTCAACCTCAGTTTTCACACTACCATTCCTTTGAAGGTATTTAGAGTGCTAAGTAGATTTCACTTCTTCAATAGTTAATGTGTCTTTACCATACATCATAGAGTCTTTAACATAGTTAAAAAAATCATCTAATGATTTTAATAATATGATACATTGGTCTTCGTCATCCAGTTTAATGTCAATGTTGGCTTGGTCTAACACAGTTTTATTAAATTCATCAATGTGTATCCTGACTGAAGTTACAGGGCACATTTTGAATGTATATAATCTTATTTTTTCATATACTCTACCAACAAGAGATTTAGTCATATAAATGGATTAAAATTTAAACTATATACCAATAGAAGAGGACTCATATGCGACTTCTCTTAACACTTTTTCTCCTAAAGATCAAAGTATTAAACTACGGGATTTCCTAAGGGTCTCCTCAGGGAAATATACAATAAAGGTAGTGGCCATCCCATCAGTGGTAGTGGTGGTGATTTTCATCCTAGGGCTAGGAAGGGAATTTATTAGATCATTATAATCTAACAAGGCTGTTATCTTAATTCTATAGAGATTAAAATCATTCTCACCATCAATCTTATCAATATAAAACTTAGTTGAACCCATGGAAATGAAATAGAAGTCTCTGATACCACCTGTTTGGGTTAATTAAGTAAACCCTAAATAAACCAAGATCCACTGTTCGGTTTTAATGGAGATAAAATTGGAAAGTTTAATTAACAGATTAGTTATAATTGTACTGAGTTAGCAATGATAAACATTCAATGCAAGAATATAATGAGGAAAATAGTCATAGCATGATTCGGTCCCTTGGGGACCTATGTGCATGATGAGAACACCACCACATAAACTGGTTTATTAAGAAATCAGTAAATAAAGAAATACGAGATTATAGATGCGAATGTAGAAATTAAAGGACCACAAAAACTATCTGGAGAGGCCAATCTTGATAAAAATAGTGAAAGTAATCAATCCTGTCACCTAGAGTTAGCCCTGTCCACTCCTGGATGGACTCACAGACACACACAAGTAGGATAAATCCACATACATATTGAATAAAAGATAAATCATTACAAAGACAAGATATACAAACTAGATATTTTCCACGATTATAATAGAATGTAAAACTTGTTACCACTTGAAGCTTAGCCATAAAAATAACTGGAGTCGAGATGATTTCCACTAAATCTCCACCAGATAAGTACTACAGTTGCAGGAGGTGGTGTGTGCTTCGGCTATGTGGAGTGTGGGTGGTTGCGGGCTCCTTGGACGGTCCTTCTTCTTATTCTTAGAGTCATAGATAAGATACGTTCACCGAGAGATACCCTTGGAACCAAAAAGAAAAAATATATAGCATTTTCATGAATCATGGGAACGGGTGCAATGGATGCAAAAAATAAAGCATTAGTTGAAGCAATAGAGGTGCGGGATGAATTCCACCTGGATAGCCTAGATCCAAGCGGTCGTTCATATGATCGCAATAAAGATAGCGCACAAGACAGATGGAAAGGCACGGTTGGTCAGGTGGCAAAAAGAGTGGATCCAGGCTGGGCGAAGAAACACACCGAAGGCTCCCCAGTGATATTAGATCAAAGTTATCCACATTTCAGAATAACCCCGCTAACAAGTAAGGAAAACTCATAAATCAGGTACCAAAAACAAACTGGGAAAAGTAAAGCTGAACTGGAAAAGGGAAAATATCCATGTAAGAGTGCCATGCATCCAGGCATGAGTAAAAATAATAAATGAAACAAACCAATTAATTTAATTACAACATGAATCATGTAGGAATATTCAACAGAATGTTCTAGAATAGTCTTAGTGGAGGCTTGTATGGACCAAAATGAGCAACTAGGGGCCACCTTAGAAGAGCCGAAGAATCTTCAACAGTTGAGGCCGAAAAAGATATCAATGGTACACCACCTTCTGAACCCACAATAGAATAGAATATAGGAATCACCATAAATGGAATTGAGGGAGGGGGAAGATTCAGATTATAGTTAAAGAGATGCTCCTTTATAGACTTCCGAGTAAAAGGGAAATGGGGCCCCAAATCGGGAGGGATCAGAAGTGTTGATGTCATCGCTACATCAGAGATCTATGAAGGAGGGCGGCCTTAGGGCTCCAGAACTACTGGATGAGGTATATTTTCCACAATGGATAGCTAGGGAACATGGATGACATAGTGTAACTAGTGTAACTACGGTTTTAGTGACAAGTGGTATGAAACCTCACTGTCTCTATAAAACATCTAGAATTATCCAATGAATATCATAGATTTCTTTCCATCCTAGAAAAATCTATATAATCCATGTCAAGGTTACATCATTTTGAACACATGAGCTCCTCCTCAAACTCGAAGGTAATTATTCATTGGTCTATATAGGACATATGATAACTCTACATAGTCCTCATCCACTCCTACAAAATATACACCTTCTATTTCATATCACTCTCCAACTCTAATATCATGACTACTGAATCTTCTGGATCAGTCCAGCAATGTGATTACCTATAGGGTTTCCCTTACAAGGCCACTAATGGTGTCATACCAATAGTGGAATGGTAGCTGTTATTAAATAAAAAATACACCAAGGGTATGTGATCAACCCAAATATGGACAAAATAAAACATTAAATCCCACTATATGTCTTCCAAAACATGATTGGTTTTACTCATTACAGCCACTATTCTAGGGGTGAAAATCCATTCTCAAAGGAAACTGAGTCCCAAGGCCTCCTGCAAACCTCTCTATAATCGTGACATGAAGCGAGCATCATGGTCTAAAATGATCATTGAGGAAACTTTATGGATCCAAACTATCTCGTGATTGTAAATTCATAAAAATATATCCACTGAACTATGCTCTCTAATAGCTAGGAAGTGGGATGACATGGTGTGATAATATATGATCACCCTGATAGAATCATTTCCTATGGACATATTTGCTAACCTCATAATGAATTGAATAGATATACCATCAAACTTTCACTATGGAAACTCAATGGGTTAATCTACACCTACTGGAACCCGGTGCTCAGGCTTCACATACTGGGAAGTGTAGAATTGAGAGACAAAATCATCTACACACTTCTTCATTCCCAACCTCCAAAACTGACATCGTAGATCCTATTACATATTTTCCACACCTGTGGGTACCACCAAAGGGGATGTGTGAAACTCCCTCATCACCTCCTACTACAATGTCACTGGTACCATAGTATATACGATTAAAATGAAAAGATTATCCCCACATTTATAAAATAATTAGGATAAGATCCAGTGGATATATAAGTATAACAATCCTCATAGTCCATATCTCTATAATGAGATTCCCTAAGACATGTACAAGTGGTGGGGTAAAATCCATTAACTGAATATATTATGCTCCATACATTTTCAAAAAGGAAAACTATAATGAAGCTAACTGCTCCAACACCTCATCAAAAAATTGATAACAAGATCCCTTAATGAGAGTAACTTCCACTGCATTCTACATCCTAGGTTTATTGGCCATCTCAATGTCATAGTCATGGGGTAACTCTAGCCATCAGCTCTATCTCAAGTTATGATCATTTTGATAGAAGATATACATTAGAATTGTGTGATCATAGTATATGATAAACCTCTCACACATTATGTTTTTCACCACATATTTAGGGAAAAGACTACCACATACAAAACGCGATCATATGTCACGTAGTTCCTCTCATGTGGTCTCAACTTCAAGTACCCATAGAAGATCACATCCTACCTCTGCATTATCACATAACCAACATCAGCCTCTAAATAATCATGGAACATTATGTACTCGATTCCCACCTCCAAAAATATCGATACGGGGTTTCTCATTAACCTCTTCCACAACTCCTAAAAATAATGTTTGGAACATTTCTTTCCACATGAAATGCTACCCATTTTGGGTCAAATTAGTCAAAGGTGTTGATGTCTAGGAGAAATCGGGAACATATCATCTTATGTAGCCTCCCAACCTAAGGAATTTCAACACCTCTATTACAATATTGGGTGGATCCTAAGCTGACCCAACCACAACATTTTCCACATCCACTACTACACCATCCGCTAAGATGATATGTCACAGAAAGTGGACCTCCGTAATCCAAAACTAAAATTTCAAGAGATTTCCTATATAGTTAGATCTCTAAAACTTTTTCTAGAACAATCCTCAAGTATCCCAAATTATCCTCTCTAATTTTTAGTACACTATTATATCATCGATGAAGACCACCACAAAGAATCCTAAGAAATGATGAATGATTTGGTTTATGAGTCCCATGAAAACTACTGTGGGATTTTTCACCCTAAAGGGTATAAAAAAAGTACACAGAGTAACAATAGAGATATTTAAATTCAATTATCAATATATCCCCATCCTATACTCATAGCTGGCGATATCTTAATCTGAGTTAAATCTTTGAGAACCATTTTACACCTCTAAACCAATAAAAGAATCCATAAATCCTTAGTTGTGGATACTTATTTATTATGGTCACCTGGTTTAGGAACCAATATCCTTGCATTACCTAAAGCTTCTATATTCCTTCTTGGATAAAAATATTGGGGCTACCTAGGGGAAAACACTGGGTATCATGGATCTTTTCTTCTAAAATCCTCTAACTATACCCTTATCTCGCGAAGATCTACATGATCCATTAAATATGATTTTGTAGATGATGGATTTATCTAAAAGTCTATCAATTAGTCGAGATTTAATCCTAGAATGTATTCAGTAAATACATCCTTGTACTCTTAGAAAAAATTAGGAAACTGATATCCCATAGCATCCACTACTCCAAGAGTCATGCTAGCCAACTGCTGAGTAATCAGCTGCAGCCTCCTATGTATGAATCTTTCATGCTCTTCCTAGGTCTCCTTCTTTCTTGTAAAGAAAAACCATATTCCCTTAATATAAACACACTACATACATTTCCTAAAATATTTGATCTATGCATGAACTATGTATAACCATTCCATGCCTATGATGATGTTAAAAGGTCTCATTAGTTCCAGAAAGAGGTCCTAAGAGAAAATATCTCCTACAAGAATTATATCACATTGTCTTAAAAAGTGTTTTATCACTAATGCATCTATAATAAGAGTATCTGAGAATAAGACTCAATCTCAGGGCACATCATAAACCTCTAAGTCTAAAATTAGTGATGTAGTAAGAAAGAAATTTCCCACATTTATTTCTATAAAAACTATAGATAAGGTAGAAAATAAATTGATCATACCTCTAATCATCCCAATAGCCTCTTGATCATAGGCCTCCACAGCTTGTAGCTTCCCTCAATCCTAGAAAACTACTCCCATGGCATATTGGGGACCACCTGGGGGTTGTGGTATAAATAATTCAAACTATATTACAATTCCTCCTACTATCCCTTATCCCATTCCTTGTCCACCGCTATACGAACCTCAGTGATCCTACTACTTCTTTTCCCTAGGTGTCACATTCACTGTCTCTCTATGAGAGATATAGAGGGAAATATAATCCTACATTTTCTATCCTTGACCATCAAAAGATTAACAATGCCTCTCTCTAGGATGACTAGACCCATCCTGAGAGCCCTAAACAACATACCCTAATTTCTGATATCACCTCCTGAAATGTATTGCATATTTAGATCCCTTAATCTTCCATTGGTTACCTTCTGTTGAAGTTTAATACCTTGTGTTCCCACTAGTGGAACCCACTACCGGTGTCTAATAAGATTTAAATCTCTCAACCACAAATGAATTCTCTAGAATCCCAACATAAATAGGAATGGATAAAGGTATCACATTGGCCTGGATGTCTCCATTTAAACCTCTCTCAAAGGTATATGCCAAAAAAACAATGGATCCCTTGCTATATACATTAAATATTATGAGATGTTGGTAAACCTCAATAAATACTCATCCATAGTCATGATTCTCTCTTATATCTCTAAAATATCTTGGTTGCATACTACTCACATCATAGAAAGAGAGTATTCTTACCTAATATATATTAACACTATATCCATTAATTATTTTTCACATTATGTAACGGAACCACCAAGCTCTACCAACACCCTACATAGCTATAAGGAAGGTTTGCTTCAAGTACCACTATATAGTCTTTATATTTCATGATGAGATGATAGAATCACATAACTTACTTGATATAATCCTCAGTTTCCTATGGGTCTAGCTCACCTTAAAGCATGAGGAGTCACTGGCACTGATACTCATTTTACATTCTCAGTATACTCACCTCATCTTCTTGTACTATGAGTACCATATCTTCCTCAATGGGTGGAGGTGTGAAGACAAAACCACCTAGAGGTACTACCTTCTAAATAGGTCCTTGTATAAAATCCTCATCCATGAAGGGATTATTCTCATTATCCTACTATTGAATCCTATTAGTAAATCATATTGTAGGTTTCTTGAAATAGAAAATAAATAATGTGGTTAATGAGTAAATATAGGGAACTTACTCAACAAGGATATGGAGACAAAACACATTCCTATATGATACATGTAACAATGTTTTTCCATGGAACCAATTTCTATATTTACTATTTTGATTGGAAGGTAATCAGAGTCCTAGTGTATGGATATATCATCCACTACACCGAAAAAGGAATCTCTATCTTGAAAGACAAACTCCAATCCCTTAAAACTATTTCCATATAATCCAAACCAATCCCATAGCTTGACAAAAACTCCAAAATTTATTCCTAATATGGAACACCATATGATACAACTCTTTTATGAACCGAACCACCTAGGCCTTCCTAGCCAGTTATAAACTAAGTGTGACTACCCTAAGGCCACCTCCAATCATCTAGGGGATGGAGACCAGTGCTGAGTAAGTATAACACTAACATGGGAGGCCTTAGTCTAAGGTACCTATATGTTCACTCTCATATCAAGGAACATACAATGCTGAAACATAATACCCAACTAATACCAAATACCTACACATATCTAAATACCAAAATCAATGTATGATGAATAATACTTGAATAAAAATGGCCAAATAAAATTCCACCAAAATAGTAAAGATTTATATCCTACTAGTAAGATATGACAACAGTTAAATGTGGCTCGTGGATAGAACCACAATATTTCTATCCCAAATCTAAGTTCCTTAAGCTCTAAGTCCACCACGAAACCTTTAAAATACTCATTCATATACATATTAAATGACTTGTGTTGAAGAGGCCACTAAAATGTGATTATAACTATATCTAGTAAGACTCCTCGAAATCACTAAGCATAAAGAATAAAATATAGTCATCTCATTATATGATATATCAATCATAATAGGATATATACTATAAAACATCTAGATAAACTCACTATTGATGATATGTCTCAAGGTAAGGTCAAAACTATATTTTTATCCAATGATTATGCTCGAGAGTCCATAACCATAGTCTCTTGGGAGAACTCACTCTACAAGTCTAATATCATTGATGATGTCCATCAAATATGTCATGCTCATTAGGTCTCACCATAAATAATTAAATTGTATAAGTATATAGATATTTATATATAGATGGGGATGACACCCAAGTCCATGGTGTATACCAAAAAACCAATCTAAATTAACCCTATATGTTGGGGATTGATGACTAGGTACAGTTGGTCATATCAATTTTGGGATCCCCACTTAGGTTAAAAGATGATAGAGGATCCCATATTAGGCCATAAGGAAAAATTCCAATAACTGTATTTGAATCTGATCACTTAGATATGATCAAAATCCTACTTATAGGATCTAATGTCATACTATACTCTCACAAGGATGGATCAATGTAACATAAACTTAATTAAAAAATTCCACACTAATGGGAACAAGGTCTCCATGTCAACGTTTAAGAAGTAAATCGTGTGTAATTATGGTACATGGTGTGTAATATTAATCAAAGACCTGATTGAGTATATTCTGATGTACCTATACCCATGACCATGTAAATCTAGTCATTCCCATGTATTTATGCCCTCCCATGTACCTAGCTATTTCTGAGTACCAAGTCATGCATGTGTACTCTACAAGTGCCCCTATACCTGGTCATGACTAAGTACCAAATAGTTCCCATGTACTCTACCCATTACTATACACCTTTTCATTCTTGTTTCAGTGTATCCTCCACAATACATGTTGAAACAACATCCATGGGTCACATGGTATGTGGTAGGGACCATAGGGCATGTTATCCTTAAATTTTCACGGAAACTCCAGTGCTGCTGCTAGGGACCCACATGACATGTGTTCTTTGGGATCATATAATGTAACATAATGTTTTTAGAACCCCAAATGTTCCTTCACATTTCTTCACCTATGAGTTTGGAATTAAATCTAGAATTTCTTCTTTCATATTATCATGGATTTCATCTACCTTAGGCTTATCGTCGCTCAAGAAATGGTCCTATAACCCCATCCCGTCAGCACATAATGAACCTATGACAAAGAACTCTGATATGGTATGATATATAATTATGGTAAAAAATTATTCATCCCATAATCAATACAAATCCCAATCAATTGATTCAATCTATTTCACTAAAGAATGGGTGTGCCATAATGGATTACCTAGTATTTTTTGAACCACCGGTCAAATGAAAGATCGATGAAGAACACAAGAAGAGTGGGGAAAAAAAAGAGAGAACCAAAAATATGAGGAATAATACTTTTCCAACATTCATGTTCACCTGTATTTTTTTATTACAATGACATATAAATATATAAAATTAATCAACAATAATAATCCTTAAATCCCATGTAAAATAAACTCGTACCCACAAAATGATCGACATGAAAATTCATCTATTGGTTGATTTGATTTGATTTCATAATGGGATAATAAATCATGGATAAGTCCATATCATGAAATTTCATATATCAAGTTTGTCTCAGTCACTAATGAAGAAAAATCCTAGGTTTTTGTCCTTTTTCAGATCCATGAACTCTGATGTTTTTGGTGATCCTTGTGATATCGATTCGATCCTTTGATCTGATGTAATTCATCAATTCCTCTAAAAGGATTCTTCTCTTGGGTTCCAGGGATTTTTGGATAGCCCTACAACTCAACCATAATAGGGAACTCATAGAGGATTCCTAGGGTTCTGGATCAAAACAAACAAATTAATTAATTTAGTTTATTTATTTTACTATTTTCATCTGTGCTGACCTTTTTAAAAAATGCTTGATGTCGACAAGTATTATGTCACATATAGGGTAAATACCATGGTTTGGACTCAATTTGGGTCTCATATTTATGATCAAATACTAATTTTAAGAGTTTTTTTATTTTTTTAGGAAACCTGCATTCCTATGATTTAAATATATTTCATAATTTTCAAACATCACTTCTGACCTTACCGGGCCTCAGAATCTCACACCATCTCAGTGCCATGATCAGATAATTTTAATTGATATATTTTAATAATTTATAGTCAAAATAACGATAAATTAAAATATATAAATTTATAGTAATCCATAAAATATAGAGATATAAAATGAATTACACTATTCATGGAGATAGTAGGCTATACGTACGCGTAAACGTTGCTTCTATTTTCATAAAATATGGAACGATATGAATGTAAAGAATATATAATAATTAAATATTCATTATTTTTCCATATATATCACATATATTCATTAAATTTATCCTTGTTACCTTCCATGTAAATCATATGTGGAAAATGATTCACATCGCTTTGTGAGGCTCTTGTACACCGTACACAGGAGTGGCATTATCATATTCCCATAGAATGGGGTTTAAAAAGGTATATGTAATACTATAATTATATAAGTATAATTATTTCCTTAATTTTATATATAAACATTAAATCAATCATTATATCAAACTATGATAGGTAGTGAAAGAAAAAGAACTACATCGGTTTGTGTGGTGGAAGTCTGTCGTACACATGATTAAAGATTTCATTAACCACTTGATGGAATTGGTGATGGATGTAGGTTATTCCACTATCATAATAACATATTAGTATATGGAACATACTAATGTTATTATATCATCATTTTTAAATAATATTTTAAGGGATTATAAGAATAAATAAAATAAAAAAATATAGGTAAGGATTATACCTCTTCTTCGGAGAAACTCCTTTGGTTTATAACAAAAACCTTCTTAAGAGGGTTTAATAATAAACATAAGGCCTCTAAAATGTGAAGAGACAATTAGGGAATATATTTATCTTGAAATTTACCAAACCAAAGGGCTTTTAAATTTTAAGTAGAGAGGATATGAATTTCACTTTTTAAGAGGGGGAGAGGACACACATAGAAGTTTTTAAAATAAAAAAGGTATACCCATGTTTTAAACATTAAACTACTCTAAAAATAGATTATTATTGATCCTTAAGGATATAAGGTTGAAATATTTCTATAAAATGTTATTTGTATAAGTTTTTAGCTCATTTTTTCATTATCCCTTTTTAATCCCCGGTAAACCTATTTTAACCTTAATCGTGGTAATTAATTTTTACTATTTTTACTATTATTTTTGACCACAAATTATGTTGAAATTATTATATTATAATTATTATTAATAGTAAAAAATATAAATACTTTTATTGAATTTACAGTTTTAGATTTGGAAAATTTTAATTTAATTTTAAACCTGCATATGCAATGAAAAAGCTGTTTCAGAAGAGAAACGTTTTATAATTATAGAATGTTATAATATAAAAAGAAAATATAAATTTGATTAAAATGAACTAAATAGGATTAATAATAACATATTTGAACTAAATTTTCTTTTAAACATTTTTATATAAAATTTAACCATTGAAGTTTTTTAAAACAAAAACATGTATTTAATAAAAATCAATATTTTACCATTGTTCACTAAAAGGTAAATATTATCAGAAAATTCTCAATGATTACCTCTATGGTAATTTTTAAATTTTTATTCCAAAAAAGAATTTAATTTTTTTAAATATAGTTTATAAAAGTGTAAAAAATAAATTCTATTATTTTTTCACAAAAAACGGTAAAATCATCTTTTTGGGGAAATGGTATTTTCAAAGTAAATGGAAACATTACGAAATTTGTTTTACTTGTTTATAAATATACTTTATTTATCTAAATAAATTATAATTAATTTTAAAAATATGTTTATTCTTATTAATACTATCATGTGTAATGGCTAGGTTATAACTCTCATGTTTAAATAATAATATATTAAATAATATATCACTATTCATTAAAAGATGTTTTTGTATTAATGCTAGTTATGGAAGAAATTAAATTTATTTTATAGAATATTTCATAAAATCGTGATGTCTTACATTCTAACCCCATTAAAATTAATTTCTCCCACAAAATCACATCCCTATGGTATAATAAACGGAGGATACTTCTTTCTAATTACATCCTTAGGTTCCCACATAGCTTCCTCAAGCTGGGTTTTTTTCACAAAACATTGACCAGATGAGTGGTCTTTTTTCATCACTTTCTCTGAATTATCCAAAATCTCCATTGGTTCTTCCTAATAAAAATATAATTTTAAATAAGGATGAAATTTTAGTTTATTACATGTTAAGGGTTAGGTATGTACTTCCTTATCAGAGATATATAGAACACATTGTGAACTTGAGAGAGGTTCAGTGTAAGAACTAAACGATAAGCTACACTCCTAAAATGATCAATAATTTCAAAGGGACTAATATTCAAAGTGATTATTTTTCAATTATCTCAAAATATATTCCCTTATTTTGTGTAAAAGTTCTTATAAACACCTTTTCATCAGCATTGAATTTAGTATCACATTGATGATTGATAATATAAATTTTCCATCAAATTTATGATCCCTTATGTGTTGCTAAATTGAACTAACCTCCTTTACCATTTATTCGGGTACATCTAGTCTTAATATTTATCTTTATCAAAATTCATTCCAATAAATTGGATCACTTAATATACTTTCATAGAGGTATTTATACAGATTCATCTAAATCATCAATATTATTGTGAAAAGAAAACTTGACTAGAGGAAGGTGTTGATCCCAACCACATTTGAAATCCATATAATAATATATCATCATATCCTCTAGGGATGAATTGTTTTCTCATAATAAACATATATCTGAGGATTATATGTAGTGACGAAACATAACATTGTATCAATGGATTGCTAAATACTTCTCTTGAACTTTGAGTTAAACCTAAGATCTCGATCAAAAAATATAAAACTTAGTACCCTATTAAACCTTATCAATTTTTTAATGTATATCTTTAAATGTTTATATACAGAGAAATATATGCTAATATAAATTAATTGTGTTGAATTTTTATGTTGATCAACTATAAACCACATATCATTACTCCCTTTAGAAATTTAGTGGAGTCTGAAGACAAAATCAAAGGTGATGTTTTTCCATTTCAATTCTCGTATGGGTAATGGTTATAAAATTAACTTATACATTTGTATCTAATATTTAACTTACTAAAATACCAAGAAACAATATAAAAACTCTACAATATATCAGTTTATTACATTCCACAATAAATACTCTATTAGATATCAATACATTTTTGTACTTCTAATATGAATATAGAATGAATAACTCTGATCTTCCACAAAAAAATTTATTCAACTATACTATGGATGGAAAAAAAACAAGGTTCATGAACCTTATCTTTCTATAATGTTCATATTTTAACTCAGGAACATTTCTTACCTTATTTTTTATATACATATCATTCTTTGGATCCAATTTTTTCCTGATAAGGTTAGATGGTTGAAGAATTTTTTTATAAATATAATATTCCCCCCTTCATTATTTCAAGATCCATCCATTTAAAATCCATGAATAGTAAATCTTTTTTCATCATCGTCATGTACAGTCTATAATAATCCTTTTGAATCAAAGAATCAGCCACCTTGTTCACTTTCCCAAGATGTTAATGTATTTAGTAATCAAAATCATTAATCATATATAAAAACCTTATTTAGAACATGTTCAAATCATTTTATGTGAATATATACATAAAAAAAATTATTAGTATATAAATCACATTTTTCTCCATAATTATATTGCCTCTTTATATTTTATGAAGAAACTACCGAAACTAACTCTAAATAAAGAGTTGTGTTGTTTTTCTCATAAACCATTAATTTTCTTTAGGCATAATCTATAAGCATTTCATTCTTCATTATCACACATCCTAATCACTTATTTGATTTATCACTATAGATTACCAACCCTTTTACATAGTAGAATTATATAAGAATAGGAGTGTTAACTAATATTCTCTTCATTTCCTTCAAGTTTCCATCACATTCATCTGTCCATATGAACATGGATCTATTACATGTAAACATAAAGAGTTGATTAGATATTCATGAGAACAAAAAACATAGATAATAGTTAACTAAAACAATAAAACATTAGATATCAGTTACCATGGTTGGTCTAGTTAAATGCTTAATAGCCTCCCACATTGATAGATCCACATATATTCCCTCACTTGAGATTATATGAAAAAAATATTCATAATTTTGTAGCCAAAATTAAAACATTAAAAAACATATATTTTCTCCCTCCATAGGTTCATTAGAACAATTTTCAAGTGATGTTCAGGATCTCCCTTTATCCTAGAATTGATAATAATACCATCTATAAATACAATAAAAAATGATCATGGTAATCTCTAAAGACTCTATTTATTTAATGCATGAATATAGTGGGGTTATTAGTTAGTCCAAAAGGAATAAATATATAATCATAATGTACATACCTTTTACAGAATGTTGTATTGGGTATATACTCCTTCTCAAACCTCAATTAATGATATCAAGAACTAATTTCAATCATGGAAAAGTATTTATCTTCGTGTAGTTGATCAAACAAGTCTTCAATACAGTGTAGTGGATACTTGTTCTTCATTTTCATATTATTAATTTCTAAATAATCAATATATATTCACATTTATCCATATTTATTTTTAACAAAATAAACTAGTGCACACCATGGTGAAACACATTGCTGAATGAATCCCTTCTCAAGGTTCTTGGAGAGTTTATTCTTCAATTATGACAACCTGTTCAGGGCCAATCTATAGGAATGTCATTGAAATGAGTGATGCACTAGGTCCAATTTCTATTGAGAACTCAACTTCATGATTTTGTTGAATAATAAAAAATTATATGTGAAATATATCAATAGAATTTTTCATTATAGGAATATAATTAATGTTGAGTTCCTCTACAACTAACTAATAAAATATCCCCTTTCGATTATAAATAATAACCCATACAATTGTTTGTTATCTCCATTAGAATTTAATATCTATAATCACTTTGATAAACGATTATATGTTGGTTTGGAATATAAAATGTGACTTCTCTTCATTGGAAATTGATGTGGGATTTATATAAATAAGTTAAATCCACAACTAATATAACATCAAATTAAACCAAAGGGAGAATAATGTGATTTTCAGAAATAATGTTTCTAAAAACATAAACTTGAGAAGAATAATTTACTTGAGATGTGGTCATCATGCCCTTAGGGTTTTTACTACTAATTCAAAATCTAACCTTTGGGTATAGGTATTATCATTACAAAATACTTTTAATTATATAAGTTAAATTTTATAACTATTCTAAAAAAAGATACTTCAATTTGTAATCATACATTTAATCATCCGAACATTACTTTTAAATATTCAATCACATAGTAAAATAAAATTGGTTCATAAAACCATAAGTCATCATTAATCATAATGATTAATCATAGAAATCCTTTAAAGGTTTTCTAAATCATGGATCCTCTTTTTAATCTATGACACTGTAGGTTTATCCAAGGTTATTCATGGTCATCTATTCAAACTCTTCATTATTGTTCAGAAAGATTTTGTAATATTTTAAATAATATACCCCAAGATTATCAAACTAGGCTTTCAGAAAGACCAATTTTCATACATTATATGATCATCAATTCTAACTTAATGTGACATTTTTAGATTTATTACCCCTAGGTAAAACTATTCTAGAGACACATCCACTTGTTGTATCTATATGGGGATTTATTTTCATGGAAACCACTCACTCTATACTTCACTAAAATTATTTTACATTGTATATACTTTGACATATCATCATAATTAACCTTATAAATATCCCTATAAATATCACTAGGGATCTCCCTAATGATTTTTCAGCCCAATTTTAAAGGTCAACTAATCATTTTATCTGATACCAACAATAATGAGTTAGTATTTTTATACATAAATATCCCTTATTCTTAGACCAATATTCAATACATTTCAAAAATAAATACCTAAGGATTATAAAGGTTTATTGTATTTGAAGGCTATGTACGCAATATTCTTTTCTAATGAAAGATCTTCGACATATCCCATGTTGATATTCCACTTTTTTCAGTCTTCATAATCATTCCCGACATTAAACCATTCTTCATAACATGGTGAAATCAAACATAATTAATTTAGAGAATAGATGCTCATTAAGGATAAGAATGATAAATATCATTATATTGTTATATGAAATCATACGATAATCATAAGGGTATGAGGTTGTGAATATAACTTACAAAGTTAATACCCAAACTTTAACATATCAAAAACATGAGTCATAGAATAAGTCATTATCATTACAAAAGTCGTGATTCATAAGAGTGTGAAATAATAATAATTCACGAACCATAATGTTTTATCATAGAAGTGTGGAACATAAAAATGCATTGAAACCATTTAATTTGCTAAGGATAACTACCAAGAACATCAAACAATGTGGGTTATACCTCATCACATGCTTCCCATTGTGGATAAAACACATTGGCATGTTTCCCATTTTGGATCACACCCATCATCTTGTTTCCCATTATGGAAAAATCACATTAAATTATTTTCCATTATTATCCCATGATATATAAGCATTTATTGAATAAATTTTAGGTAAATATAGGTAGAACCTATCACATAAACAAAATCATATATTTTTATTCCATAAGATCATAAACATTCATCATATCAGAACCCCGAAAAAGAAATGGGTTTCATAAACATTTCATGATAATATAATCCATGTAAAAGGAATGGGTTTCATAAAAATTCCATCATAACAATTATAATCCAATCAAATAAATAATAAATTTTTTGTAATTGTTTATTATCCCTACTAAATCATAGGTAACATCAAAAAAATTCATCTTAGATGGAAAATGATTTTTAAAGATCACATAGAAACTTTGTTGAGGAAAATAGTCTTCCCATATTGAAAAAAACATTTTAAAACTAAAAATTTATAAAAAAATCAAAAAACAATATTTGAAAAATAATTTTTAAAAATTTAAAAATGAATATTTAAATAAATCATCAATCATTACGGTATAAAATTCAGTTCATACCACACACATTAAAATATAATTATTTCTTCCACATTTTTGGTAAAATTTCTGAAGTACCTCTTTCAGAAAATGAAAAGAAGAATAATTTTAAAAAATTTATAAAAAATAATACATGAATAAATATTACTTTATAAAATCATTGGATAATATTAAAAATTATATATAAATTTTTTTATAAAATATGGACAGAGAAGAAAAAT
The DNA here is from genome assembly GCA_963277665.1 of Viscum album. Lineage (NCBI taxonomy): Eukaryota > Viridiplantae > Streptophyta > Magnoliopsida > Santalales > Viscaceae > Viscum > Viscum album. Next base: position 83,342,556 of record OY728119.1, read on the forward strand.
CATTTTCGAACAAAGAGATAAATAAGTAGAATTTTACTTAAAATAAAACTGTTACCACTTTGGTAACCTTGAATTCATAATTTCAATGAAATAAAGAAAAATATATGGATTTTAAAAACAATATAAAATTAATAATAATAAAAAAATAACTTCAGGGGAATAATATACACCACACAAAATAAACTACTGGTGAATATGTTATATGTCTATCATAAATAAAAGTTATACTAAAAATCCCTTTCCTTAGGTACTGACTTCATTAATTAAAATAATAACATCATATATAAAAAATATTTGTTAATTATAATCATATTAAAATATAATACTAACATATATCATATTATATATGATTTAATTACAACTAGAAATTACCTATTTATTTAAAATTGTGTTTTTAAAATCCCAATTCAGGTAATAACTGGTTTGTTTTCCATTTATGTTTTGGTTTGGTATTTTCATTCCATTTACATTGATAATTTCTCAATAATCTCAATAAATTTAAACATTATATAAATATGAAAGTTATTCATTATATATGTATTTATAATAGTCTATAAAAGTTAGAAATTGAAAATGAATTACACCGTTAATGGAGATGGTAGGTTATACATATGCATGGATGTTGTTTCCATTTATTCCCTAATAAGAAGAAAGGAAATAAAATAAAATATCACATTTATATATTCATTATAATTTAAAATATATCACATATATTCATTTTATTTATCCTTATTACCTTCCATGTCATGAAAAAGTAAAAAATGAACCACATCACTTTGTGAGGTGATTTTCCTCTGTAAACAAAAGAGACGTTATCCTATTCCTACGTAAATGAAAATTAAGAACATATCTTGGATATTATAATTAAATAATAATATGTATCTCTTAAATATTATATATAATTGTTCTATCCATCATTATACCAAACTGTGAGAGGTAGTGGTGGAAAATGATCTCCCTCGGTTCGCAAGGCGGTAGTCCGTCGTACACACTATAAACAATTCCAATTCCTAGTTGATGGAATAAGAGATATATGTAGGTATTTATATTAACATATTTACATATAATTATATTTTATATACTGATTCTATTATATTATCATGGTCAAATAATATTTTAATGGGTTCGATGGAAAAATTAAAAGAATACGCATAGTTAATGATTATACCTCTTCTTCAAAGAACCTCTTTACCTATATAACTAAATCCTTATTATGAGGATTTAATAAAGAAAATAAGGCCTCTATGATGTGAGGATGGAATTATGAAAGATATTGGGAAGTTATTAGAGAAACTAAATGGTTTCTATGTTCGAAAATAAAAGGATAAGGGGTTCTCTTCATAAGCGTGGAAGAGATACTAGGAATGGTTTAAAAGGAATGGGTGTACCCTTGTTTTAGACATTCAAAAAATCTCCAAAATGGATTATTATCATTCCATATAGGTTATAAGTTCAAAATATATCTATAAAATTATATTTGGACAGGTTTTTAGGTCATTTTACCCCATTTCAATTTTATTTAATTCACTAGTAAACATGGTTTAACCATAACTGCAATAATTAGTTTTTACTATTTTTAATATTAAGTTTGATCAAAAATTAAGTTTAATTTATAATATAATATTAATTATAATGATTAAAAATATGGAATAAATTTTTCTAAATTCCATTCAAATAAGAGAAAATTTAAATTCAGAATTACACCCACAAATGTGATGAAAAAGCAGATTTCCAAAGACAAATGTTTCATAGGTATAGAATGATTTAATATAAAAATTTGATAAAAAATTTAGTTAAATTAAATAAATTATTTTAATAATAAAATAATTTAGATATTTTTTATCTTTTAATTTTTTAAACAAGATGATACATTGTAAAGGATTCATAATAAAATGTGATTTTTAATAAAAATCAAAATTTCATCATAATTCCTTGAAAAGTTATTTTTTCATAAAATTATGAAAAAACAACCCTAATATAATTTTTAAATTTTTTTCTAAGAATTAATTTAATTTTATCAAATAAAATTTATTAAATTTAAAAAAAAAATCAGAAAAAAGAAGAAAAATTATTTTTTTAGGGAAAAGTATTTTTTAAGTAAATGAATAAATTACAGAAAATTTAGATCCTATTGATAAATATATTTTCATTATCTAAAATATTAATACTTAATTTTTAAAATATGGTTATTTTTATTCATATTACCATCTTTAATGGATTGGTTGTAATTGTTATTTTTAAAAAAGTAATATTTTTAATTGTATATTATGGTTTGTTAAAAATTAGTGTTACGTGTAATACAATATATCAATGAAATTACATTCATTTGAAGAAAAAAAATTTCATAAAACAATTGGGTGTTACAAGATATATTTTCTTTTCAATTGTATTATGTATAGTCAGAACATGGTTTAGTTAACCATGTTGGCAAACTATGTGGAATTCCGAGTTTCTAATTTTTAAGAATGTCCATTATTACCACTCTCGGTTTTCATGATTTTTTAGCCCTATCCTCCCATCCCACTCATTTTTGAACCCTAATTGGATATTATTAAGAGTTATTTATCATCTCCCTTTGATTTTGGCCTTTTCCCTTCAGATTTCTAGGGATTTCTTTAGTAATCTTCCCTCTTCCTCCCCTTTTATTTTCTCCATTCCCTTCTCTTCTATCCCTCCATGTTTAATCTTCCCCTAGGATCCCTAACTCAATATTTAAATGGTTTTATGGTTAGTTATTTTTTAATTACAATGTTTTGTTTCTTGGACTTATAAGGGTGATTCTATGATCATTGAGTGTTTTCTATGTAAGGTTAAATGTTTTGACTTGTTTTCCATCTAGTTGAGGTAGGTTCTTGGATACACATCCTTTATTATAAAATTCATTGCAGCTTAATTGTTATAAAATTGTCTCCAAATTATGTATATTCATATAGGATATTTAAATTTAAATATAAGTGATTTACATTGGCAATGTGTGCTTTTTAAAAATGGATTTTTATTATTGAATCTGTATTTATTTTTTAAATCAATGTTTTCATGTTATAAGAGTCCATGAAATAAATGTTGTGAAATTTTAAAAGATTTTTTTGGTGGAAAATAGTCATTTTTTCATGTTTTGTGTTTTCAATGAAAGTTTCCTAATTTTAAATAATTGTATTCTTCTTTAAAAAAGGTTTTTCTACTTTGGTGTAGTCAAATTATATTAAGTGATGAGGAAAGGATTCATAATGTTTTTTGTCATGTAAATTGATGTTTTTATGTTTAAAGGTAATTTATTTATGGAATATGATACCATCATTGATTACCCCTTCTATTTTATTTTATTGACGTGGTTTATTTATCATTTCCATAATGAATATATGATACGATATGGGATCATCAATGCAATGGAATTAGAGGTGAGGTGTGGGATATTCTTCTATTTATTTATGTAATTATATCTATTTTTATTTCACATCATTGGTTTTTAGTTCAATAGAATATTTAGCAATTAAATATATACCTATATTAGGGAAACATTTACTTTACCTTCTGTTCTATATATATTTGGAACAATGTTATAAGATAAATATATCATTGTTGTTCTCGTGGTATCTTTATTCTCTTAGTAGATTCATTCTAATGGTATGGTACCATACTCTATTTTAGTTCTATATTACATTATGACATTGGGTGAAGCACATGGCTTTTTTTCCTTAATATTTCAGTATTTATGTTATTTCTATTTTATGATTTTTATTTCCCCATATGCTTATTTTTTATGAAATTGAATCCATTAATTTTTTGATATAACTAAATTGATGTAGAGGTTTCATGTTCTAGTTTTATTTTCCCATTCTGGATTGTGTGGTTTTTCTAATGGTGTGAAATAATATTTTGAAAATATTTTTGAAATGGTTTTTAATAGGGTTTTGATTAGTTCTTATAAAATGATATAGATTTGTGATTTGATTATAGATTTATTTTACCTGGTTCGGTTTTAATGGAAATGGGTTATATTCTCTACTAAAGGAATAAATGATTTTCTTTTATATGGATTTATGTTATGGAAAACAATATTCTCATTATTATATTTCAAACTAAAATTTGACTCCTGTTTAATTTAAGGAATTTCATGGACTCCTTAGTGGGATCAAACTAAGTTATTTTTCTCACAACTTTATACACATTATTATGTGTGTATACATACCCTATTTCTCATATATATTTTATGTTTCCTTCTTATTTATTGTCTATATCTTAGTTCATTGATGGTGATTTGGGATATAGAGATAAATCTTTGGTTTCATAGAGGATGCCTTAAGGCATATTTTGGATTAGGTTTTGTTTCATTTTGGTATGTTGGTGTATGAAACCCATATGGCCATTCTTTTTTGTATGAATTTTTTATTCAATTATATTTCCTAGTTTCCTTATTATGATATGTTGCACATATGTTATATTATTTGAATGTGGTTTATATATAACAGAGGATAAATTTTCATTGGTTGTTACATATTTTACTTCTCTGGTTTATTTAGATTATTTTATTTATTTGGTTATTCTATGGATTCCCATTGTATATATGATCTTTTCTAAATTAGTTATAAAATATTTGATATCTTTTAGCACTAATTTGAGACATATTTTTTTTCCAAAACATAGTTCATTGATACCCTTGTACTAGTTTTTAGACATTGGGTATTGGGAACACCCTTTGGAACTAGTGGAGAGCCGGATTGGGTGATGTGATGGGTTAGCGTGGTCTGGTGTATTATAAATGGAATCAGATCCTTGGTTCATAGAAAGGGACCCAATTTTTAAGTAATTTCTAATTTTTATTTGGGATGTGAAATTTAAGATGAGATATAGGGGCATAGAGAGTCAGGTGGAGTATATGGTGGAGTGTCTGATGATCCATTCCTCATAAGAAACCCTTTGTTAGTATGGGTTATTAGGGTTTAGTCCTTATTTCCATTTCTATTTGAAACATTTTTGGATTATTTTTATATTTAAATATGATATTTTAATTAGTTATATGTTATTTATGTTATTGTTGGTTTTCTTTTAATTTTTAGGGTGAAACTAGGAATATAATCAGGGAATAAGAATTTTTTGTCACATTCTACAAAATGATGTAGAGCCTATGAAAATAGTTTTGTGCTCTTCATAGAGTATTCTACATGTTTTTTTCACATCTTGAAAAATCATCCTTTTAAACCATGTACATCTATTCATCACACCAAGTTTTTTATTTGAATCTCTCTTTCTTTGGGATTGATCCAAAAGTGGTTCCCAATTAATGTATATTAATTAAAGAGGGTCTTGATAAGGTTTTGAGGTGTTTAAAATGTATTTTTATTAAATAATTATATTGTATCTCATTATGATTTGTGTACTAGAAATTGTTGGATGGTCCATTGGGGTGAAAATGGGTAATTTTATAAAAAGTTAATTTTAGGAATATTTGTTTTATATTTTAAAAAGGATCTGTTTGTTTCACAAAAAGTGTTTGATGATGTTGTTGATTTGATCATAGTAAATGTAAATTTTTTTGGTATTAACGAGGTTTATTTTGTAGTTTTTTTAAATTTTATATTGATAAAATTGAAATTTCAAATTTTAATGAAGTTTTAGAATGTTTCAAATTATAAAAAAGTTATGAAGTTATTTTATAGTTTTTAAATGAAAATAGAGTTTTACTTTTTTAATTAAGGTGGGTTTTAGGATAATGTTTTAGAAAGGTATCCCATTTATTTTGGTAATGAATTAAAATATTATTAATAATTTTTTAAGAGATATATTTGATATGAGTGGTTTAAAAAGAAATGATATTTTAGGATGTATAAATATTGTATTTTATTTTAGTTAGGACATGCCTTTAGATTTGTTCCTTAGTTGTAATAAGTTTTTTTTTGTTTGAGTTGAAATGTATGAATTAGTTTTATTCATTTAATGTATTAGTTAAAGTATTCATCCAATAAATTTATATACAGAAAGTAAAATGTTTGTATTCTAATATAATATTAATTGTTAATCCTCTCGTTTCATGGAAAATATATTTCTATATCATAAATCTACTCAAACTCTTAATACAATGGTTAATTTTAACCCTATTTACTTTTAGACTTTGTCTTTAGAGTTCCTTAGGGTAGTGTTATTTTTTATTTATTGACTTAGTAATTAATCTTTGAAATATTTATTAATAGAATAATTTATTTCTCCTAAACATAAATTCATGTTGGGTTTTTTTCCTATATTTTAGTGTATTTCTGTGGGAATAGGGTATCTTTTGTCTATAATCAAGTGTAGTTTGTATTTATATGTTTTTTGTTATAGTGGTTTCCTTTTTTTTGGAAATGGTGTGGTTGTTATTTTTTTGGAGTGAATCCTTAGTCTTTTTTGGATACTTGTTGTTTGTGGTTATACTCTCACTTGTTTGGTGGAATCCAGTTGGTCAAGGTTTATATGTTTGGTGGTGGTTATATAGAGGATGAATTCTCATCAGATGGGATGTAGTAAACCTTAAAGCTAGTGATTAGGTAACTATAGCTAATGGTTATTTCATATAATCTACTATTAGTTGTAGTTTTTTCTTTAGGATTAATCTAAGGTGATGTATCACATTTGATGTCCTCATTTACCCTTTTGGTGTGCAATTATTTAGATATAGTACAATTTTTGGTTTAATGACACTAGTTCATGGTATCTTTTCTCTTTCAATTATTGGGTGGATATTAGTGTTTTTTGGTGGTATGTTTCTTTTGTGGACGTTGGATCCTATTTGAGATTTATTTCTAGGGATTTCAATCAGGTTTCCAAGGAATTTTCTGTTTTTGTTAGTGGATGGATTCCGTTTTTATAAGATATTATATGGAGGTTGTAGTAAGTATATTGTTTTTAAATTATACCCTTATTATTTCAACATTTTAGAATAATTATAAATGGTATGAGACATATGATAGTTCTTTATCCCCGTAGAGATTTTTATTAGGTGGTTGTGGATTGGTCAGTGATTAGAGATGTTTGATGTTATTTGAGTATTTTGGTTGAATAGATTGGATGATAGATCTTTTTTAGGGAATTCATTATTACTGGGTTCCTTTCACAGCTTTTCTTAACCCTCCCATGCCTTTATTAATTACTGTTAGTTTCATGTCTAATCAATTTCTATTTTTCACCAAAGGATTTTTGGCGGTATAATGTGTCATAGTGGGGAGAATGTTGACATACCCATTCCACTACTATTATTAGTTTAATTTAATTTGGTTTTATTATCGATTCCTTGATATTTTTTCATAGTTTAATTAATTTTATTAAATTTTATAGTGTATTTTTGTTTAAAAACTATCATAGTTTTACTATATATCTTCTGAAGACTATGAATTTTTATTATACTACTAGATTAACATTATATTTTTTGATGTTTTCACATGTTCCTCCAATCTATGTGGGGTATTATTGAAAATTATATAATTCATTTTATTATTAAAGTTGAATTTAAGTGTTGGATCATGGTTTGGAGTAACTCTGTGGCTAAACCATGAAAGTATAAAGTGATTGTTTAGTGAATTTCACATGGTAGGTGTATGGTTTGAAAAACTATGAAGCAAAACCAAGAATCATGTGATATTAAAAAAATTCATTACATTATCTAAACCCTGATGGTTTTTAGGTATTTTTGGTCTTCTAATAACCTCCCACTCATAGGTTGAACCTCTTTGGTGCTTAGGATGATTTTCTTTTACCCTTACTTTTATTTCTGTCTTTTTCCATTCAAATTTGATTGGTTAGTTAAGGTAATATTCCATGATCTTTTCATTTTCTCTTATCTTTTCCCATATCTTCCATTCCCCAATGCTTTCTCTTCCACCTAGAAACCCTAACTCACTATGTAAAGGGTTTTATGGTTTTCATTTAGTACAAACCTAGGTTTTGGTTATCTAGGACTTGTAGGGGAGATTATCCACTAAATGGGTATTTTCTAAAAAAGGTGACATGTTTCATTTTGGTCTCCATCAGGTTTAGTTTGGTGTTTCTATGGTATTTTTTATTATAATATTTATGGGTTCTTGAGATTAATTTTTTTAAAATTAATGGATATACAATTATGATGTTTGAATTGTAATATAAATGGGTTTCTTTGGTAATTGTGGCTTGGTACGAAGGAATTTTCTAATATAATATATATTTTTAATTCATAATGATGGTAGATGTGTTATACCATATGTTTTTCTCATTTTAGATTCACGATCGTGGGATTGCTTAGGTCTAGGATAGTTACATTGGACTATAAGGACATAAATTATCTTATAGTCTGTACTAGGGTACTATTAATTAGTTTAATACTATATTATATTAGTACCTTGGGTGATTCCCATGAAAGTTTCTCCTTAATTATCAATTCTTTATGGGATTTCTATTTCATGCATATTATATTCCCATATGTTTTTTATTTTTGTAACAGTACCTTTTCTTGTCTGATGGAATGCAATTGATGTAGTTGTTTTCTACTCTAGTGTTCTTACTCATTCATGATAAATTTTTTTACAATGGTTTGAATTGTAATTTATTAAATTTTTAAAAAACATTAAATCATTTTTCCTAGTTTTCATAAAATGATAAAGATTCTTTTCTTTGGTTTTCAATTGATTTCACCTACTTATTTTTTAATGGAAATGGGATTTATTCTTTATATAAGGAATATAATATTTGTTGTTTTTTGATATATGGTGTGAAATTTCTTTTTTTATTTGTTGTATTTGAAACTAGAATTCATGGAATTTTTTATTAATGTAATTACTTGGACTCCTTTATGGGATCCTATAAGGTAGTTTTTCTCACACCCTGAATTCATAGTATTTTGTTTATATGAAATCCCTATTGTTTCATATATAATTAAATTTCCTGAAAGTTGTAAATAGTTGTTGTAGAATGATGATAGTGATTTTGGTTGTGGATATCATCTTGTGGTTCCATGGAGGTTTCCTCATGGAGTGGTTTTGTTTTGGTTTTTTTTCTATGTTAGTTTATGCATTAAATATGAACTTTATTTATTATATTCATTTGTTACTTATTCATTTATTCCTTTATTTTCAATGTGAGTTGTAATATATGAATGATCATAATTTATGAAATTGGTTATATCATCATTGGTTTTGAATTTTTTTATTTCTTGTTTTGTTTATGTTGTTTTATTTATTTATTTATTTTATGAATGTCTAATATAACCTTGATCCATGTCAGATTCTTAGTAAAAGATATATTATGTGTTAATTTTTATTTTAGGGTGAAACTGACCCCAATAAGTTTTTCCTTCACACCTAGGCACTAGTTTCCATCCTGTGGGGATTGGGAACACACATTAGGCCTAGTGGTGAGATAAGTCAGGGGATGTGATGATTCATCCTATATCGGTTCATTATAATTTATCCAAAAATAACATAAATAAAGACACTTGTAGTTGTTATAAATATGAATTTCATTATACTTATTTGAATCATGCACAAGAAATGAAGCTATAAATTCATGTATACTTTAGTGGGAGAGAGGGACAAAAGCCTAACATTAATTGGGAAAGGCCTCGTCACCAAAGAAGAATGAAGTATGGAATTAGAAGTTGTGGGTTGGAATGGTGTTGGAGAGGCAAGCTTTACAATATATCCTAATGTAATAGTAATCAAGAAACATATGATTCTTATATATATATATATATATATATATATATATAATGGAATTATTATGGTCATAGATTATGTAATCTATAGTACCTAGATATGAAAATTTAATTATATAGGTAACATATCCATAGAAATAGAGGCCTTAAAACTGGGAGAGATATTTCATATAAGGGGATTTTGTTTTTACATAGGTTATTGAATAAAGAACTATATCTTGAGGGAAATTACATATATATATATATATACCAAATATATATATGCATGTTCTCATGATATGGACCTATCTAAATAGTCTTTTGTTATGAAAGATATTCCACATTTCATGTGGTTTAACATCATGTGGCCTAGACTATATGTTATCTAGTTTATAGTCATGAAGTGGATAGTTTTTCAAATAGATAAATGCAATATGACAATGATTTATTCTAGTAGGTTTAATGTCACGAATATTTTTATGTGCTTTATAATTTTTGATGATATGATAAGGCCCAATTAATTGGAGTTCAAATTCATGATAAGTGTTGTTATGTGAAAAACATTTGATGTTATTCCAAGTAATTATTAAGAAATATTGTGTTAATGGTGGGAATAATACACTCATCATCTGTTGTAATAATGGAATTTAATTTTTTTTAATAAACCTCATGTATAACCTAAGGTTCTTCCAAAATCAGTTTTTTTGGGGTGTCTTCCCTAGCATCAAAAGAGTTCGTAGATCCAGTATCAATTCTCCTAGTAGTATTGAGTGAAGACAACCCTTCTAGTAAAAATTTGGTGAAATGTGATTGAAATAGACATAATGGTTTTTAAATGTGTATAACATTTTCACAATGAGTTCTCCAAATCATAAAGTTAGATTTGAGACTTCTCATTTTATATATTTGATTATAGATGGTGGTATAAAGAGAGGGAATATAAGCCTCTGTGGTAAGGAATGACTATGTACAATATACAAGTGAGTATTAGATCATATTTTAGCCAGTATGGGTTGTGTTATTTTATACTTATAGAGCATGAAAGATCTTGTGAGGCCACGAATAATTACATTCTTCCCCAAAGCCTCAATTTATTATTTAAAGAAAATACCTCTTTAGACTGGGTAGAGGGTGACCCATTACATATCCCAAAGGCCTAAGGCCAAGTGGTGAAATGCATCTAACATGAATGACACTTCTTTGTGAACTTCTTTAAGTGTTGCATAATTTATTCAAATAAGTATACATGTAACTTTATTTGAGGGAATATATTGGATCCTAAATAGTTTTAACCATAGTTATCGACATGAATTTTCTACATAATGGTGTGGATATCCCCTCTTTCTGTCCATCAATGAGAACTCCCTAAAATATACATTTTTAGATAACTTTCTTGTAGTTTAGATTATTGTAAATGATGACGTTTACTATTCACTGTCATATCTTCTCATTCTTAACTCAATATAATCATATAATTCCACATTATAGATAGTATACTATTGGTAAATCCATCTAATTATGGTATTTATTTTTGAGGGTATAGGATCTTCTAGATCAGTTGTGGTATTAACCCCATTGATCTTTTCTAGGTCATTATTGATGACTGGCCATACCACCCTATGATGTGTCAGGTCAATGAATATTTAATCATTTTATGGGTCTCCCGGGACTATGGACACATTATACAATGCGTTGGATTTGTAATAATATTAAATAATAATTTGATAAAGTGTTATATCTTAGGGGAATTTATCCATCAACCCAGATACATAATCAATAATTGGAATAAACTCTTACTTCTTGATGTTATATCCACCATTAATTTTCTTAATTAACAACACAAAATTACCTTTTCCATTTATATTATATACTATATTCATAATTCTAATTATAGTTTTTCAAATGGTATTGGTATTAATCCTCATTTTTAGTGAATTTTTCAGATAGTGTAAAATAATATATGAAGATTGTTTCCCTTAGGGAGACGAGTAAGCTACCTATTCAAAACTTGTTTAACTTTAGGTTTTTTATTTTTTTTCTTTCCATGATTCTGAATAATCAATTGAATTATATCTTATATTAATATGAGGTTTCATTGAAATAGAATACCACTTCCCCATGGAGTTCCCTATTCAACAATGATTTTACTAGGACAGGTTGCACTATGAAGAAATTTGATAATTCCTACCCCTTTATTTCCTTATAAGACATAAATTGTATGTTAAAATATTAATTTATAAGAAATCACCATTTGATACACCCAATTAAAATTTAATATTTAATTTTAAACTTTATTAGTTCAATATAATAGATGATATGGTCATCATAGTGCTACATGTAGTGACTTAGTTTCTGCACTTTGAAAATTAACTTGAGTCATTTCTTCTCTATATTAGAGTACTGAGTCTCAGGATCTTATATGATTAATCTAAGATATTAAATATTTTTCTACATGTACTCATCATTCTTCTTATAATGTAAGTAATTTATAAATCTCTCCATAGTTTCCACATAAAGGATGGGAGGATTCCCATCTATATATAGGAATCAGTACTGGAACATGTTGCAGATACATATTTAGACCATTGAAGTATTTCTAAAAAATTTCATCCCAATTATATGTAACTCCATTATTTATCATATATTTAAATTGTAGTAATTTTTAGTGAGTTTATAAATGAATTACCTCATATAATAATGAAATACTTGGAGTTACCTCAAATCCTTAACATTTTTACAAGGGTTCATATTGAATATCACATTTGTCTTCTTAAATTCAAATTTGATGTCTTAATATCAACCTTCGGTCCATTCAGTCACACATTAAGGGATTTATATTCAAATTTTATTTTTATAGTTTGTTGAAAAATAATTCAATATTTGTAAAATAATCACAAAACTTTTGGTATTTTACCCCTAGTTCACCAATATATCACGTCACATTCTTCTTTAAAATGGACTTCATGATATAGTGTATAGAACATTGATATAAAGAACAATTATTTATTAATCCAAAGAAATCTACTTGATAGAAATATACCATTTTAGGTAACCTAAAAGTAGTGGCATCTTCATATTTAGAGTCCATTTAAATATGATTTTAGCCAAAACTATTATTCTATAATGAAAATATAATCTAAGAGTGAGTTTCAGTTGATCAATAGTTTTGGGATCACTTATTGATTCTTATAAAATAAAATTATAATAAAATTTTCACAAATTTTTAACATGAACAGTATTTTAAAGTAACTTAGGTTTTGGACATTATAAATGCACTTGTGTGTAACAATATTATTGGATTCAACTTTTAAATTTTCATCATGGGTCGGGTGCCTTCTCCAAGTAACCTTATTTAAACAACAGTGATCACCGAGTGGAGCTTAATGATGGGTCACTATATTAGAATCCAACCCATTCACTTTGATATAGTTCCTGGTGAATACATCTCAATGTTGTTTGAGGAATAAAATATATGTTTCATGTTATTCATGAGTCAAACTGTACCTAATAAATATCATTTTTAGATATTCTTATAAACCTAGACAGACTTGTTGGAGTTCATCGATGGTTGTGGGGAAAAAATCTTCCAATTATGGAGCATCATATCTGGTATCGTTTTTTCATTCTTCTTCTACCACACAATTATTAGAAGTTGAAAGTAGATGGGACTATTTATATCTATTTGAGGATATATGGTCATATTTATTTACATAATATGATGTATTAGAATCTTTAGATCCAAAATATGATGTGAGTACATCTTTATATCCTAATGATAAAGTGGATGAATCTTTAGATCCTCAAGATTATGAGGGGGCATATTTATTTCTCCCATCATAATTGCATCCTTATTCTGAATGGTTAGGAATATATGATACAAATAATACCATGATTTTTAATGATAATATGACTAAGCCTGCTGATATTTTTTTCTTCTTGAATTAATGATTAGTTGATCAAACATTCATGTCTATATTGTCTAAATATTTTCATATTTGTATAAATTTAAATATGAATGGGGTCCAGGTTGATATGTTTGTACTACACAATGATATTTTATTTCCTATGAAATGGATTCTCCAGGGGGAACATTTTCCTTACCAGAATTTGTGAGTAAAATTGTTTCAATTTTTGATTATTGTAAAATAGAACCTATACATCCCACTGAATCCTCATATTTGTGGTTGTTACCAAAATTTAGTTGATGAAAAACATGTACTCATAACCAAGTTCACTCCATAGACTCTCAGTACCAACTTCTAGGTTATTGGGGGAATTTATTCAGATGGTCTTATCTATAATTAGTTATTTTAATCACTCTTTATAACCCTATGTCTATATAATGGAATTGATAAGACTCAAAGGATGAATTTTTACAATACAGTACCCTGACATGTCTATTGATAGAGTATTTGGGGAATTGGTGATACAATACAGAAACTATTTCAGGTATATAGAGATGTGACCACACTATAAATGTTTAAATTTATTTATTGATAAACAACCATGAACTAAGATTCATAAATAAATACTTCAAATTTCTCATTGAACTTGATCTTTCCCAAAATTTTCAACTAACTCATGTAATACCATTGTACGGTCTAGTTGGAAGGATTTTTATTCGTTCAACTATTTCCTAATTCATGAAGTGTCTAGATAGAGAGGATATTGATTTCAAACCAATTATAAATTAGAGAATTCCATAAATCATATTCATATAGAATTATAGGTATGAAAATGGGTCTAATGTTTCCATGCATTGAAGATTCTTGGTCTTATTCTCTGAAGGAAATGACCATGTGATGTTCAGAAAAAAAAGTTTCAATGTGATATTAATATGTTGTAGAAACATAGATGTTAAACTATTAGGGGATTAAAAATGGATATTATAATAACCTACATAATCTCTATAGAAAGTTAATGTGTATTTAGGATTGTGTTTGTGTCCAAAACAATGTAAATCCACATCAGGATGTCATATTTTTTAACTGAGGTTCCACATTTCCATTCTCGAAGTTGTTCCCTAGTCGGAGGCATAGTGTTAAATATAGAATATAGTGATCATTTATTCACATCACTATAATTGGGTTCATATTTTCCCTATTTGGGTCTGGTTGAATAGGCCTTCCCATAGTTTTATTCGTATCGAAAAACTATATATATTATAGTTTGATTTCTAATATAATTAGATCATAATGGTTCATGGGGGACTAAGGATCAAATATATGTTCTTGACTAACATGTTTTAGTTCCCTCCATCAGGTATATATATCATATATATACACATAATAGATAGTTACAAAACATCATGGTCCTTATGACCACATATTCCCCTACCTCTCTGACCTCTACAATCTCTTCCTTGATTTTAAGAAAGGAATTCAAGTTCAAATGTGTCTTCTCAATCAGTGAATTGTTATGTAAAATGGTTTACAATAATAGATCCATAATTTTATTATATATTTTATTGGAGTTTTTTTTAGGTGGTTGCAATTAACTATTTTGGTGGGGAGGTACTTGAGCTCTCATTCGTTGGGACAATATCTCTCTACCTAGTGACAAGGGTATGAAATCTGGGAAGGTCTCGACCAACATAGGTATATGTAATAGATCTTCCTAAAGTTACATGGTTTTTTAAATTATTCTACTGACTCTTATAAGATTGGGACAATGATTTATTCACCTCCACTTTCATATAGGGAATTCAGTCATGATGGCATGATTCATTTATTCCATGAGTATAATGTGTGTTTCCAGCTGATTGATTTTGATGATCATTCAATCATAAAACTTCTGAAAATCCTTGTTAGGAACTTCTTGACATTATATTTATTCTTTTATTTGTATAACAGAAATGTGAGTGGCCTCTTTTGAGGGACTTCATAACTTGAATTACCTAGAGTCAACCATATTCTAGTGTATATTTTTAAATATGAAAAATACTTTTATATTATTCTCCATTATTAGATGGATGTGAAAGTAATTCAAATTTTTCATTTAAACTATATTCATTGGGTTTATTGATATTAATCAACATTAAATGTTTATTCTCTTTGGAACTAATGTAATATCATAATATATTATCTCCTTAGAAGGAATATGTATTATTATTCCTTTATTTTAACTTATTATGATGTTTTTATTTCCTGGACTCTTGATGAGGATATTATTGATGTTGTTGTCATTCAGTGGAAGGTACCATATGATATTGTGTGGGATTTGGTTTTGGATATGGAGTTGGTTTTAGTTTGATTATGATGATATTAGTCTCTACTATACGAAGTTTCTTCCCCTAAGTTTTTTATTTCAAATATAATTATGACTTAGAGATTAATAAAAATACTCCAACAATTGTGAAAATGTTGAGAAATACATAAATACTCTTGGATATTTCTTAAGAAAAATATTTTCTTCTAACTCATTCTAAATTTTTTCTATGCGTCTACTTAGTAGTTTATCCTACAAAATTTGTATGTTCATAGAGTACGTTTTTAACATTCATTAATAAATGAAATTAGAGACACTATCATTTTCACAATACATGAAATTAAAGAGATAAAGTATCATTGTTTTTATCAACATAGAGTTTTATTGGTAGAGTAATTTATGATGAATGTATTACCAATTTGAAATAGTACCAACTTGAAAGTTATTATACCAAAAAAAATGATGTTCCCTCTAGGTTTTACAGAAAGAATTTGTGTTTTTATAATTCTATTTGTTTGATAATTTCAATCATGATTCCAAATATATAAACAATTTGAATCAAGTGTTATTAGAGATCTCCCATACCATAGATGTTTGAGAAGGTAGGATTCTTGTAGTTGGTTATAAAATATGTTTCATCTGACCAATAAGAATATGGATTTATTTCTATATGTACAAACACATTCCACCCATTTACATCCTCAATTATAGTAATAAGGGACTCAATGGAATCAAAGATATATAGAGATATTATTTAACATGTTGATTCTCCTGGTGAACAAGTGGTTTTATCTTGATATGGAATACTTTTATGTATTGGATAATAATATATAGTTTTATTTTTCAAAGGTTTCTTTTCATGATATGGTTGTTATTTCATCTCCAATAGATGAAATTTCAGATAGTCCATGGAATTTGGGGTTACTTAAATAAGTTGTCTATACCCTGAGCTATTTTGACACTTGTCTAACTATCTAAAAATTATATCCTTAATTGATTATAATGGAAGAGTATCATTATAATCTTATTGGGAGTTATATGGTACATGAATATTTCCTCTAACAAATTTATCATTTAAACACGTTAATTTATCCATCTTAATTTCATATATAGAACGTCTCTCCAAAGTGGAATGGTGTTTCATTTCTTCAGGTGGTGGATATGATATAGACACACCTTTACCCTTTTCTTTATTTGAATATTAATAAGTTGGTATGAAATTACTATTTTAAGGGACTTCTAGATTTTGATTTTGCCTTTGATAAAGGGTATGAACACCTTTTTCCTGTATTTTAGTATAGAGAATGTTATGAATAAATGTTTCCTCCCCACACTATTTTGTAATAATTTAATGTTTTGTAATATATATGGGGTTTACATCAATGAAATTAACTTATATGATGTATGCAGTGGGAATAATATCACCATCTTCCTCATAGTATAATTATGATTATTATCCCTCTCAATATACATCCCTAGACTTACCATAATCCTCCTTAATATTTTCCATCTTAGTGGACTATTTTGGTCTACAGCCTCTATGATGAATTTCCTATACTATTTGGTAGATAGTAACCTTAATAGTGTCTCTAGTTTCTTTTATTAAATGTAATCCTAGTGAAGGAGATGGATAATGAAGCGGGAGAAACTGTTAGGTAGATTTCTGTGATTTCAATCACAATCTAGAGACCACTAAAATATTTGTGGGATGATGGGTAATAATTCCCACATACACATGGTATAGAGTAGTATTGGTTCCTCCACCATAACATGTTATATCCATTGTATATTTGATGACCCCAGGGGTGGTGGTGATGGAAAATGTTCCATCATCGCTAGGGTGTGGGGTTTCTACTATAACTTTTCTAAAATAGATTTTGTCATGTACTTCTAGTATTTTCAGTCCTCTATTTGAGCTCATTCTAGATTTTGTGCATAATTTAATAGAGATAATGTTTCCATTTAAATATTATTACAGGTTTAATTCCTTTCCTACCTCATAAAGGAGACATTCTTAACCTTATTAAAATCTTTTTCCAATGGATCACTCTAAATGAATACATCTTTTTTGGGCTCTAAATATAGTTTGATTTCTCTAGATAGTTCAACTAGTATATACAAAACCTGAACTTGATACATTGGATAATGTTATGAACTTGGATGTTTCCTTTATCATTGGATTCTACTAGAAATTAAATAGAGTAAAATTTAGTGATCTATATTCACCACATCTTCTGATGCACAAGTTAGGTTCGCTATTAGTGATTTTCTTAAAAATAAACTCTAAGATACTAAACCAGGCATGTTGAAAGATTTCATGCTAATTAGATTATTTATAATTTTGGGATACATATAAATAATTGAAATTAACTTATTTTTATATATTTTTTATCACCTTGGTTTTATTATCATACTAATTATATGACACATTCCTTACCTTTAAATAGTGAGAGTCGGTCATAGGTTTTCCAATATATAACATATATATTCTTATTTTACTAATTCAATAATGTAATACTAAGGGGTGTCAATAGGATATAACATGGTTGATATATTTTCTTCATCAAATTACTTCCTCATAATCCTATCATTTTCATTATTTTTATAGGTGGATTCCTCTACCAGATCTAACTATAGTTGTTATTTCCATGATATTTTATCATGGGGCACAAAATCATTTGACATATCCTTAGTCACATCAGAGGTACTATGATACATGGTTGGTACATTTTTTAACCATCACCTCAAAATATATTTGGTTGAGAGGATATTTATTTATACAATTATGAGCATCGTGGTGTGGTAGACCTTTAATTCTCAAGTGCCTCTCAACACGAGGAAAACCTCAGAACAGTTTTGATTTGGGGAGGACCTCTACAATGATAACCATGGGGAAAATCTCCATGTATGTTGTCTTGGATTACATGGGGAGGACCTCAAATATTACTGACTATTGATGTCTTTTTAAGTGTATCATAATCTTGAATATTTATATTCATTCTGTGAGGAGGACCTCTGTATATTTCACTATGGGTAGGCCTCTAAAATTTTTATTCATGTTTCCATAGAGAGGACCAATGTGGGTGGTACTCTAGGGAATAAATCTATAGTTTTTGATATATGTATTGTGAGTATGAACTCTATGTATATTTCTCCTTTAAAATAATGATAAAGTTTTATTAGATACTTGGGATAGTATTTAATTATTCTAAAGGGACTCAAGAATATTAATGTTGATTGGGGAATAAATATGATCCTTCTCCTAGGTTATATGATTCTATTTAAAATTCATTATATATCTTTATACTCAAATTAAATAGGTTGAAACCTCGATAATGATCTTATTTTCTCTATCCATTCAATATCACTCATGTGTACGAATCCTCCAGGATGACCCCTTGTCCATTGTTAGAATATGTCGATGATTCCCTTGTATAGCTAGTAGAATATGTCATCTTTCTTTTTAAGTATTTGCAGAAATGGGGATATGATCCCACTTTTGTTTTATTCATCCACCATCATAATATATCAATATTATTCTTGATTCAGTAATGGAATATAGGCTTTCACCTCAATAGATACCACAAAGATATGAAAATGGGAATCATGCACGTGAATATAGATACTTTTGACCCTATTTTATTATCATTACATGTTGTTGTTCTTATATATCAAGGAAATATATATGAGCCTTCCCCTTTTTTAATTCTTGGATATAATCAAAAACTTCTATATTGGGGGTAGTTTTATGATTCTTTCCATAAGTGACTATCAGGATATTCTAAAGATCTCTTATAGTGGAGGTGAAAATATGATCCTTCACCTGAGTAAATGTAGGGATATAACAGTAAACCCTTATAGTGGACACATGGACATAGAATTGCCCCTGAGTGAATACCAGTATATACTGGTGAAATTTAATATAAATAGGGATATAATTCCACGATTGGTATTTATTCCTCAATGGGATAAGGAAAATATCCTCTTTAATGTGAGCAGGGATATTATCTCACTCATGAGTGCACTACCACAAAACTGGGCAAGTCATGCGCCTGCCTTTATCAGCGCTAACGGAAAAGCGCTGATAAAGGGCCGGACCTTTATCAGCGCTTTTTTAGCGCTGATAAAGGCCTTGCACTGTATCAGCGCTAACAAAAGCACTGATAAAGGGGTACCCTTTATCAGCGCTTTTCTAGCGCTGATAAAGGCTGTATTTATCAGCGCTTTTCATTTTAGTGCTGATAAATACACCCTTTATCATCGCTTTTTTACTAGCGCTGATAAAGGGTCCCGCGGATTTATTAAAAACCCGCGGGTCCTCTTCCTCCTCCCCACACACAATCAAGCTCTCGCGGAAGCCCTCGTCTGCGCCGCTGCCGCCGATGCCCCCGCTGCCGCCGCCTCCTTCTCCTCCGCCGTGGCCGCCGCCTCCTCCTCTGCTTATGCTCCTCCTCCTCCTCCTCTGGTGCCTCCGCCGCCTCCACCCTGCCTCATCCCTACCTCCGCGCCGCTTCCGCCGGTGCCTCCTCCTCCACCGTGGCCTCCTCCTCCTCCGCCGGTGCCTCCGCGGCCTCCTCCTCCTCCGCGGCCTCCTCCTCCTCCATTGTGCGGTATGCTATGCCTGTAATTTGCTTTGTTTTTTGTTTTTGTTCTATATTTCAACTCTCATGATTTGTGTGAATCAATTTTATTTGAAGTGGGGGGTGCAGGTGCTGCGGGTGTAGTGGGTGGGGGGTGTTTAGGTGGGGGTGTTTAGGTGGGGGAGATGTTTAGTGGGTGAACATGTAGGTGGGGCGTATAATGGGGGGTCCAAATACCGTATCTTCCTCATCCTAAAAGGTGCGATCTTTTTCAATACTATTTTATTTCACTGTCCATAAAACATAGCATTCGCCTGTTTTCTCTTTTCCCATCCAACACTATCATATCCAGTACCATTACCTATAAAATAACACATTATGCATGCGTTCTTAAAAATATAATAAGCGAGTAGTAAAACTCCGCCGCCTCCTCCTCTGCTCCTGCTCCTCCTCCTCCTCCTCCACCGGCCTCATCCTCCTCCTCCTCCGCTGCCTTCACCGATGCCTCCTCCTCCTCCGCCGGTGCCGCCGGTGCCTCCGCGGCCTCCCCCTCCTACACCGATGCCTTCGCGGCCTCCTCCTCCTCCCCCGTCACACCGCGGTCACGCCGCGGTCACGCCGGTGCCTCCACGACCGCCGCCTCCTCCTCCTCCGCCGCGGCCTCCTCCTCCTCCTCCTCCACCAACCTCATCCTCCTCCTCCTCTGCTGCCTCCGCTGCCTCCGCTGCCTCCGCCCTGCCTCTGCGTTGCCGTCGGTGCCTCCTCCTCCACCACGGCCTCCTCCTCCTCCACCGCGGCCTCCTCCTCCTCCTCCGCTGCCTCCGCTGCCTCCTCCTCCTCCGCCGCGGCTGCCTCCTCCTCCTCTGCTCCTGCTCCTCCTCCCCTCCACCGGCCTCATCCTCCTCCTCCCCCGCTGCCTCCGCCCTGCCTCCGCGCTGCCGCCGGTGCCTCCGGTGCCTCCTCCTCCACTGCGGCCTCCTCCTACTCCGCCGATGCCTCCTCCTCCTCCGCCGGTGCCGCCAGTGCCTCCACGTCTCCTCCTCCTCCGCGCGCTGCGGTCACGCCGCGGTCACGCCGCGGACACGCCGCGGTCACGCCGCGGTCACACCGCGGTCACGCCACGGTCACGCCGCGGTCACGCCGCGGTCACGCCGCGGTCACGCCGCGGTCACGCCGGTGCCTCCGCGACCGCCACCTCCTCCTATTACGCCGTGGCCGCCTCCTCCTCCTCTGCTCATGCTCCTCCTCCTCCTCCACCGGCCTCATCCTCCTCCTCCTCCGCTGCCTTCGCTGCCTCCGCCCTGCCTCTGCGCTGCCGCCGGTGCCTCCTCCTCCACCGCGGCCTCCTCCTCCTCCGCCGATACCTCCTCCTCCTCCGCCGGTGCCGCCGGTGCCTCCGTGGCCGCCTCCTCCTCTGCGGTCACGCCGCGGTCACGCCGGTGCCTCTGCGGCCGCCTCCTCCTCCTCTGCTCCTGCTCCTCCTCCCCTCCACCGGCCTCATCCTCCTCCTCCTCCGCTGCCTTCACTGCCTCCGCCCTGCCTCCGCCCTGCCTTCGCGCTGCCGCCGGTGCCTCCGGTGCCTCCTCCTCCACCGCGGCCTCCTCCTCCTCCGCCGATGCCTCCTCCTCCTCCGTCGGTGCCGCCAGTGCCTCCACGTCTCCTCCTACTCCGCGCGCTGTGGTCACGCCGCGGTCACGCCGCGGTCACGTCGGTGCCTCCGCGGCCGCTGCCTCCTCCTACTACGCCGCGGCCGCCTCCTCCTCCTCTGCTCCTGCTCCTCCTCCTCCTCCTCCACCGGCCTCATCCTCCTCCTCCTCCGCTGCCTCCGCCCTGCCTCCGCCCTGCCTCTGTGCTGCCGTCAGTGCCTCCTCCTCCACCGCAGCCTCCTCCTCCTCCGTCGATGCCTCCTCCTCCTCCGCCGGTGCCGCCGGTGCCTCCGCGGCCGCCTCCTCCTCTGCGGTCACGCCGGTGCCTCTGCGGCCGCCTCCTCCTCCTCTGCTCCTGCTCCTCCTCCCCTCCACCAGCCTCATCCACCTCCTCCTCCACTGCCTTAACCGCATCCGCCCTGCCTCCGCCCTGCCTCCGCGCTGCTGCCGGTGCCTCCGGTGCCTCCTCCTCCACCGCGGCCTCCTCCTCCTCCACCGATGCCTCCTCCTCCTCCGCCGGTGTCGCCAGTGCCTCTACGTCTCCTCCTCCTCCGCGCGCTGCGGTCACGCTGCGGTGACGCCGCGGTCACGCCGCGGTCACGCCGCGGTCACGCCGGTGCTTCCTCCTCCACCGCGGCCTCCTCCTCCTCCACCGTGGCCTCCTCCTCCTCCTTCGCTACCTCCGCTGCCTCCTCCTCCTCCGCCTCCTCCTCTGCTCCTGCTCCTCCTCCCCTCCACCGGCCTCATCCTCCTCCTCCTCCGTTGCCTCTGCCTCCTCCTCCTCCTCTGCTCCTCCTCCTCCTCCTCCTTCTCCTCCACCGCAGCCTCGTCCTCCTCCTCCATCGGTGCTTCCTCCTCCTCCTCTTAGTCCGCTGCCTCATCATCCTCCTCCACCGGCGCCTCCTCCTCCTCCTCCTCTGCCTCCTCCTCCACCGCGGTTTGAGAGGTGCCTCAAGTGATTTCACCATCTTCCTTACCATTTTATTCTTTATATTTAGTTTCTATTGATTTTTGATTTATCTAGATTAGGTTTTATGGGTGATTCAACTGGCGCACGGTGGTATCATATTGATGTGAGGCTTGGGGATTGTAGTGGTTCCCAATATATTTTTTATTTTGGTATTTATTTATTCCTTTATTTCCTTGAAGTATCTTGTTTTTTATCTAAATTATACTCATATTCCTTATCCTTTAACCTATATACTTATCCTATGTATTTTAAATAGGATGAATATAAATAAAGAATTGATGAATGCCAATCAGTTGAAAAAAGAGTATGAAGAAGGCGTAAAAGAATTTATCAAGTTTGCAATAGATCATGCATGTGACTCTTCTCAAATCCTTTGTTCGTGTTTACGCTGTTGTTATTCCAAACAAATTAGTCCAGATGAGTTGGAAGAACACTTGATCTGTCACAGAATAGATCAAAGTTATACATGTTGGAATAAACACAGGGAAACAACGAATGTAGGTAGTGACTGGGGTGACACTACGTTTTATGGATCATCTGATATGATTACAAACATGAACAATGAAGATGACCGTATGGAGGATGTGATTACAGATGTGAATGATGATGAAGATCGCATTGAGAAAATGACAAGGACCTTCGAAGATGAACTTTGTGATTGCCAAAAATTGTTTGAGAAGTTAAAAAGTTGTGCAAAGACGCCATTGTATGCTGGTTACACTAAATATACAGCATTGTCAGCCGTACTGAAGCTGTATAATTTGAAAGTAGATAACGGGTGGTGTGACGACAGTTTTACAAAACTACTTGCCCTCTTGAATAACATGCTCCCAGAAGACAATGAGCTCCCGAACCGAACATACGATGCCAAACGAATGCTACGCTCTATGGGTATGATCTCTGAAAGAATACACGCCTGCCCGAATGACTGTATACTGTTTCTCAAGGACCACAAATCACTTAAAGAATGCCAAAAGTGTGGTGCTTCTAGATACAAGAAAGATGAATCCAGTCCTACTAAAGTTGTATGGTACTTTCCAATCATTCCAAGGTTTAGACGCCTATATGGAAGTGAGGAGACTGTAGAACAATTAACATGGCATGCAGATACAAGAATTAAAGATGGGATACTACGTCACCCGACAGACTCTCCTCAGTGGAAGAGAATCGATCATGAGTATCCTGAATTTGGAAACGAGTCGAGAAACCTTCGTCTTGCGTTATCTACAGATGGAGTGAATCCTTTTGGTTTTCAAAGAAGCAGTCACAGTACATGGCCGGTTATGTTGATAAATTATAACTTACCACCGTGGTTATGCATGAAACGAAAATACATCATGTTATCTATGATTATATCAGGACCAAAACAACCGGGTCATGATATTGATGTTTATTTAGCTCCATTGATCGAAGATTTGAAATTATTGTGGGATTCAGGTGTTACATTGTATGATGCTTACAGAAAGGAAGATTTCACTTTGAGAGTCATGTTGTATGGGACGATAAACGACTTCCCAGCGTATGGAAATTTATCAGGATATAGCATTAAAGGAACTCAAGGCTGTCCCGTTTGCGAAGAAGGTACACAATCAATTAGGTTGAAACATTCATTGAAAACCGTGTTTCTAGGACATCGCAGATTTCTACCGCGACGACATAAGTACCGTTCTTGGAAGACATCATTCGATGGAAGTTCAGAAGAACGTACAACACCGTCTCCACTAACAGGCGATCAATTGTTTGAGAAAGTTAAAAATTTGGACACTACTTTTAGTAAACTGGCTTCGAAAAACATTACGAAAATCGGTTGGAAAAAGTGATCAATTTTTTTTGAATTACAATACTGGAATTGTTTGTATGTAAGACATTTTATTGATGTTATTCATGTAGAAAAAAATGTATTTGACAGTGTTATCGGCATGTTGCTAAATACATCTGGCAAAACAAAAGATGGAATTAAGGCTAGGTTGGATATGGTTGAGATGGGAATATGAGAAGAGTTGGAACCAGTAAAGGGTGAAAAACGAACATCTCTTCCTCCTACTGCTTACACTCTTTCCAGGAAGGAGAGATATCAGTTTTGCAACTTCTTGAATGACGTTAAAGTTCCAGAGGGGTATTCGTCAAATATCAGTAACCTTGTGTCAATGAGCGACTTGAAGTTAAAAGGTCTGAAATCACATGACTGTCATGTTTTGATGAAAAATCTCATTCCAATTGCTTTACGTTGCATTTTTCCCAAGAATGTCCGCCATACATTAATGAAACTGTGTTTCTTCTTCAAAGCTATATGCAGCAAAGTTATAGACCCGGCGAAATTGCCAGCTATGGAAAAAGAAATTGACGTCATATTATGTGAATTAGAAATGTTCTTCCCGCCTTCATTTTTTGATATGATGGTTCATTTGATGGTCCACTTGGTGAGAGAGATTCGACTATGTGGTCCTGTACATTACAGATGGATGTACCCCATTGAACGGTATATGAAGATTTTGATAGGGTATGTCAAAAATCGAAGTCGGCCAGAGGGTTGTATTGCAGAGCGATATATTGTTGAGGAAGCCATTGAATTCTGTACCGAATACTTGTCTGGTGTGGAGAGCATTGGCTTACCGAAATCTCGTCACACTGGGCAGTTAGAGGGTGATGGAATTTCTGGAAGAAAGGTTGTCACAATCAATATTACAGATCGGGAGAAGGCCCACCTTTATGTTTTGCATAACAGTTTGGACGTTGACCCATATGTTGAAATCCACAAAGAAATTCTTAGGCAATTGAATCCATCAAGGGCTGAAAAATGGATATCAAATACACATAATCGACGGTTTATAGGATGGTTTCGATATCATATTTTTAAGAAGTCAGATGAAAATCCAAAGTCTATTTCGGAACGACTTCGATGGCTAGCCGGAGGACCAAGTGTGTATGCATTATCTTACAATGCTTATGTAGTTAATGGTTATACATTTTATACTAATGAACATTATGAAGACAGTACCATGCAGAATAGTGGGGTTACACTTGTGGCTGAAGCGATGCATGTTTCCGGTGCTAAGGACAGAAATCCAATTTATGCGAATATGTCATACTTTGGCATCATAAAAAAAATATGGGAGTTGGATTATACGGAATTTCAAGTTCCAATATTTCAATGCAAGTGGGTTGATAACAGGAGTGCTGTTAAAATAGATGATTTGGGATTTATGAAAGTTGATTTCAGTAAGGAAGGGGAGAAAGACGAACCATTTATAATGTCATCACAGGCAGTGCAAGTATTTTATGTTCCCGATCCCGCAAACCAAAACTGGTCAATTGTTCTGTTATCGACCAAAACAGCTGAAGGGTCAGATGAAAATTCAATGGAAGATGATCCTTTCATTGGGATTTCGCAATCATTTTGCAGTGGTCTCAATGTAGACGACGTTTTGTATGTCAGAGGAGACCACAATGAAGGGATATGGATAGTTGATAGAGGGGTCAAATCCCTTCAGCCTTTTAAAAAAAGGGAGTTCAATAATCAGGTTATTGATTTTTATTGTAATATAGATTGTGTTACATTATTTTATTATCTGTTCGTTGCTGCTTTTATGTGATCTAACTTAAATTTTAAACCAGTTCTGCAGATAATGACTTCTTCACCTGCTGATGTACCCAATCCCGAGACACAACACGTCTCTCAAACTGTTGCAGCTGGTCCCATTGCTGAGAGACAACAGGTCTCTCAACCTGTTACAGCTGGTCCCACTGCTGACGTACAACAAGTCTCTCAACCTGTTGCAGCTGGTCCCACTGCTGAGAGACAACAGGTCTCTCAACCTTTTGCAGCTGGTCCCACTGCTGACGTACAACAGGTCTCTCAACCTGTTGCAGCTGGTGTCAGTGCCGAAGCTAGTGTTTCGGAGAAACATAATGATGATGCAGAAACTAAGGAAATGGTAGGCGATGAAACCCCAGCAACACAAAAAAAAAACAGGTGCGCCGTAGTTTGACAGTTTTAGCAAAAATCATTAAGGCAAAAGCAAAAGGCATCAAATTTGAGGTGGGATGGAATAAGCTAGGCCAACATGTAAACCCCAACAAATCCATGTTTAGTAGCTACATTGGAATCGTCACTCGACAACACGTGCCGATTGACGTAGAGTCGTGGAACCATGTTGTCAGTGGGTTGAAAACATTAATGTGGGAAGAGATTACGGTAACATTACGATATCATCTATTTAATTTATTAAAATAAAATAAAATATTGAAATATTGACTAAACCTTCATCATCTCTTGCAGAGTGCATTTATAGTAGATTTTTCGCACAAAGAATATGTTTTCAGACTGGCAGGAAGGATTCATAGAGGCTTTCGCACCATTTTAACAAAAAATCATCTGAAAGATGCCGAAGGGAAAATCAAGCCGCACCCGCCTCCTCTTTATGCACACTGATATCCCAAGGAACGTGGGATGCATTTTGCAACCATCGTGCGGAAAAGAATTTTTAGGTACATTGTGTTTGGTTACACGTTGTGTAACGTTGCTTGTATTCATCACATTGATTGATAGGTTTTTATTTATGAAACATCAAATGAGTGCTGGAAATAAAGAACGGGCAGCAAAACCAACGTACCCCTACCGTAAAGCAAGGTTGGGGTACGCTTCAATTGAAAAACAATTGGTATGTATTTTAAAAGTACTGTAATAATTTTATGTGACATAAAACAACACTGTAACCATGTTTCTCTGTTTATAAGAAGATTGATGAAGCAAAATCTCAAGTCACTTCCATTCCACGCCATGTGCTATGGAAGGAGGCTCGTGTTAATAAAGGGGGGAAACTTATAGATGAAAGAACACAAAAAGTGTGGGAAACATGTGTAAGTATGACATAATATAAACTTGTTTTGCTTTAAATCACTATTACATAATGATGCTTACTTATTTTTTCATATTTTCTATTTGACATAGTCACATGAAACATCAACACCCGCACCGGATGCAGACATACTTTCAACGGCCTTGAAACAGCCAGAACAGTATGGCCGCGTCAGAGGTGTGGGTTTTGGGGTGTCACCCAAGACATATTTTAAGAAAAAAACAAGAGGATGAACAAACTAAAGAATTGAATATAATGAGAGATAAAGTAGCTACCCTTCAAGAACTAATCCAAACTCAGGGAGAGATGCTAAAGAGTTTTATGGAGGAGAGGCGAAGAGAACAAACAACTCAAGAACAACCCCCGCGAGAAGATCCACCCTCACCAGCTTTGAGGCGAGCCATTCCCCTCAAAGACCTGACTTAACCGAGGTAATCAATGTTATAATATTCGTTTTTGTGAGATGTGAATCACATAGACACTGATAACTTTCATTTAATGATATTCTGCAGGGTGAAAATGACTTTGATTTATATCTGTCAACTCCCACCCATCACTTTGTAGCGAGGGCTACGGTGTTCAATATACAGAATGACACGCTACACTCCAGACCACTTCCAACCGGTCATGTCAAAGTGTCGATTAACGTAGCTAATGAGCCGAGCGCAAGCTACCCGTGCCAAATGACGATGACGACATTCATACGGTGGAAAAAGCTATTGGAACATTCGTTGCATGGCCGTCGAATCTTGTAAGAAAACACGTTGAGCAAGAGGTATTAATTTCCAGTTCATTTTTCAAGCAGAACCTTTAACATTAAATTAGAAAATGGCTGAACCGATGAATGTTATTACAGAAGGATAAAATGGAGAAGCTAAAACGAAAGAGCGGCTCCAAGATTGGATCAACCAACCGATCAAAACGATCTACTGAGAGAACGTTCACCCCGCCCATTCTATATCCACATTTAATATCATTGCAAGCTCATGTGGATACGAAAATGAAAGACAGAAAAAATCATACAATTGTTTGTGAAAAAGATATGTACAGAGAGGAAACAATGGATTTCGTTAGTGCAGACGCTGTTTCTGAGATCATCACATATGACTGGCTAGGCGCCTCAGTTATAAATGTATACATGAGGTATGTTTTCATGATTTGATTTTACAGAAGCTGATATACTTTGATAATTATGGATAAATACATCTCATATTATTCACAGGTGTATATATGAAAAACAGTTGAAGGGATTTTCCCATGAATACAAATTTGGACTCGTTAGTCCTCACACCATTTCTACACAACAAACAGAAATAGATTCTAATTTTCAGGCGGAATTGATGTCAAATATGTTCAGAATGTTTCAAAGAAGAATTAAGACCGACAGGCTCTTTTTAATACCAACGATGCAAGGGTAAAACTCTAAATTTTAATCATATCAATTATATTTTCATTTCTATTAGTACTTATTTCTTTTTTTGTTTTTAGGGAACATTGGATGCTCATTGCAGTCAATTTGGATACTCCAAAAATTTATTTTCTGGATTCACTGCATGGATATCCAACTAACCGGCCACATATGATGGCGATTGTCAATTTTTAATACACTAGATCCAACATTTTAGAACTAAATATCTAGTTATATAATTTATATTATCTTTTAATGAGTATTTTTTTATGATAGGGCGGTGTATGAATATCGTCTAAAGGCTGGAATGAATCCAGGGCGTAAGGACGACAATGCCCACAAGATCTACAAATGGAGAATTATCTAGGTATATATAATTATATTTCACTATCCAAATACATATCAAAACAAATTACTTATTTTTCTCGATTTTTCTGCAGTGTCCGAAACAAACAAATGACAAGGACTACGGTTATTATGTTTGTAAATTTATGAAAGAGATCGTATTTCATGGACAAACTAGCATCCCTGAAGAGGTATTTTTGAAAATAATTACTACTTTATTTAAAATAATTATTAATCCTTTGTGTATTTATATTTTTTCAGTACTACTATGACTGTCGCAAAAACTCCTATTCAGAAGATGATATAAATGTCTTTAGAAATGAATGGGCAACGTACTTGATCGAAGAATGTAAACAAATAGGACAATGAAGGTAAATTCCTAATACTTATGTTATCTTTATATGGTGATTGATATCTCCCTTTACACTTATTGAGCATCTATGATCTCCCTTTCTTATGTTTCATATCCTTAGATTAGTGAATTCCTACTACTTAGTTTGAAAATGAGATAAACTTTGGAAAACAACACCAATGACATACGCCAAACTGAGCAAATGCGTTCGGATTGTTTTGATACTTTAGGAAAACGATCCACGAGTCATTTGTGACGCGTACGAATTGACCGAACCTCAATCCGACGCACAGTGTGACCGGTATGGCTAAAATTGTCTGATATCAGTTTGAAAATGACATGAACTTTGGAAAATAACACCAATGACATACGCCAAACTGAGAAAACGCGTACGGATTGTTTTGATACTTTAGGACAACGATCCACGAGTCATTTGTGACGCGTACGAATCGACCGCACCTCAATCCGACGCACGGTGTGACCGGTATGGCTAAAACTGTCTGATATCAGTTTGAAAATGAGATAAACTTTGGAAAACAACACCAATGACATACGCCAAACCAAGAAAACGCCTTCGGATTGTTTTGATACTTTTGGAAAACGATCCATGAGTCATTTGTGACGCGTATGAATCGACCGCACCTCAATCCGACGCACGGTGTGACCGGTATGGCTAAAAGTGTCTGATATCAGTTTCAAATTGAGATAAACTTTGGAAAACAACACCAATGACATACTCCAAACCGAGCAAACGCCTTCGGATTGTTTTGATACTTTAGGAAAACGATCCAAGAGTCATTTGTGACGCGTACGAATCGACCACACCTCAATCCGACGCACGGTGTGACCGGTATGGCTAAAATTGTCTGATATCAGTTTGAAAATGACATGAACTTTGGAAAACAACACCAATGACATATTCCAAACCGAGCAAACGCATTCGGATTGTTTTGATACTTTAGGAAAACGATCCACGAGTCATTTCTGACGTGTACGAATCGACCGCACCTCAATCCGACACACGGTGTGACCGGTATGGCTAAAAGTGTCTGATATCAGTTTGAAAATGAGATAAACTTTGGAAAACAACACCAATGACATACACCAAACTGAGAAAACGCGTTCGGATTGTTTTGATACTTTAGGACAACGATCCACGAGTCATTTGTGACGCGTACAAATCGACCGCACCTCAATTCGATACACAGTGTGGCCGGTATGGCTAAAATTGTCTGATATCAGTTTGAAAATGACATGAACTTTGGAAAACAACACCAATGACATACGCCAAACCAAGAAAACGCCTTCGGATTGTTTTGATACTTTAGTAAAATGATCCACGAGTCATTTGTGACATGTAATAATCGACCGCACCTCAATTCGATGCACGGTGTGACCGTTATGGCTAAAATTGTTTGATATCAGTTTGAAAATGACATGAACTTTGGAAAACAACACCAATGACATACTCCAAACTGAGCAAACGCGTTCAGATTGTTTTGATACTTTAAGACAACGATCCACGAGTCATTTGTGACGCGTAAAAATTGACCGCACTTCAATCTGACGCACGGTGTGACTGGTATGGCTACAAGTGTCTGATATCAGTTTCAAATTGAGATAAACTTTGGAAAAGAACACCAATGACATACGCCAAACCGATCAAACGCCTTCGGATTGTTTTGATACTTTAGGACAACAATCCACGAGTCATTTGTGATGTGTACAAATCGACCGCACCTCAATCCGACGCACGGTGTGACCGGTATTGCTAAAAGTGTCTGATATCAGTTTGAAAATGAGATAAACTTTGGAAAACAACACCAATGACATACACCAAACCAAGCAAACGCCTTCGGATTTTTTTGATACTTTAGGAAAACGATCCAAGAGTCATTTGTGATGCGTACGAATTGACTTCACCTCAATCCAACGCACGGTGTGACCGGTATGGCTAAAATTGTCTGATATCAGTTTGAAAATGACATGAACTTTGGAAAACAACACCAATGACATACTCCAAACCAAGAAAACGCCTTCCGATTGTTTTGATACTTTAGGACAATGATCCACGAGTCATTTGTGACATGTAAGAATCGACCGAACCTTAATCCGACGCACGGTGTGACCGGTATGGCTAAAAGTGTCTGATATCAGTTTGAAAATGAGATAATCTTTGGAAAACAACACCAATGACATACGCCAAACTGATCAAATGCCTTAGGATTGTTTTGATACTTTAGGAAAACTATCCACGAGTCATTTTTGACGTTTACGAATCGACCTCACCTCAATCCGACGTACGGTGTGACTGGTATGGCTAAAATTGTCTGATATCAGTTTGAAAATGACATGAACTTTGGAAAACAACAACAATGACATACGCCAAACCGAGAAAACGCATTCGGATTGTTTTGATAATTTAGGACAATAATCCATGAGTCATTAGTGACGTGTATGAATCGACCTCACCTTAATCCGACGCACGGTGTGACCGGTATGGCTAAAAGTGTCTGATATCTGTTTGAAAATGAGATAAACTTTGGAAAACAACACCAATGACATACGCCAAACCAAGAAAACACGTTCAGATTATTTTGATACTTTAGGAAAACGATCCACAAGTCATTTGTGACGTGTAAAAATCGACCTCACCTCAATCCAACGCACGGTGTGACCGGTATGGCTAAAATTGTCTGATATCAGTTTGAAAATGACATGAACTTTGGAAAACAACACCAATGACATACGCCAAACTGAGAAAACGCCTTAGTATTGTTTTGATACTTTAGGAGAATTATCCATGAGTCATTTTTGATGTGTACGAATCGACCTCACCTCAATCCGATGCACGGTGTGACCGGTATGACTAAAATTGTCTGATATCAGTTTGAAAATGACATGAACTTTGGAAAACAACACCAATGACATACGCCAAACCGAGAAAACGCGTTCAGATTGTTTTGATATTTTAGTAAAACGATCCAAGAGTCATTTTTGATGCGTACGAATCAACCGCACCTCAATCCGACTCACGGTGTGACCGGTATGGCTAAAAGTGTCTGATATCAGTTTCAAATTGAGATAAACTTTGGAAAACAACACCAATGACATACGCCAAACCAAGAAAACGCCTTCGGATTGTTTTGATACTTTAGGACAACGATCCACGAGTCATTTGTGACGCGTACGAATCGACCGCACCTCAATCCGACACACGGTGTGACCGGTATGGCTAAAATTGTCTGATATCAGTTTGAAAATGACATGAACTTTGGAAAACAACACCAATGACATACGCCAAACCGAGAAAACGCCTTCGGATTGTTTTTATACTTTAGTAAAACGATCCACGAGTCATTTGTGACACGTACGAATCGACCGCACCTCAATCCGACGCACGGTGTGACCGGTATGGATAAAATTGTCTGATATCAGTTTGAAAATGACATGAACTTTGGAAAACAACACCAATGACATACGCAAAACCGAGAAAACGCGTTCGTATTGTTTTGATACTTTAGGAAAACGATCCACGAGTCATTTGTGACATGTACGAATCGACCACACCTCAATCCGACGCACGGTGTGACCGGTATGGCTAAAATTGTCTGATATTAGTTTGAAAAGGACATGAACTTTGGAAAACAACACCAATGACATACACCACACCGAGAAAACGCGTTTGGATTGTTTTGATACTTTAGGAAAATGATCCACGAGTCATTTGTGACGCGTACGAATCAACTGCACCTCAATCTGACGCACGGTGTGACCGGTATGACTAAAATTGTCTGATATCAGTTTGAAAATGACATGAACTTTGGAAAACAACACCAATGACATACGCCAAACCGAGCAAACGCCTTCGGATTGTTTTGATACTTTAGGAAAACAATCCACGAGTAATTTGTGACGTGTACGAATCGACCGCACCTCAATCTGACGCACGGTGTGACCGGTATGGCTAAAAGTGTCTGATATCAGTTTGAAAATGAGATAAACTTTGGAAAACAACAACAATGACATACGCCAAACCGAGAAAACGCCTTCGGATTGTTTTGATACTTTATGACAACGATCCACGAGTAATTTGTGATGCGTACAAATCGACCGCACCTCAATCCGACGCACGGTGTGACCGGTAAATCTTTTCATTAGATAAAGAATCAGTATTTATTAAATGAGATAAATCAATCAAAAACATATTGATTTTACATTATTCCCTTTCATTGTTATGAAAATGAAAACTTTTGAGTTTAAAATTTAATATTTTAGTTTCACATTTCCATATTAATGTCTTCTTTCATATTCTGTTTTAATTTCTTTCATTATTGCATTACTAACAAAATATTTGTTTTCTTATATAGGTGATTTTTTTCCTTGAGTTCAGATGCTTTGTTCAGCAACAAATACCATCGAGAGCGGATCACGGATATCAAAGGATGAAACATGAATGTTTATAACTGTTGTTGAATAATTGTAAATGTAACCATGTAAAACAATTTTTGAAATGTATATAGCAATGTATTTTTTTTGTATTCATGATGTTAAGTAAATGTATATACCGTTGTCAGTCAAAATATTGGGTGTGGGTGCTATGGTGTGCAGGTATGCATGTGCTACTTTGTGCAGGTATTCTGGTGTGCAGGTGTGCAGGTACTGTTTTTTAGGTGCAGGCGCTGGGCCCTTTATCAGCGCTTTTTTAGCGCTGATAAAGGAAACCTTTAACAGCGCTAAAGGAGCGCTGATAAAGGGGACCCCCCCTTTATCTACGCCGGAATTAACAGCGCTTTTCTAGCGCTGTTAATGATGGTTTTTAGCGCTGATAAAGGCGCAGGTTGTAGTAGTGGTGCTCATCGGGATATATCAACACGATACATTGATGTTAGTAGGATTAAAAATAAGTTTCTTCCCCTTATGGCTTATAGAATATGCCAACATGTGTCTTTTTTCACCGCCATGATATGGTATCATTTTGGGAAGGTTTTATAAGGGATATAAGGCTACTCTATAGTATCCACCTAGATATAATGATGATCTATATGATGATAATGTAAATATCGGTATGTTCCCTACTTTCAGTGGTCAATAACCACTGGATAGACCTCCTCCTTGGTAACCTAGTCTGAGTGACCAGGGTCGAGATACATTTGTCAACTCCTTATCATATCGTTTAGGATTGGGTATAATGTATTATTGTTGGTGATAGAAATATCTAATAGGATTCCTTTTAGGATTCTTCTAGAAAACATTTGGAATGTAATTCATGTCCTCCACTATCATTAAAATATAAGTTATATAGGTGTTTTTTACTCTAGGGATAGGATACAAAAGTAGTTTTATCTGGAAATAGGATCCAATAACTTCATTAAAATACTCCATTGGTGGGATATTTTATGAGTATTCAGATCCAACAGTCATTCATAATCCACCTCTAATATTAAAATAAAAACATTGAGGTGGCACTCATTCTCTAGGGTTTCACCACATGATAGTAAATATATTTGGTTAGACTATTAATCCTTTTAGATTTTTTGGTTGTATCCTTTGTTGAAATAGAGTCAAATTTTGGGTGCCTTAGCTGATGATGAGAAATAACTTGAAGAGATCCGTAATGTCTACCGGCCTATACCAGAATCTTGGTGAGAGATAATGTCAAACCTGATACAACTAGTTGGATCAAAGTAAGAGTTCATAGGGTTTCTAAAAGTCTTAAAATGATCATCCGTAAATAATATCCCTACTAATGAATCATAATGAGTAAGATTTCAAACCCACTAATGTATCATCACGAGTACATTCATTTGTGGTACATGTGATGAATGATTTTTTTTTTGGTTTTGATACCTATTATGTTCAATGAATTTCAATTATTTGATTTTTATTGTTTCTTCATTTTTGAATATACGATTTTTTGTGTGTAGATTATTACATCTTCCATAGATATGATTTTTAGATATAGATATATAAAGTAACAAAGAGGAGTCAAATTCTAAAATTAGAGTAAATTCCAACTAAAATTTATTTTATTCTTTATAGGGGAGATTTATGACTTTTGGATGTGAAATGTTGGTGTTTCCTTTTTTATTTGGTAAAATGGGAATTTTATGTAAAATTTTAAGGGCTCCCACTAAACCTCTAGAAGTTGTATTTCTGGAAAATAAAATATTTTAAATTGATGATAGAATCTGTCCTATAAACTAGAAAAATAAAAGTTAATTTATATTTTAATTCCACATAGTAGGGACCTCTAGAATTTATCTCCATTTAGGTTATTAGTTAGTTTTTTATAACTAAGATCGAGAAAATTAAAGGGGATATATAAATATCCATATAAAAGGAATAAGAAAAAAAATATGGTTCCACTTAATGGGACACACCATTTATTTTTAGGATATGTGAAAAGGACTAATTTTTTACCTTTTAAGTTCTTGTATCCATGATCATGTGAAGTTTTTTTATGTTCACGCATCCATGAACTATTTGGATTAGTTTTACATAATACATAATGGAATACTAGGAAAAAGGTGCATATATTTTTTTTGTGGAACATACATATGTAATACCCTTTCTAGATCATCCTGTTATTTGGTAACTTGACACGATAGGGTAATATTGTTCTCACGAAGAATATATCCTAGTTAGGTTGAGTATCATAATGAATAAGACTATAATATGATGAATTTCACATGGAATAAGGACCAATGATAATATAGGTTTTATATGTTTACTTTTAATGTTAAGGAGAAATACTATGTATCCTGGTTAACATGAATAAAAACTATGTAGTTCGAGTTACAAAATTTAAGGTTTTGAGATAACATAGATTTATTCATTCAACATTCTTAAAATAGTCTAGATAAATCAGCTCATTAACTATTTATGAATTTTCAGTCTTGTATTCATGAATACATGTATCCCTCACACAAGTGATTAGAATGCTTCTCCTTCATTCAAAAAAGAAAAAATTCTTCTTGGGGACTTCAATATTACACTCTAATAGTGTTGAATGTTCTTCCTTCTTCACTAAATAAAGTTTTATATGTGACTACCTCCATCAGAAAACACAAAATATGTGTGTTTCCCACAGTCTATTGTGTATAAATAGAGTACTTACATGGTGTAATATTCATGTAACACAATGATTTATTACCCACTAGTTCATGAGATTTTTCTTTGATAAACACTATGAACATGTGTTGTTAACCTGTGTGTGTTTTTTCAATTCTCCTTCTTCACAAAACAGAGTAAACATATGATCTTCTTCATGAAAAATAGTGCATGGAATTTCCCACTTCACATTTCCTATAAGGCTCATAGAACTCTACTTCCTATTCACATATGTAGAAGCCAGAGATTCTCTATTTTTAGGAAAAAAAGATCCCTTGAATGAAACATGAGAGGTGTCTCATATCTTGGCATTTGGGAGTTGGTATTTATAGGTAGATGGTCATTGCCTATTCCTCATTAAATAAAAAACTCTAATCATAGTTTTCATTACTTCTAAATCAATATTTGAACTCCTAAAAATCCTGAAATTTGTAATCTTTTAATGTTGGTTATTTGATGACAAAAATAATTCATTTTGAAACATGTTCGGAATCACCTCATGGTGAGTGTGTCATGTGCATGCGATCATAAACGCATGACTTTTCAGGACTCAGACTTATCCATGAAGATTATAAAACCTTTAAAAATTTGTTTTTTCATTCAAGTGATTCATGTCCTCAAATATATACATGTAAGATATAAATCATTAATGACATTGAGATAGTCAATTGAGTCACATTCTATTAAAACATCATTTGAGTTATTATTTCATATTATGTTATTATTAGTTATGATAAACTATTAAATTATTTTATTTGATTTACATAACATTAAAATATAATAATTTTACTTTTTGGAAAGTATTTTATTACTTAATTATTTTTCCTTTTATTTTTGAATTTAGTGTCATAATTTAAAATTTTGAGGATTTTTTCCAGACCACATGGTTAAGGTAAATGGGTACCCAAATTTTACTAGTAAATAATCTACTTGAATAGTGTATAAATATTGAGTTTTCATTAAAGTAAGTGGGTTATATAGTATCTATTCACAGGATCTCAATCTATGAACAGATCCTGGGCATCTTTTTAATTTTTTTAAATTGATTAATCAATATAATTTTAATTTAATTTAAATTGCCCTCATTTTCTCCCTATCTATTCAAATAGATTCCATCATCACTCCCTTTTTACCCTCTCTTCCATGATCTTTCTTATTTGGGAATCTTCCTCTAATATCTTAAATTCTTAAAGTAAATACATTGGAAACCTCATTTATCATCTATTTACTCCATAGTAATCCCTCTCCATCCATTCTATCATTACAATGTTTTCATGGTAGCACTGGGTTCCATTTTCGAACATATTAGATTATGTTTATCTATTTGAGGGCTTTCTCTAGTCTTTTAAGGGTTCATTCGTTCTTCTGTTGTTGGAATAACACTACTCAAAAACGAAATCATAATTTTCCAGTATATGGATCTAGGATAATACCTATATTTCATAAAACATGAATACTTGAATGATTTAAAGTGATGTTTTTAATGATATAAAATATATACTTACAATATTTGATGATTTTTATTTTATATATTTTTGATTATTTGTTATTGTTAATTTATTTGGTAGAGGAATCATTTAATTTGGATAAAATATATTTTTTGTAACTAGATTCCCAGATGGTGTAACTCCTTTCAATTTTAATATATATATGTATATATATTCTTGTAAATAAGATCAATGTTCTTGATAAATACTAATACATGAAATACCATGATAAAACAAAACTAAAAAAATAACTTATTTATAAACATTAAATTTAACTGTTAAAAATGTAGACATTGAATTAATTGGTATAAATACGAGTAACGAAGTTATTTTATTTATAAAAAAAGAACTAATTATGTCAAGTAGTGAAATTATTCCTTACATGGATCATTTTCCAGATCCGGGTAAGAAGGTAGGATCACTAGGGTTTTCCCAAGACCATGCCCAAGTTGAACTTCAATATGTACAACCTGAGAAAGATTGTTTGTGGGAGAAGTTCCAAATCATAGATCTCACTATAGAGTTGATGTTGGATGAACCACCACCCATAACATCCACCATGACATACCTTTACCTTAGTTAATATTTAAAGTTTGAGGGGTTTTTTAAATATATGTTAGGATAATATTATTAATGTAATAAAATTGTAATTCCAATTTATAAAACTAAAATTCATTTTATAATAAAAATAGTTTTTTTTATAATTATGTGTCCCTATATTGAAATTATATTTTATAAACTAAAGAAATTTAATTTCCTAAAATGGATTTAATATTTTTAATCATCGTGAGTAAAATAATAAATGGGGAAAATTTAATTTTTTGAAATAAAATTATGTCAGTGAGGTAAATATTATTTACCATAGTAAAACAATTATTTTTCAAGGAATGATACAATAATATACATTTTATATTTCAAATAAATTGATCTATTTTAAAATTATGATTATAATATTATTTTTAAACATATATAAAAATAATGTAGCACTCATTTAATTATAAATTAAGGATAAATTAAATTAAAAACACATATTTATTAAAAGGTTTTTTCTAAAATAATGGATATTCTACCCATTATATGTTTTAATTTATATATAATTTTATCATATTTTAAAATTGAATTTGGATACATATATCCTAAATTTGGACCCATCATGTTTAAAATTCATAAGGGGGCATCTTATATTTTTAATGATAAAATAATTATCATTATTAATATTTAAACATTATTAATATGTGTTTAAGTCCATCCGAAATGTAAATTTTTTTAAGATAAAAGAGACCACCAAAAATAAACAAAACAAACCAAAAAGTACATGTGGCCTAAGGAGGCCAAAAGTAGTGGAGGCTGAGGGAATCCCTTTTCACTAGGTCAACCCCTCTGTCTTCATGGTGGAAAAAATATGTAAGCAAATGGGATCTAGCCTGGAAATATCAATAGAGTCGAGGTGGTCTGCGACTTATTTCCCCTCCTTCCACGTATGAACCACCTTGGTGTAGGATCTATTCAAGCCCCTGCCTTTCCTGATGATGTAATGAATCGACCCATGAATGGTGCCATTTCCTTGCATCGCATTGTGCAGTATTTTGGAGTTTGTTTCCACCTCTGATAAAGTGATCCCTTTGAGTCGAAAAAGGTTAAGGCCAAGCAACATTGCCTTGGCCTCCGCCTGAAGAGAAGAGTTGTGACCCAGGAACCCTGAAAATGCCCTGAAGAATGACCATGTTCCATTGTGCACTACCCCTCGTCCGAAATGGGCACCCTTGAAGCAAGACCCTTCAGTGTTGAGTTTAATCCCCATGCTGGGCAGAGACCAGCAAAACCAGTTCCCTCTAGAATCACTGCTACTAGTAGGATTGGGTGCAGTGTGAGAGTGAAGCTGTTGAAGAGTAGGCGTCTCCCGCCATCGGCTAAGGGCACATAACATATCGAGGAGAAAGAACCTTTGTACAGAAGATGACGAACAGGTTGTAGGAAATAATTCCCTCATGTATGGCCTTGTTTCACGTATTCCAAAGTGACCACCATCCTGCATGGAAGACCATGGTACGAGCCATCTCCTCAAGGCCTCCCTTCCCCGCTTCATGGAACCACTGGTCAAGAAAGGACATACCATCCATGTTTCTGTCATGGATTGTTTTGAACTTTCCAAATAATTACCAAACCACCCTCGCATATTCTACTTCAAAAAAAATTACCCACGCTCTCCTCTTGATGGACCGAGCAGCAGTAGCATCTCGACGCTAAAGCGATGCCACAACTCTTGATATTCTCATCTGTGGGGTGAGAATTGTTTCATAGCCTCCACGTTGGAATGTTTTATTTAGGGTAAACACCCTTTTCCTAGAGGATCTCATCCCATGCATCACTCTGAACAGATTTGGCCATGGTATGCCGAAATTCCCAAGAACAGAAATCCCATGAGGTGTAAGGAGAGAAAATGCACATGTTCGGATCGTGGTTGCGCATGATGAGGTTAAAGATATCCTATTGGTCCTTGTCCAGAACTGACTCAATGAATGTCGGGTGAGAGCTGGCCTCCTTGAAATAAAAGAATTTGGATGGACACCTGAGAAACCCAAGGACACTCCTGACCCATTTATAGTGCCAAAACGGGATGTCTCCCATCCCAACGAGCCATCTAGAGTCAGGTTGAAGAGAAAAGATAAACGGAGAAAATGTAGACTAGAATAGAGAAATCTACCTAGATTCTAGAGATGCATCTCTATGGTGTCAATTATTCATGGTAATCCTCCAAAGCATTCATTTTTCAATCACTTCCAAGGTGATATTTGAATTCATGCAGTGGAGGGTGCCATCGATCTTGCGCACGTTGATGCCAAATTCCCTAACAGGGTGAGCCACCCTATGCCAGGCATCCCAATGACGCTTACCTTCCGACCGAGGGTTCCAGATAAATCCTTCCGGTATATTATCGATTATGTGGATGATACTATTCAGTAAATTGATAAATGAGAGGGAATTGATGGGGGTAACAAGTAGTATGTTGTTAACCAGCGTTATTCGACCCCCGAAAGGGAGGAAAATTTTCTTCCAGTTTAGGATCTTGTCTTTTATCCTACCAATAATTGAGTATAAATCCCAGATGCGCAGTCATCCAGGGGAGATGGTGGCACCCAGGTGAGTTTTTTTTTAATATACATTTTTTCAAAAACAAAAATTGTGAAAATACATCTAGGTTAAAAAAAATTATTTTTTTACCCCCCAAAGGCGGCACCTGGTGTGCCACCTTTGGGGAATTTTCCGCCCAGGGCAAGGCGGCACATGGTGTGCCGCCTTTGCCCAAAAATAACCGCAAATGCGGCACACCAGGTGCCGCCTTTGCCTAAATATTTTTTTTTTAAAATTTTTATTTTTATTTTTTGTTTTGTTTTATATATATATATATATATAAAACAAAACTTTTTAGCAGAATTTTTCTGCTATTTAATATCCAGCGGTTCTGCCATTACAGCAGTCTGGATTCTGACTGATACCCTCACCCAGGACTCCCTTTTATAAGGGGGTTTGCCCTGAAAACAATACTGCATTTCCGATGTGGGATTCTGGTTCTCCTTTTCCTGCACAGTACATTCTGCGTTTCCGATGTGTGATTCTGTTTCAAGTACGCGACTTTGAAAGACTATAAAAGTTAAACTATAAGACCAATACAAATGAAACTTTAAACACTGAGTAAACATATAAGAAATAGTTGAAAACAAAAATAATTTCATAAAAAATGTTGATACAGATTAATTTATAAGCTTTCAAAACCACCTACTTGAAACTTAAACATATTTGAAGTACGTGACTTTGAAAGCTTATAAAAGATAAATTATAAGACCAATACAAATGAAACTTTAAACATTGATTAAACATATAATAAATAGTTGAAAACAAAAATAATTTCATAAAAAATGTTCACCAAAAACAATTTATAAGCTTTCAAAACCATCAACATGAAACTTAAAAATGTTTCAAGTTCCCGACTTTCAAAGACTATAAAACATAAACTATAAGACCAATATAAATGAAACATTAAACATTGATTAAACATATAAGAAATAGTTGAAAACAACAAAAACATCCTAAAAAATGTCCATAAAAATTAATTTATAATCTTTCAAAACAGTCTACTTGAAACTTAAAAATGTTTCAAGTACGCGAATTTCAAAGACTATAAATTGGCAAGAAGAACATATTGGATGACACTAGAGAACCCATAAATGTTCCCATGGTTGGGAAGATTCAACCAGGAAATCTAATCATAATATTCAGTATGTTCTACCTAACTAGGTTGGAACTTTATTCATGTACATGTCCACTTCCATGTAAGTTCATAGAGAAGAAAAAAATCCATAAATCCCCAAACCATAGATAGGATATAATACTAAACTAGAAAGAAATTTTTCACTAATATAGGTAGACTATAAGCTCCCCAGACCTAAAAAACACTATCCAACTAATAGAAGATTTCATTATATAATTCTCAGAATTGATGCCAAATCTAATAATATCCCAAATGACTCCTCTCACATCTAGAACGTGAATAGAAATGACCAATAAAATCCAATTCAGAGGCCACAAAGACATGATTTGAGAAAACTAAAACCCATCACCATTTTAATTGAAACCGGTACTATCCCTATAGGGGTGAAAATAATAGGGCACCCAAAATAGTTTTCAGAACCACATAAATAACATAAAAACCAATACAGTTCTACTCTACCACATGTAAAAATCCTTAATTCAAGACCATATAAATAGGACCTCATCCATCCTCTTGGAATAAAACCTATATCCAATCAATACCTCACACATTATAATATACTAAAAGGTCCACCAGACCTAATTAAAACTTTACTTAATAGAACTCATTTGTTCTTGACATCCCCATAGGGTCACCATATCATAATGTCTATAAAAAAACTAAACATTGAGAAACTGACTAATAAAACACAACCATGAGACTACACTATCCTTAATTATAGAAAAAATCAAAAAGAGCATAAAAAAAATACACCATGGTAATTCTAAGTCATTCCAAGAAGAAATCCTACAGCCCCCACTTGGACCTCACACCACACTTCCTTTAATAGGATTCTAAAATAAAAACCATGAAGGGGTCCTCCAAAAACCATTGTAAAAACCAAATATAAATATATAATATATTAATAATTTCCTCATATCACCACTTCATCCTCACACCTAAAATTCATAAGAAGTAAATGGTGTGTTCATCATGTATATAGAATGTTCCTCCTCAATCCTTACCTTCTCATAAAACTCTTCCCAACCTAACATGTACATCCAAATTATATGGAATG
Organism: Viscum album; assembly: GCA_963277665.1. Classification (NCBI taxonomy): domain Eukaryota; kingdom Viridiplantae; phylum Streptophyta; class Magnoliopsida; order Santalales; family Viscaceae; genus Viscum; species Viscum album. The sequence continues at coordinate 83,386,484 of OY728119.1, forward strand.
TCTCCCTTATACATAGCGTGCATATCAAATGGGGTACCTTACCATGTACCAAAATTTAATCTTTCCATGTTCCAACATGGAATCCTTCCATGTTCCAACATGGAATCTTTCAATGTTCCAACATGGAATCTTTCCATATTCCAACATGGAATCTTTCCATGTAACACATATAACTACTTTCTACATATAATAAATGGGATATGGTGATGTTACTTACATGTCAATATTCCCCCACATAGGGTATCCAAAAAACTAAAAATCCACACCCATATCTACTCTAAATTGAATTTCCCAAAAAAGAAAATAGTGTATCCACAAACCATTATTCACACGATTAATCAATCACATGTGTTGATAAATGCCAATGAGAGTCAAAGTTGAGGTAGATCAATGAGAAATCCCTATAATTTCAATCCATCGAAACAAGGATCCAATCCATCAGCAGCATATGAATTTTTCACTCTCAAAGATAGAGAGTAGAGAATAATGGTGGATTCCACAACAATAAGATATATCCACATCGAAGGAAGAATAATAACATCCATTGTTATTTTGGTCTAAGAATATTACGGGTTAGAGTGGTCAAAATAATCTACTGAGAGCCTAAAAAAACCAAAGGTTCAAATTAGAGTTGATTAGGAGGAGTTAGTGTAACATCATATCCTGGGTGCCATAAAACCAGTGCCTCGGTTAGGAAAGGCCTTCAGTGGAAGCACTAAAGTGAGAAGGAAAGAGGCATTGTAGGTGTGCATGAATTATAAAATATTTTCATGAAAATTAAATAACACTTACATAAAATTATCATGGAATATTTTATATTTGTCTTTTTTAAATAAAATTGAATTGATATTCCATTAATTTTATATACATAAATATTGAGACCGATCTAGGTAGTGTTTCAGAAGATATATACCCATGTTATGATTTTTTTGAGATTAGTCCAGGAAATTTTATGTTCAATGGATAGTGATAAAGATAAGGTCATTGAAAAACAGTTGCCTAATTTCATTAATATTGTACATGGGTAGATCAGGTGCTTTGGTTTGTTTTTTGAGAAATACTATATACGAAGGTTGTCCAGAAATATAAAAATTTGATAGATATATTTAGGAAAAAGTTCATATATTGTGTGATTTAGGAATTTTGAAGTCTTTTTTGGGACTCAGATGTAGAAGAGGTCACCAGTGGGACTCTCGAGTAGGCTTATGAGATTTTAGAATCACCATGGATATAGTATAAAGATCCACCTATGGGAGTTAAGAGTTGTTAGTGAAGGTGGGAGCTTGTAATTTATAGTGGGACTCTAGATATGAAGCACTATTGGACTTATTTTTTATGGGAATACAACTTTCCCATGTTGTAACCGACTAAAAAAAGTGAATAACCTTTATCAAGGTGTAATAAATGGTTATAGTAAGGAGTAGGCCTTTGTAATGAACCTAATAGAATCCCTGTGTTTTTCATTGATTTTATTTTTTCATTCAGGCGAATTTTCAGAATTTAAGATAAGGGATAGATAGTTTAATCAGTCATAGATTTTAGATTACAGAATAGTGAATTTTTAAAACAATGTACTATGGATTCACCCCCCCCCCTCATTAGAACCCAACTGATCCTTGGTTAAATCAAATGGTATCATAAAAAGATCCCCTCTCATGATAAGAAAACATTATGAGAAATGAAGGATCATAATTCAGTGAGAAACCATGGAATGCCTAATTTTAGGGAAATAACTACCATACATAGAGGAATATTATACTCTTTTCCTTCAATCGCTTTTCTTATAAATGAAAGACGTATCAACCATTATATTACCACCTATTATTAAGTATTATTATTGTACTAAATCTAAAATGATAAATCTTGAAGTTGATGGAAAATATCATAATTATACCCTAATGGATTTATCAAAAATGTTATACACTAAAGTGATGGGTGTTGAAACTACCAAGGATATTTTAGACAAACTAGGAAGTACTTATGAAGGAAATATTAATGTTAAGAGAGATAATATGAAAATACTAAGAATAAAGTTTGAGAATATTAAAATTGTCGATGATGAAATCATTGATGACTATTTCATTAGGTTCAATGAGATGGTATGTAATATCTATGGATTTGGTTAGAAGATATAAGATTCAAAAAATTTGAAAACACTTTTGATAAATTTCCCTATATGATTTGATGCCATGGTTTTAGACATGGAAGATAGGGAATATATTTCATTAGAGGAGTTATATTTTATTCTCATAGATTATGAAATGATAAAGGAAATGAGTTTCAAAAAGAAGATATAGATTATATATCCTTTGAGGCTATAAGAAAAAATAAGTTCAAATAATTGGAAATTGGGGAATCAATTGATTCTGATGATGATGAATTTGATGAATACATTAATGAAATTTATTCACCTATTTCAAGATGGATTATATAGGGTAAATGAATTTAAAACTAAATAAACCACTATGGTGATGAATCTATAATTTCATTGGAATCTTTTCCATGAATTTTATAATGAAAATAGATAATTTATAATTTGATAAAAAAAGTGAGAATCCTCTAAAATAGAAAAACGATATGAAGAAGACGTATCATTCTAGTAATAGACATAATAATTTGATAAGAAATTATTTAAAAGATAATTCATCAACTAGTAGTTCTTAAAAATATGAATTTAGTTTCATTAATCAAGTTGAGAAATTTTCAATTTATTCATATAGTAATGATAATGGTAAAGCTAGAAAATACAATAAATGGATATTAAAAGATGAGTTGGAATATTCTCTTGAGAAAACCACACAATGTTGTATCATTATGCCTATAATTTTTATTAGGATCATAAGAATATTATTCTAATAGATAAGTTAAAAGTGGGAATATTTTAGTATTAAAAAATGTAGTTTAAAAGAAATAAACTAAAAAATAAAAAACTCTTACATTTTTTATTGGACATGGTTCTCAGTCCAATCAAATAATCATAAATAGAAACAATTTGATTAAATCAGAATGTAAAAGATCAGAGTCTATATGAATCCGAGTAATCAGAGTACAAGAATCATAATCATGATAGATTTTATTAATTCAAAAGTTTTGTTATTATAAAAATCATATTAATATGGATAAAATCATAATAAAAATACTAATATGATGTTTTGAATTCAATTATATCTGTGGTGGAAATATAAAAACTTTTTACAAAAAATAAATACAATTTCATACAAAACAAATAATGACTTTCAAAGCCATTAAAAGAATAATGTCTTTTAACCTTAAGAGAATCGTATTCTATAACCAAAAAATAAAGGTGTCCCTTATTTTATAATTATAAGAAAGTCTATATTCTCTTAAAAAAGAAATAACTCGATATAAAGAATGAAATGAATCTATCTTCCTATCCAAAAAATCCATAGATACAATGATCCGATTATCTATCTACCTAGCCCTGGTATCCCTCAAACTGATAGATCAGATTCCCTATTCAAGTAAATTGTTCTGAAAGATTATAAATTAATTTTTATGGACATTTTTTAGGATGTTTTTGTTGTTTTCAACTATTTCTTATATGTTTAATCAATGTTTAATGTTTCATTTATATTGGTCTTATAGTTTATGTTTTATAGTCTTTGAAAGTCGGGAACTTGAAACATTTTTAAGTTTCATGTTGATGGTTTTGAAAGCTTATAAATTGTTTTTGGTGAACATTTTTTATGAAATTATTTTTGTTTTCAACTATTTATTATATGTTTAATCAATGTTTAAAGTTTCATTTGTATTGGTCTTATAATTTATCTTTTATAAGCTTTCAAAGTCACGTACTTCAAATATGTTTAAGTTTCAAGTAGGTGGTTTTGAAAGCTTATAAATTAATCTGTATCAACATTTTTTATGAAATTATTTTTGTTTTCAACTATTTCTTATATGTTTACTCAGTGTTTAAAGTTTCATTTGTATTGGTCTTATAGTTTAACTTTTATAGTCTTTCAAAGTCGCGTACTTGAAACAGAATCACACATCGGAAACGCAGAATGTACTGTGCAGGAAAAGGAGAACCAGAATCCCACATCGGAAATGCAGTATTGTTTTCAGGGCAAACCCCCTTATAAAAGGGAGTCCTGGGTGAGGGTATCAGTCAGAATCCAGACTGCTGTAATGGCAGAACCGCTGGATATTAAATAGCAGAAAAATTCTGCTAAAAAGTTTTGTTTTATATATATATATATATATAAAACAAAACAAAAAATAAAAATAAAAATTTTAAAAAAAAAATATTTAGGCAAAGGCGGCACCTGGTGTGCCGCATTTGCGGTTATTTTTGGGCAAAGGCGGCACACCATGTGCCGCCTTGCCCTGGGCGGAAAATTCCCCAAAGGTGGCACACCAGGTGCCGCCTTTGGGGGGTAAAAAAATAATTTTTTTAAACCTGGTGGTATTTTTAAGAATTTTTTTTTGAAAAAATGTAAAAAAAAAATAACCCCACCCAGGTACTCCAAAGGGAAGGTCCATCTGTTCATGTCAAGGTTGTTTTGTATATCCAGAATCCCGGAGTTTGAAAACGGTTGGATACATAGAAGCTGCTTTTGGCCTTATTGATAGCCTACCCGGTCCACTGGTAGTAAACTTTCAAGATCCCGTTGAAACCTCTAATAGAATTTAGACTAGCATTTAGGAAGATAAAGGTGTAGTCCACAATCATCGGGTGGGAAACATTGAGGGATCCCCTACGTCTTCGATAGTCCATCACCTCTCCAGAACTGCTACTCCTGCGGAAGAGTCGGCTGAGGACATCTAGGGACAGAATGAAGATTCTCAGGGGCATTGGGTCACCATGCCTCAGGCCGTGAATAGCCTTGAAGAACTCATAAGACATCCCCATAAAAGTGACTGTCAACCATGAGGAGCTCAGGCACTTGAAAATGAGGTTGATGTTCCATGGGGAGAACCCCGTTCTTGTCAGTACCTTGTTGATAAAACCCCAATCAACATGATCATAATCTTCATTCATGTCAAGATTGATCTTCAAATTGGAGCCATGGAATTTGAAGTTCAAATCTCTGATCATTTCTTGGGCCAAGGAGATGGCTCCTTGTATCAATCACCCTTTGAAAAAATCCATGTTCCTCTATGGATACCCACAGAGGAATGTGAGCCGACACCCACGTATTGATGATGTTGGCCAGGATCCTGTAGGGGAAGTTTCACATACACACTAGCCAATACTGTGTTATGGATGAAGGGTTCTTGACCATGGGAAGGAAGATGATGGTCATGGTGTAGGCGACCCAAGAAAGATGGCCTTCATGAAAGAAGTCTTGGATGGATTCTATGACATCCATCTTCCCCATGTCTCACAAGGCTTTGTAAAACAAACCTAGGAAGCTGTTGGGGCTTGGAGCGCTTTCATGGTTAATGCCCATCATTTCTTCCTTGATCTCCTTTTCATTAGGATTGAAATGCAGGTCCTCATTTTCTTGGTTCAAGAGATGGTTGGGGATCACATCAGAGAGCCCTTAATTTCCCCAAATACCCATTGGGTGGGAGGGAATTAGGGCCTGTATGGAAGTCTTTTTGGGTGTTTGGATCCAACGCACCCATGGTATCCCTATTGTGTGTGTAGTTACCATCTTCCAGCTGAATATTGCACTCCACCATCCATTTACTTTCTTTAATACAATCATAGAAGTAGTTATTATTCTTTTCTACCTCCTTGATCCACTAGATCCTCGATTTATCCCTCACAAAATGTTCTTTCCTGGGATCATGTCAGCTATGTCCCCTTTCTTATAGGAAATATCTTCAAACACCCAGCCATCCTAGTCATCTTCCAGGATATTCTCAAGGCACTCCACCTCTTGTATGGTGGTCACAATATCACTATTATTCAAGGAGGTATCCTTCACCCATACTTAGAGCCTTTCTTTAAGCCTCCTTATCTAATTGTGAATACTCTTCCCGAAGTGACACAGATCATGCTCGCCCTATGAGTCCATAACTAGGTCATGGAAGCCCGGTCGGCCATCCCATTTATGATGATAGAGTAATATTTTGTACTGATTCTATCATGAAGATAGGGTGATCAATATAGGGGAATGAACAGATAAACCCCAAACCATATGGATAACCTTGGCATCGAAGAACAAGGATATAGCATGTATGCTGGCCAAGCAATGGTCCAGACGACTCCACGACTGATGCCTCCATCTCTGATTGATTCACTATGTGAACTGATCGCCCAAGAAGATGAGGTCAGATAACCCTTTCTAGTCCCTAAAATGGAATAAATCCATTCTCTCATTCCTAAAAAAAGGTCCTCTCCATTTCCTCTCCTCTGGACCGACAACCACCTTGAAATCCACCCCCCCTTCCCGATGATCTAGGGCTGGTTCCCGGGATCAAAGGAGTTGATGTCCTTCCAGAGATATTTCCCTTTCTTAGGGGTTAACTCCCCTAGACTACGGATATGAAGAGGGAAATGAAACCATGCATCACCCTCGTGGTTATGAATTGGTCACTAGCCTGAACCAAGTCCACAGAGTGACTTCTGTGCTAAAAGATCCAAATGTGTCTGTTAATGGGATAAGCGTGCATGAACCCATGCATATTAATATTCCTGGTAAGCTCATTGATCCTGGAAAGACTCTGTTTGTGCTCGATGATGGCGATGATGGAGACCTGGCGGCTTCTGATTTGGTTGGTGAGGAAATCTGCTTTAACATGGGCTTCAATGCCCCAGGAATTCCAAATGATTACCAGAATTAGTTATCACACATGACTCTGGGATTGGCCCTAGAGCTTATGGACTTCACGAAATGGTAGGATGTTCCCTCGTTAAGATTACTCGATCATGATATAGTGCACATTTCAAAACCCATGGTCATCAGTGGCGCACTAGGGGGAGACGCCTACCTAGGGTGAGATGGATAGCTTCATCCAGCGTTGGGTGAGGACATCCAGAGCCTCCTTGAGTCATGGGACTTAAGCAGGGAGATTCTTTCGCTGGGAACACCAGGCTACCCAAGCCAAGAAGTTCAGGCCTCCCATCAGTTGATACTACCTAGGACATGGATATGGATATAAAATATGTTGGGGAAGGGCCCCTAGTGATCGCACTGACCCCGTGGAGGGGGTGGAGGATAGAGCCGATATACTCGGATTCCTAGACACCCAGTGTGTCAGAACCTCCCCTAAGTAGGGCCCTTGTCACAATAGAGAAAACAATTGGGAGAGAGGGAGAGGCCCACAGGGGAAAGAGCCACTACCCCGTGTATCAGATTAGCTATGACCAGGTACAGATTCAGTCCTTTTAATGGCGATGAATAGCAGACTAGATCAGAGCATAGGCCAGAAGTGGGGAAAATTTCCACCGGCCTATCGGTGGGATGAGGATCTGATCATCGAGGTGCCTCTTGATGAGTAGAATTGGAATAGGCCATCTACATGGGATGCCCCTCGGGCTGGCTGTCCTTATGCCGGCGACGTCTACAGACCTACATGGAGTGCCCCAAAGCATGCAGAGGGATAAATACCTTGGAAACATAGGGAAGGATATTTCTTGACTCCAGGAAATGCCATCTTGCACCTGAAGTGAAAGACGATCTAGAATAGGAGTGTAGAGATCCATCTCTTCACAGATACGGGTTGTCGACGCATCAGCAAAACACCTGGTCCTATAGTCGATACAAAGGAAACCACCCAGAGAGTCGCTGATTGCTTTGAGGAAGCCTCCATTCATAAATGGCAGGGGAGACTAGGAATACCGATCTAGACCACAGCATGTGAGATCTCCATGCCCTTAGGGACATCTAGTGACCAAAGAGCCAAGATGCACTGCCAACGACCCTAGGCTCTGGGAGTGTTGCACCAAGTAGACACAAAATCCTCCCTTGAGGCGAAAAAGAGGCAGAACGACTTCTTGTTGATCAGCGTGATCCGTACCAGAAACTGAAGACCCCAAGAGGTGATTAAGCACATGAAGGCAGCATGGGGAGGTTACGCAGAACCAAAGTGGGAGACGAGCGTCCATTTGAGGCACGCCTCCACCTCCAAATATGCCAATGTAGGGAAAGAAATGGATACGTAGAAGTCAAATCTCAAAGTCGTCAGAGGCGCAAAGAGAATATCAGGGAAGCAGGATGCTGGTAGAGCACCTCTCAAGCCACGTAGAGTGTCCTTGAAGGAGTCTAACCAAGGATCTATGGATGAAGTGGTCGTGTAGATCATCCTTAAAATTGTGTTTATGCGTACGTACTGAGTAACAAATTTATGAATGGCACCTTTAGTTTTTTATCACATCCCTTCACGGATGGTTCTATAAATAATATTAGTGAATATATATATATATTATTTATATCATGATTAGTATTAAAAAATTATTAATTAGGTATTCTATAAATATTATTATAAATAATCATTCATTACAAATCTGGCCACCTAAAATGAATGTACCATGAGGAAAAGTAATTTTTTATATTTATAAGTAACAACTTCATTTAAATTTACCTCATTATTGTAAAACATACCAATTATCATTATTTACATTAATAAGACCAAAATATTGTGATTATATATTTCTTGTAATGATATTTTAATAAAATAATCTATTCTATAGGAATAGACTCACAGAGCTATAGCGTGTTCTTACTTTGGACTATTTAACCACCTACTTTAATAACAATATAAAATTACATCAAATATATCTACAGAAAATTAATATTGGATATTAATATTTAAATTATATTTTTTCTATAATGGTAATATAAACATTCAACTCATTAATTAATATACCACGTTTAGTCATTGAAAATCACTGAAACAAGCCTTTCACCAATTTCATCATCAAGAATAATAACTAAGACTATCGTAAAATTAAATTATGAATTTATATAACATTATAAAAAAATATTAGACTACCTTTAATGATATCATAATGATTAAACATGTAATAATAACAATGACTTACACCACTATTATGATACTTTTACAAAATGATCGAAACTACGAACACCCATTGTTGAAAGTAGATAATAACTTACTAATATGGATGTAAAAAATCTCATAAATTAAGAGTATAAATGGTTAAATAAACGAATATGGTTCTAAAATAAGTTATTAAGATACTTATTTAAGTTATACATGAGTTAAAATCATGTTTGTTTAAGTCTTAAACAAAGGTAAGGGTTTTTGGGTCTCAATTCTTACTCTTTAAGGCATGTTATATTTTTTTTGCAAAATCATTCCTTATATATGTTGTTATTTTGAAAGTATTTTAATATATTCATGGGTTATAAAAATCAAAATTGAGTTCATATCTTAATTATTCATTCAATTCAAGTGTTACACAATCCATAATTTTCTTTTCTAACTCAATTTTCAATTTGTCGAGTTACAATTATTCTCTTTAAGCATCATTATTATAATATTCCTAAATTTCTAGCATTTTGTTCTTACAAAGGGAATTACATATTTTAATTTTGGGAAATGAAATTTTGATCCAAAACATATTATGTGATGTGTTTTCTTTCATCACCCAAATTCCATTATGTTAGGTATAATTACTATCCTCTCTAAAATAACTTTTTATTCCAAGTCATGATTTTCTCAACCCTCCAATGTTCACCTTTATATTTGGAAACCCAATTATATTTTATCATATACAGCATTCATATTTACCTTCTACTATTTTCAAAATTATTTTTTATTACTATTTTTATCACATGGGATTTCAAAAAATATACTTTAAAATATTAAAATGGTTTTCCTTCCATGGTCATTAGTTTTCTCTTAAAATCCAATTTTTTTGGGATATTAATTATATATATTTTACGGTTTCATTATTAAAGTTTATATTTTAATTATTTAAACATTTATAATATTTTATTTTCACCTTTTTGTTTTGAAAAAAAAAGCATTTTAATGTGTCCCATAACTTGGTATTTTTATGATAGTGTCAAAAACATTATCTAATCTATTTTAAGGTTTTTCAATGTGAACACATTATTTAACAATTATGGATATTAATTTCCAAAAATATTCCATTACATTTTTAAATTGGTTTCCCTAATAATCATAATTAGTAATAATTCTAAAATTAGAATGGGTATTTATTATTATTTTTAAAATTGATTTACCTAATGATATTGAAAAGGGTATTTTATATATATGTCAACATCCTTTGTTCCTTACTATAATATTCTATAATGAAACCATCCACCTTCTTTATCTGGGTGGTTTATTCTATGTTTCTTATTATCGTGTAACCCATTCCCATTTCAAATTAATTATACTTTTATGGAATTACATATGATTTCCTTATGTGGAACAGATATTCATGTTATGAATATGAAGGGTGTTCCTTGATATCTCTACAATGCATTGGGTAATGAATTGGTCTCTTGATTTTTATTGTTCATGATACCTTAAAATAATTCCTTGGTAATGTTTTGTGATACCTTAGTGGACAATATTATTAATTTGTTTTATTAATATTTTTTAGTGGTGAACTTTCAAGATATTCTAATGAATTTATCATGTTTTATTATTACCACAACTCAATGTAATACCTCATGTTCTTATAATTATATTTTTTCTTCATGTTATTATGTCCACATTCATATTTCACTTCCCATATTTCACCTATGAATTTATTATTATATTTTAACTATTTAATTTTTCTAAAAACCTAATTTGGTGATTCTTGGATTATGAATCTATGTTTTATTTTTGTATGAATCCATTATTATGTGTTCACACTCCTTGATTATATTCTCATACCCATATGTTCATCTTATGGTCACATATTATCTTTAATTGTTATTTCTTACTCTTACCCTTACTGAGGATTTATTCTCACCGCCTTTTATGTTTCCATTTACCCAGGTTATGAAAAAACTTAACATGTATGATAGTCTATAATAGTATCTTTTATGTAGAATATATGGGAGATGATGAAGACTTATTATATATTAAGTATCTCTTACTATATTAGAAAAATATGTTAATTATATTAAAAAACATTGATTTTATAAGTTAATGATTTGTCCTAAATCTCTTAAACTATAGACCTAAAAGGTATTGGGAATGTATGTAATTAAAAATTTGTTAAATTTCAGGTAATTATAAATAAATTATGACTATATTATAATAACTATGATGAATGAATGTTTTAGATGACTTTATAGGTTAACATGTTATTGGTTGAGTATATTTTAGGATTTTTAAATTTCATCAAGGATTGATAAGTTAATGTTGATAATAATTTAAAAGTTATAGATAACCCTTCAGTTAGTCAATGTGACATTGGATATTTGATGTTTTAGGGAATAAGGATGAGATAAAATTAATTAAACCCCTTGATAAAAGTATATGTATAGGATAAAAAATATAAGTTTTGGTAAGGTATAGATTTTTTAGTTTCATACAATTACATCCTTGTATAGATACTAAGAAGTACATCAGGTTATGGTACAAATACATTAAGGGGTAATAATTATAAAAATGTATAATTTAGTGTCAACCTGATCTTCACTCCATGCATGATGAGTGGTTTAAAGACTGTAAAACTATCTAGACACTCCCCAAGAATATTCTTCAGTAAAACAAATTCCCTTTATAGTCCATTATGATGTATTTATTATTTTATGGAATTGCGTTCATCAGTATGAGAAAACCCAACCTAAATATACGTAGATAGAACTTATAATTAATTATATTAAACTGTAAGATAATATAATGGTTTCAAAGAGTAATAAATTTCAAGGTTGAGTTATTCGTGATAGTTTTTTTGGTAATTCTATTATGATATCAATTATTCACTACTAATGTTAACCCCATTTGGTTTTAGTAATGGATGAAGTGTAATATACTGAACCCACACTCCAATATTTGATGCTAAAACAACCCATATATACACTTTTAATAAATATTAATTGATAAATATATTTATATATTGTGTATTTTTTGGGTTTATAGATTTGGAAATTTAAGAAAAAAATTTATACATATTAGATCATATTCAATTAATATATAGACAACTATCCATACTTACTTAATATATATCCTTAATTGAAACCAAACACCAATGATCATCTACTCATTACTAAACCTATGAATAAAATAATACATTGGTTGGGAACAAAATTTATCTTTAAGGGGGTTAAAAATAAAGAGTGGAAATATTTTCTCTTTAAAAATACTATAAAATACATATGAATACATTTAATTAAAAAATTGAGAGATTAATTTTCCCTAGATAATAACATAGAGTGTTCTTCAAAATACATAATAAATAAATTAAATTTTCAAAAAACAATGAAGGGTTTATTTTTTTAAAATACAAAATCCTTTGAATCAAATCCAGGTTTCACATTAAAATATTCAAAAATTTACTTTTGAAATAATTTATTTTTAGGGAATACAATGATAATTGGAAAATGTAAGAAAGAAAAAGTGTGCATTATGAGTATAGAAATCTAAAAAACACCTACGAACAAGTTCCCTATGAGTTCATCAGATCACTCCCCATTAGTCATCAGCATAACCAATATCCAAGTTCTCAATGTTTAAATAAAATCTTTTTTAAAATCTTTTCTTTACCATTGTAATTCATTTAAAAAAAATTCAAAAGAATCCCATATATATAATTAATTTTCAAAGATAAAAATAATTACATATTTCATAACCATCAACATATTTTTACAAAAGTATAATCCATAATTTTATAAATTAATTGAATATTCATATGAAACAATTATGGAAAGTTTTACGTAAATTTTTTTTGTGACTTTAAATAATAAATATAGTATATGACTATACATATAATCATGATTAACATTAAAAAATTTAAATAACGTTTCATGTGTAAAATTTTAACACCTTAAATACAATTTGAAAATGAATAAAATTATTCAACCTAATTTTTATAGAAAGAGTATTTGAAAAAAGATTAAAACATTTTCACAAAAAACAAGGGTTTTTTTGAAAATAATAAAAATATTTTCCTTAAAATAATTAATTGTTATTTGATTCCATAAAAACGAATCTTGAATATAAATATCACTTACCTTAATAACTATAGAAAATATTCCTTTCAAAGGAAGACAACTACTAACTAGTTCTCTTTTTTTGAACTTTCTCTTATGCGCCCCAAACTAAAAATATATTTATGATTTTAAATATAATTTTTAGAGGGTTTAACCGAAAGGAAAAAATCCTTATATATACATACCTTAACTATTCATTCATATTTGAATAATGTTAATTCTAATGGTTGATTCCTTGTCCATATAATACTAGATATTTGAAGAAATCCTGTTTTCAATGATGTTCACATAAAATGTAATTATTTTGATTTTCTTAACATTTTATCCATTCATAAATCTATCAAATTTTAAATATGAATCTTTTATGTTTTCAATATTTTGATGGATTTTAGAGAATGTCTAAAACTATAAAAATTATTTAATTTTAAGGGTTTCCATTATATATATTTTTTTAATAGAAAGTGTTCCTACTCTTGAATCAAGAGATCTCAAGTAGATTATTCCCCATGAAGGTTTGATATATGTTAAAAGATAATATATATATATGGGGGGGGGGGTTATCATCATTGTGATTTGTGTAACTTGATGAGAAAGGGGAAAATTACAAATTCAACCAAATTATAGTTTATATATGATTTAAAATATGATTTTTATGGGTATATATATATATAAATCTTTGGAACCAGTTCCATCAAGTTCTCCTAAGAAGAACATAACAACTCCTTCAGAGAAACATTTCATCACAACTGTTGAAGAAAAAAAATTATTGATGCTAGATAGAATCATGCATTGCATGATATGATGCCTTCACAAATGGTTCACTTCTGTAGGCCTAGGATAAAATAGTGAATGATACATATATGATTACAATATGTGGAGATATATTTATAGATACATGTCTCTTTTTTGGTAATTAAATAATTAAAAAACTATGAATAAAGGATAATTATAGTAGAGGAAGAGGGTTGTATCAAGATGGTTCATTTAAAAATGATACATGCTTGGTTAAGGATGATGTCTATATTGGAGTTAGTATAAGAAGAATCTAGGTCTCTAGATTTATCCTGAGGTAAAAGATGATTCTTCTTTTACAAAAAGGCTTAGATTGATTAGATTGGATGGTTCCCATTGTGTGGATATGTTTTTAAGTAGGTAAACAGTCATCTTGATCACTCATTCCACATCAAAAAATCATTTAATAGAGTTCTGACATATATGTTATCCCATTTCATCTTATTCATGGTGAAATTATCCTGAGTTATTCTCATAGAACTACACTATACACATGACTCATGCCTCTATACCGACCCACATAGTGGCATTGGAACCCCACCCTGTGCACGCCTATGTGTTCTCTACGAGTGCTATGATCCCCCACCATTCTTGTATTTTCAGGATCTCTAATCCATGACACAATGGGTGTACTTAGTCTACCTACCTCCAATGTGGTCAACCCCTGGTCCCTCATGTGGTTGAGTTGGGTCCTTTTTTATTGCATGGTTCTCTAATTGTTTATTTAAACAATTTGAAATATATAATTAATATATTGAAAATAAATATTAATTTCAATTAATATAATCTTCATATAAATATTTTATACAAATATGTATGTGTTAAACATATTAATTCCAAAATTATATATATGTATTTACAATTATGTTCACATATTATTTTATTTTCCATAATGTTAAATTTTCTTATTTTTTTATTTATTACATTGATGTTTTAATATACTTTAATTAATATTTAATAACCGTAGTATTTATATTATTCTAACTATTAAAAAATACTTATTTTGATCCTAAAAATAAAAATTAACTATAGTAATTTATAATTTGATAGTTAAATCATTTATCTTATAAACTAGTATAAATTTTTGTTCACAAGTATTATTAAATATATCTTTATAAAAAATTAGTAAAATTCATTGATAATATTAACATATAAAAACTAACTATAATTTAATAATTCGTAATATTATTTTTTATATTACAAGAGAGAGTTTAATTAAAATTTATTTACTTAATTTTTTTATTTATTATTTTTATCATTATTTTCTTATTACTAATATTGATTTATGTATATTTCAAGCACCCATGATATAATTAAAATGAATGTTTATTTTATTAATTCTTGGGATGTCACATTCTACCCCCTAAACGAAATTGTCTCTTCATAAATATTTTCAAATACATTAATATATTCTAAATCTCACTTCTCTGAATTACGAAAACTATGATCACAAGATTTCTCATTAACCTAAAATGTCCAAATACTAAAATCCCATAAAGTTTTTAACATTATCTCTTATACTCTAATGAAATCTATTCTTCAGATTAAAAAAAACATTAATCACCAAATACTCTATAAGAATACCTATAACTCTTAAATTATCCTCAAAAAAAATTCTTCAACTCCAAAGTTATCTAAATCATTCCATTGATAGCAAGTGGAACATCCAAAACCCGCACTCCCATATCCAATACTAAAAACATGATATAATTTTTTATAAATATTTATCTGAAAAATTTACAAATTGGCGATCTTTTAAGTTTATAGATTTGAAAAAATTAGAAAACAATTTATACATATCGGAATTTATTCATGAAATCAACAAAAAAAATATATGGCTTTAATCTAGCTAGATCATTAATTGAAACCAAACACCAATAAATGTTTTCTCATTAAAAACCTATGGAAAAAATTAAAACATTACGTGAAAACATAATTGTTTAGTAATACGGTTTAAAAACAAGAGCTAAAATTCTTTCTCTTTAAATGTAAAATAAAATACTTTGAAAAACATTTCATTAAATATTTTTTAATTAAATTTTCCATAAATAATAATTTATTGTTTTCTTATAAATATATAATAAGAAATGTATTTTTGAAAACTTTTGCATGATATATTATTTTTATGCACAATATTCTTTGAATCAAATCTATGTTTCCCCTTAAAATATTAAAAAAATTACTTTTGAAATAATATCATTTTATGGAATATAATGATACTTGGAAAAACATGGGAAAACATATGTGTCCACTAGGAGTATTGACATCTAATTATCTCTTTGGAACATGGTCCCATTGAGTATGTGGATCCACTCTCCATTACTCAAAATCATAACCCATATCCAAGTCACAAAAAAAATCAAATAAAACAATTTTAAAATGATTCCATTTCTCATTTTAATTACATTAAAACTAATTTTCAAAAAAATAACATATAGGTAATTAATTTTTAAAGAGTAAAAAATTAAATATTTAATATGTTTTGAAAAAAATTTCCTTAAAGAAAATCATTAATTTCAGAAATAAACCCAACATTCATAGGAGATAATTCTAGAAAATTATACCTAATCTAATGATTTTTTATAGAATATAAATCATAACTATTGTACATGGACATACATATAATTATGAATAACATTCATACTTTTAAATAACATTTAATGCATAAATTTTACCACTTTAATTTCAATATGAAAATGAATACAATTCTTGTAACCAATACCTCTAGAGAGAGGATATTAAAAATGGGTAAAATGTATTTATATATAACTAGGGTATTTAGAAATCGATAATAATATTTTCCTTAAATTATTCAATAATTTTGTAATTAAATAAAATATAAGTTTGAAAATAAATTTCCCTTACCTTAATTCTTGTAAAAAACATCTTTTAAAAGGAAGACTACTACTACCAGCCTCTCTCTTTTTCATACATTCTCATACTCACCCCAAATCGAAAAGATCTGTGGTTTCAAAATGGAATTTCAATGGTGAGTAACCCCAAGGAAAAAATCCTTATATATCCTTATCTTCACTATTTAATCATAATTAAATTATATGAATGTAAATGGCCAATTCTTAACCCTAATAAAACTATATATTTGAATGAATACTGTTTATAACAATATTCACACAAAATATAATTTTTAAGAATTATTTAAAATTTTATACATTTAATAATCTATAATTTGTTAAACATGAAGGTTAAAAGAGTTCCATATTTTCTAACTTGTGAAGAACATTGAGATTTATAAAAAACATTAATTTTGATAGTTATAATTATATATATTAAAATTGAAAGCGTCCAAACTCGAGAATGAAGATATCTCAAGTTGATTCTCCCCTATAATGGTGGTATATATATTAATGGAGATTATATATATATATACACACACATATATATATATTTATATATATATATATATATTTCTATGATATTTGTAACCCAAGGAGGAAGGATTCAACCCTGAAAATCCATCTAACTGTAGTCAACCTATGATTTTAAATACGCTTTTTTAAATTATATATATATATATAGTTTAACTCTTTTTAATCAGAGTCATCGAGTTCCCTGAAGAAGAACAAGAATACTTCTGCTAATAAAAATAACATCAAAATTATCAAAGACAACCCGATTGTAGTGGCTTGATGAAATCATGTAATTGATGTTATGAAATCATCATGAATGTTTTACTGTTGTTTGATGAGGATAAAATAGTGAAAATGATGTAGATTATTATTGTAGGCCAAGATATCTCCTAAGAATTGAGTATCATTGTTAGGTAATTTGATCGTTATAGGCCTATCACTGAACGAAAACAACATTGGAATCATATAATGGTATCGATATGGGATGTTTATAGGTGATACAGATAGGGTTGAGGAATATTCCTCTATTAAAGGTAGTAAAAGAAGAAATGGATCTTCTGGGTTTATCATGAGGTAAGAGATGGTGATTGGTCGGATTGGAGAGCTAGGGTGATTAGATCGGATGGTTCCCATTGTGTATTTACATTTTTAAGCTGGTGAACAGCCCTCATGATAAAGTTTAACAAAAATTTTTAGGTAACTCTAAATACAACACCTAAACTAGCCCATACAAGTCCTAATGGTCATTACTAATCCCCACAGGTTGGTAAAATAAATTTGGGCATCATCTAAACTCATTTCGTAATGGGTTTTTCCAAATTAGAGATACAATAGAGGAAATAAATTAATAAAAAATACAAAATAAATGAATAACATGCCCAATAGATCATAACAAACTACCATGATCCAACACATTTTCATTTACATCACATGACCCATAAATAAAGAGATACGGGTAGGTAGGACAAATCTTAAACAAAAAGAATCAGAAATATAAGTACTATAAACCAAATAACTCAAGCCAATCATGAATACAATTTCATGAAACCTCATGTTTCTCACCACCACACAAATCACCCTAAATCTTCTATCATGAACAAGGAGGATCCAACTAAGGTCCAAGAACCTAAAATTTTGTAAGTGTGGGATATAAATCTAAGTAGGTCACTACAACCCACAGAAACATTGAAATTCACTTTAAAAAGAGTTCATCAATGCTAGTTTGGAAATAAATCTAGAAACTAATATTTAATTATATAAAAATCATGGAAATAAAAAACATTCCATATTATAATTTCAAAACCTTTTCCCATTGTTTCCCAAAACCAAACACATGTATTTTGAAAAAAAAATCATCGGAAAAATCCATTTCAAAACCAAACAAGCCATTAAAATTCATTAAAAACAACTCACACTTATCTTATCTGAATAAAAATGGATACATTAAAAAATTTCACTAGGATAATCCTTCAATAAACCTAAAAAACCATTTCAAAATAAATATTAAATTAGACAGACAATAGTCTTTAAAAATTAGAAATAAGTTTTCACAAATATGTTTGAAATCATATTTTCAAAGGAAAAACCCCAACTCAAATGGGTTAATCACATCAATAAGGAACCATATATATATATATATATCACAAGGCATATAAAAATACAACATAAGCAAGGAATTTTTCATCATAATAAGGGTAGGGGAAAAGATATATAAGAACACCAGATCAAACTGTCCTCAACCAAAAACTCACTAGGAAATAGAATGTTTCATGGTCCTACACAAAGTCACTAACGTCATAAGTATTTATCTATATGTGTATAAGCACCCAAACTGGCTACCTGAATATGCTTATTTCAAACCATCAACCATGTATCCCACACAATCGTTTTTGTGATGAAAAACCCCCGCCTAGCCTTTATGCCTAGCATGGATAGTGGGCCACTAGCGGTGTGTGAACCCCATAGAGGAACAATCTAGATAATCCACTTAGTACATGGTTTCCCATAACCAATAAAAGAAGTAAGGAATAGTGTAAATTATCTAAATCTAACACACAAGTCATAATAATTACTACACTCACCCACCACACCTAATTATGAATATATTCATACATATAACAGGCACTCAAATAATAAAAAGCACATTCCCACAGAAGGGGAGCAACCAACATCACATGGTGATGAAAACCCCGTACAAGGGGTAAAAAGAAAAATGAAACCAAGGGTTCCATCCATATACACTATTTAAAACCAAAGTTCCAAATGGTATTTTAACTAAAAAACATGTCTCTAAATTTCAATCCCTTTCCCCTTTCAGAAAATTATTTCCAAACACCATTTGTAAAATCATAGAAATAATAAAAACATTTAAAAAATTTCAAAGTAACCCCTACATAAGGGATATCTTCTTTGAAAATATAAAACATGTCCAAATCCTTTATTTCCATTAGAGTTTTCATAAAACAATACTTAAAATTTTTTAAGAGGTTCAAAGAAATCACCCATTTCTACAAAAACAATTCAAATTTACACTTCAATAAGTTCCTTTCACTTTGAAAAAAAAAGACCAAAAGAGAATAATTTCCCATTAGGCCATCTAAAACAAACCACCTTGGAATTTATGAAAAAAAGGGTAACCACACATACATTTCAAATCACCATTTGAGACCCATTTAAAAACCCCATTCACACATCATTTTGAGGTCCACACATCATTTCAAAACTAAATTTCTTTTAGAACCATGTTTTTCACCCTTTGAAACCCAAAACTAGGTCAACACCCATTAAAAACCTTATAAATCTTTTTAAAAATAATCACTAGCATTTCAAAAAATAATATAATATTTAAACATTACATTTCAAAGAAGAAAACCTGGGTTTCACATGAATAACCATTTATCCCAAGATCAAAACATAAAGAAATGATTCCAAAATACCACAAAGCTATCACATATAGTTATAAATTCATAAAACGTAAATTTATAAAGTTACTGAATTCTCATTATTCCAAAATGAAACAATTTTTTACTAACACCTAACTCAAAGAATCCGAAACCAATCTAAAACATGTCACCTCTATTCTTGACAACACTAATAAGAAATAAGACTCACTCTCTATGTCTTAAGAGGCCAAAAGATAGATTAAAACTACCCTAAACCAATTCATAGCTTCTATAGTGGAATAGGGTTCCAAGAGGAAAGGGAATCCTAGGAATTATTGTATAAGAACAAGTAGATGATAAAAAG
The DNA here is from genome assembly GCA_963277665.1 of Viscum album. Lineage (NCBI taxonomy): Eukaryota > Viridiplantae > Streptophyta > Magnoliopsida > Santalales > Viscaceae > Viscum > Viscum album. The sequence continues at coordinate 83,406,924 of OY728119.1, forward strand.
AGAAGGAGTTACCTTGGAATTACTTGAAACCCCCAAATGCGGGTAAAGAATCTGATATAGAAAGAAGTTTTACCTCCTTCAAGTCCCCCTAGGGTTCAGTTGATGAAAATGGGGAGAATATGGGTATAACCCCCTAAAATTGAAAGTGGAATGTTTGGAAATTACTCTACTTTAAACTCATTGAAAACATGAATTATTTGTATGGTTAGGAAAATAGTGGGCAAATCAGGTGGTTTCCACTAACTCCCACAATTGTTGAGCAATAATATTACACCAAAGAGGACAAACTTTTAGGTAAATGTTTTTACCTCACTCCAGAATCACCCAAGCCTTGCAATGGCTTATATAGTTCCCCTTAAAATTTCTTCATACTGTGTGGAAGAGACCCAAAGGGCTCTGTAAAAAATTATAGACCCAACTACATTATTGCTACAAAGTTAACCAAAATGTGTGAAAGTAGTACACCAATCCATAGAGACACCATGTAACCCCCATAGTTTCTCCTAGAGGGAACACAGTTATGACATAACTATGTTCATTCTATACTTACAAACCACACATAGTTGAAAATGAACTTAAATAAATCCTCATGAATGCAGTTTATATTATTTCCCTCTAATTGTGCATCCTAACCATCCAAAATAGAAAATCCTCAAAAAAATATCTTGTTTTGAGATGTAACTCCAAATAAATTCAACTCATAACTACACTTCTCAAAATAAAACAAAAAACAAAATCATGACATCAAGGTGTCAGAAAATCTCCATTATTCCATTTTCTTCCTAGAGAAAGTCCCAACCAAAACAAAAGACAACAGAAGATACCAAGAGTACCTAACCAAACCAACCAATTAACACGGATTAACCTCAATTTCAGCTACCATGATCATCAAAAAATTTGAAACTGATCAACCATAATAAAAAACAATCTCAAATTATGACCAAAATAAAACCTCAAACATGAATCCATACAAATCCCAGGAGGCCTAACATAGTATCCTCAGAATTTAGAGTTCCTCTAAAATCGCATCCCCACTATTTAGAGTTCCTCTTAAATAGTATCCCCACAATTTAGAGTACATCTAACATGGTGGAATAAAGGAACAACTATGAAAAAGGTATCCTCAAACATCCTCTTGACCATGATAGGGAAACAATATAAACCACAAACACTTTAAAATCTAATGACTAGAAGAAAAATCACAAGATCCTCAATTTAATAATAAGATAGCTCAGCTTAGTCCAAAACATGAATGGATCAACTAGGGTAAACACAAGATCACTCTCAAATGGTGCATCCAACAAAATTATTACATAAAAATAACAGTTAGTACACCACACTCAAATAGTGTGTCATACACCCTAGTTACCAAATCATGCACCCCCAATGTTTATCTCAAATACTAAAAATGTGAACCATAAGGCTTAAAGAATAATATACATAATCCACCACCACTGAGTGATATTTTACTAAAGAAATAGAATCAAAGAGAGGGTGCATACATTCCTCAATATAAAAACACTTTCCATACACCATCTATCACAACATTCCAAATGTAAACTATACACCAGGAAACCCCAAAAATTGAAAATATCCACAAAATATTACCTCACATCTGAATCTCATGAACCCATATTAACAACCTCAGAAAAAACCACTTGACAAACACCAAATCAATGGATCACAAAACACCTGACTAACACAAACAACCAAGCTCTCAAATGAGAATATTATAATGTTCCAATATAATTGAGGATCACCTCAATCTTTTCCAACTATACCTTTTTCTCCCAACTCGGTAAGAGTTCCACATAATCCACTATACTAAGATTTTGGGTTGAAAACCTAACTAGATAAACCTTTCATTCATTCTGGGGTACGTCATCAACAAAGACATGAACTACCTAAAGTAATTACTTTATATAAAAGACATGTGATTCCTTCACAAGTAAGGAATAAAAACCATTATAGAGAGTCCTCAAGAAAGTAACAACATTCACACACCAAAGAAACTATTAATTTGAAAAAATTCATTTCACTAGGAACTTTTAAATCACCCTCCCCCAAGGTGAACATGAAAAAGACAAACTATCATAGGTTTTAAAAAAACCATGGTGGAATAAAAAAATCTCAAATGAGGCTAATTACAAAAAATTTCATTCTGAATTCTATTTAATTTGAAAAACCCACAATAATTATTATAAAATATATTTACCTCATTAAATCACTTTCAAAACTTTTTTCAAAAAACAAAATTCCTTATAAGAAGTTTTAAATAAAGAAAGATAAACTACTACTTTATAAAACATACTAAAACAATGGCTATTCAATCATCAAACCCATTTTCAAACCAAGTTTGAAAATAATTTTTTTCACAAACCATTTTTATTTTAAAATATAATGATTTAAAATCCAATTCACTCAAAGCACTACACAAGAATAAAAAAATGTTTCGTAAAAACCACATCCAAAAAATGGAAATGAAATACTCCATATTCCAAATACCATAAGTGAAAATCACATTTTTTTGATATATTTAATTGAGAGGTGTCCATACATGATAATCAAGGAGAAATTGTGCAATTCATTCCTTTAACGCAATAGTTTTAGTGAAAAGTTATTTACCAGTCAACATGGTATTAAAGAGAAGGCTGACTCGACCACACAAGCACCACACAGTTTCCTAAGATTTATGAGATAATTGTGCAGCCCAAGACCCCTTAGACCTAGAAGCCAAACAACGCTCCCTAGTATCAATAAATAGTCAAAGGGGATACAATAATGTAAATCACATAAAAAACCTTAAATATCTTAATAAACATTGAATTCACAACTCATAACCCAATAAACCTTGGAGAACAGTTCGTCAGTATAGGAAAGAGCTAGCTAGAATCTCCTCACCCTTACCTCTTAAGATCTGACAGCCTTAATCTCCTTTCTACGGGGACATCCCCAAATAAAAAAAACTATACAATAATATTAGGTAACTAATAAATTAAAACTCAAACCTATGATATAATTTTTTAATGAACTGACATAGGATTCCACCTAACCTAAAACTAAAACCAGCCCATCACAAGTACAAAAGGGAATTCTCGATCCCCATGGGATGGAGAAAAACATCTGGTCATCATAAGAACTCTTTTGGGAAATTTTTTCCAAAATTATTGATAAAAAATATAAATAAAAAAATAAATAATCAAAAATTAACAAAAAAGTTCCAAACTGGTCATAACTAACTACCATGATCCAAACCATTTTCATATACATCAAAAAACCAATAAACAAAGAGATACATGTAGGAAGGAAAAATCCATAACAAAAATAAATGAAAAGAAAACTACTAAAAACAAACATACTCGAGCTAAGCCTGAATCTAAATCCACAAAACATCTAGTTTATTACCACCACTCAACACACCACATGTCATCCATGATGAACAAAAAGGATCCAACTAAGAACCTGGAACCTCGAATGTTTTAGGTGTGAGTTAAAAGCCCATTTGGTCACCACAACCCGCCAAACAAATGAAATTCAATTTACATTGAAATTTAAAAAATCAATTTCAGAAATAAATCCATAAATTAATCTTTACATATATATAATGCATTGAGATCAACCCAATATTATAATCCACTTTACAAATATTTTCCATTTTTTTTTCTCAAAACTGAACACATGCATTTTAAAAATTAATCCACCAACCAAATCCATTTCAAAACCACAAAAACCATTAGCATTCCAAAAAAACTAACATCGGTATTATCTAAATGAAAATGGTTACTTTAAAACATTTCATTGGTCAAATCCCTTTATAAACCAAAAACCCATTTGAAAGAACACTTCCATGTACTCATAAAAGAGTCATTATAAATTCAAAAAATGTTTCCACAAACATCTTTAAAAACTAATTTTCAAAGGAAAAAACCCAACTCACTTGGGTTAAGAAAATCAAGAAATCATTATATATATATATATCAAAATTCATATAAAATTGAAACAGAAGTAATGAATGTTCCATAATAATGAGTGAAAATGAAATGATACATAAAAACACTATATCAAACTCCCGTCAATCAGTTACTCACCGAGAAAATGAATATGTCATAGTCCGACAAAAAAAATTAATGTTCCAAGAATCTAACTGAAAGGGTATAACAACATGAATTAATTATCGTCATATTCTATGTCCATAACATAATATTATCTTTATACACAAGCCTTCTTGGGATGGAAACCGCCCACATAAACCTTTCTCCTAGCATGATTGGTGGGGAACTAGCAGCATGTAAAACAACTAGAATAATAAGATAGATCTTCCACCTAGTAATTAGTTTCCCTTAACTAATAAAATAATCTAGGCATAGTTAAAATGAACAATTTAGAACACACAAAACATAATCATAGCTACCCTCAACCTTAATACCTAATGATGATAATCTTCTTACACATAACAAGATATTGAGGAATAATATGAAAATTTTAATAAAAGGGGAGAAACTTACACCACATGTTGATCAAAACCAATAAAAGGGGTAACAAATCCTGAGGAAATCAAGTGTTCCATCCACATAATATGTTTCACCTTTTATAAAATAATTTCTTAACATCATTTGGAAAACAATTTAAATTAACCAAACATTTAAAACATTTAAAATCCACCCTTACACAAGGGTTCTTATATTGTATAATCTAAAACATGGACAAACCCTTTATTTTCATCACATTTTTCATAAAAAACATATTAAACTGTTTTAATATATTCAAATAAATCACTCATTTTTTTAAAAAAACATTTCAATGTTATCCTCAAGAGGTGTATTTAAATTTAAAAACAAAAACAAGATTAACGGGCCAATCATTTCCCCAAAAACCATTAAAACATTCCAATATTTCTTTTAAGAAAAAAAACCAGGGTAACCAAACACACATTTAGAATCACCATTTTGAAACCAATTTTTAAACCCCATTAAACAATAATTTTGAGATATATACATAATTTAAACATTATTTTCCCTATAAAACTTTTTTTAACTCTTTCAAAATAAAAACCGGATCAAAATATTTTACACACCTTATAAACCATTTCAAAAGTTCTCTGATGAATTTTAAAAATTCTCAGAGGAATTTCGAAAAAAGGTTTAAAATATTCAAACATTCTATTTAAAACATAAAAACATGGGTTTCACATGAAAACCATTTATACCAATCTCAAAAAATAATTATGTGGTTACAAAACACCATAAGGCTATCACATATAGTTTTACTTTCATAAAAATAGAATTGATAAAGTGAAATCTTTCTTATAATTCAAAAATGAAACAATTTCATAGTAACACCTACATAAAAAAGTGGAAACCAATCCAAAATGTGTCACCTTCAATGGATACCAAACCAACAAGAAATAAGACTTATATTCAAGAACTAATTAACCAAGTCCCTTGGTTATGACCACCCTAAACCCCATCACTCAGCTGCATAGTGGATTTGGGTTCCAATAGGAAATGGAAATATATGAAATAATGGAGAAGAAGAAGTATAAGAGAAAAGGATAAATACCTTGGAATAATTTGATAAACACTAATAGATGGGTAAGAATCCACTAGAGGATTATCTTAATGTCCTCTAATCCCCCATCAGGTTTAGCTAATGAAAATGGGAAGAATATAGCAGAAACCCCATAAAATTGAAAGGGTTGATTTGCTAAATTCCTAAATTTTAAACACCTTGATTAAACTAAAAATTTAGACACATGGTTATGAAAACTGTGCACCAATCATGTGGGTTTCACTACCTACCACAATTTTTCAACTATTTGGTTACTCATAAGAGGGTTTACAATTAGAAAACATTACATACCTAACTCAAGAACCACACAAATACTTGCACAAAATTTTGGGATGCCCCGTATGGTTTGTCAAACCATAAAGAAGTCATGTAAATGTCTATGTCAAAAACTACAATTCCAACCACATGATTTCAAAAAAAAATTCAAAACCCTGAACAGGTTGTGCACCATAGCTTAGACACAACAAGGACCCCCACATGGTTTCTCCTAAGGTATGCATGATTTGGACATAACCATGCATAGCCCATGCTTATAAATTGTGCATAGTTTAAAATGAACTAAAAGGGGTCCTCGTGAAGGGAGTATGCATAGTTTCCATCTATACATGCACCCAAACCCTTAATAATATTATATCCTCAAAAAAATCCATGTTCTTGGTTGGAAATCCAAGGAAACGAAAACCAGACCTCCACATATGAAAAGAAAAATATTAGAACACCATCACCTGGGGTTATCACATCTATCATCCTACATTAGAAATTTAGTTGATTGAGTTCTCAAATATATATTTCCCATTCAATATTTGGATTTATACAAGTAGTTATGGGACCTCCCCATGAACCACATTGGACCCACACCTCACACCTCTCATCCAACCCGCACGGTGGAACCAAAAACCCCTCATGTTCATGCAAGTTCACACTCTGCAGGTGGTATATTCACCCACCATGCCTTTCCTTATTGTATCCATAACTCATGTAACCATGTCTAATCTTAGTTGAGACACCTCCCACGTGGGTGACCCCTAGACCCACATGTGGTTGAGGTGGGTCATTTTTTGTCTCAATGTTAGACAATTTTTTAATTAAACCATTTTTATAAATAAAGATAATATATCTCATATAAATAATATTTTCAGTAAAAATAATCTTCATATAAATATGTTATACAATATCTAGGCATTAAACATATTCATTCCATAATAATATATATTTACTTAAAAGTAAGAACACTTAATGTTTTATTTTTAATAATGTAAACTTTTTTTATTATACTATATATTACATTAAAATTTTAATATAATTTAATTACTATTTACTAACTATAGTCTTTGTATTGTTGTAATTATTATTAAATACTTAATTTTTTCTTAAAAATATAAATTAACTATCATAATTCTTAATTTGATAGTTAAAACCCATTTCTTATAAACTACTATAGATTTTGTTACATAGTTATTATTGAATATATCTTTATGAGAAAATAAATAAATTAACTGATAATATTAACTTATAAAAACCAACAATAATTTAATAATTATTTTTATATATTTTTTATTATAAAAAAATTTTAATAGAAAATTAATTATTTATATTTGTTTATTAATTATTATTATTATATTTGTTTTAATATTACTAATATTGAGTTATACAAACTTCAATCCAATCATGATAGATTTAAAATTAGTATTTTTTATAACATGGGTTGATAAATGAAGCTTTTAGGGGACAAGTTAAGAGTGGATTCCATGTCCAATATATAGATTCTCCAAATGCAAAGCCAAATTGGATAAGAGTAATAGTGAGAAATCACATTGTTATGCCAAATAAAGTAATCAAAAATTATTATTAACAATGTGATCTTAGTTGAGTTTTCAAATAAACCAAATAAGAGAATTATGTAGTCTCATTGATTCTTAGCCGATGAAGATGATAATGGAAAGAAGATTTAGTTTCATTATTTTCCAAAATTTGGGAAGGGGAACCTAGAGGAATCTATCAAAGGAACTTAAAGACGTTTTATTTGTTGTAAAGGATGGAATGAAGTAATAAGCTTCCAAGTAAGAAAGAAAATGTTATTTTATAAAATGGAGGAAAATAATGTTTTTCATATGGATCCGTTATCAATAAAATGTTTGAGATACGATGAATTGGAAAACAATGAAAATAAGTTCATTGATAAAAGTGATTGAGATGACAATTGACACTTATAACCTCTTAAGACAGGTGAATAAGGAAAATCTTATAAAATTATTTCTATTCAAGTGGATAGGGATTTTTTCAATATATATTTAAAGATATCATATGTAATGTATGTTTTCATTACCTAAACTATTAGATATTTATTTATAAAAACTGTACCTAGTTGTATGGTTATTATATCTAAATCATCTTTAAGGATTGTGGGAAGTCACTCCATATGGATCTAGCCTTCTTCCTTACTAGAATTAAACAAGATATAAGGAATGGATTTGTCCAGCTTTATAAATTGATCATGTCAATTTACATATGGGGAAATATTATTTTATATCCTAAATCAACCCATGATCATCATCCTATGTATGGATAATTATGAGCTCCTTATAGAAATTACACCCATTATATGATTTTTAAAATTGCGAGGACATGTTTTATTTAAAGAGAGATATAGTAATGCCTTGAGATTTATATATATATATATACATATTCAATTAAATATGATCAATGCATTTGATAAATACTAATACATGAAACACTAAGTTAAAATGAAACTATAAAATTTTTTAATTAGAAATATTAAATATTATTATTAAAACCATGGACATTGAATTAAAGAGTATAAATATTAGTAATTTAATTATGATTTTTTGGAAGAATAAAATATGACATCCAGTAGTGGAATTATTCTTTATGTGTGTAATTTATTAGAACATGGTAAGTATGTTTCATTGGAAGGTTTTTCCCTAGAACAATTCTATACTGAACTTTAACAAGTTTTATATGAGCGAGATCATCTATGAGAGAAGTTTAAGCTCGCAGCTCTCAATATGAAGTCCATATTAGCTGAACAACAACATGTGAATTCCACCAAGACCTATCTATAACTTACATCATATTCGGAGGTTTTAATGGTTTTTAAATATAATATATAATATTATTATTAATTTAATAAAATCATTATTCAAGTTAATCAAACTAAAATTCATTTTATACTAAAAATTGTTTTTTCACATTATGTGTCATATGTACATTGGACCTTATGAAATCCTTAAGAGGATTGCAGTTGTGGATTATCATTTTGAAATTTATCCTAGACTTTCCTAAGTAAATTTTGTGTTTCATATCATTTTGTTAAGGAAGTACATTCTAGAACCAAAACATTTTCTCAATTTTAATGAAATATTATTAGAACCTGATTTATCTTACTGTGAAGATCCTATCATGATTGTGGACACTAGATAGTATGTTTTGAGGAATCAGATAACACATATGGTTATGTAACATTGAAAAAATTGTAATATTGAGGAGGATACATTAGAACCAAAGGAAGTTATGATGAATAACTACCCTATCATTTTGTAAGGTGATGTTCTAGAAATTTTGAGGATGGAATTTTTGAAGGAGTGGAGAATGTAATGACCCAAAATTCAATCAATGAAATTTCACTTCTTATAATTATTTAATATAGTATAAATCACATACAATTACTTAGTGAAAACAATAAAAAATAAATAAATGAATAATTAATTAATCTAAAGGTATTTCTTGAAGTTAAAGAACATATACCAATGGAATAGTAAGTTGACATTTGGAATAGTAATGTGACCCTTAAGAATGGTAACCCATCCCATAGAATAGTAACCACACCCATGAATGTATAAATGAAATTCGGGTATCGTATAAATAAAAATATGAAATATCAACATATTTGAATAATTATATAAATATTTTAAAAATGATAAATTAAGTGTTGGTATTTTTGAAAGTTATAAATATTTAATAACAATTTTATAATAAATATAATAATTTTAAAGAAAAATAATTTCCATAAAATAGATTCATATATTAGTTTTTTGGTGTCTTCTATTTGTAGTATAACTTAATGAGACCTTGGTTATTTTTTTAACGTGTCATAAAATCGGTTATAATATTAAAATTGGTACTTTTATGTATAAATGATGATTTTAACTAAAAATTAAATTTATCATATTTAAAAAAAATTCTCATAAAATGGAGTTAATTTTTTCATTTTACCCATTAAAAAAAATTTAGGGTGAAGGTTTTTAATTTTTCTGAAATAGTTGAATTTTTAGTGAATAGTGAAATACGATAATTTATTATATATATACATTATAAGTTAATGACACTATTATTTGAGAAATAGATTATGTAATAGTAATAATCTTTAACATAACTTCATTATTCAAATATATGTAGTGATAACTCTCAAATTATTCGTAGTCTTGAGCCAAAATAATAAACAAATAAATAAAATATTCAAAAACACCCCTCTCCACCACTATAAATACCACCCCTCACCACCGCATCTCCTCAAACCTTCCAAGATTTGAGCCTTGTAAAATTTATTTCTAATAAAATTCCCAATACCCTCCCCCATTAATATGCACCATTGGTTTCATCGAAATTCTAAACCCTTTTCCTTAACGAGGTTCTCATGTATGATAAAATCTAGAGGTAAAATCCTCTTTCTTTTTCTTTTACTTTCTTTTCAAGTTCATTATTTTTCTTATCTTCTCGTCACATAACTATAAAAAGTGACATGATATCTTTATTCTCTTTTATATAATATATTTTTTCGTTTTTATGGGATAATCCGGCATCAATTCTATTATGTCACCTTTTTTTCAAAAAATGGAAACATCGTCCATGATGTGTTAATTTATTGCATTCTTGGATGAAAAGTTTTCAATTTTCCATTAATTAATTTAAGTTAGGTCATAAAACCATTTTTAGGGTTAAAAAAGATTATAAAATATTTATTACATGCTATTTAATGTTTTGGGACCATTATATATACATGGTGTTAATTAAGAAAACCAAACAAATTTGTGATGATCAAAAAACCGCCAAAATAATCTAAACAATTATCACTAGCGATTCATACTCACCAAAAATAAACATATGAATTGTATACAAATTTATTCTTATTTATTTTAATCAATAAAATATAACTTCAATTGTGGATATCAATTCCCATTTTACATGAACCTCAATACTCATTTAAAAGTAACTGATCTTGAAAACCAAGGAAATGAACACTCCTGAACGATAAAAGTTTATATTATAACTCATAAAAATACCATAAATGAACTTAATAAAATTATATTAAATAAAATAAAATTATAGTAATTAATTAATTAGTGGATTTAATTTTATTATTAAGGACATTGAGTTCAAGTGTAGAACAGTTTCAGGCATAAGGTAAGGGTTTCTTCCCAAACATTCATTTTCCATTTGGGTTATGCTTTATCAATCATTACTAAAATTTAATTATTAATTATTTCTATATAATTCTTATAGATCCTATATATATTTTCTGAACTCATATATCTAGAACATTTCATCTTTATCTTATGGTTAAATATATGTTTTACAAGGTTCCCTTCACAATTATTTCCGATAAGTGGGCATGATTAAAGGGAACTCCCTGATTTCTTTTCCATTTTTATGTACCATCCATAATCTGTTTCAATACACCATTATTTGTTAAAAATCACTAAATTATTCATGAAAAACTATATTTATTTATTTCTAGTTTTATACAAATAGTTATTAAAAAAATTATTTTTCAAAAATAACTCTTCTTTGCAAATTAAAAAGGGTATTTCTCTCAAGAATTCCTTATTGATTTTATTAGTGTATTTTCATGTATTTCAACACCCATGTTGAATATTATTCTTAACTGGGGTTAATACTTTATGATATCATCTACCGTATTTTATTGACTGGTATATGATTATTTTGATTGGGGATGTACTATCATGATAACATTCTCTGTAGTACTCTAGATGGTTTATGATTATGTTTATCGTTTGGGGGAAGTTATTTACATTTCATATTCTAGATTCAATATAAATGTATAATTTGATTATGTTTCAACTCATTCATATTATTAATTCATTGTACTTAGTAAGTAATGGGTGTGTCCCTCTCTAGCCCCTTCATTCATTAGTACGTCTCATAAGAAAAAATCCTAATTGATTTGGCTGAGGCCTTAACCATTTATTTCTGGTGTCTTTGTTGAGACCTTGATAGTGTGTTTTAGGTGTTTGATATTATAAATTACCTCATTATGATATTAGTAATTATTCTATGTGATTATTGAACTATTATAATATCCAGGTTTAAGTTTCTTTATCATTTGATTACGCAATTATATGATCATATTTTAGTCTTCCAATATTATGCTAAAGATTATTTTCTAATAGCATGTGTTTTTGTCATTCAACATGCCTTATTGTTTATATTTGCTTCTAATGTGTTACTTGGTCTTGATAGGGATATGGGATCAAAACTTTCTTATGTTTTATTTTTCTCCCGGATGTGATGATGTATATCATGAATGCCTTTCTAGGATAATCAAGGAGATTATGGGTTTTTCCAATGGAGTTTATATGATTTATTTCATTTAAAGTTTTAATGTAATGTTCATGTATGTAATCCAGATTAAAAAAATTAAAACATGATATTCCCTTTGTGATTTTTGTATTTTATCTATGCAAATGTAATAAAGTAAGGCACCGGCTCCAGACTATTGTGGTTAGGGTCTTTACAATGTAACATGGATGGCATTTTTTTACTTTAGAATGGATGGGAAGCATAGCCAATTGGAAAGATATATGTCTAATTTGTTTTATTATTTTAAAATGATCAACCTAAAAATGTGAATAAATTTACCACTATATTAAATCTTATAACTACATTCCATGGTGAAACCTTAAAGAATTCATGATTCCCATCTTTAAATTCCATGCTTTTCCATGAATTATTAACATAACTATTTTGTATTATATGGGATACTTTAATATGACCTCAAATAGTCTATACTTTAATAGCTATATCTTACATAGTATTTGGGATAATTATCTCAATTTATCCAACCTCTTCCAAATAGGTTGGAGTATGACACCTCTTCCCATAAAATGCTTTTTATGGGTCCATCTGGATTCTATAATGAAATCGATTATTGTGTGAAAATTCCTCCATATATAGATACGAATCCCATATACCATTGAAGTCATTAAAACAATATCTAAGAACTCCATCCAATATTTATACAGTCCTTTCATACTTCCCATCAGTTTAGGGATGATAAGAATATCATAATTGTATTTTAGTGTTTAGATACCATTTAAGAAACTACCATATTTTTTATGTGAATCAAAGGTCAGGATCATATTCAATTGATAGAGGTGAACCATAAAGACTTATGATTTCACTGATATAGATTCAAAAAATGTTTTAAAGGGTATATTTTCTCTTATCACTAATAAATTGTAATACTTAGTACTATAATCAATGATGACCCATAAAGCATTGCTCTTCCACGGAGCATTTGGGAGTCTGATGAAAAGGTCCATTGTAATATTTTCCCACTTTATTGTAGGTATTGGTAGAGTTTTCATGACACGCTAAGGGTTTCATCTTTATACCTTTACCAGCTCTCATACTATGAATCTTGACACATAGTCCACAATTCCTCATTTCATACCATCCCACTAAAACCATTCGCTTAAATACCAATACATCTTTTCTGAAACCATGTTAAATAGAGAAATATGAGAAATATGTTTCATAAAAAAGTTATATCTTAAACTCTAGTAAAGATAGAACACATAAACTCTTTGCAAACTTCAATAATCTATCTCTATTGTTGAATTATATCAACAAATTATCATTTACTCCTTTAATATTTCTTTTTCAGACCTCATCATCCTACTGGGACTTCTCAATCCTTTTTTGTACGGATGTTTTAACAATTTAGTGTAAATGAATGATTTATTCCCTTTACTATAAATCACTATGTCTATTTTTTATTGATCTCTATATATAGTATCCATGTGAATCATCATTGTCACTCCTACTCAATAGAACAACCACTTTGTTTTCCTTTCAAAGGTAGTAGTATGTTTTGAAATCATAGTCCTTGAGTAGTTCCAACCATCTTATTTTCCTCATACTGAGATCCATCTAAGAGAATATATACATCAAACTCTTTTCATCCATATATATATATATATATCACATATTTGACCATAGATGTAATATATCTATATTTTAAAATCATATATTTCAGCTACCAAATTAAGTCCAAGAGTTAGATAGTTTTGTTCATAGAGTCATTTTCTTTGATGCATAGTTAACCACCCTATTATTCTATATAAGTTTGTAGACAATTTTGTTTATCTATGTATCAATATATATTTTAAATCCTTCCTTACCTTATAGAAGTTTTAATACTAGTGAGTTCAATATTCTCCTCTTTAACACCAAAGAATTGTTCTCACATTCTCTTAAACATGTGAATTTAACCTCTTTACATGTTGACTTGGTTAACATTTTGGTACACTGGGTAAAATACTGAATAAGTCACTAATAATAACCCCTTAAACCTAGGAAAATACATATATTTTTATTTTTTTATTTTAGGAAATTCTTTCACTACCATTTTCATTGGAAGGTCAGTTGATATTTTCATCCTTGGAGACAATAGGGACAAAAAAAATAATCTTTACTCAGTCAAAATTCACACCTACTATATTTCCAATGTAATTTGTTTCTAAGGGTCTTTAAAATTATTTATATATGACCCCATGATATTAATAGATCATAGAGTATATCAATATATTATCAATTAATACAACCATAAACTAATCAAGATAATCCTTGAATACTCTACCCATCAGATCTATAAATACAAAAGTTGAATTAGCCAATCCAAAAAAAAATTCCATGAACTCATGTTGTCTATTCCTTGTTTGAAATTTAATCAATGGTGTTCTATCCTTCTTAACACTTAGTTGATGACTAGAATTCTTAATATTTATCTTTGAAAATTGTTATTATCCTTGATGTTGATCAAATAATTCATCAAATTGTGGTAAATGATACTCATTCATTATAGTATTGGAATTGATCCCCCTATAATTGAGGCACAATATCAGAGACCCACCCTTCACTTTAATAAATACAATATGGGCTCCCCATTGTGAAACAATAGTGTGTATTAGTACCTTATCAAACAATTCCTATATCTTCTTCTTCAAATCTAGAAATTCCAATGGAGCTATTCTATATGATTTTTTAGATATAGGTCTTATATCATGAAACAGTTCAATAGAGAATTCAACTTCACACGTATGTGGATGGCCATGTAATTCTTATCAAATAACTTTAATGATTTTTTGTATCATTGGTACATTATATTTTGTTAATTTATCTTTTTCATCTATATACCATGTTATATCTTCCTCTATTCTTATAATTTCATTAAAAATATCTATTGGGGAGGATTTGGATATGTTTTAAATGTTGAATTATCCCTTATAATGATAAGAGATTAAACCTCACCTTCATGAATAATAATTTCAATCCCTTTGTAATATATTATTTTCATTATACATTGAAATAAAATACATACCACGGATCATATAAAATAAAACAATATATATAATAACATTGTTTCAAATAGAGTATTTCCATGCATCATAATTGGAGCTGATTGACATATCTTTTTTGTAATAAGTCTTCCACTTAGTGACATAATTGATAAATCCCTTACTAATGTATTATGGAAATATTTGATGTTTTTGGAAAATGTTGAAGATATAAAAGTGTGTAAAGATATAGAATCAAATCAAACATTATCTAACTTTGAGGCTATGATAAACTTACCTGCCACCAAATCAATTGGAACTTTGATTTCAGTGGTAGTAATCTCATAAGCTTGACCTTTATCCCTTGGTCGTTTATAAGTTAATTTCCCTTTACATTTGGGATATTGTTCTTCATAATATCTCATACACTTACAGTTAATGAATTTATCATCAACATCTTTGACCTTACCATTTCATTAATAATCTTAATGAACTTATTATCTACAATTGTGAGAACCTTTTATTCCCTTCCTATAAGTCCCAAGGCGTTTCTTCCAATTGTTATCACAAGTGGAAAATTACATCATTCCTTCTATCCCCTTTGTTGCAGTATTTTTCCCATGATTCTCTGTCACCTCTTCTTATCCTAATTTCGCTTATATAAAAATGCATTGAATAACTCTATTATATCTTACTGGAACCTCATATTATATCCTCATATGATGAAAATATCTATGATACCAATTTCATTTGAAGGATCATCTTTAACACATCAAATAAATGATAAATATTTTTAGTCAATCCTACATAGACAATCCACAACATGTTCATCTAACCTTGTCATCATCACTTATTTATTTATTAAGAGACAAAAAGGGGGAGACAAGCACCCTCAAGGACAAATTAAAAATAGGCACAAGCCTAAGGATTTTTGAAATAATGTAACCCGAGGGAATCCCCCCAAATGAGATCCACACCCTCTAGTTTCAAGAGATTTACATTCAAGACGTAGTAGATGTTGGATTTGGGCTTTGACAAAGAGGCAAGGTGATCCACCACTTTTTTCCCTTCACACCACATGTGAAGAACTTTGGTGTTGTTATTGAAAAGCATAGACAGAAAACTTCTAACGGTATAAGATATTGACCATGGGATGGAACTGATACCCTTTAGAGAGTTATGATGAACGAGGGAATCAATCTGCACCTCTGAGAGAATGATATTGGCATGTTGGAAAAGGGTGAGTCTATTAAGAGTGGCCTTGGCCTCTACCTGTATAGAGGACCCACTACCCAGATAGGCAGAGAAGGCCATAATGATTTCACCTTGGGAGTCTCGAACAACCCCACCTCCACATATGGTTCCCAAGTGACATGAAACCTCAGTATTCAGTTTCAAACCGCAAGCTGGAGGATTCCACCATACCCAGAGGCGTCTTGGAGTATTACTTGGTAGAAGAGGACCTGGAACATTGAGAAGTAGGTGCTTCAAGTTAGGAGCCTCCTGTCATCAAGTAGAAAGATTAACCATATCCAGAAGTAGGTTCCTGGTACACACAATAATGGGTATACCAGAGGATTGGGTACCCTCAAAGTTCATCTTGTTCTGAGCATGACATAAACACCAACAATCCGAATGAAGAACCAGAGTGTGGGTTGTCTTCTCCATTCCAGAAGCACCCGTGCCACTGAACCATTACTTCAGTAATGAGGCCTTGAATCTAGAAGAAGTAGAGAAAGCGGTGAATGGGCCAAAATAATGCCAAACATTATTTTCAAAATCACCCTCAAAAAAATGTGTGCCACTAATTCTTCTTGGTGATTCTCACAACAGCAGCACCAGGACACCAAACTGATGCTACAACATTTGATATTACCCTCCGAGGGAAGAGCATTGTTCCTGATCTTCCAGAGAAGGATGTTAAACTTCATTGGTAACTATTTTCACCACATGGTATCATTCCTGTCGTCTGATGGAGGGTGTACATTCGATACACGTCGACAGTCCTTAGAAGAAAAGTTTCCCAAGTTGGATTAAGTGAAAACACACTTGTCCTCCACATCAGTGACAATGATGAGATCAAAAATTTCCTTCTGATCCTTATCAAGAACAGAAGAAATTAAAGACGTATGCACGGACACTTATTTGAATGTGATATCAAAAACTGGGCACCCCACAAATCCAATGGGAACTCTAGTCCATTTTTGGTACCAGAACGATAAGTTTCCATTCCCCACGATCCAGTGGGTAAAGTGTTGAATGGGTGTAATAAGAGTGAGGATACTCGACCAAAAGGGAGTAGCACTGTGTGTGGCCCAACCCAGTCCCATGTTCCATCGGCCTTCCATGGCTTTCCCTCAATGTGAGCGCTACTCAAGTACCTCCCAATAAAATTTATAATGAATGAAATGCATAGTTTCACCAAGGCTCCAGAAATTGATTCCTCCTTGCTGGACAAGGTGAGTCATTTTCCCCCAAGAGGCCCAATTCCTTTTTCCCTCCTGAAGAGCATCCCAAATGAAGTTTGATAAAATCCAATCGATCATAGAGATAACTCCATTGGTTACGTGGACAAAAGAAAGTGCATGAATGGGAGTGGCCAATAGGACGCTATTAACCAAATAAATCCAACCCCCAAAGGAGAAGAACTGGTTATTCGAGTTGAGCACTTTACCCAAGATTCTGCTCACCACATGGTCAAAGTCCATATTCTAGAGCTTGCCCAAGGAGATGGGAGCTCCCAGATATTCCATCAAAAAGTGACTTTTCTTCATGCCAAAGGAATTGCACATGGACAAGGCGCATCCTACTGAACACTTATTGGAGATGAAGAGGTTGCTCTTGGTAGAATTGATGATTTGGCCACTCCATTGGTAGTAGGTCTCTAGAGCTTTGGTGAAACCTCTGACCAATATTCTGCTGGCATTCATGAAAATGCAGTTTCATCCATGAACATCAAGCGAGTAATGAAAATAGAGCTCAATCTCTTACGGTAGGGGTGAATCTTACCATTCGACACACACTTATTGATGAGTCGGCTCAGAACATCCTGGGAAAGGATGAAGAGGGTAGATGACAAGAGATCCCCCTATCTAGGGCATAGGAGGCCTTGAAGAAACCATTAATTTTTCCCATGTAGGAAACCGCAAGCCATGGGGAACTAAAACACCCAAATAAGAGATCCGTGGACCTAAGAGAGAACCCCATACCTGTTAAGACCGTGTTGATGAAGCTCCACTCGATCCTATCATATGCCTTATTCATTTCAATTTTGATGACCATGTTAGATCCACATGTTTTGTTTTTGAGGTCTCTGAAAAGGTCTTGGGCCAAGGCAATAACACCTTGGATGCACCTGCCCTTCACAAAACTGTGTTGTTCCATGGAAACCCGTTCCGGGAGAAGAGGCATAATTCTGGAGTTGATGATACTGGCCAAACTTTTGAAAGGCATGTTTCACATACTCACAGGTCTGAAGTGGAGAAGGGACGTAGGGTTCTTGATCTTGGGGGTAAAAACCAGGGTTGTAGCAGACGCAGCCCGTGGTAGGATCCCCCATGAAAAAATATTGAAGAGACATGATAACATCCTATGTAATCAAGTCCCATTAACCTATATAGAATGATCCCGGGAACCCATCCAGGCCTGACACACTCTCAGGATTGATGTTGAGTAGAGACACTTGAATCTCACCTTCTTCAAGGATGGCACTGAGCAAATCATTGAACTGGGGAGAGACTCCTCTAGGAATAACATTAAGGATTTTCTCATTCCTCCCCAGATATCTATTAGGCATTTGTGGGTTAGGACCTGCCAGAAGATCTGAAAATAAGTTATGATCACTAGCCCCCACAACATCTCGGTCCACCAAAGAGGTTCCATCATCCAACACAATTGAGGGGTTAGAATGGTGTTTCCTTTATATGATGCATTCATGATAAAAGGAAGTGTTTTCCCCCTCCCTTAACCATTGAATTCTGGATTCTTCCCTAGAAAATGTTTTCTTCCCAAGGATGAGGTCTGAGAAGGCATCCTTCTTCACAACTAATTACTCAAAAGTTCGGTCATTCAATTGCTTCTCCAGGCTGGTTTCAAGTTTATTGAAAAAATCCATAATCTCATCAAGGTCCTTTCCAATGGGGGGGGGGAGCTGGCCCAAATTTGGAGTGCCTTCTTCAATCTTCTTAGTTTATCATGCACAAATATCCACGGATGACCCTGGAGAGGATCTTTTCAAACCCTACTAATTAGATGATGAATACCAGGGTGAGGCATCTAGTGTTGATTGAATCTGAACCTGGAAGGATTATCTTGTCTCGTGGAAAGATAGACAAGAAGGAGAAAATGATCAGAAATTCTACGAGCTAAATAATCCACCTTGGCATTATTAAACATGGATATGGATTTCATGTTAGCGAGGAAATGATCAATGAGGCTCTAAGATATCTAGTTCCCATTTTGGTTGTTACACGTTGTGAAGGGGTCACCAGAAAAACCCATGTCCATGAGCCCTTTTCCAGCCATAAACTGAACGAAGTCCAAGCTACCCTTCATTAGAAAAGGACCCCTTCTTTTCTCTCCTTAGGGCTAACAAAAATGTTAAAATCACCCCTAATTATCCAAGGAATGTTTCCAGGGTCAAAAGCTTGTAGTCCATTCCTTATGGATTTCCTCTTTTGGGTATCACAACCCCCATACATAAAATTCATAAAGATGAAATTTTTCCCCTAAGACACCCTCACGGTGATTTGTTGATCATCAGCCTACATACTAACCACCGAGATACTCTTGTGAAAAAAAAATCCATATATAGGAGTTGGAAGGATCAGTATGTATGTATCCATGCACCCTAATTTTGCGAGCAAAGTTGTTGATTTTCACAGGGCTCTGCTTATGTTCCAGGTCAATAATAATGGAGACTTTATAGATTCTAACATGGGAGGAAATGAAGTCGGACTTCACCCGGGCACCAAGCTTGTGGGAATTCCAAATGAGGGTGCATAACATTAAAACAATAGTGCCTTGGTAGTGGCCCCATGTTTCCTGACCTTGTTGATGTGGGAGGAGACACGCTCCTTGATTTTCATGTAATTGGATCTGGTACATATCTGTAAGATCACAGGGATCACCACAGGGGATGGGGGAGAATCATTCAGTGTTTGGGAGTCCGACCAGCCCTGACCCTTGACTGAGTTTGGAGGGAGAGGATTGCCATTATCACCTTCATGAGTAGTGAGAACCAAATTACCATGAGGATTGGGAAGTAGAAGAACCTCAGTCGAGGAACTGGTGGGCGATGCTCCCAGGGGGTGGCGCCCATTAGATGTAGGGAAAACATGAAGAGCTATCATACCCAGCACCTCGAGAAAAGAAATCCTTATTGAAGTATAGGAAACCAGATATCCCAGACCTCCCATCAAGATCTTCAAATCTTTTTCCAACTGATGACAGGAGAGCATGGGGCCGAGAAGAAGAGTTGAGGGGGTCTGAAGGCTTTGGGGAAACACCGCGATAAGGGTCGAGCATGGATCAGGATCACTCATTGCTCTCTCCATCACGGAATCCCTCCTTGCACATGAGACTATGGGAAGATAAACCACCACAAGTTCATAAAGATAGATAGGCGGAGCCTCCATGTTCACAGCCACATCCAGCATTGAGGAACCCCTAGAAATGACCCTTTTGGCCTCCTGAGGATGCTAGTGTCAACCACCCTGATGAAGCTTTCGACAAACCTGCATAGAGTGACCCTGAAGAAAACAGTGGGAGCAGTACCTTGGAAGAACCAGTTAGAATATGGGATGGACCTAGCAGAAGGATTCCTAAACACATAGAGAAATATATTCTGGAGAGGAGAAGAAGTGTCCACTTCCACAGAGAAGCAGGCCACAGATACCTCCTCACAACATCAAGTTCAATCATCCGAGCAAAGAAAACCACCGAGGACGTCACCAATAAACTTGAGGAAGCCTTAATTATGAAACAACATGGGAAGGCTAGAAAGAGATATCCAGACAGCTATGAGGTGTCACTCCTTTCCCTTGTGGACCTCCAGAGACCACAGTGAAAGATTAAAATGCCATCAACCCCACGCACGGGGGGGCTTAAACCAGGAAAAAACGAATTCCTCCTCTTAGTTGAGGACTAGGCAGAAAGAGTTCCAATGCACAGAAGAAATGCGTGTTGGGACTTTAAGGCCTGGATAGAGGTCATCACACCCCAAATCGATCCACCAGCTTCCACTTGAAGTAGGCCGAAGCATCCAAATACGTCGAAGCCGGAATGGCCAAGATACACAAGAGCCCAACCTCGATCCCAGAGGTGAGGGTTAGGAAACTGCTGGAAAACATGACCCCAAGGGATAAGAGAGGGGACCATGAACATCATCCTTGAAGGAGAGACCATCACGAAGGGAGCCAGAGGGAGAAGGAACCGCCTCCGTAGGCAACCTCGAGGGAGCCAGGCCAGAGGAGGATCCAGGAACCAGGGGTGGCGGGATCGTGGGGAGCATCGAAGGCCAGATGGGTAAAGAGGCAACATACGAAAAATTTGAAATAACGGGTGGCGGGTAAGTTGAGTTCATTTAAAAATCCAAAAAAATAGTGAAAAAACCCAGTATCTTCTCCATATAGCCTTGTAATGTTAACCTCATACTCAATAATATTTTCCTCCTCCTTTGGTCTAAGATTAAGGAACTACCTTTCCATTACCACTTTTTTCCATATGGAATGTATTTTTCAAAAAATATCTCCGTAAAAGTTCCCCATACCAGTCACTTTATCACATATTCCTTTTTAGCCTTTTAGTTCATCAACCCCTATTGATTGGTATATCTCTTCAGAGGATATAATTTCATGATTACTTTATCATTTTCACTACATCACAAGGTGAAAAATATGTTCTCTTGGGACCTGATCAATTGATCAGCTATTAATATTTCTTTGAATGTTATAGGATGTTATTGTATGGAGCATTTTAACAAAGTTAAACCATGTTGTGGATATGTATTTCTCTCTTTGTGGGTGATATTATTTGTCATATCCCAGGTATACTACCCTAATATGATTATAATTTTATTATCCACCACTCTAGCTTCATTGACTCTATCATAGTAAAAATCCTTTAACTGACTATGGGTTTTAAAAATTTTCACATTCCTTCTGTTAGTCACCTTATCTCAACATTGGCACACACATAAATAGAAAATGATATTGAATTCTAAAATAAAATTCCAATTAATTTTTCTGGAGTGTTCTATAGAATACCTGAGGGTTTTTCATAGTAATTGTTCTATATAACTATGTTCCACTAAATATAGTCCCCAATGGTCCAAAGAAACTTCATATGATATAAAATATAATAACACGTACTCCAAAAACCTAGATCGAGTAGTTATGTTAAATTATTAGTGAAGAATATAAGAGATACCAAGATATGAAATAGTTAAGTAGTCTTGGAATACTAGATATACACATACATTGTAATTAAAAACATAAGAAACAGTATGAACACATTTAGAGAGAATTATTATACCTCCCATCATATCCCCAAAAATTACAGATAGTTATCCTATAGGTTTCATGTGTAATGGGAAAAATAAGGGCCTTATCATATTTTTATTAAGGGGTATCATACTGTAGAATCTATCAAAACATAAAAATTTCACAAGTGATAAAGAAGGAATAAATAAAAAAATTAATACATAATATATAGAAATTGATATTAAAGTTCCCATAGATTAATTTATGATCACTAAGAGTGGATGTAGTGAATCTTTGATCCAATTTTCTTTTATTTTTATAGAATATTTTTCTCAAATTTGTAATATAAAATTTTCAATCCTCTAAAACTTATAAGATTTATGATACCATAAAATATAATTCTTAACCCCACATTTTGTATGAAATAAATATAAACAGAGATAACTAGATGACATTTATAATGTTTGGTATAGATACAATATCCTCCCCATGTTTGTTATTACCCCCAATATATATTATTTTATTATATTCTTTTAGGATTATAAAACCATAAGTAGTAACTAGTTATACCCCTAGTAATCATTTCTCCAGAAGAATATAGTTATAACCCCATCAATCATCTCTTCTACCATAGTTTATTATACCCCCCCATAAAAAATATCCTAATTGTTTCTTTTTTCTTTATAGTTCATTTTACCCCCATCCAACAAGCCTTTTTAATAACTATTTGTAACACCCAACTACAATATCTTTCCTTCTTTTCTGTAATCCATTGTAGATTGTTTTTATTTCTACATAAATATGTTAGTTCACCTTCACCTACGCACAAAAATTATGATCTTCAAAAACACTCTTAAGAGTCTATTTTACTTGAGATTTTTTATTGATCATTGGTAGACCATGATTTTCTAAATCTGATGTTTTCGGAATTGTTTATGAAAACTTCATCAAATAAATTTTTTTTAAGGATCCATCTAGTTTACCCAGTATCTACTTGATCTTTATCTAGTTGGTCTCTATCCAATTCTTATCAATTATTTGAGATTAAATTCGGAAAGATTTATTCAGTATCTACATATGATGACTCTTTTGATGACTCCTTGTCCAATTAAGAAAGATTGATCTGACTCACTTCTTATTTATTCAACTAAGTTGGAACATAATCAGTTTTTCTCAATGTTCTTCCTCTTCATCTGATGATTCTTATTCTACTACAATTTCTACTTCATTTGATGAAACTTTATCTGATGTAATTCTTATTCAATTAGGCTAAAACATCATTTTTAACCTCATGGAACAATATATTTCTCACTTAAACATGTTCATGTATTAAAAATTTCCTTCCATTTTTCTTTTCACTATTGCAACCCTTTATATAGTTTCACTTAAAAAAAGCTCGCATGGGAACTCAAAATTATTTCCCCTTTAATTGTTACTATCAATTTCAAATATTTCACTCAATTGAATTACAGTAGAATGCTTCTCAATTATCATGGACCATTCTCGAACCCATTTTATGTTTCTTGAAATATCCTCCTTTCATTGAACTTCCATAAAATAAATTTTATGGAACTTATTTGAAATTATTCAATCATTATATAATATCAAGCATTTAAATTTCAACTTCAACATTAACATTTTTGGGGACTCTACATAGTATATTCAAAGCTTCTTAAAACTCCTCTAATAAGTGTATATATGTTTGCTGACTTCATTATGAATTCTCTATTAGATGGTTCACATTCATCATTCATTTTTTGATGTATTTCATAATCATACAAAATCCAATAGATCATAACTAGGTTTCCCTATGTTAGAAAATTTTAATTCTATTTACTCAACATATATTTTTCTGGTGATATTTTTTATCTTTATCTGATGGGTCTTCATAATGATCTCTAACTAGTGATATTCATATGAAATCTTGGATCGATGACTGGCAAAGTTTATGTCGGATCATTATTACACAAGAACTTATTTCAACAAATATTCATTGGATTATCTATATGATTCTTCAATATAATGTTTATTCATAAGATTCCTCTAAACTTTATATTGAAATTACTATGTATACCTATCCTTGAAGAGCCTTCACATTTTTCTATTTGATGTGAGTAGAAAATATATGTCAATTGGATCTTTTGAGGGTATATATAATGGAACATAAAGTATTTCAACTTTATAGGAATCTATTTCTGGCTCTCTAATTTGAATTACTCAATATTATATCTTCGAAGAACTATCAATGGTACCTTTACATTGGTCATTTAAACCACATATGGCCTTTATGTACTATTTTTAATGCCTTTATGAAATGCAATAGATACCATTATATAGTATTCCCAACTGCAAATCATTCATTATGTAATTTCGTATTTTTTTATTATTTTCATGGGAAACTAATTTATCATTATTTTTAAACCTTATTTTAGATCTTCGTAACATTGAAAACATATGCCCATCGATAAAATTTATAAAGAACCATAAAAATAGTCTTCCCAGTTATTTTCAATTTAAACTTTGTATCTTCGACTTCACTCACCTTTTAATTCTAAACCATTTTTATCCTACCACTTTGAAAAAAGTCATGAAAATTTACTTGAATCGTGATAAAATTTATGATGTTACAAACATTTAGAACATCTTAGCATCCTCTATATTTGTAATGAAAGATTTCTAACATAGTTTTAGTAACCATTATTATGATCCTTAATTAAATTTGATATACCACAAAAGGAAACTTTCTTAAGTAAACTCTCTATATAACTTCATCATCATATTCTCTCAAATTTCTATTCAAAAAAATATTAACATATTTACATAAATGTAACCAAGCACACTTTGGAACAAATTATATTATAATATATCCATGGATTTCAGTGAAAATAAATAGATCACATGGATAATAATAACTTGTTACATTGCTATAAAATTCATAATTCTAGACAGCTAATTCCATTGTATATACCAAGACATCATGATATTTTTATCAAGACAACATCTTGTTCTAGGAAATTGTTTCTGATAATTTCACTAGGGCATGTGCATCCATCCATGGGGATGTTCTAGCTATTTACCCTCATTCATTCTTTCCAAAGGTGGGAATCATCCATTACTTATTTAGGGACGTTTTCTCCTTGGTCAAAATAGGATGATGGGATTTCACTATCTCTTTCTGTGGATTCCTCCTCATAATTTTTCACCTAGATTTTTTCTTCCTCATAGATTCAATAAATTGTTTGTTTATATCATTCCCAAAACCATATCATTGGTGATGTCATATAATTATGCTTCTTTTGTCTGGATATTCTAGGGAGTCTTGATAAGGAAGAAACCTTCGGTCATAGTAGATGGTAACATCAGGCATGTTGGGGCCTCTTTGGATGCATCGACATTGAAAGACTTGTATTTATCCTCATAAGAGTGAATATAAATGGTGAAGAACCTGACGCATCCCACATTGGTCATGGGGTATCTTATGCTGGAATCATGTATCTATGGTTTTCCTCAGCTTCCCATGTTTAACATGGGGTATGTCGTGATTTTAACGTCTTGTAGAGACGAATAGGATTATTCTTGACACCACTGATGGAGGATCAAAAAGAGTGCACCCCATAGAGGGGGAAACTGGATGGATGGATCTGAATTCCCAATAAGAGCGGACCTAGTGTGGTGTGTCCCATAATGGGAATATGTCACACCGTGATGTCTGATCTGGACACCATTGAGGGCTGATCCGAGAGAGTGCACACTAAAATGGGGAAAACTAGATGGATATGTCAGAATGCCCAATTAGAGTAGACTCAACGTGGTAGGTCCCAAACATGGATGATATCATTCCATGATGGTTGATCTCAACACCACTGAGGGAGGATAAGGGAGAGTTCACCCTAGAAAGGGGAACACAATGGATAACCATTGACTGGGTTTGAACCTCACAGAGGTTTCCTAGATACCTTATGTAGAAGATAGGGATAAAAACTCATGTAGTTCGAAGGAGTAAAATTTAATGTCATGCAGGAAAAAAATGGCATATATTTTAACATCATGCAGGATGAGGGTGAAACGACATGAAGTGTTCGGGACTAATGGGCGATGCGATTCAACCTTAGGGAATCTTTCTATGTACATTTCTTGAAAAGGGAAAGGATAAAAGTCAACTTCATTTAGAAAAAATAGGAATGGGGCTTACACACTAATGGCAGCCCAAATAGATGGTGTGGGACTTATGTAAGAGCGGACCATTTTGGTTCAACCAAGCATATGAGTAAGGTGATGGGGTTTGGATGAGTTTCTTGGGGATTTCATCAACTCAAGGTACTTCATGAATTGAGGATGAGAATCTCAAATCACGACATAGGAAAGGTACCAAGAGGAATATGTTGATAAAAGGTATTTCATGAGGTGCAAAGGAGTATCTCAAATCATGGTATTCTAAATGTGGAAGGTGGGTGTGCAAAAGAGAGAAAGTTAAAATATCGGTGACTGGGCCTGAAAAGTAGGTAGTGTGACTTTCCATTTTCATGGGGTTCAGTGACAGTTGAAATGGGACCATCCCCGAGTGTTGGGAACGTAGCTCAGCACAGATCCCGAGTGAGGGTACGGGGCTACAACCCCCATGGTATGTACTATAAGGCACAAGAATGGATACTGTTTCATGTAATATGGGATACACATAGGATGTGCTACACGCAAGATTAGATTATGAATCATTAGTGTGCACATGATTGGACTGTGTGACATAGGTTCTTGAAAGATTGGACACATTGGCACTGTTTTGCACAATATTAATGTTTGGCTTGCTTGATTGGATGTCTTACGCATAGGATTGTAATAATATACATCAAAATGTAAGTTTGTGCGCAAGAGGAGTTCTTGAACGCACATGAATTATGAAGAAAAGGGATCAGGAGAGGATCAAACCATTTTGGTCCCACAAAAAGTTAGACCCATATGGGACCTATCTGACAAGATCTCATATGGAGGGTTTCACTCTTCCACACAAGAATGGAAAAGGTAGTCTTACGTGCAGTAGAGCAGTGTCTGACCTCTATAGAATTACCCTAAGGAGAGGGGTGCACTTGTATTTATAGGTGAAACCTTGAGTAGTGTCATATAATATTTTGGGCGTGGAAGTGATCTTCCACACCCCATAGAAAGGGTTCATGTGAAAAGGGGTGTTTCATTTCGCATTGGGCGTTCAAGAGTCTAGCATGCAAATATAAATCTTGCATACTCATCTCGATACTTTCACACACCTTACATAGACATTTTTCAGGTGTTCGGGGCCGAATATGACATCTAATTTCACGTGTAAAAGGTTTGTGTGACTGGGTTCACACAATATATTGTTGTTGTGTGAAAGATTCCATTCTTTCACTCCAAACATCTATTCTTGCACTCTAAATTTCCATTCTTGTGTGAAAACGCATAAATTTCCCCAAAATCATCCTGGATGGATATTTTCACCAGTCTAACTTTGTAATCATTTAGTGATTTACATGGATGAGTTTTCTGGTGCCAAAATAAATCATATACCAAAGTACAAAAACGTGTTTGCGTCATGAGACTTATTGATGATTCAGGGGACAATACAATTTCAATCTACACCAATCACTTGTTTAATTTAAATGTATTAATCATATTAGAAAATGAATTAATAATTTATAACCATATTTTACAATAATCAACCATATTGGAATAACAATATACAAGACTCCAATAATTTTCCCAATTCTTATAAAAGAGATAACATTACTATAACTCATGTGGAAAAAGAATATAGTTGGTTAAACAATACATTGTCAAATTTCCAGTAATCATCTATATGATAATAATGACATGATAATACCAATACTTTTCCCCATGTCAATAAAATGGATTACATGATCATAGCTCATCTATATAAATAAATTTTATGGTTAAATAACATATAATCAATATAGAAAATATAGAGTATTCCCAATATAAAATGAATTAGCCTTATAAAATAAACAATGATCATTTAGTGAAAATCGGTGCATTCAAAATGATGATTTATAAATTGAATACACTAATTTAGTTTAATAGTTTTCAATCATATGATACCATATCAATTGTAGGAGAAATTATTTATAATGGTTCATAAATAGTGTGTGAAAGTTCTAAAGTATATCCCCTAGGAGTTTCTATCCAGGTGTGTAGTCTTATGCCCACTCATCATGTATCAATGATATGGTTGAGTCAATTATTAGTCCAACCCTTTTTCTATTCATTACCCCAATGTGAATCTAAAACAAAATTACATCCACTATATAGTATCCAGATAAGGATTTCATTTCTAAGAAAACCATATACACTTCACTTTTCCAAAATTTCAGATTTTTGGGAATTACAACAACCTAGGAAAATAATATAAAGATAGTAAATCTCATTTTCAATATATCAAATGGGTGATAATTAAAAATAAATACAATCATTATGACATTATAATGATGGTTTTTAATTTAGAATATAATAATTGTAATTAGATCTCATATATTGGCATAATAACTATATAAGAAAAGGCTATAATGGGAGCGGATAAGTGGTCTTTCATTAAAAAAATATTAAATTGGAGAAAATATAATGAAATTAAAATCATGTAAATATATATAAATGGTATTATAATAAAATAATTTCAATTATCAATGAAAGATAAGGATTGGAAACCCTTACTTTTCTTAGTATCTTTTTAAGACTTTGGAGGGACCCTTGGAGCCAATTTAACTCCTAAAGAGGGTTTTAGAGAGGTTGAGGGAAGGAAAATTCATGATCAATTCCTTTGCGGTATATTGGTATGAGAGCCTAGGTGGGAGTGAGACACTTTTATGCAAGAAAAAATGTAGATTTTTTTGTAGAAACTAATGTTGGTTGAGGGATAAGAATGGAATCATGTGGGTGTTAGGTGGTTTAGGTGAGTTATGTGAGTTATATAGAGAAATGGTAGGTGAGAAATGTGGATATGACTTTCATAACTAACAAGAATTTCAATATTGTGTAAGTGACCTTTTAATTATTAAAATATTCAATATACTTCATTTTCCCAATTTTACCCTTATTAATCTTGATTATAAATTCATCATCATAATTATTTTTTTATTAAAATATAATCTTAGAACTCTTAGCAAATTTTCACATTATAATGAAGAATTGGGACACCATTTAATCTAATTATACTTCTAAATTTGATAAAATAATGTTTTAAATTTACAAATAAGATATCTCAAACACTATTTAAATTGAAAAAAATTATATTAAGTGTTTTTATTATTATTAACTATTAATTATTAATTGAATTAGTGTTTATATTTTTTTATACTTTTAAATATCATATTACATTCTTATTTGAAAAAAAAATTACCTAATTTATTTAGATGAAAATTTTATAACTTTTATAAAATTAAGCCTTTGAATCTAACTATTTTACTTTTACAATGGTAATTGATCATTAACCTAAGTAATTTATTTCCAATGACTAAAAATAAAATTTTCATTGTTATAAAATTTGGACCTACTTATATAAATTTCATTTAATCAAAAAAATAAAATGTGTAGGAAAAATCAATTACCATGCATAAAACCAATTTTATAGAAAAAAATATATTTTTAAGACTAAAAATCATGTTAATGATAAAATTATAAATAATTTTTATTTACATGAAATAAATTGGTTTACGAAGAAATACTAAATTTTATGGTTCTTCTACATAAATCTAACAGTAAATTTTACAAAAATGATATTTAATTAAAATTATAGACCAAAAATATTTTCTTTTATTGAAAAATATTACTTTAGTTCATAAAAAGTTAAACCTATTCTTTAGAATATAAAAATCTAATTTCATAAATGTATATTTTTTCTAATTAAAAAAAATATTTGACCATTTAAAAGTTATTATATACATATAGGTCTTTCTTATATACTAGAATTGTTATAAAATATATAGTTTTGGAAAAAATTGAATTCATCACTATTGACATAAAGATAAACTATTTTTGAAAATCTCAAATTTTCATATCATGCTAATATCATTCTAAATATTTCAAAAATTAAATATACTTTTTAAAAAATATAAAAATTAGAAATTAAACATTTAAATATATTGATGTGTAAAGGCTCTTTAGAGTGTTCATTGTGTGACTATCCAGTATATGGAGTTTAACTGCTACAGTAGGGTGTTGGGTATTATATCATTCCCCCACCATCTTCATTTATCTCCCATATTTCTTTATAAATCTGTTCAAACTATTAATTCCTTCATTTAAAAAATCATATGAGGAAATTAAAAATAAATAAGTAACCCAAATGATGAGGTTCGTTATAAATTTCCCACTATAAAGATTTGTGTCTAGAGAATCTTTAATAAGATTACAGAGAGAATAATAATGTCCACTAATCTTAGACCTCATCTTAACATTCCCAAGCCTCATTCTGAAATTGGTTGTTTTTCAATAATACCTAATTCAAAATAATAATCTTTCCTTATAATTTTTTATCACATTTTCAAATAATGAAAATAGTTACACCATATAGTGACCAGATATTTTAAATTTTATATAGTTGATCCAAATAATGTGATTATGGTTGAGAATATGTTTCCTTAGTTGGGAAACATGGAAGAAATTATGAATAACACTATATCAAGGAGGAAAATCAAACCTAAAAGTCATATATGTTGTACACTCTATGATCTTGAAGCATCCAATGAAATTAGGAGTGATCCAATAAATACTATCTATCCATCGATGACCCAATCAAGGAGAGACTTGGATAAATACATGATAATTAACATAGAATTACAAAGTAATTCACCTAAAATCAATATACGAATTTGTGTGAATATATATTAACATAAAGTACTTTAGGATAAACATTAACTTTTTTATGTCTTAGAATATGTTAGGACCAATAAAATATTATTCATCAGTCTCTATATAGTACAATAGAGAATGGAAAGATGTACTATAGAGTTCCTCATGTGCGGATATTTAGTGTATCATTTCTCTAGGATTGACACCGCAGAAATCATTCACCCAAAGATGTTTCTTCTATAAAATACCATCCTATTTTACCCAAGTATCCTATTTGATAATGTTATCTTCAAGGCATCCCTGACAGGAAACAAATTTAAATAGTTGGGGTATGGGAGACACCAAATTATTTCCTTTGGATAATCCATTATTTTGGTGAAGGACTTCCCCCAATTAATGTCTCAAATATATGGGATCCTCGATATTTTTTCAATCTTTTATACCCTTAAAAATAAGGACCCCAATCCTAGAGGTAGTGACAAGATTATTCCTTGTTGAGCTAGTTCACACCTATAGCATGTTATCTTCAAGGCATCCTCCACGAGAAACAAATTTATATAGTTGGGGTATGGGAGACACCAAATTTACCCCTTTGGATAATCCATTCCTTTGGTGAAGGACTTCTTCCAATTAATGTTTTAAATATATGGGATCCTCAATATGTTTTGAATCTTTTATACCCTTAAAAATAAAGACCGAAATCTTAGAGGTAGTGAAAAGATTATTCATTGTTGAGGTACTAGATCTTACCTCTCGTACACCGCCTAAAACATGAAGTGACTCTATAGTATTAGCATCTTTTTTACAATCAAGAGGATACACAAGCTCAAATTAATGGTTCAGAAATAGATTAGATTATGAGAAATGCAATCCCTTATTGAGTAATCCCTCTAATTTTTCTTCTTTATGGCCCTCTGTAGCCCCTCCCTTATTCATCTTTGGATGTGAATTGAATTCTTATAGGGAATCCCTATTGAAGTAATCCACTAATATCTCTTGTGGGATATTATATCCCTTATATATTTTCTCATACCTCAGTGGAAAAGGAAGGGAATTAAATCATGTGATTTCTTTTTGGGTATAATTATGGACATTTATTTATAGAAAATGTGACTATAGGGGTGAATAGTCATTTTAAAAACTAATGAAAAAACCATCATAGTTTATAAAATATAAAATAGTAGTGAGTGTAGTTTTCATGAGTTGAGTTGTAGTGGAATTAGAAATGAATGAATACAAGATTTATAGTTTTTTGGATCACAAATATCCCAATCCATGCCTCTATATCATATACTTATCGAGGATATAGGTAACCACTAATAAACTCACTTTTAAATGTGTGAGAACATTATTGCAGACAATTCCTTTTAAATAACCCAAAGCCACAACCTAGTCTTTGATATAGAAGACCAACCCAGCCTGTTATACCCAACTTTTGATCAGGGTTCACAACCCTAAATTCGTTTTATGAGGTGGAATAACCAGAGAAAAAAATACTTACTTTTAATGGGAAAATCATAAACCGTACAAAAGAAATTCAAATAAAATGATAAAAATTATACTTCACTACTGCAAGTTGGTCCTTTAACAGTTATAGTAAAGGGGATTTATCGACGTTATAGAAGCATAGAAAATGTAAGTGAAGTTAAAGGGTTATAATTAATAGTTCTTGTAAAAAGTTCTGATCAAGGACCCCTTTAACAGTGCTAAAATAATCACTAATAAAAGAGGTTCATTATCAATGCTTTTTAGTGATGTTAATGGTGGGATTTATCGGCACTTTTTTAGCATTGTTAATGGGGTTCTTTATCGGTGATTTTTTTATAACTAATAAAGGGTATAATTTTTTTTCATGGACCCCCACCTTATCATCACTTCCAACCCCCAACCCTTTATCAGTGCTTCCTCCACCCCATTATCACTGCTTTAGCTAATCCCACCCTCCCATGCGTGCCCCAACCTCATATAGGTTTTGAACTTGAGACCCCATATTATACAATTGTTCCTTTTCCACTAACCTATCCTATTTTGTTTTAAATTTTATTATATATCTATACATTTATATATTTTTTGTTACATTTTTTATCCATATATCTATATACATGTTATAATATATATTTAAATACATTTAAAAAATAATATATATAAACATACATATATCATTTATATCTATGTATGTGTGCATATATAAATTAAATTATACATTTTTATATTCATTTATATATATTATATATTTATATTTATATACCTATATTATAATATATAGATAAATATTTTTTTTTCAAATACACACAAAAATATTTATATATATATAAACATTATATATATGTATATATTAATTATATAGGTATATAAATATTAATAAATTTTTATTTTAAATAAAATAAATATTAATATTCATTTAGATAATTTTATATATTGAGATATATATTTTTTATGTAAATTTTTTTAATTGTTTATTTATAAAATTTAATTTTTATGTTTGAATATATAAAAATATGCATATGTTTTTATATATTTGATTATAAATAACATTAAATTATAAATAATGATAAAATTTCAATTCCATAATATTAACATGAATGTAATCCTAGGGTAAAAATTTAGTACCCAATGAAAAAGAGCGAAAAGATTCCCTTAAAAACAGATGAAAATTCGTTAAATGTTAAAAAATTAGGGTTCCCCAAATAAAAAGTCATTTTATTGAGGAATTCTAGGAGATTTTGGGGATTAAAATTGTGAAAAAGGTTTTACCTATATTATAAGGTCGTAGTGATTATCATAGGCTTTGATTTGGTATGTGGTAGAGCATAAACGGATACCCAAATCAAAAGTTACGATCATTAATAGTTTGAGTTAGATTTTCAACTCAATTTTCATCTTTTATTGATTTATTAATTTTTTTTCATAAAAATTATTATTAAATGACTATTACCTAATAATAATTTGAAAATAATTAATTTAAAATATTTTTTATATATTTTATAATCCATTTTTACTAAATATCTTATATATTATGTGTAAAATCTAAATTATCCTTATCTAAAACATATTTAAAGAATATATATAATATTTTTATCAATATAAATATATTTATATGTTAATATATTATTTTTAATGAAATATATATATTTTTAAATATACTCTCTATCAATGCTAGTAAAAAATGGTGATAAATGGGGGGTCTTTGTCAGCGCTTCTAAAAAATTCTGATAAAGACTCCCTATCAGCAGTTCATTACAAGTGCTGATAAAGACCCCCCTTTATTAGCGTTTTTTTAGAATAACTGATAAATGCCAAATTTATCATTTCTTTTTTACTAGAACTGAAAAAGGGGAGGCCCTTATTAGTGCTTTTTTACAATAAATGATAAAAATACCCCTTTAGCAGGGCTTTTTCTTGCACTGACAAAGGGGGTTTTTTACAATGCTTTTTTCTAGTGTTGTTAAAAATCTATCACTAGATAACACCAGTTTTGTAGTATTTCAAATACAAAAAAAATCAATAAAAATAGTAGATGATAAAAAATTTGAATAAATTTAAGCTCAATGGTCATTGAACACTTGGAAGGAACAAGAGTTGGCGTTGAAGTCCTTCGATGATCACAAAAAGAGTGCATAAGTCATAGAAGATCATGGATAATTTTTAGAGTAGTTGAACCTCAAATGTGATTCGCAATTTGAGTTTGATTAATTATTTTAATAGGATTGCATTTTTATTCATTTAATATATCTCACAAATCATTTAAACATATATCTATGAGGCGCGTGTTCACATTCAGTATCTACATGAAACTTGTTAGTGCAGAATAATAAAATAAAATAAAAGTTTCCTTTGTTTGTTAATAACTGTATTAAAAACATAGAATTACTATCATCATTTATATATATTCATGAAATATTAATATAAAACAATAATAAATTTCAGTATAAAAATTATAATCATTTTAAAAAAATTAAATAATTAAAATTAATTTATATTCCTACAGATTATATATACAACGTAACTGCAAAAAAAACAGATCATGGTATGAACTACAAACTATTTGAATAAAATTTTAAAAAATAATGTTACAATTATTTTTTACACACTCTACAAATTTATTACAACATTAATTAATAAAACATTTAACTAAATAATTATTTTCAATATGATCAATTGAAATAAGAAATAAAATTTTGGAAACATAATTTTTTTACTAACGGTGGCGTAAAGTTGCTCGTGGTGACTCATGACCCACTACTGAAAATAGAGGGTGGTGGCTCAGGACCTTCCACTAAAAAAGTCCAATGATAGATTAATAGGTAATAACATAAGGTTCAATTTTTCAATAATAAATAATTGTATCAAACAAAAAAATATATTCTATTCCATTAAGATATCAAGGGCTTACTGAGAAACAATAAACAAATTTATACCGTTGGATTTCCAATGGTGAATCATGACCTACGGTTGGAGACATCCAACGGTGGTACAATGAAATGCATTTCAAAAAAAAAATGTAAATCATAAGATAATCAACTTAACTAAATTTAAAACTACTATAAATATAAAGAAATAATATATAGATGAATAAATAAACTAATTGCATCAAACAACATGAATAAAAAACTTGAATGAAAATAAATAAGATTCGTCTAATATAAGAAAATACAACAGTCACAAAAAGAATAACCCAAAGAAGATAATGACAACCAAAAATAAACAACAAAAGTAATAATATTATGATAAATGGTGAAAAAAATAAAACAACAATAAATCATACAACTGAATGATGATAGAACAAATCATTTTGGATCTTGAATAACCTCTTACTAAGGGTTTTAACTGTAAAGAAGAAAAAACTATGGGGAATAGATAAACCACCATTGATGTCTAGTGGGGAGTAACATGATACACCATGGATGTCTGGGGGTAGTTCATTAACCCACCGTTTAGTTCCAATGGTGACTTGATTAACCCATTGTTGTTATTTTCCAATAATGACTCAACTCACCCATTATTAATATTTTCAAATGGTGACTCATCGAGCAACCAATAGGGAAGAATATTTGAAGAAGAATAACAGACCAAGGAATAAGATGAAATGATTACAATTTTAAGCTTGAGAGAAAAAATAATATTGATATGTTGAAACTAACCCATGATTACCAGTAAAAAACATTTAAACAATATGAGTAAAATGATATTTTGGAGAAGAATAAAGGGTGAAAGAAATATGGGTAAAAATACTGGTGTATTGAAGAACACTGGTTCATGTTTATTTGAATGAATTACAAAAGAAGATGATGAATATTTAATAGATAGGTGGGGGAGTTCAAATGTATTATGTATGAGTTTAAAAATAAAATGAATTAATTACACAAGATAGATCCAACAGCCAAACATGAATCAAACTTTTTATGTTCGGATGAATAGTAAAGATATATCCCTTTCCCATATCGAATTGGAAAAAAGGTGGTTGATTGGTATATCCCTCAAGATGTTTTGATACCCAGTTAGAATTAAAACACTCAACACACTGAGTAACTGACCTAGTCCAACCCATACGTTCTACGGTCACAATCCATGGGCCTTATACATAGGCATGCATGCTATATGTGTGCACTACGCACACTGAAAACCAAAGCATCCTTACGGGGATTCCCTAGGTGGGCCTTCCCATGGGGTGGACCATAAAGGGTCCCTTATGTGGTTTAGGTCTATCAATGGTTTCTCATAAGTATCACACAAAATTTTTAACTAAATAATAAACTTTAGTAAAGAAAATATAAAAACATTAGTATCATTAAAAAATAAGAATAAAATTTACCATTTTTAAAACATGTAATATAAATGTATTAATTTCTTAAAACACTTAATAATTTAATATACTTGATAATTTAATAAAAGTTTAATGGAGATTAATTTATCAAAACAAATAATAGATAAAAATTATTAAATCATTTTCAAATACTAACAAACTCTCTTTTTGTAAATTAAAAAATCATTTATTAAAATTTAAATAAAAAATACCCCATTTTTTAAATTTATCAAAAACAACATTAATATTTAATATATATTCTCTTTAAAAAATATTAAATTTTAAAAGGGAAGAATCATATAGAAAAAATATAATTAATTCATTGTTATAGTCTAACAATTACTTTTTAAATAGAGTGATCCAATTATTATTTAATCACTTTAGAAATAATATTCATGTACAACATATATGTTAACATATTTACGAATAATTATTATACCAAAAAATATTTTACGATTATAACATACCCAATTCAAATTTCATCTTTTAAAATTTAGCTGAATCTATTGGTTTTTTGAAGATGTTAGATAGTTGTTTCTTAGTGGGAACAAAATCTGATCATATATCACCATTATTAACATGATCCATTAAGAAGTGGAATAAAAAATCTATGTGTTTTTTTATTTAAGGATCAAAAGGGTTTTTAGAATTTAAATTGAAATTTAGTAATCACATTAGATAGTAATTTTATAAAAATTGATATTGAAAACACATAATATCAATTTTATCAAAATAATTAGTAAACCAAAACTAGAAGTAGTAACATATTCAGCCTCATCTGTTGATAGTGAAACTGAAAGTTGTTTCTTAGAGCTCCATGAAAGTAAATGTTTTCCTAAAAAGGGACACATACCTATAGTGACTTTCTGGTCACGTATGAAACTGCAAAAGTGGGAATCAGGGTAAGACCGTAAATGAAAACAATTATCATTAAAATAGAATATCCTAGTACAAATAATAACCTTGATATATATCATCACTCTTTTAACATCTTTATGGTGACCTTATTTAGAGTTTTACTGAATCCTATAACATAATAAAATTGATAACATGATGTTCCTTCTAGGTGCAGTGAGATATAGTAGATTGTCTATCTTACCTCTATATTTTTTAATATCTACTGACTTACCTAATTCATCAAAGTGAAATTCTAAATTAGTAAACATATGTGTTTTTATATTTCTATATGAATCAATACTAAACCACTTTATATGATCTTTATCATGTTTATCTTGATTTAAGAAAATAATTTCTTTTCATCGATTAATTTGTAAAGGAACGAAATTAGTTTTCCCATTAAGTTGATGTTAAATTCACTTTTCACGGCTTAGAAAAATTTTTACATAGAGAACTGATTATTGATTCAAATATTATATCATAAACAAATATATTTATAGTTAGTATATCTTTTGAAACTCTTTTAATAAATAAATTCTGATAAACCATATGGTTAACAAAATCAATATGAATTAAAAACTATGTTAGTATTTCATTCCAATATCTTAGAGCTTGTTTAAGGCATATAAGAATTTATTATGTTTAAACCCATTATCTATAAAATTATCATTTTTGAATACAAGGGGTTTTTTAACATAGACATCCTCAGAAATAATTCCACTTAAAATGAAACTTTTTACATCCCTTTAAAATGATTTTATATTTTGAATACTTCAAAAGGATAATGTAATTCTAATTGATTCCATTATTTTAATAGGGTAAATTAATAGTCATTTATCTTTTCCTAGGAATACCCTTGAACCCCTAGTATTTATTTATTTTAACTATATTTCTATATTCATCATATTTATTAGAAAAAATACCTTTAGTTCCTATAACAGGTTTACCATTTGGAAAAGAAACTAAATTCCATAATTTATTCCTTTAAATTGATTTGATTCATAATTAATATAATTAATAAAATTTCAATCAAGTAAATCATTTTCAACATTCATAGGAATAAAGTTAAAAACAAAAAATTGTCATAGTAATGAAAAGAAGTTTTTCTGGTATGAATACCAGATTCTACATTACCAATTACATTTTCAATAGGATGATATTGAGGATTTTTCAATTCCTTTGGATTAGTTTGATAATAGATATACTCATTTTCAACTGATTCATTATCCTTAGTTTTGTCATTCTCTTCATAAAAATAAATTCTTTAAACTAATCATTTTCATTGAAATATTCATAATATTTCTTATTAGAATGGTTTTCATTAAACTTACCATGCCCAGATTCTTCAATGACTAACGTTTTCTTATCGAAAACATTATAATCCTTACTATCATTAAAATTTCATAATAATATCCATTCATTTGATTAGATTAAAATTTGTCTAAATTATCTTTTTTATTTAAGATAAACACATTATAGATAAATACCAAAAAATAAGTAACTTTAGATTTAAACCCCTTGAAAAGATCATAAGGGGTCTTATTTACGAAAGATATAATTGAAACTCTATTTAATACATGGAAATATGTATTTATAGAATCATCCCATAAATATTTATGTACACTAAATTTCATTATCATGGACATAGAAATTCTTAAAAAGACCCGGTCTTTCATTTGACCACACCATTTTGTTGTGGTCTCCTAGGGGATTAGAAAATAATATTTATATTTATTTGATTAAATTTTTTTATCAAAATCTAAATTCACCACCTCTATCACTTCTGATAAAATTTATTGAAGCTATTTTGAAATTTATAATAATCTTGCAGAAGGAAAAAAATTGGATAAAGATTCATTTTTATGGTATAATAATTAAATCCATAAGAATGTACTACATTCATCTACAATGAAAAATAAATAATTTTACTAACAAAAGAAATGGTTGTGTTGGTCCAAACTAGTAAAAATTCTGTAATTATAATCATCTAGTTATAATGAATCCATTTATAGATTTAAATCTATATTGGTGTTGCTTACCTATTAAATAAGAATCACAAATGGAGTACTTACTATTATATAACTTGGGCAGTTGCGAAACCTATTCATTAATTGAATGTTTGTGTAATAATATGAAATTTTCATACCTAAGACTCTTATTCCACTAAATTTTATCTGCTTATGTAGTATTCAGTCACTTAACCTTTTCTTTAGTTAGACCATAAAATTCAATAGTATATAAATTTTATTTTCTCTATTCATAAAATAAAACTAATTTATTCTACAGAATTTTACACTTATCAATTAAAAAAATTAAAATTTAACACCTCATCCCATAACTATGATATAATTATCTGATTATATTTTAAACCAATTAAATATAATACTTTTAAAATTATAACTATTTCAGAAAAACAAAATTCACTTTTACCTTTAATAGGACATTTAGAGATGTCTCCAAATGTAAAAATGAATGAATTTAAAGATAGAAACATTGAAATATCACGTGTCATGTTGTTAGAGGATTGATTTTATAAGTACCATGAGTCTTTGAGTCCTATAAGGCATATTTTATGAAATTAAACAATCAAAGATATTGTTTTTGTACCCATTCCAACTTGGGTCCCACATGATTAGTAGTAGAAAACATACTGACCAAAATATATCTAAATAATTTATTAGTGGGTTGTTTAGAAATTAAATCATTATTAATTAATGTTATAGTATGGTCAAAAGAGAATGTAAATATCAATGGACACTCATGGAAACAATTACGTTTAATTTTTTATTTAAAACATGTTACACTTGAAATTATCATTTGAGATTTTAACAATGTTAGTTTTATTTAAACATGGACACGTAATATTTTATCCAAAACCATTTATATTGGTTTTTAGATTCATTAATGACATAATATTATCATACTTTTTAAAAATTTTAATAAAGTAGATAATTCCAATTTAATATTAATATATTCATTTTTCAAAACCATATTCTTCTTTTGAATAGTTTCCAAATCTCTAAAGATATTTTCATTGGAA
Organism: Viscum album; assembly: GCA_963277665.1. Classification (NCBI taxonomy): domain Eukaryota; kingdom Viridiplantae; phylum Streptophyta; class Magnoliopsida; order Santalales; family Viscaceae; genus Viscum; species Viscum album. The sequence goes on from OY728119.1 coordinate 83,448,141, forward strand.
CCAGATGGTGCGTTTCTTAATTTTTTATTTTCTTTCTATTATTTATTACATTAATTTTATAATTTAGTTAGATTATTAAAAACTAGATTAAATATCCTATATTCATCTATATAATTTAATTATGGATTTTTTAAAATCATTTCATTTATATCTTTTTGGTTTATCATTTCTGAATTATAATTCTTTTAAGATTTATCATTTTGGGAAATACAATTTTTTAAATTATTAGATTCCATTCTCATGTTCTCATTTTCTTTAATCAATTCATTCTTCTTAATTTTCAAATATGTATAATTTTTAATTATTGTTTCTCTATAATTATTTGATTCTTCATTTTATTTAACAAATTTCTTTACTTTTGAATTTTTTGAATCAAAATAAAAATATTAGTCAAAAACTATTTCAATTTCATTTATGGATGGAGAATTGTAATCAGAATTTTCAAAATTTATTAACTAATTAAATATAGAATCTTTTACCTCACATGTAATACCAATCAGAGAATTATTCCATATCTCATGTTCACTTCAAGAATCATTTCTATAGTTAAAACTTTTTGAACAATCCCAATCATCAGATAAAGATTTTTTTCTCTTTCTTATTTTATCATTGTATTTATTTGGATATTTGAGTATAGGTAATTCATCCCTTATGTGAACTTTCTTTCGTCACTCATAACAGATTAATTTTTAAACAAAATTATTTTTATAATCATTACCATTCTTATTTTCTTTTCTGAACTCCCTCTTTCTACCTTTGTTTTTCAAGACCATGAAAAACTTCTTACTAATGTGTTCAATCTCCTTATTACATTCCTGAAACTCAAATTTAGAGTCATTGTAGGTATTAATAATATTTTTTAAAAATAAATACCAATTCTTTTAGTAGACTCCTAATCATCATTATTCTTTATCTCTAACAAATACAAAAGTAGAGATACTATCAATTTATCTAATGTATACTCCTTAAAATTCATAATCCTATCTATGGCCACCATCTTTTCATTTCATCTTTTTGGAAGATATCTCAATACACATTCCACCTGAGAAGTGTTTTCCAGGACCTCTCTAAGAGAAAGCATGTCATTGGTGATACTGGTAAACTGATGGAAAATTTGGTTTACATATTCTTCATCTCACACCATGATGTCTTGGAATTATTCCCAGAACATTCCTTTCATGGATCTCTTTATCTTTTAATTACCATAATGGGTTACTTATAGTATCCTTCATATTTCATGGGTTGTCTTACAAGCTAAAACATGGCTATAGAAAGTCCCACTCGATGCACAGTATAATTTATTTTTTTCTTTATAATTCAGAATATATTTTACTATTTCCATAACAACTAGAGTATCTAGATCAACCTTGGGTAGATAATATGGGTTTTCCATTATAATCCAGTGATCCACACTAAGTAGTTTCATTTAGGGTTCAATTATTTCTTTCAATTATCCATAATCCCTCCCATAAAAGAATATAGTTTTTTTGGTATTCATCCATCATAGAAATTGAAATAAAAATCATAAAATAAAATTTTTTATTTGTTTCTTAGATAATTAAGTTTAACATACAGGTTAGCATAGAGATAAAGATAAGTAAGATAAATAATTATATAGGATAACTATCCTTTAAGTATGGTCCTTCCCATTCATACCAATTTTTTGGTATCATATTATGACAAAGAAAGTCTAATATATTAGATACCTTTATCTGATACCAGTTGGTGGATAGTTGTTTATAGAAAATTTGACTACAGGGGGGTGAATGGTCATTTTAAATAATAATGAAAAAAAAGAAATCAGAGTTTATAAAATATAAAACACTAGTCAGTGAAATGCTCTTTGGTCGAGTTGCTACGGAAATAAAAAGAAAAAACCCCATATTTATAGTGGTTCATATAAAAAATATCCTAGTAAAGTATGAAATCTCATATACTACTCTAGGGGACTTTTACCCACTAATAAATTCTATTTTAGAGGTTTTAGGACCATGTTATAGACCCTACCTTTTAAAAAACCTAGAGGCACAATAAAGTCTTTGATACAGGATACAAGCCTAGTCTATTATACCTAAAGTTTTATCAAGATTCAAAACCTTGACTTACTTTTAGAATGTGGAATAACAATAGAAAAAATAATACTTTCTTTTGATGGTAAAATCATAACCCAAACTCAAGAAATACAAACAAAAATGAAAAAATTACATGAATAAAATAAATATAGGGAAAAATAGTAGATGAACAGAATTTCAAATAAGTTTATTCTCAATGATCATTGATTTCATGTAAGGAAAAAATGTAGAATTTAGATTTTTTTGGTGATAATAGTAATAATGAAGAAGTTACGGAAGATCATGAACAATTTTGAGAGTAAAAAATCATTAAGATGAATCACAATAAGTTTCTAATGAATGACCTACGCAGGAATATATTTTTATTTCATAAATAGATCCCTAGGGTTATTAAAACTATGTTATATAAGGGTCATGTACATATCCAAAATTTTCAGGACACTTGTTAGTGCAAAATAAGAAAATGAAATGATATTTACCTTTGTTTGTTAAGTATGGATAAAACATAGAATTACAATAGACCTTTTCATTTATTCAAGAAATATTAATATAAAATAATTAAAAATGTATATTTTACAATTTTAATAAATTTAAAAATTATAAAATAATTATAATTAAATTATAATCCAACAGATTATACATATATAAAAAATTCACAAAAAATAGATCATGGTTTAAACTACAAACTGCTTGGGTAAATGTTCACAAAATAATGTTACAATTATTTTTTACATACCCTAAAAATTTATATCAATGTAAAATAATAAAATTTTTAACAAAATAAATATTTTTAATAATATCAATTAAAATAATAAATAAAATTTAGGACAGATAAAGTGATGAGTAATTATGGATTATAGTTGTTTGTAGTGACTCATGACCCACCACTGAAAATAGAGAGTGGTGGATCATGACCTACTGCTGAAAACATCCAATGGTGGATAAAAAAATATGACCTAGCATTCTAATTTTTATGAAAAAATAAATATATCCAACCAAAATTAAAATTATTCTTTTTCACTAAACAATAAAAGTATTTTGGATAAGAAATAAAATATTTATACTTTTGGAAGTCCAATAGTGACTCGTAACTCACCATTGGAAACGTCCAGAAGTGAATCCTGACCATATGTTGGAGGTATCCAATGGTTCCTCATTGAAATTAATTTCCAATAAAATAAAATAAACAATAGATTATGATAAACTAAAAAATAATTTTAATATAAAGAAATAATGTATGGATAAATAAATCAACTTATCACTTCAAAAATTAAAAATAACAAACATAAATAAAAATAAATAAGATTCTACAAGAAGAATAAACTTCAATATAAAACAAAAAAATTGACTTGAAGAAGATATTACAAACTAGAAAGAAACAATATAAGAAATAGTATTATGATAAATTATGAAAACAAAAAAAAACAATAAGAAATAATAAAACAACCCAATGAAGATAGAACATCTCTTGCTGGATATTCAAGAACCTCCTATCAAGGGTTTTCATAGTAAGTAAAAAACAACCAAGGGGTAAGGATAACCCACCATTGATGTGAAATGGTAAGTAACATGACCCACCATTGTCACTAACCCACCTTTGGATTCCAACAGTGACTCATGACTCACCATTTCTATTTTCAAATGGTGACTTGATTCATCAACTTTTGGTATTTTCCTACGTGACTCAACTCACCAAATTTTTATTTTCTAGTGGTAAAATTTTGATCAACCAACAAAGAATAATATTTGAACCAAAATAAAAAATAAAGGAAGAAGATGTAATGTTTATAGTTTAAAACATCAAATAGTGGTGTATTGAAGAACATTGGTTCAAGAGATTGATTGGAAAGTGTAAGAATATAATAGAGATTGAATAGATAGGCATGGGAGTTCAAATGTATAATGTAAGAGTTTAAATAGACCTATGGTGATCATGTCACTAGAATTATAAAATATAAGCACCTTATTATGTATAATACCTAACCCTACATCAAACTACAAGAGATTTGATTCTTATCTTGACAAGTTATGTAGGATGCATCCCCAAGGTCCAAACCCAACATTATCACCTTTATATTAATATAATGGGGCCATATTATATTTGATTTTAACCAAAAGGGACGTGCTTGGCTAAGTCCGACACCAATCATTACTTGAAACCTTTCACCTTGTCATCCTTGAAACATGATGTCCAACTGTATGTATCAGTCCTTATATCATTCCATTAAATGGTACGACGTGTCCCGATAAGTGGCATCAAACTATGTGAATTTTGATTCCTTTCACAATGATATGTAGGAATCCCTATCATAGGCTCTACCCAAACACCAAATCAATCATTTCCCTCCTTGATGTCTAAAACATATAGGGTCTTATAGTGTGGATTTAAATCATAGTTGCTTAAAAAATGAATTACCAAGTAATAAAAAACAAGATAGAGAACCTATGATATATTTAAATGGTTCATTTTAATATATGATAATAACTGATTTCTAATATATTAGGGTAACCAGTCTTATATTGGGATTTTGTAAGGATGTATGAATATGTCTTAAATCTATAAGAGATTCCTGGAGTATAAAATAATCCCTCAAAGAAGAGTGTGGTGAGATCGACCTCCCATCATCCTGACTATCATGTTTTCTAATGTGTGGTTTCTAATGTCCCAATGACTGTCTAACATTAGAAATTAGTCTGTATTGAATCAAAATGAGCATGGGAAGTAAAGTATTATTGGGAATAGAAATTTTTTGACTCAATGTGAATCATATTTCCATTATTAGTTGTTCACTAACAGAAATTGGGCCATTTTGTTTTATGTGTATCATGTAAATGGAAAATGGGGACGCCAACATGAATAATCCATCAACCAAAAACAACTAAGTCACTCACATATCATACCATTTTTTCTCGTATTTTATTTTAAATAAAATTGGGAAAAAGTTGGTCCTTTAAATAAATGAACCATACATGAATTTTTTTACTTCTGGTTCTATTTTTAAGGGTTTTTTGTTTGTGTTTTTTGTCTCTCCTTTTGTATCCACTAGAAATCTCTTTAATATAAATTGAATTTTTCCAATCATGTAAGACATACACATTTTTAGTCATATGGAATCGGTCCTCCCTGAACAACATGACTCTGTTTCCCACACAATGCCATCATTTATAGGTGGAAAATGCACTAATTATAGAGTACCACCTTAATAGTATTATATCAACACTAGAGATTTCATATGAAGCCCTATGAGACATGAAGTTACACCAATAATGTTACCAATGATGAGAATTGATAAAGAAACAAATGACACATGTTACCATTTAGAACTATTTTGGGATCCTCTATTTGGGATATAGTAGCTAGTACATCCATTATCTTAGAGAGGTAGACCATGAGGTTGATAATACCATAAACACGACACAGGAGTCACCCTGAAAGGATGATATAAAAATATATGTGGACAAAATCATGTACCACCAAGCCCTCAGTCCACTAAGGATTCCACCCTAAAAGTCTAATCTTATGTCCCCCAGAATTGATCACCCCTAAAAATACATCAAGGGCAGTAAACCATCAATAACAATGAGTTTTCTTATGGACCCATTTTCACAGAATAAGACTATTAATATAATATGGTGACAACATATGAGTCATCACACATTCATGTCCACAAATAGTTTGTAACATCACAACCCAGGTGCCACACCCAAGTGCCAGGAGCTAGTTTTCTACATGGCCTGAGGCGCACCTCCTCATACACTATAGGCTATCGACTAACAGGGATGGTCTAATATCAGTCATGGGAAGACTATACAATATTTTATTATTTATCAAATTAATAAACCATCAGAAATAATAAATAAATAATAGAAATGATATAACATTACCAGAGTAATATTGTATCACAAGATGACCAAAAATAGAAATACAATGTCAAAACTGAATAATAGATATTACATGCTAAAGTAAGTGTCGGGTGAAAAAATGCAAACCCAAAAGTAAAGTAACTAAAAACTCCCAAGTGTGTCCCAAACCAAATTTTTTTCCCTCATAAATGATCAATCCCAACTTAGCCACCTATGATAGGGCCTTTTTGATTTTTCCTATACATAAAACACAAATTCTATCCGGGTACTGATCGGAATGCCTAAGTAGGGTGTGAGTATAACTCAACAAGCCACCACCAACAGTGTCTATAAAAATATATCGTCAATAAAAAGATTATGTAATTGTATAAATAAATAATTACAATTCATTAGGAAACAATAATCACATTATCAATTAATCTTTATTTAACAACATAAACCCCCAGGTTCCTGAGGACACCCAAACCACAATACATTCTTCAACCCATGTCATAGTCTGAACCATACCCAAGGGATATCATATGTCTGAATGTAAATTTTACATTTAATATTCACATTTCATATTTTGAAAATAGTCATAACACATGTATATTAGTCTGGCATGAGGAATGTGCACATATGATCTAAACTCTAGGTTCTAATGTGAGTCAGACTAAACGAAGCATGTATATTTTTAGACAAAGGGAAAATCTATCATGGCCCTTTCCCCATCCCAACTCCAAGATCTCTCATAGTCTCTTAGAAATCAAGTAGAATATTTCATGTTCTTCTCCCTCTAAGGATCACAGAGTCCTTAAAAAAAGGAATCTCACAAGGTATTCTTCCTTGAAGTCTCACACGGTCCTTCGAAAAATAAAAATAGTAGCTCTCATGGAAATCCTTAGTTAATCCCTCTCTCACACCCTGATTAACCCATGTGCTACTCCATTATAACATAATTACAACCAATATCCATTTCACCAATCATTCCATTAATTGATTCCATGACTAATTAATCCTACAATTTCTATTAATTAATTCAACAACTAATTAATCAAATCAATTACATTATTTAATTCAAAAATTAACTAATCGCTTCAATAACATTAATTAATTTAATAATTAATTAATCAAATCAATTACCCTATTAAATTTAACAATTAACTAATCACATTAATTTCTTTACTAATTCAACAATTACTTTATCACAAAAATACACTTAATTAATTACCATATTATTTTAGTACGTTAATACCATTAATTAACTCATCAATTAATTAATTAATATTAAAAAACTTAATATCCTATAATTAATTAAAAAATTAATTATTCAAATCTACAATCCCAATATATCATAATTAATTCTAAAATTCATTATCTCAATATCTAATAAATAATTCAACAATTAATAATTCAATTCAAAAATTATATTATCCCATAATCAATCAACAAATTAATTATCCAGCTATATCAATTCAATATCCCAATAATCCATATTAATTAATTCCCCAATTAATTAATCCAACTCATTCAATTTCATCAATATAAAAATCCCCATTAATTAATTCACTGATTAATTAATCTAACTCATTACCTTAAATTAATTCACCAATTAATTATTCACATCAATTCCATTAATTAATTCCACAATTAATCAACCACATTCAAATATCTCAATTAATTCACCAATTAATTGTCCATATAAATTTCCATTAACTATTTCACAACCAATTAATCACATTCAATCACTTCAATTAATTTTCCAATTAATTGTCCACGTCAAATTGCATTAATTAATTTAAAATTAGTTAATCACATTAAATCCCTTAAATTAATTCTCCAATTAATTTTCCATGTCAAATTCTATTAATTTATTGAAAATTAATAAATAACATTAAATCAATTTAAATTATTCTTGGATTAATTGTCCATGTCAATCCCATTAATTAATTCAATTAATTAATCCCATCAATATCATTATTTAGTTCAACAAATAAACAATCACATTACTTGCATTAATTAATTCAACAATTAACTGATATATCCATTCCCGTTATTTAATTCATCAATTAAATAAATGAATTACTCCTATTAATTAATTCATCAATTAATTAATCTCATTTATCCCAATATTTAATTCATCGTTAAAATAATCACATTACTCCATTAATTAATTCTCCAATTAATTAGTCTCATCAAAATCTTTATTTAATTAAACGATTAAATAATCATATTACTACATTAATTAACTCATCAATTAATTAATCCCCTAAGTCCCATTATTTAGGTAAGAAATGAAATAATTACTTTACTCCATCTGTTAATTAATCTATTAATTAATCCCATCTCACAAATTTTTTAATTCAACAATTAAATAATCATATTACTCCATTAATTAACTAATAAATTATTTAATCATACTTAATCAATTAAATAATCCCCAATTAATTTTTCTATTAATTGTTTTGAAACACAGGTCAATATTCTGATAATTAACTAAATAATTAATTATACCAAAACCACAATTTGAATATATCGTAATTAATTTAACAATTAATTATATAATTCAATCCCCATATTTCATAATTAATTCAACATTTAATTATTTAGAATCTATAATCCTAATATCCTCAATTTGAAAATTTCCATCAATTAATTAAATCACCAAATTAGTTAATTCAATCAAGAATGAAATTGCTAAACATCTAACAGAAATTATGCAATTATATACACATAATCACGTTTTAGACATTGAGGATTGAATTATAGACAACCTACCTCAAGAACAGTTTTTAATTCTCACTAACGAATAATCCCCAATTTGTAGTGGATCAATCAAGTATACAACGATAAAGAGGGTCTTGATACAAAACCTAAATAATCTAATAAACTAAACAAGATAAATTAATTCTAGATATAGATTCAACAAAAATAGATCCCAATTCAAAAAATATATATCTATATCTAAAAATAAATAAGATTAAAAACCACTAAAGTAATGTGCGAAGAATGGGAGAGAGGTGAGAAATAAATCGGGGAAGAGACCACATACCTGAGGAGGTGCAGATCTACCAACCGGGCATCGAATCACTAATAACAGATGTTATAGGGCCATGAAATTTCATCTGGAGGATCTGTATTTTAGATAAATAAATTCAAGGTGATTTGAGTTTGAATATGTTTTAATACAGGGTGTTCAAAAAATTAAAATCTAATTTATAGGATAATTAAAACTGTGCACATGGATTTCTAGAAAGGGGTGAATGGTTTCTTGTAACTGTGTGACTTAATCATTCACCCATTCTTAAGGGTGGATGATTTGTCCTAATCGGGTTTATAGTTTGAAAAAATTGTGTGCTAGTGATGTGATTCCCCACAGTTTGGGTTCTTATGGTTAGCTGGTTCAGGGTGCACAGTTTGGGAAAACCATCCTCCAACTGTGCACTAGCTCATTTCCTTCAGACATTTTAAAATTTCACCCAAACACACCCCAAGGTCAATAACAAAAATGTTTTTTGAAAAAAATGAAAAATAATACAACCAAATGATCCCAAGAAATATATTAAGAAAAGCTAGGATCTTACAATCTCCACCACCTTATAATAGCTCATCCTCGAGCTACGCTCCCAAGAATATCTAGGATTTTGAGTTAAAATATTAGACCAGTAGGGCCCCTTATCTGCTTCTCTCTCTCATGTTTCATCCTGAACTAATCCATGTTTCCACAAAACATGAACTATCAGTATGGTCTTCCCCACAAAACTCTATCATTTTGATCCAACACAGGTATTAGAGGCTCCTCAATGGATGCATCAGTCTCAAACTAAACAACATCAACGTACCTCAAAACATTCCGAACTCACAGAGCCGAAAAACAATAATAACAACATCCAAAATTGGAACTTATCCTTGCCATCAAAAACAACTATAAAGGCATATACTAACCACCTCTTAGGCCCACTACCCTTTCCCCAAGGAATTTAAACATGCACCTTACAAGTTCCTCATTATCCTTCTAAAGCCATCACTTCCAACCCAAGGTTTTTCTCCATGAACCGAATACTGACACATCACTCTCCAACTTAGAAGATTGGTTAAAAATAATTTTTCAAGAAACTAAACTACCATGACCTATTGTTTAATCACAATTTAAACCCCAAAACTCAGATGTTGCCTTCTAGTCTTTCATAGGATAATAATATAATATCAACTACTGCCTGTTCTCAGTTTTTGAGTATAGAACCCATGATATTCATCGAACTCTGGTCCATCCTAAGAACCAATTATACAAACTATATATGGAGTACCTTCAACCATCAATATCCACATATAATGCTTCATAATAACAACCTCTAAAGGGACCCATATCCAACCAAATCACATTTACGTAGCTTGGTGTAAATCCATATATTTTTCATCATACATGAGAAAATGTTACGGTAGGGGACATGATCATCATGAATTTAATGTTCGTGAAGAATTAATCAATTAAGACCAACAAAAATAATCCAACAATGATTTTACCACACATTATGAAAACACCTTAACCTTCTAAAAGTCTCAGGCTTCCCTGTCTGCCAACATCTTACCATAGAATCCCAAACCAGATGGTCCATTGCAGAAACTATAACCAGGTTCTCAAACTATGAAAATTTCCACTACCCAAACCACCCATATCAACGGAAAAACAAAAAAATGATTCTAAATTAACAACATTAACTTATTTAACAAGAGTTATTTATAAAAAATTACAACAACTCTTTACCCATTTTCCCCACCTAACAGTCAAATCTAAGGTACTATCTCTATCCTTAACCATCTTATATCTATATCATGGTTATCAAAGGGTTCAAAAATTATCATTGTTGATGTTTCCCATTTATATGCCAATTTATTCTCATCATTCATAATTTTAAAATCTTTCTCAATTTTATCTTAGGTACCATTTTATGTTCAATTTCACATGAATGAAAAAACAGTTCAATTTCAATAGCTTACCCAAATCCCATTTCCCCATGAATTCTAAAAATGAAGCATATCGTAAAATGATATTGAGTGCCTAGAATTTTGTATAAAAACTCAACACTCATTCAATACAGGGCCAAAAGTCAAATGTCAATAAATCTTAGAAACAATATTCACATCATACAATAAGTGTCTCGCCCAACATGAAATAATATTCAACTATAATAGCAAACAATAATAACAAAAATATCACCATGGGTACTTGGGTTCTCCCTCGTACAATGGTTAACTACTCCAATGAACCAGCTCATAACCAAGAATTGAATCTTTATAGTATCATACCTAGCTTTCCCAAATAGTAAGACAAAAATAAAACGAAAAGAAAACTAGGCTTTGATAACACTTTGCAACATCTCAACCTAGGTTCTACACCCCGGTACCCCAGGCCGGTTCGACACATGACCTCAAGAGTGCCTCATCATATGCCAGATGGTTATGACTAGAAGCCATGGTCTAATATTAGACATTGGAAAACTAAACCCTCTTTTTTTCTTCATGAAAGTAAAACACCATCAGAAATAACAGAAATGATATAACATAAACATAGTAATACTGCATCACAAGATAACGAAAACTTGGAATAAATTGTCAAAATTGAATGGTAGATTTTCCATGCTAAAGTATGTTCCATGTTACAAAATGAAATACCAAAATTAAAGACATAGATAACTCCAAAGTGGGTCTTGAAACAAGTTTGGTTCCCCCATCCATTCCCCATCCCAAATTACCCACCTAAATCAATATTTTTACCCTTTTCCTATATAGAAGAAACCAAGTCTATTCATGTATCGATTAGGGAGCCCGAATAGGGTGTGAGTACAAATTAGTAGGCCACCACCAATAGTGTCTAAAACAATATCAAATCAATAAAAATTGTATGTATTTTTATAAATAAATAATTACAATTACTGAGTAATGTTAATAACATTATCATTTAATCTTTTTGTAACCACATAAACCCTCAAGTTCCTGATGACACATGAACCATAATACTTTCTTCAGTACAAGAAAGAGTCTGAATGATCCCCAATAGATATCATATATCTGAATGTCAATGTGACCCCACATTATCTCATTCATATCTTGATAAAAATAAAACATATTTAAATCAATATGACATGAGTAATGTGCACATAGGTCTCTAAACTTTATGGAATAATGTGAGTGAGACTAAACGATGCATATAGATTTATTTGAAAAAGAGAAAAACTCTCACGATATTTTCTCCATCCCAACTCCAAGAGATCTCACATTCTCTTGGGAATAAAGTATATTCTCTCATGGTCTCCTCCCTTGAAGTCTCACACGATCCTTCAGAAATAAAAATAGAATCTCTCATGGTCTTCTTCCTTGAAGTCTCAAATGGTCTTTCAAAAAGAAAAAAATAGAAGCTCTCATGATCTTCCTAAGTTAATATCTTTCTCACAATCCCTATTATCCCATGTGCTACTGCATGCCAACATAATAAAAACAAATATCTATTTCGTAAATCATTCCATTAATTAATTCCATAATTAATTAATCATATTGTTTCTATTAATAAATTCAAAAACTAGTTAATCACATTAATTCCATTAGTTAATTCAAAAATTATCTAATCATATCAATTGACATAATTAATTTAACAATTAAGTAATATTGTCAATTCCTCTAGTTAATTTAACAATTAACAAATCACATCAATGTCATTACTAATTTAGTAATTAGTTTATCACATAAATCCCCTTAATTAATTCCCTGATTAAATAAGTATATCAAACCCATTAATTAGATCATCAATTAATTAATCAATATCAACAAACTCAATATCCTATAATTAGTTCAACAATTAATTATCCAAATTAACAATATAAATATATCATAATTAATTCTAAAATTAATTATCTCAAATCATCTATCTCAATATCTCATAATTAATTCAACAATTATTTATTCAATTCAGAAATAACATTGCCCCATAATCAATTGAACAATTAATTTTCCAATTATATCAATTGAAAATCCAAAAAATACCAATTAATTAATTCACCAATTAATGAATCAAACTCATTCAATTGTATCAACACAACAATCCTCGTTAATTACTTCACCAATTAATTAATCTAACTAATTCCCTTAAATGTATTCACTAATTAATTATTCAAATCAATTATATTAATTAATTACACAGTTAATTAATGACATTAAACTCCCTTAATTAATTCCCCTATTAATTTTATACATCAATTTCCATTAATTAATATATAATTGATTAATCACATTTACTCCCTTAAATTAATTCACTAATTAACTGCTCATGTCAAATTATATTATTAAATTCACAATTAATTTATCACATTTAGTCCCTTAAATTAATTTTCCAAATTAATGGACCATGTTTAATTCCATTAAATAATTCAAATTTAATTAACTACATTTAATCCCTTCAATTAATTTGAAAATTAAATGTTCGTAACAATCCCATTAATTAATTCAATTAACTAATCTCATCATTCCCATTTTTTATGTCAGAAATAAAATTAAAACATTACTCCAATTAATTGATTTATGAATTAATTTAACCCCTTAATCCCATTATTTAATTCATCAACTAAATAATCAAATTACTCCATTATTTAATTCATCAATTAATTAACCCTCTCAAACCCATTATTTTTTTAATAATTAATTAATAATATTACTCCATTAATTAATTCATTAAATAATTAATCCCCTCATTACCATTATTTAATTCAACAATTAAATAATCACATTACTCTATTTATTAATTAATCTATTAATCAATCCCAACTAACCCATTATTTAATTCAATAATTAATAATCATATTTCTCCATTAATTAATTCATCAACTAATTATTACCAACATAAAAAATTCAATAACTCTGATTAATTCCTTAATTTTATTCTATCTCAATCAATTCAATATTCCCAATTAATTACTCAATTAATTATTCTGATGCACAATTCAATATTCTTATAATTAACATAATAATTAATTGTCCCAAACTAAAAAATTCAACATCTCATAATTAATTAAATAATTAATTAGCTAATTTAATCCCAATATATCATAATTAATTCAAAAATTAATTATTAAGATTCTATATTTAAAATATCCCTAATTTGAAAATTTCCTTTAATTAATTAATTGACCAAATTAATTAATTCGATCAAGAATGTAATTGCTAAACATAAAATGTAAATTATATAATTACAAAGACATAAATGAAATTTAGACTTTTGTATTTGAATTATAGATCACTTACCTCAAGAACGACAATGAACACTCACCAACAGATAATCCTCAATTTGAATCGGATAAATCAAGAATGTGATGATTAACACGATCTCATTATTAAACCTAAATACATGATTAAAAAAACAAGAACTTTTAATTCTATATCTATATTAAACAATCCTAGATATGGATTCAAAATATCTAAATATATATTCAAAAAAACATAGGATAATAACCCACCAAAATAATGGTGGAATAACGAGAGAGAGGTGTCAAATCAATTGAGGAAGAAGCCACATAACCGAAGAGGTGCTTATATGCCAACTGGTCTTCTAATTGCCAATAATGGAGGTTGGAGAGCCTTGTAATCCATTAAAATGGATCTTGATTTGATATAAATTAATTTGGGGAGAGTTGAGGTTTAATAGTGTTTAAAATAGGGGTTTTTGTAAATTAAAAATAATTTCCAAGTTAATTGAAACTACATGCACAGTTTTCTAGGTAGGGGTGCATGGTTACCCTAACCATGCGCCTTAACTATATGCCTCTTCTAGGGGGTTCACAATTACTCCTAAGAAGGAACATGGTTTGAAAAACCATGTGTCATCTATGAAAATCATCTCTATTTGGGTTTGTACAACTAGGTGTGCCTAGGCGCACAGTTTGGGAAAACCGTGTGCCAACCATGCACTTGCACATTTCTTTCCAAAATTTGATATTTTCACCCAAACACATCCCAAGGTAAAACCCAAAGAATTTATACTCAAAACACAGTAAAATAATACCTCTAAAAGAGCCAGATAAATCTCTATAAAATGGACATGCTCTAACATAGCAATCCTTCCAACACATTCTAACAGCACCTGGATAGAATTTGGGGCATATCTCAATAATAAACAAGGGGAACACATGTATTCCCACCCCCATACTTTAATCCAACTGATATATTCTTATGGTAACTAGAGAATAAGAACGTAAACACATCCCTTATCCTAACATGGAATGGGAACACATTATTATTACAATTAAAGAGTCACATCATCACATTTTGGAATCTATAGAGTGGTAGGCATACATCCCTCCCCATATTCAACAAAGTTGTCAATATATCTTGGTAGCAGTAGCAGTCAGTGGGAAGGAACACATTCGTTCCCCTACCAATAGAGTAACTAAACCACACACTTCAAGGATTACTCTGGAGTAATAACACATTCTTTCTCTAATCGAGGACGTTCATTACCATACTCCCATGATATATATACAATCATATTAGGTGTACATTTATGTTCCAATTAGAGATCATCCGACCATACAACAGTAATTTTAGAGTAGGAACACATTCCTTCCAACTCTATAGAAACTTTTTTTTCATATCCCCAAAATATCATTGTATTCTCCAAGTAAGGCTCCCATACATGAAAATCATTGTTCACAATATGCGACTCCAACTGTCTGAGAGATAGCACCTAAGAAAAAGTCTCATCAAGGTAAATCTAAAGTCCAAAAGTAGAAATTCAAAACTTATCTACATAATGATAACATTCTTGGGGACTTAAAAAAATTAAATTCCATTTCATGATCATGCTGACTCATTTCTTGATTAGTGAAGTAGTAGTTGGAATTACAAAGGTTCTCCAAGTAATTTTTCTTCAACCTACTCAGGAGGTCCGCCTAGAGTGTTTACCATAATGTCCTCTTTAATGGGTAAAATATGATTGATCAATTGAATTTTCTGATGATTAGTACATCAAAATAACTTCTCATGACCATAATATAAAATGTAAAGAAGATACACCCCTTTATATTTTTTACCCTAATGGTTCTATATAAGGAATATACTCTAGGACTCATCCCTGTGGTTAAATTAATATCCATGATTGTATTCCTCCCTATAATGGTATTCATTGTGAAGTTCCTTTTCATAGTGATATTTATTTTCGATAAGAAGTCCCTCTCCCCTTATGAATAAAATATGTGAAAGAACAAATATTTTGAGGCACTTCAGAAGATGAGTTAGGTCATGATTGATTATTTTTATTGGAAAAGTGACAGTCTTTCTCATCTAGAAGATAGCCCAAAAGAATGGTAATTATTTGAACCACCCTTGGCCACTGAGCTTCCACTTGAATAGACAATATTCCAAACAACCCTAATTTCTACAATAAGAAATATGAGATATGACCACTTTGGTCAGGTAAAGTGAAGGTGTCTCTCATAGAAGATAAAGAGAACACATTTATTATGACGAAATAATAGACCAAAGATAATATACCAGTCATATTTTGGTCTCTATCGACTCCTCAGTATAGAATTATGAAAAATTATATAGAGGAATTAATATATCTTATTAATATAAATAGATGGATGAACCTTCATAATTTAAGATAAAAATTCATATTTTATGGGGATATTTGAATCAAACTAAGTAAATAGAATAATTTCACTAAAATGTTGACTACACTAGCCTTTCAGTCAAAAGATACTGGAAATTAAAGGGGCATCCTAAAAATATTCAACGTGTATTTCTTGATGCATTATGAAATCTATGTTGGTTTATTTTTTTATTCTTCCCTAGGTTTATATTTCAGAGGATGGGGTGAACATAGCGGGATGCATTTCACCTTGCTCCCAATCCAACAAATTCTTTCAACAATGAAATCATGAAATGTAATTTCCTATGGTCAACTCTTAGAATAGATAATTTCCCATAATAGATGGTATGATAAATAGGGATTAGCCATGACTAATTCTCATATTTCTTGGAACAAAATATAGAAACACATTTAAATACTCTTAAATAAATAATCTGATAATATTGAGAAATATTATCATATGTAAAGATCCAAACCTTGAGTGAAAACACTCCCTTTGGTAGACATATTCACACATTCAATGAAGACATTGAACCTAGATCATTCTTGGACAAATATTCACAAGATTAATAGGGTAACTATGATAGAGATGAAAATTGATGTTTAATAACAACCCTTGTTTTTAAGACTGGGGTAATTTTTACAAACAAAATACCTCTCAGGTTCATTAGATCTTCGATAGGTTTAAAGTGTTTCATCAAGGGAACAAAATTATCCCTATCCTGTAGTGTTGGGGGAATTTTTACCATATTCACTTTCCTCCACATAGAATTCATCCTTTTCTTGATTTTGAGTCGCACCAAAAGATGAGTCTTGAGGTTTTATATCTTCTCTTGACCCATATTTCTACTTGTGTACATGTAAAATAATATTTTTTGGAGGCTCTCTCTTAATTAACGTCCACAAAGTAGATCTAGGGTAATCTTGGAGAGGATAAAAGAATCCATGTAGGGGATAATAGACATAGTGATACATCAATAAGGAAATCACTCTATAAGATTATTATATATTTCTCAAATGATACTTCATGGGGGATCAACCCTTTTATCTTCATGATAGTGATATTCCACATATATCACACTATGCATCAACAAATTCCATCAAAAATAACCCATCATATTCTATGGAACATAGATATTATATAGGGGAATAGGAAGAAAATATTCTTTTATAAATATGGTTCATGCTAAAATAATTGATTAGGGTGTGCATACTAGAAATGTAACACCCCAACCCCAAAATCCAAGAGTCAGTGCATTACTTATTACATTGGCAAGATTAAGAGGAATGAAATTATGAAGGAATTATCAGTTTAGTAGTCTTGAAGAAACTACATACATACATGAAAATCACATTACATTGGGAAAGGTTACATAAATACAATACATAACAAAAACTAACAAAACTAAATCCATAAGAACTCAATAAATAATTTCCTCTTCATAAGCTGCTGAAGGTAAAAAAATGAGAGGGGTGATATAAAATTCTCAATAATGGTTAAAAATAGGGGAATCATGAATAAACAATAATTAAACCACAATCATATTAGCATAGACAATATCACAGAGTGGATAAATGAAAAACACATGCCATTAGTAAACTGATAATAAAACCACATCCATAGATTTTGTCATAGTGAAAACCTCATGGATAGTAATAATTGAAAATGAATAAAATGAATTCTTATTAATTGGACATCATGTATCTAGAACCTGATACCACTTTACCGTAGAAATGGTTTAAGTTTGAGGGTAGAAACCCATCTGATTTTTGGAAACAAACTCGAAGGGTTTGTCACCAACTTTTTTGTCTCGTGATACCTGTTGATGAATAGAGGGGCTATAGCGGTCCCCACCCATAACTAAAAGTACTAAGAATTATTTATACATAGATTTAATACAAGTAAAATATGACTTCTCAATATCTATATAGAGTAGAGGATACAGATTCATAAATATTTCCATAGTTAAAACAACATTCCAAATAAACACCGTCTTAGAAATGGTACACGACTTAAGAAAATAATCATATCCATGCTCCAAGATAATGGATATTTAACAGAATTATAATTTCAAATTAAAAATGATCTCAAATGGCACTACCACAAAAATAGTTTTTCCCAGCGCCACACTTTCATCATCTCTAATGAAGAAGCGCTGATAAATGGGGGTACCTTTATCAGCGCTAAAAAAGCACTAATAAACGTACCCCTTTATCAGCGGTTTTTTAGCATTGATAAAGGGGGTATTTATCAGTGTTTCTTTAAAAGCACTGATAAAGGTTCTACTTCCAAAAAAAATCATTAAAAATATATATTAATATTTAAATATATAGATATAGTTATGTTGATATAAATATAATATATATTTTTTAAATATATTTTTAAATATATTTTAGATAAGTATAAATATACAATTGCACTTAATCTATAAGATATTTATTGAAAATGCCTTATAAAAAAATTAAAAAAATATTTTTAATTAATAATTTTCTATTTATTATGGAGTAATATTCATTTAATAACAATTTGAAGACTAAAAAAATTAAATAAAAAATTAAAAAAAGATCAAAAATATGTTGAAAACGCTACTCGAACTTCAAACGGCCATAACTTTTGATCCGAGTGTCTGTTTGAGCTCTACCACATATCAAATTGAAGCCTACGATGAGTTCTATGTCGTTGTGACTTGGATGACCTTGTTTAAGGTTTTCTTGAGGCCAAAAAAGGCCCAAAGTCCTCCAAAACTAAGTTTTTAGTCGGGGTACCTTGATTTGTTTATCATTTTGTGGATTTTCAGCCTCGTTTAAGGGGGTATTATTGGATTTTTTTTGGTGGGTAATGAATTTATTCCAAGGTATTACATTCATATTGATATTATTTCTTTGAAATTTTATTGTTTTTTATAATGAAATTCTATTTATAATCAAATATATAACAATATATACATATTGTTTATATATTCACACATAAAAATTTAATTCTAAATATAAAGAATAAAATATATTTACATATAAAATATATTAGCATTATCAAAATAATAACTAATATCCATTTTATTTAAAATACCAGAATATAAATATTTATATACCTATATATTAATCTAACTATATATATATTAATCTAACTATATATATATATATTAATCTAACTATATATATATATTAATCTAACTATATATATATATATATTAATATAACTACATATATATATTAATATTACTGTAAATATATATATTAATATCACTATAAATCTATATGTTAATATAACTATAAATATATATATTAATATAACTATATATATATATTAATATAACTATATATATATATATATATATATATTAATATAAATATATATTACTATACAAATAAATATAACTAAATATATATATATATAGAGATATACATTAATATAACTACATATATATATTAATATAACTATATATAAATTAATATAAATATATATTACTATACGAATAAATATAACTAAATATATATATATAGATAGATATTATGAAATTTAAAACAAATCAAAATAGAGGAGTGGTAAGGGCTTAGGCGCGCATGGGGGAGGTCTTGAGTTCAAAACATGGGGGAGGCAGGGGCGCGTGCGCATGGGAAATATGGGAGCTAGCACTGATAAAGGGTAGAGGGGGTGTGGGGGGGCACTAAAGGGGGGAAAAGCGCTGTAAAATGGGTGGGCTCAAGCACTATAAAAGCCCAACCCCCCCGATTGGTAGGATGTTTTAAATTTTTTTAATTTCTTTTTAATTTCTTTTTGTTTATTTAATTTTTTTTTAACTTTTTTCAGTGCTAAAAAGAAAGCGGTGATAGAGGAATCACTTATAAAGGACCCTTTTATCAGTGCTTTGTTTTAGCACTGATAAAAGACCCCTTTTATCAGCACTTTTTTTATCATTGATAGAGGTGTCTTTATCAGCGCCTTTTGGAGTGATGATAAAGGGGACCCCCCTATCTTCACTGGCTTTAATAGCACTGATAAAAGGGGTATTTTTGTAGTGTGGGTATTATATACACCATATAAGAAAGATTAGGTTCACAATACCAAATAAATGACAATGAAATGGAAATTATGACAAAGTCTCTTACCACGTTGTAATCAATCGAGTCGTATAACCAAAAATTAATTACCAAGTAATGAATAAAAAAATACCATGAATATAAGGAGAATCATGATAATATATATCAAATGTTAGTAAAAAATACACCACATGCAAGATATATGTGGCAAACAATGGAAATATCACGGAATTACAAGTGAGATAAGAAACCACTTACAAACATTTCAGCATTGTAATGGGTGTTCTTGTGTGGGATTAATAAGAGGTAAAGGGGTCTTTCATAATTTATATATCATAAGGTAAGTATGGGGGAGGTGATAAAACATACATTATCATTAGGAATTAAAAATAATAGGAAAAAACATTGGGGGATTCTTGAATAAAAGTGAGAGAGAGGACCCCTTACCTTAAGCCTGAATGTGTTCTTCGTTTGATCTTAAAGACCTGAATAATCAAATTTAAAGTCATTAATTTATAATTCAAAAGACTAATATACATATAATAAATTTATTATAAACTTATTAGGTTCCTTAGTTTCCTTTTTTATGGGTTGAAGAGGTTCAGTTTTGCTGTTTTTGAAGCATTTTCTTCCTTGGTTTTCATGATCGATTTACTTGTGTATTCATGAATGGAAGTCTGTTTGAAATATGGATAAACATACAGAATTGATAGTATATATTATTAGTGAAATTATAGATATATAAATGATCTTTTATGATTTTGAATTATATACCATGAGGATGACTCATTAGTTAAAATTTAAATACAATTGCTTGGACTAACATAACGGTTTTTTCCATACTGAACATGTTTTGTATTATTATTTTATATTATGAGTGTGTAAGGATTAATAAACATTGAATAAGGTAAAATAGAAATATTATTATATTTTTAAACTATTAAAGAGGTTTCATTTCTAGTATTAAAGAAAGTAATAGTAATTGAAAACTTGCCATCCTTGAATGTGATAAATTAACACATCTCGAACGGTATTTTCATTTTTAGTGTGAGGTGGGGAAAAAGAGTGAAGATGAAGATATATTCCATTAGAATAATAAAATTCCATTCCATTTATGGTACTGGAATCATCATATAATTTTTATGTGGGGATGTGAGGATAGAAAAATAAAATAATAGAACATGTAAAATAATTTGAAAGAAAATTGAAGAGAGGTTCACCTCTTGAGTACTCCTCATTAAAAATATACTCAAAGACTTTTTTTTGGCCTTTTGGTGAAGCTAGTAGGTCTTGGACGTGTGGGAGGATATTAGGGAGATATTTGAGCATAATTTAGGCAAGTCATTAATCTTGAGTTGTGTGGGAGGAAGAGGGGGTGAGGGATGGTTTTTATAGTGGAGGGGAGGAGGGTTTCCTTGATATTATAATCATTAATTTATTATTTCTTAACAAGAAAAGAAATAATAAGTATTACATGACCTATAATAGTATTTAGTGCATGTGAGTTCGATATTTGGGTTCTTACATCACACATGATGATAGTAATAGTGAATTTAAGTTATAATGTATTTATACTGTAAATTAATGTATTTTACTATTCACAAAAATTTCATGTATTTCAGAAAAATCCCAAAATTCTCCCTAAATATTTTTCAATGTGTAGAATCCATTGATTAACTCCATTTTACCAAAATAATTTTCTAAATATGATAAATTTAATTTTTAATTAAAAACATTATTTAATCGAAAAATACCAACAATTAAAATATTCTTCTTTATTTTTATGGTGCCTAAATTTTATTTATAAATTCATGAGTAAGGTTATCATTCATAAGGTTTGTATTACTATACATAATGGTATGATACTATTCATAAGGGTATGTTACTATTCCTAAGGATATGTTACTATTCACTGAAAATTAACTTGATTCTATCAAACTCTAAATATCACCCGGATCGCAACAGTGTATGTCCGTTTTTCAAAATTCAAAACAAAGAAGTTGAAAATTTAAGTTTAATGGCTAGGTTATAACAATATTCAAAATAACCAAGTGTTTTTTCAAAGAAAATCAGTACTTTATGAAATATAGGCTATCTAATGAATAGAATGTATTTAAAAGAAACATACCATAAAATGTTTGTGGTGTTATATTATTCCCTACTTTGGAAATTTCATACTTGAAATTTTTTCACGTATAAAGTCATTAAAAAGGCATTGGTGGTTATTATTAGTAATATAGTAAGGTTTCGACATTCATTCCTCCATTTTATGGTTTCTCCAAAGAACCATTACTAGATGAGTTGTTTGATTTCTCAATACCTACTCCCTTATGTTAAGAATCCCGACAGGATCTAGACAACATGAAAAATTAGTATCCATCTCTATTTCTTCATAGTTGAGTACATGAAATGGATTTTCCATGTAATGCTTTAACAATGACATGTGGAAGACATTATGAACAATAGAGAGACTTGTTGGTATTGCTAAATAGTAATGTATAGCTCTGATCTTTTCTAGAATTTTAAATGGTCTGATGTACCTGGGGCTCAATTTCCTTTTCTTACCGAATCTTAAGACACCCTTCCACTTAGAATCTTTTAGAAATACATGATCACCTACTTTAAATTCCAAATCCTTTCTCCAATTTTCAGCATAACTCTTTTTCCTACTTTTGGATGCTTTAATATAAGGTCTTAATTTTCATTTCCTTTGTAGTTGTCTCTTTGATAAGTTTTGGTCCTACAAGTTTCCTCTTGCCAACTTCATCCCAACAAGTTGGAGTTTGAAACCTCTTACCATATAATGCTTCATATTGAACCACGTTAATTGTATAATATAAATTATTATTTCAGGATAATTCCAATAGTGGAAAGTATTAATCCCACATAACTTGAAAGTCAAGAGAGAATTATCTTAACACGTCTTCCATTTTTTGAATATTCATTTCAGATTTTCCATCATTTTGGGGTGAAAAGCAGTACTCATATGAAGCTCACTATCCAAAGCCTTATAGAGACTTTTCTTAAATTTTGATGTAAACCAGTGAACTTGATTAGAAACAATCGATATAGGTACACTATGAAGTCTTATAAGTTCATTAATATAAAGTCTTTTCAGGTACTCAAGTGGTAAATCCTCTCTTATAGAAATTAAATGTGTTGATTTTCTGAGACGATCAACAATTACCCATATTGTATCATTACTTCTAGGTGTCCTTGGTAGTCCTGTGACAAAATACATCATAATGTAATCCCAATTCCACATAAGAAAATGTATAGGATGCATCAACCCTCTAGGATGTTTCCTCTCTACCTTCACCTATTGACTAACTAGACACCTTGACATATAGTCGGCAATTTCTCCCCTCATATTATCCAACCAAAAATGTTCCTTCAGATCTCTATGAATATTTGTGCTACCATGGTGTATATAAACATTTGAGCTATGATCGTCGTCCAATAGTTCCTTTCTTAGCTTAGGTGCTAATATAATGCATAACCTCTTCCCAAATTTTAGAAATCCTTCCTCATACATGAAGTCTTCCAATATCACATCCTTAACAACATTAATTTTCTTGTGTTGACTCTCATCATCAGATTGGGATATTTTATCTTATCTTGTAAAGATGTTTTTGAAAAAATTTGAAATAGGAAATAAGTTTCCATTTAATTAACAATTCCCATATCCATCTTTAGTGGATCCATGAATATAAGATCTCTTTTAATCCTCATTTGGGTCATAAGTCCATGATCTTTCATGTTTAATGCATCTTCCATATTTTTTCTCATTTCTTGGGTGATAGTGTATTGAAAAATCATAATCTTTAAGAAACTCGAGTCATCTCCTTTGCCTCATGTAGAGTTATTTCATTGTAAAAATTCATTTCAAGCTCTTGTGATCCGTATATATCTCATATCTTTAAATGCAGAGGTAATATCTTAATATTTTTAGAGAAACTATTATGGATGCTAACTCAAGATCATGATTTGGGTAAGTTTTTTCATGAGTCATCAACTGCCTTGATTCATAATCAATAACTTTATCATTTCATATAAGGATGAAACCCAGTCTATTCTTCGATGCCTTACTATATATCAAAAATCCATTATTTCCAGATAGAAGAGTCAAAAATGGTGCATTGAACAATAATCTTTTCATTTCATCAAATAATTATATACATTCTTTCATCCAAACAAACATAACCCCTTTATATGAGATCTTGGTAAGTAGGTTAGCTATTCGGGTGAAATTCTAAACAGAATGACGATATTAACCTACTAAGACAACAAAACTGCGTAGCTCAGTTATGTTCATTGGAATGGGCCATTCTTGTATTGAGTTTTTCTTCATAGAATCAACTAAGATTGCATCCTTAGAGACAATATAGCTAAAAAAAGAAACTAATTGAATCCAAAATTCACACTTTCTAAAATTCCCATATAATTCATTTCTTAAAAGTTTTTTCATAATAATCTGCAAGTGATTCTCAGGGTCATCATAGATTTTTGAGTATACGAGGATATAATCGATAAATACCACAAAATAATCAATATATTCCTTGAAAAATATCTTCATTAGATCCATGAAAATAGACAGTTCATTAGTCAGTCCAAAAGGAATTACTATAAACTCATAATGCCCATACATGGTTTGAAATACTGTGTTTGGAATATCTTCCTTTATCACACATAGTTGATGATATCTAGATTGAATTTCAGTCTTCGAAAAATATTGGGCTCCATGAAGTTGATCAAAAAAATATTCATTCCCTAGAAGAGGGTACTTTTTCTTTATTTTAATTGCATTTATTTCCCTGTACTCAATACATATCCCCACAGATCTATCTTTCTTCTTAACAAATAAGACATGGTCTCCCCATGGAAAAACACTAGGTCAAATAAACCCTTTCTTACTAAATTCCTCTAGTTGTTTATTTATCTCCACAAATTCCACAGTGTCTATTATATATGGTGTCATTGATATAGGTATTTCACTAGAAATTAAATCAATAGATAACTCAACTTCCCCCTTTAGAGGATGTATTGGTAAATCCTCTAGAAATACATCAATGTATTATTGCATAATAGGTAAATATTCAATTTGAATATTTATTTTCTTACCCATAAATATCTTGTTCTATTCTCTCTAAGAATTGAATATAGTAGAGCTACTGGGGGTAGATCTATATAAGAATCAGATGGTGAGGTTTCTTCTCTAAAGATAAGGGATTCAAAAAAATTCACAAAAATTTTAACTTCATTCTTCTTGTAATATATCTTCAAATCATAATTTGATAGCCAATTAATTATAATAAATATTTCAAATTAAATCATTTGTATGATGATAAGTTTAGAAACTAAAGCACATTTATGTGTAATGAGGGGGACTAATCAACATGCCTTTTTTGTAATGATACATCCCCTAAGAGTTTTGACTGACAACTCCTTTATTAAATCGAATTGGACATGTCTAATTTTCTTGGAAAACTAGGAAGATATAAAGGAATGTGATGATCTAGAATCAAATAATTTATTGGATAAGTTTGAGGAAAGAAATAAAGTACCTACCAACACATCATTTGAATTGTCAACCTCCGCAGTTGTAATCACATAAGATTTACCTTCCTCTCGTGGCTTTTTCTGATGCAACATTTCAGGGCGCTTTCGAAACTCATTTTCATAGTGTCCCATATCCCTATAATTGTAGCGTTGAACATCATTTACTTGTTTCTTACCCTTGTATTCATTAGATCAAGGACCATTTTCTCCACACTTATAGCTGACTCCCATTCCTTTCAAGCATTTACTAGGATGATTCTTTCTACGGTTCTTACATAATGGGAATTTCTGCATTCCCTTTTTCTTCTTTGGAACATCACTTTTTCCATATTTATTCGAGTACCACTTCTTATCTTGGTTTCCCTTGAACAAATTTTATCGAGAAAATTTCTTCTCTATTTTCATGGAACATAACACAATTTCATCATATGATGAAATTTTTTAAAAATCTAGTGCCCTTCGAAGTATTGTCTTATGACCTTCATAGAAATGAAAAATCTTGTATTCTGAGACTCATATGTAATCTATAGAATACATGGCTTGTCTTGTGAAGGAAGACTCATACTCTACAACATTTTATTTTTCCCCTTTTCTTTAATCCATGTAATTTTATCTTCATTTTGGTTTGTTTCTTACGAGGGAAATATTTGTTAAAGAATATTTCCTTAAAAATAATCTATCTCATATCTTCTATTTCTTCTTCCTTCATGGTATTCTTGATCAAGGACCACCATTAATCTGCGTCACCCTTTAAGAAATATACTTCAAGCACTACCTTTTCATTTTCATTGCATCTTAATGGCATGAATATATTTTCAAGGGACCATATCCACTACCCAGCTACCATTAGATTACTACTAACACTAAAATATGATGGTTTCTTCCACATGAAATGATCAAACACAGTGGTAGCACGGTTATTCATCCCAAATTGATTATCTTTTCCAAATATGGTCATGATATGATCTGCTCCAACATTTACTTTGTTGACTTGCTCAGTGGGGAAATCCTTATATTTATATGAGTATTGATTCCCTTTCTTCCAATAGGCTTTAATTATAAATAATTACATACAATAGATTAGGTTATGAATCACAACTTATAATCTCAACTAGAAAAGTACATAGAATAAATTGAAATTCTATGCACAGCTAATCTCATAAGCATGGTTTCTCTGAGGAAGAATCTATATTAAAATCGTTCATAATGGGTTGTAAATAAAATTTTAATTATCTTAAGAATATCCCCTAGGATTTTCAACCCAAGGGTATAGGAATTCCCGTTTTCTTGCATCTGGATACCCTGGGTCAATCCAAAAACTCTTTGTTGGAGCTTTCACTCCTAGGTACATATGTGACAGATCCACCTCTACTTTTCTATATCCAGACAGGGGTTTATTTTCTATAAAGGTCAACATAATATATTCATTACAAAAATAACAGGATGGTCTTGTATGTTTATTCTCAAATACTATCTTAAGGGTTTGTTCCATAATC
The DNA here is from genome assembly GCA_963277665.1 of Viscum album. Classification (NCBI taxonomy): domain Eukaryota; kingdom Viridiplantae; phylum Streptophyta; class Magnoliopsida; order Santalales; family Viscaceae; genus Viscum; species Viscum album. Next base: position 83,475,785 of record OY728119.1, read on the forward strand.
TATTTTTTCTAAATATAGTTTCCATGTTTTCTACTAAACTTCCTATGATACCAACTGTAACATCCTGAACACAAAATCTCAGAGTCGGTACATTACTTATTTTATTGTCATGATTAAGAGGAATGAAATATCCAAGTAATGATTAGTTTTGTAGTCTTGAATAAACTAGATATATACAAGAAACTCACATTACATTTGGAAAGGTAACAAAAATACAATACACAATAACTAAAAAATTGCATCCATGAGAACTTAATAAAAAAAATGAAATGGGTGAGCTCAAATGTTCAATAGGGGTTACAAATAGTTGAATCATAAATAAAAAATAATTTAATTACAATAAAATTTGCATAGTTAATATGGAATAGTGGATAAATGATAACACACTACATTTGTAAACTGATAATAAAACTGGATCAATAGTTTTTTTCGTAGTGAAAAACTCATGGATAGTAATAACTGAAAATAAATAAAGATAATTCTTATTGATTTGAAGTCATGTATCTAGAACATTATGCCACTATACCATCTAAACGGTTTATGTCTATGGGTATAAACCCATATGTTTTTTGGAAACAAACTCGAAGGGTTTATCACTGACTGATTTGTCTCATGAGACTTGTCGATGCATTGAGGTGATATAGCGGGCCCCTTCCATCAAATAAAGTCTAAATTAATTCTTTATAAATTTTCTAAATATAATTAAAATATTCCTTCTAAATATCCATACAAAGTACAAGATACAGATTCATCAACATTCCTATAGTTAAAACAACATTCCAAATAAACACCGTATGTGAAATGGTATACAACTTAAGGAATTAATAATTTCCATTATAAAAGAAAATGGATATTAACCATAATTATAATTTAAAATGAAACATGATCTCAAATGGGTAGTAGATACCCCACATTTGAAATATTAACTGCACAATATAATGTAAATGACAATGAAATGGAAATTTAGACAATGTCTCTTACAACGTTGTAATCAATCATGTCGTATAACCAAAAATTAATAACCAAAAAATGAATCATATAATACAATGACTATAAAGAGAATCATGATAATATATATCAAATTTCAGTATAAAATACACCACATCTAAGAAATATGTGGCGAACAATGGAAATCTCACATAATTAAAAGTGAGATAAGAAACCCCTTACAAAAATTTTGGCATGATAACATGTGTTATTGTGAGGGATTAATGGTAGGAAAAGGGGTATCCTATAATTTATATATAATAAGGGAGGTATGGGAGAGGTTATAAAACATACTTTATCATTCGGAATTAAAAATAAAAGGACACAACATAGGGGATATTCTTGAATAAAAGTGAGAGAGATGATCCTTTACCTTAAGCCCGAATGTGTTCTTAATTTGATCTTAAAAATATGAATAATCAATTTCACCTTCATTAATTAATATTTACAGAAACTCTTCTACATTTAATTGATTTATTATAACCTTATTAATTTCATTCATTGCCTTTTTTATGGGATTAAGAGGATCAATTTTATTGTTTCAGAAGCATTTTCTTCCTTGGTTGTCATGATCGGTTTACTTGTATTTATGAATGGAATTTTGTATGAAATGTTGTTAAACATCCATAATTTTTAGTATATATTATTAGTTAAATTAAAAATATATAAATGAGATTATAATTATTATTATTATATACCATAAGGATTACTCATTAGTTAAAATTTATTTACAAAATCTTGGATTAACTAAGTGGTTTTGTGCATAATGAACTTATTTTGTATTATTATTTTATATTATGAGTGTGTAAGGATTCAAGAACATTGAATAAGATATAATACATATATTATTATATTTTTAAACCATTAAATAGGTTTTATGACCACTTTTGAAGATAGTAATAGAAATTGAAAACTCATCGTCCTTGAATGTGATAGATTAATACATCTCGGACGGTACTTCCATTTTTAGGGTAAGATGTGGGGGAAAAGAGAGATAATAAAGAAATATTCCATTATAATAATAGAATTACAGTCCATTTATGGTACTGGAATCATCATATCATTTTTATTTGGGGAGGTGTGGATAGAGAAACAAAACAATATGACTTGTAAAAGAATTTGAAAGAAAATGGAAGAGAGGTTCGCCTCTTGAGTGCTCCTCCTGGAGAATCTCATTCGGACCTTTTTTTTTGGACTTTTAGTGAGACCATAAGATATTGGACGTGGGGGAGGATCTTAGGGAGGTATGTTATAATAATTTAGGAAAGTATTGAAGCTTGAGAGTTGTGGGAGGAAGAGGGTGGTTTATATAGTGAAGGGGAGGAGAGATTCCTTAATATTATAGTTATTAATTTATTGTTTCTTCACAGGAAAATAAATAGTGAGTATTCCATGGCATATAATATTAATAAGTGCATTTGAGTTCTATATTTTGGTTATTTCATCCCTTGTGATGCTAGGAATAGTGAATTTAAATTATAATGTACTTATACAGTAAATTAATGTATTTTACTATTCACAAAAATTTCAAGTATTTTAGAAAAAACCAAAAACTTCACCCTAACCACTTTTCAACTTTTGAATCCAAATATGAACTCAATATTTCAAAAATAAATTTTTAAATATGATAAATTTAAATTTTAATTAAAAACATTATTTAATTCAAAAATACCAACACTAAAAATATTCATCTTTATCTTTATGGTGCCTAAATATTATTTATACATCCACGAGTAATGTTATCATTCATAAAGGTCATATTACTATTCATAAGGGTAATTTAATATTCACAAGGGTATGTTACTATTCATAATGTTAATTTAGTATTTAATAAAACTAACTTGAGTTTTTCAGACTCCCGATATCACCCAGATCGCAACTGTGTATGTATGATTTTCAAAATTCAAAGAACAGAACTGCAAAATTTAAGTTTAATGGATAGGTTATAACTATATCCTAAATAACCAAGTGTTGTTTCAATGAAATTAAATTATTTATGAAATATAGACCATCTAATATATAAAATTTATTTAAGATAAACATACTACAAAATGTTTTGGGTGTTATAAGAAATAAAGGAAAGATAAAAATTTGAGAGATCCATTAAATGTCATTAACCACCTCTCCAGAGAGCTTTAAACAAATAAAGTGTAAAATGTGTTCCTCTATCCCTCCCATTACCTAAATCTATTAAAACCCCAATTGTTAGTTAATTATTATCTTATTATAAGGTTGAAATGAAATATTTCACGAGACTTAACATTATGTTTCTTATAGGAAACATCCCTACTAGGTGTGTTCTCTAGGATAAACCTCACAATACTCTTTCAACAGATCTCCCACAACAAGGAGAGACAATTATTCCAAAAAAATAAATGATAGGTCATCATTTCAATATGGGATCTAGACAACTATTTTATTATGTAGAATATCAAAAGGATTTTAGGAATTCCCTTCACTAGGATATCAATTATGACCATGTTAAGTGAACTACCCAAGGAAATATCATACGGGCCATCATCCACAAATAAATTTAGTCCAGACATGTTAGGCTTCCTTCGTCACTACCCCTATTCGAGTTTCAAACTAACCAGATATTACATCAAAAATAATTGACACTATTTTTTCAATGACAACCCAATGGAGGATAGGAAAGGTAAATATGAACTAGTGGAACTAGAAAGAAAGCCTTACCTTTGGTGCGTGGATAAAACTATTACTCCACTAAACATTAGGAATCATAATTTCCTAAATTTCAATGGTATACAATATCTAGAGTATAACTTGATGTATTTTGTCTCTCAGTGTCGTCATGTGATGGGAAACCCCAATAAATATGAATTATAAATACATAGATGCTTTATACAAACAATGGAGGGGTTGGATTTTTTTAGTACACCAGTTTTCCAACCAGATCCATCACATAATGGGGGACCTTCACCAAAAATGTATTTATCAATTCAGATAAATGAAATGAAATACCATAATACATGAACTTTTAAACTGAAAATAACATAATAATTATATATTCTCAGACTTTATTTCTAGGTGTAAGGGTTAAAATTGATCCCTGAACCTACAACTTCCCCAAGAATATTTGGTTTGTCTCTTCTTAGAAAACCTCTATGATGAGTTCCGAATTCAAATCATCCTATTTAAATAACCACGTTTAATATCGGAACTTACCCCAATTTTTTTAAATAATGGAAGACTATATTTAAAAAATAAAAATCAATTCTCATCCAACAGAAGTAGTCCAAGGGAACAGAACTCGAAAAGTGGAAAATATAATCATTACACTCAAGTAAACTCTAGCAACATTTATGGCATTCATGATAGCATAATATGATGTGGTACCTCCTTCTTAAAGGAAACAAAAAACAAAATACATGTCAATATAGAATTAATGAATAGAAATTTCCTCTATATGAGGATTAGAAGAATAAAATTTATTTTTTATGGAATGTTCCTTGACTACTATATTGTAGTAATGAATTATAATTTATTACAATTACTAAATTATAGAATGCATGATCAGGTTGGCCTCATTTATGTACCAAATTATTTTCCCATTAACTAAGCATTATTCCACAAAATCTAGGAATTATTATTTTTTAAAACATTATTCAAAAGATGGTTGACTCATAACAAGTAAAACATGGTTGGACACCTGCACAAGGGGCATGTGTTCCTACCACTCTGAAAGAAGAATGTATATTGAAGGAAGTCACCAGTAAAGGTGAATTTTTTTTTGATAACCAGATGACTATAAAGAAACTAATTTAAGATCATACCATCCTCAAGGCATAGTTGAACTTACTAGTTGTATCTCTAGTGCAACAGTCTTTTTTAGAAATTCAGTATTCAAAGATCCACTCTTCTAAAATTCAGCATAACTGACATGAAAAACTTAAGGTATAAGAATATGAACTCTTATAAATTCCCAAGATATTACTAACAATCATATATTTAATGTCTGTAGTACTAAGAGGATGTTTTTTATACCACATAATGGTAAAACTTGAATCTTCCCAACAAACGGTACAACATCCATCACCCTACCAAATAGAACCCACATCAGATGAAGATATAATCATTGAATTAGATAAAGTTATTCATTTAGAAGAAAATTTCTCTTATTATAAGTATTATTAAGAACCTGATTTATTCATACCTAATTAGGGAGATGGAGGTAGAGGCCAAAAAAATCGACAGAACTGGGGAAAAAAGCCATGGAAGAGCCAAATATTCTTACTACATTCCCACCATGGATACATATGCAGCCGAAACCCATGGAAAAAAAATCACTGATCCTATAAGGAGCTCACGAATACCATGAAATCTCTTAAGATTCATCCAAACCCAATTGGTTTGTAATATTAACTAACATGTGTGAAACTATTTGATCATCCCAAATAAGCAGGCATACCAATTTTGGCTAATCCATCACTGACAGGCATGACTTAAACTTTTATTCAAGAACCATACTTATCTAACTCAAATATTTCATCCCCCAAGACACTTTTTAAGGAGAATACTCAAACTCACTCTAAAAATACAAGCCTCTCTCAAAACAATATGATATATTAAAACAACGAGTTTCACTTCTAGCCAATATTTCAATCATGGATACTCTAGATTTGTTAATAAAACTCTAGGAATCACTTGTAGTGGCCATGTAGAGTCCTCAAGAGTATGAATATTATGTCACCTCTATTGAAGTGTATCAATATAAGACCTATCATGTTGGATTTCATGCATTCATATCTTTCACAAAGTAAGAAAGTGGAACTATTATGCGGGGACATAATAGACCCTTATATATATTTGGTACGCTTGATAACAATTACATCTGATGAGATTTCATTGATAATAGACCATTAATAAACCTCATTCTAATCTATAAACATCATCATTTGGGTTATAGTGTTGTTTATTTTTCTCCATCTACTTCAACTATTCAGGGTTATGATACGAGTGAGTTGAACCCTATTGGATGAATCAATATCGTATCATAATTTAGATACCTTATATTTATCTATGAATTCATGGTTGTATAACAAGAAACAACTTTCACTGTCCTGGTAGGGAAACATTGATTATATTAGGATGTGTTTTTCCTTTAACATTCCATAAATATCTCTAATAATATTTTTATGGACATATAAAGACACTACATAGCTATAGGGATCCATTATAATCTTGTGAGTCCCAATACATTGATGTAGGGTTCAATAAGAGAGAAGAAAACAACCCATGAATGATTATGTTTCTTGGTTTAATACTATAAATGATTTAAAAATGAATTTTTATAACCTATTTAATTATATTGGAGATGAATATGTATTTACCATAAATAAAATTGATTTTGAGGGTTTATATTTGGGTTTTTATTCATCATATCTCATGATATCAGTCACATCGGTTATACATGATAACATAGAATGGGATCCAAATCTTTACAAAAGTGGTATTACATTGTGTGAAAATTCCCTCACTTTTTCCCGAGAGTCTCGTAATACCCATACATCATTGGATGAATTTTAATTTACTCTCACATTACAAATATAGGAATAAAATTTCCATACTTCATCTTCTGAATTTCATAATATTGGAACTTATAACTATGAAGATGCTAGTTCATCACCCATTCCTCCTAATATTGGTGAATACGGAGAGAAATAATATGATATTAAATAATCCCCTCAAGAATTATTAGAGGGTGTCTTCGCCACTATTAAAAATATCTAGAAAACAATTGAGGAATAATGGAAGATTAGTGACCCATATTGATAAATACATCCATGTATTCTTAAAATATAGTTTGTATGTATCTTTTATAAATAAGGAAAATGATTTATTCACATTTAATTATATATAAATACCAATCCATTATCTTCATATAGCCACCTTCAACTTGGGATTACCAGTGGATTACAATGGTTTCAAGTAGTTTGATAGAATTATGCATCTGATTTACACCACTAAGTTTGAATTCAAAATTGATAAGATTATTAAATACAACGTCATTTAGGAGGTTCAATATATGATGTGTCTCCCTAACATCATCCCAAACAAATAGAATAATTGTAAGATAAAAGTTTTCTTCTACATTAGATATATCAACTAGAATTGTACCAAATATGATATCCCAATCCCAATCAAGGAACTTATAATAGATGAAACTTTAAAAAAACCATTTCCTTTATGGATGGATATTTAGGATATAACCAAATAAAAATAGATATTAAAGACAAATAAGCTACAATTTTCAAAGAACCAAAACGAATATGCAACTATCATGTAATACCTTTCAATTTATAGATTAATGGTGCTACATATCAATGTGACATGAATTGTATTTTCAAGACCATTTTGGGAGGACCATTGAATATTACATAGATGATTTGGTGGTCAAATATTAATAGCATTAGGATCATCTTGGTGATATTGAGACTATTTCCAACAAGCAACAATAATATATCTTGAAGATGACCCCCATGAAATGTAATTTTGGTGTTACTAGAGGAACTTTTATTCATCTTATAGTACACCAACACTACATTGAGTTCAATACTAAGAAAATAAAGTCTATCCTTGATATTTTTCCTCCCCAAAACCTTAAGGAGTTGAGAAAGCTTGAGGATCTCCTCACCTAAATCAAATACTTCATACTAAATCTCATGGGAAAGTGTTTACCTTTCACCAAATTAATAAATAAGGAAGCCATCTACCATTGAACTTATGATCGTTAGGAGTCTTTTTACATCCTCAAACAATATATTTTCATATCACCTATTCTATTTCCCTCCGTTGAATTAAATCCAAACTTTTTTTATGTCACATTCCATTACTGATCACTAGTCACCTTTCTTGAATAGAATAATGATATAGTATATGAGAATAGTCTATAATACCTTAGTCAAACCATTATTAGTATTACGACTTGATATTTATATATTGAGAAGAAATTCACAAGGTTAATTTTTTTGTTCTAAAAAATGAGGCAATTCCTACAGAACCATGAGGTACACTTAGTCTCTTATAATTACCTTCTCAAATTTATCTATAATTATCCTATGATTAACTGATGTTGGGAATGGAGGGGGGTCATCTTGTAAATATTTGAAATCCATTTTATACAAAAAATGAAATAAAATGAAATTAATTGGTATATTTTTTTGGAAGTGTGTATGTCTATAAAAAACATTCTATTGTACATTGATCTACTTGATTAAGAAATATTGTTTATTAGAAAATTCTCCCATATGTGGGAGATATACATTGACTGTTCCTCTAAAATCCTTGTGGAGAAATTAATAGAAGACCCTAAGCTCAACAAGGTTGTTCTAGGAATCTTCTTTATCTATCCATCCAAGGAAGATTTGGCTTATTCCTTCTTATTTTTATAAGGCTACACTAACAATGTGGTAAAATATGAATCCATTACTACAAGTTTGGAAATTTCACTATAAATAAAAATATTCTACATGAAAATAAATGGTGATGTATATTTGGAGATCAAGATGATTAATGGTGACTATACCATTAAAATGGTAATGGTTTCAGGTATAGTAGAAGTGTGCAGTGGTGCATGATAAATTAAAATTTATTTTAGTTATCTTTTCCCAAAACCACTATTGAGGATCCTTCATGTCAAATTTATTATTAATGTTTTAATGTATGAAGAAATGAATACCTATCCTTAGGAACATTCTTTTTAGATGAATGTTTATCATCAGAAACACCCTTTTTTATTTACATATTTACAATGATCTAAGGATAGAATCCCTCTAGTTGTGATCTACACATGCTCATATGATATCCTCCCAATTCCACTTGATCTTTGGGTGTTAGCTTGGAAAATTTAATGTCTTTCATTGTTTTTTATCACTCATTATTCAATATTGAAGAAATATCTATTATATTTCACATTCTTGAGACATAGATAGAAGGTGGAGTCGATAGATAATTCTTTATGCATAATAATTCTCTTTTCTTTTATTTCACATTGATACTCCACACAGTAGACATAATCATCTATTTATGCAACTACAGTCTAGGTTAAAATAATAATTTAATGGATTGTCGTCCATTAAATAATATTATAACTATTATTGAAGCCACATGTCACATAATAATAATAATAATATTATTATTTATGTCACGTAAAAACTTTTGAAAATTGAAAAAAAAATATTTTTTCAATAGACACAATCTTGGTCCATTCAAAATCCTCGGTATTTATTGAATACCCTAATAAATATTTTATTCAACAAGAGGTATTTCACTCAAATAATCATGATTAAATATTTATTAAATATTAAAAATATGTTTTTTTAGTCACATGTTGGTGAAGAAATATTTATTAAATTTATGATATCAATATAAATTGAATAAAATTAATCCTCTCTCTTGAAAATAATATTTATTCCATTAATTAAATTAAAATATATTTAAATCAAGATTAATGAAAACACATAGTGTGTGAAAATCTAGGGTTATTTATCATTGGAATTAGGTGAGTTTTCTTAAAGTCCAATATTACTATGTAGTAACAGGTCAAGGAACCAAAAAAAAAGAAATTAATGTCATAATGTCGAAAATCACATATGAATGCTCACTGTGTAATATAATCCAATTTTCATAATATCTCATTAAGAAGTTTTCACGATGGTACCATAAAACTATATGATTGATATTTATTTCATTGAATATCTGAAATAAACATGTTAATACACCAAGGACATTGAATTTAGGTGACACTACTATTCCAATCAAATGAATATGATATCATCTTCCATAAATATGGAAGGCACAAATCCTTCATCGATTTATCCATTAATGACATGTCAATAATGATGTACCCAATGTACCTTACTTCCTATAAACATATGGAATAATGATTTTCATTAGTAAATCTGTGTGAGTGATTCATGGCAATCACCAATGATTACCATTATACACACTTATATATAGGAATATATGATGATACCAAAACATGAAGACTTCCTATCGGCCGTTCTGTTATCATAATCTCATATCTTAGATATCACCAAGTGTGAAATTCATGAGAAGAGGACCCAGATACTTATGAGTACTCTCACTTGATTGTATAAATATTGTGTTTCCCATCATAGTATGTTATACAACCACATAAAAATATTAATAATGTTTTTCTATCACTTCAAGCTTCTCATCATAGCAGGGAACTGCTATGACCTTATTAATAAAATAAATAATCTTGGATATTATTACATTAAATCCATGAAAAATGAACAATATTTAATAATATTTATAATGAAAATTCAATACATCAAATACATATATAATCAAAGTTCGATATGTTGGTCATAGGACACCGACTCCTACAAACTTCCACTTGTAAAAGAGTAAACTGCTTAATACATTGAGTTTTCTATACCTCACATGATAATCATGTTTATACTAAGTAAAGGCTTTAGTCAAGGGGTATTCCAAGATAGATTACATGGAAATATTTCACAATAAAACCTCACATATCTATGAAAAATACCTCAAGATATGATACTTACAAATTATGTGTTTTGTTCGATGATGTGACCTTGTATTTTTTGTGACACTGACCACTTAATCTTTGTCACAATAGAGTGTGAAAGAACCTTCAATATTAGGTACCACATCAAGTTCTTGTTTGAAGTTTTGTACCTAAACTGCTTGCTTAGATAACTTAGAAGCCTAATGTACTCTGACTCTATTATATAATATATGACCATTGACTTTATTGAGCTCTTCCAATTCAAAGAACCTCCATTCAAAGGCATTAGTATCTTGTTTGTGACATCATTTCATCATGATAAATATGGATAGTGGAATCTGCATATCCTATGATGACTAGTTCCTCATATACTCTATATACCATGAATAAATCCATAGTACTCTATACATACATAAGGATAGTATTGACTGTCATCTAATTGTAGTCACATGGATTAGCTTGATATCTTCCTATCACACTCAATGCATAGGAAACATATATCTTAGTATATAGCATAACATATATGACTGATCCAATATCTTATATATATAGAATCCTTTCCATTTTATTTATTTTCTCATGTTCATGAAGACAAATTTTCTTGTAAATGTTAATTCCAGGTGATATTGGAAACAATACCCTATTGAAAAATTCAATACTAACACTAATACAAATCTAGCCTTTAATGGCAGTAGTAAAAGGCCATTATCAGCACTATAGAAGGGTTGATAATGTAAGAAATGTTAAAGGGTTCTCTTTAACAGTGCTCATAAAAAGTTTTGATAATGGGTTCCTTTATCAGAACTTTTTTCAGCACTGTTAAAGGACACCTTAATCATCAATTTTTTATCACTGTTAAAGGACACCTTTATTAGCACTTTCTTAGCTAATAAAGTCCCCCAATAATAGTGCTAAAAAGGCATAGATAAAGGCCCCATTGATAAAGGGTATAATCTGTTCATGCCCTCGCCCCTTTATTAGTACCCCCTATTTATCAGTGCTTCCCAGACCAATTTATTATAACATTATCAAGTACCCCAACCTCTAATGATTTTTGAACCTAGGACCTCCAGCTTATACACCATCTCATTTCCAACTCCCCAATACTATTTTGTTTTACATTTTATGATATATCTATATACTTATATATATATATATATATTTATCATTGTATTTTTTATCCATATATTTATATATATGTTTATATATGTTTATATATTTATATATATATATATATTAAAATTATCATTGACTCTAAAAACCCTTAAACCACATAAAAACATTAAGAAAATCTGAAATCCCTAGAACCCCAAATAACCCAAAACAACCATAGATTATGATCCGAGAGTCCGTTTTAGCTTTATAACTAGTAAAATAAAATCTCATGAAATGATATTTGATATGATATATGGTAAAGGCCAAATGAACAGTCCTATCAGAAGTTATAGACATTTGAATTTTAAGAAATCAGGGTCAGTGGCTAAAATTTTTATTTCGGAGGCCTTCAAGGCCTTTATGGGGAAAAATAGTGACAATGATAAAAGAGATGATCTCAGACCTATAAGTGATAGGTATTATTGAATTCATTGATTTTATATGTGTTAGAGCACAAACTGACACCAAAATCAAATCTTATAGTTGTTTGAAGTTCGAGTTTGATTTCTGACTTTTTTGAAATTGTAATATGTTTTATACTTTTATTTTCAAGAAATTGAAATATAAAATGGTTTTAGCACATTTCATAATATTTTATTTGACTGGTTGTGTAGCTAAAATTTATTTCTAGATTGAAATTTATGGTCCTTTCTGGGTTTTAGGGGTTTAAAGGGTTTTTCACATTTGACGACCTTTCAAATGGCCATAACTTCCGAATCAGGTGTCTGTTTTGCCTCTACAACCTTTAAAATAAAATAGTTTGATAAGACCTATGAATTAGGGACCAATGATAACCCAATATTACATCTATTTATTTAGATACCCAATCTTGACGTACATGTACATTACATTAGTTTTGCATAATACTTTATACATAACAAAAATGAACGCCCAAAGTTCGTATTAGTTTTGTGTCTTTGGGAACTCAGAACATAATCTTCTAATCATGATGAAAAATCTTCAAAATCTCCCATAAAGATATTTCCCTTTTTAATTCTTACATAAAACCTTTTTTTATATCATGGGGAAAAGAAAACAACGAAAGGTTTATCTCAAATGCTCTGCAAAGGCAAACATGGAGAACATAAAACAAACCATAAATATTTTAACATAAAAACATGAACATAAAATTTAAACATCCAAATATTGAGCAATGACATAAATCTTTGAAGTACGTAAGTCATAGATCATAAAGGAACATTATTAATGATAAAACAGCATGGGAATAAAACATGGATTTGTGGAAGACCATAAAGTACATAATATGATCTCTATAGTAGCCAAGGCATTGCTTCCAAGACCATCATAGCGGACAAATTCCATTACTGAACTAGGTTTTCTTATCGTTCCAACCCTGTATTAGTTAACCAAATTTACTTTTCATTCAAACCATGTCTATATCATGAGATATAAATCTTTACCCAAAGCATATGAGAGATATATAGGTCCCCCCATCTCATAATGAAATCATTCTTACATGTTCCACAAAACATAAATCATTCATCATATAATAACCCAATAAATAATATGGGTTTTCTTAAACATAATTCTATAATAAAATAATCCATATAAAATAAAAGGACTTCATAGAAGTAATTCCATCATAACGTAATCAAATCAGAGTAATAATATGGATAGAAAGATGACATTATATCATCATAGATGGAAAATGATTTTGATAAAACAGTTTAACATAGTTCTTGAGGAAAATACCCTTTCTTCTTCAAAACATTTTCTTTTCTCAATATGTTGTGAAATTTTAAAAGAAAATAAGTTAATTGAAAATAAACATGAAAACTTGTAAAGGGGGAGTCATTAAAATAATTCTTTGTGAAATTTTAAAATTATGTTCATGTCATATAAGTTAAAAAAACATTATCCTCGTACTTTTACTGGAAAAGTCAATAAGTACCTTATACGGTAAACAAAATAGAGATTCCTTCCATACCATGTGGTAAAAGTAAACAAAGGGTAAAAATGACAATAAAAATACATGGATGAATAGTAAACATTTTATGAAAACATTTTTAGAAAACATGTACATTGATGATAAATATAACCCCAGTAAATACTTAAGTATAAAAAATCTCAGATAAAATTGAGATTGTGAGATTTTCCCGTAACTTAGGTCGGATATGATTTGTACGTTTCTGAACATCATGTATAATGATTTAAATAATTTTATCAACTTATTATGGAGTCATAGTCATTTTTATGATATCTTATATAGTAATATTCTTATTTGTTTATGAGTAACGTTTCATTATTACTCGTTATTCAGGTGTTAACTGCTTTATGTTCTTATGCATGTTTTCCCGAATAAATTCTTTTTACTCTTTTTAGGTTATAGTTATATAATTTAAAAAATGGTATTAGTATAATATATATCATATTTATTAATTCAATTCATTTATATTATCATTCTGCAATGAATATCATGTATAACGAATGACATCACATCGTGGAGATGGTAGGCCGTACGTGCGCACAAGCGACGATATCATTCCCATGATGGTGGAATTGTATTAGAAGTGTATGGTGTGTAATATTTTAGAATAAATATAATTTTACAATAATCATATATATATATATATATGTATATATATTTCTTACATCATTATACATATCCAAGTATATTGGTGATGAAAACAGATTACACCATGGCGTGGAGACGGTAGGCAGTACGTACGCACGCGTGGTGATTTCATTTTTCATAGGATGCATAGAAATGGAATATGGTTGTTTCACATTCATAATAACATATAATTTAACAATTTATACATTAGTAATTAATTATTAATGAATCAACTCATATAGAGGAAGTAGAAGAAGAAATAAGTTTGAAAGAATCAGTAAGGGCTATTACCTCTTCTTCGACGTACCTCTTTTAAACCTCCTCTTAGGGCAGTAAAGTTGGCCTTTGAAGAAGACAAGGACCTCTAGTATGTTTATAGGGAATTATATAATAAAAACAATTTATGGTTTTTCTGAGTTTGAAGGCTCAAAATGAAGTGAAGTGGAGAGGGAGGAGGTTCACTTTTATAAGAGAGGAGACAAGCACTTTTGGAAACCTCAAAAATATTAATTTATAATAAAATAAAAACCCTATTCAAAAACCTCCAAAAGAACTCAACTTAGAATATGATATGAGATAGGGTTTTAATACCATAAAAAAATTGAGAAATGTTTTGATTTTATTTTAAACCTTATCATTTCAATTTATCCTTATTTAGTCTATTTAATTTTATTTGTGGTAATAATATTATAAATTTTATATTGTTATAAATACTTTTATATGTGTTTTTAATTGTCCATAATTATAAACGTTATGAAATTTTAGACCATATAATTTTTAATTTGTAATTTTTCAATATTTGTGTGATTTTTAAACAATTTAATAATATGTTATGTTTATAAAACAACAATAGTGTCAATTTTGACACAATTCATTTATTTGAATTTAAATAAAATCCACACAGATGATAGATTCGAACCAAAATATTTAATAGATTTATAACATGTAATATTCATCTATAAAATTTTTGGATCACATTAATTAGTTAATATAATATTTATTTTAATATTTTAAAACCATTTTTTTGATATTTTTTTAAGAAAATAATTACTACGACATTTTCGTATAATAATATAATATACTTATTTTTTCCTAAAAATTAAAAATAAAATACTATGATGAATATATATCTAATATATTTCATAATAATGCTTTTATTCTAATTTATCTTCTAAAAATCTAAACTTTTAAAATGTTATCATTATTAAATTATGAAGTTGACAACTTTGACATCATTTAAAATAAAATAATATAAATATCATAATATCTTTTATAAGTCTCCAAATGATCAAAAAGTTGACCCTTTTATGTCTATGGTTTATATATACTCGACCAATAAGGTTTGGTCAAGTGTTTGGGGAAATTATGGGTATTATTATTTTAATAAAAACTCTATTATTGATTTTTCACTAAATAAATAATTTCTGCGTCATTAATGTAAAAGCTATTAAGGTAATTATTTATATCTTAAAAATTACATATAAATTACCATAATAAATATAAACATTTTAGATTTAAAATGAGTATTTTTAATCAAATTTATATTGTGTATAACCTTATATAAAAAATAATTTAATTATTAAAGTTTGAGTGAGACATATTTCACTTTTCTTTAAATAAAATAAATTAAAAATCTTAATATCATCCAAGTGGGATCCAATAGATACCATTCAGACCCAAGTATGTTTTATGGAGAAATATAATAATTCAATTATATTAATAAAAGTGTTAGGATGATTTTATAATATTATTTTTACCCTTAATTACCTGATTTACCTTTAATTGTGGAAAATAAAATTTACCGTGGTTATTATTCCTAATGCCAAAAATAAAATTAACCTGTTAACATAATTTGGACCTACTGATAAAAAATATGGAATATATTTTTCCAAATTCAAGACACAAAAGTTGTATTAAATCATTTAAAATTAATCCTGTTTTCGATAAAATGGGTTTTCATTTAAAACATTGCAAAAGATTGAATTGTTTTTACCTATGAATTCAATGAAAAATTAATGATAATGACATAAATTATATTAAATGGTAAAATTATTTTCAATTTATACATTAAAACCATTCAATATTATAATTCAACCATATAAATTGTCTCGATGAAAAAAGTTGTTTTTATATAGAATTTAGCGTATTTTTATTATTCATCAAAATATGAAGGTTATCATAAAAATATCAAAAATTTATCGAACATAGATTTTTATATACTGTTTCAAAAGGATGAGTTTATTTTTTCAAATTTAACTTATAAACTTGTCCAAAATTAGATTTAGAATGGGTGTGCCATCAAAAGGCGGAAAACTCCATTTTTTTAAAAATACTTCTTTTATCCAAAAAAATTGATTATATTCTCATACCATGTTCTAGAAAATGTGTACGATGAATGATAATGTTATAAAATTTAAAATTTGGTTAATACTATTCATAATGGCTTGTTTATATTCCATTTAAATAATAATATAATAATATATCATTGTTTAGTGAAACTCAGTATCGTGTACAATACAAGTTATCCAGGAAGGTCTCTCTTGAGTGTAACGCAAGCCAAGTCAGCGTTGTGTATAGTGAAAGATTCCTTGGGTGTTTCATATAAATAGTAAAAACATAGTTTATTTATATATTGAAAAAATTCTATACTCTTTGTTACATGAAATGTATTCTATCAAAAGAACTTGGAGTTGTGTGCATCACAAGCCAAGAGTAGTGTTGCAAATAATGCAAGCTAATACGATATTGCATATAGTGCAATATAATCCTTTTGTAATGTACCACACAAGACATCAATGAAATTAAAATGAATCTATCTCATAAAATTTTGTGGTGTTACATTTTACCCCCCTTAAATTGAATTTCTCCATTGAAATTCGCCGACGTTATAAATGGTTTTCTACTTGAAAGTTTCTTTCATGGAATCCCACATCGTAAAAAATAATACTAAAACTTAATTTTAAAAAGGAATGTTCGAAATATAATAGTTACTCAATGTAAATCATCACTGGGTTTCCACATAGGAGAACATATGTGAAAACATGAATATGGAAGAGAAATCTAACCATAAAGTTCTGATGAATAGTGGTAGAGAACATGGCTATGGAAAAGCCAACAATCACAGAGCCATAAATTTGTGATGATTAAAGGTACCATCTGATTCATCGGATATTTTGGTACTAGGACAACATTTTTTTTCAATATCATTTCCCTAATGTTGGTAAATCTTTTCATAAGGAGAAATACTTACTTGATTTCAGTGTAATATCATTGTTGGTCATTCCATGAACAATTACCAATTCATCTCTTATTTAAAGAAATGTAGTTGATTTTTTAATTCTTGAAATGTTAGCATATAATTAATTAGAATGATAGGTTATTCCATCTGTCTCTATCACAAAAGGGTTAGCACAAGTTATTAAATATACATAAGTCCATCTATGGTGAGATTAATCATATATGGTTCCAAAATGGACTTATACTTCAACTATCATACCTCTTAATGAAATAAAACTAATTTTAACTAAATAGGGACTTCTTGTAGGCTAGTGGTTGGCGATAAAGGATTATCTCACTTCGGTTGTGGGTTTGATTCCTACATCCTTGTCTAACGCGATGGGTTTTCACCCATCCTGTAGGTTTTCATTTTTCAAAAACTACACTATTATAACATTCCAGAAATAATATCGAAAAAATTTTCTAGAATTAAACAATACTATCTGATGTCTAAATTAATCCATTCCAATATTTAGGATTATCCAAAATAATTTTATCCAATCTCATAGTATAAATAAAATTATTTCTAGAAAGGTCGTCTAAAAAGAATGTGAATACCATCATTTATCCCCCATATATCATAAGATATATCTTTTTGGTCACATTCCAAAATATTTAAGGACTTCATCATGAATCCTCTTGAAATATGATAATAGCCTAAATTACCATAGAACCTTAGTGACAGCATGAATTCCATCAAAATTAACTCTTTCCATACACCAAATATACCCAAAATTCTATATACTCAAACCATGATATCACTTTTTCCTTTTATCAATCATGAGCTCATTAATACTATCAAACATATTAGTTTCTCCTTATCCCATCATTATTCGCATATCATCTACTTTCCAAAAATATTTCAATCACTTTTCATGGTTACCGGTAGCATATAATTTTGGAAACCATAATATACCAATACATAGATATTCTAATATTCCATAATACTATAAATTATATTCCACAACTCTATTTTTAAATCCCATTACATAAACACTTAATCGTTACACTACTTCATTGTCATACTCAACATCTTTAATAGTGATCACATGTTACTTCCATTTATCTTTTTCCTTAAGAGGTTGTTGATTTCCATCATCATTAACCCTTGTATTAGGTAACTATTTTGCATAATGGCCTATTTCTTTGCACTTATAGAATTGTAGTGTTGGTGGTGCGTTCTCTATAGTATTTTCTCTATTCACATCATTAGCTACCTTTTTTTTATTACTCCATAACTCAGCTGCTTGATGAACTTCTCTTCCACACTTAAAAAATTTTCTAGTCCTTTTAAGACACTCTCCACCATTTATCTTTCCACACATTAGCATAACGAAGAATTCATCTTCATTTCACCATTGTTTTGAGATTTTTCCTTAAACTCTATCTTTTGTTTCTTATCAAACCCATGAGATGGATATGTAACACCAACTTTCAGTTTTACCTTCATATTACAATTCACAATATATTAATATCTACTGGATTCTCTTATATTTAATTCCCTTTAGAATACTTTGTTTTAAGCCACTGAAGAATTGATCAACTATACATTCAGGTTGGATGATAAAGATAGATTCATACCTTGAAAGCCTTGTAAAGTTTACCTCGTATATACCAATAGATTCATCATCCTTTTTCTTAAGCTCAAGTAAATCCTTTTCCATATTCATTTGAAGAATATGAGGAAAGTACATATTGAGGATTAGGTTCTTGAACTCATCACATTACATCGATTCAGTTTCATATTGGGGCCTTGCATTCTTAATTAGAGTCCACCACTAGCCTGCTTCACCTTCTAAATGGTAAAAAACTAGAATGAATTTTTCATTTTTCGAACAACAAAGTATGGAAAATATCTTTTTAATGGTACTGATCCATTATTCAGAAAAAATTGGATTAAAAGCCCCACTGAATGAAGGTGGACGTTGCCACATGAAGGACTCAATAGAATATTGTTCCCTTATCTTCTCATTTGAAAGTCTAGAATGATTCATAGCTTGTGTAAGTATATTAATAATATTTTTCACTCCATTACCCATAACATTTGGTTGTTCAAGAGGAAAATCATTGAATTTTCCAGTGCATTGATCATTAACAAGGTTCCTTCGGGTTCCAACCATTATCTAAAACCCAAAAAGAATAGTGTGAGAGGAAAAAATCATAATAGGAAAACAACATTATCACGGGGGAGTAAATTTAATCTCTAACATCACAGGTTTAATCCTAGGTTATTAATGATCATTATCAAAATTCTAGGACTGTAACATATACTTATTCTTAACCTTAGTGACATCCCTAGACATATCTTAGAAATATATCTAGGGATCTCACTAATGTTTTAGCATCCCAGTTTCCAACGGTTGACTAAACCTTCACTATGATACCATCTGTAGAGACCCAATCTTGACATACATGGATATTAAATTACTTTCTAGGAATAATTAATACATAGAAAAAACATATTCCCAAAGACCGTATTAGTTTAGTGTCTTTGTAAACTTGGAACATGATCTTTTAATCATGGTGAAAGATCATTAACATCTCCCATAAAGATCTTCCCCTTTTGTTTTCTTAACTAAAACCTTTATTTATATCATGGGAAAAGAAAAACATAGAAAGGGTGAGCTCAAATGCTCAGCAATGGTAAACATGGAGAACATAAAACAAACCATAAACATTTGAATGTAAAAACATGAACATAAAATTTAAACATCAAAATCTTGAGAAATGACATAAATCTTGGCAGTACGTAAGGCATAGATAATAAAGGAACATTAGTAATAATAAAATAACATGGGAATAAAACAAGGATTTTTGTAAAACCATCAAGCACATATTATTATTTCCATAGTCGCCAAGGCATTGCTGCCAAGACCATCATAGAGGAAGAAGTCCATTACTGAATTGGGTTTACTTGTCATTCCATCCCTATATTACTGAACCAGATTTACTTTCCATTCTATCCAAGTTTATCTGATGAAATATAAATCTTTACCCAATGCATTTTAGGGAGATGTAGGTCCTACACATCACATAATGTAATCATTATTACATGTTCTAAAAAACCTAAATCATTCATCATATCATAACCCAATAAATAATATGGGTTTTCTAAAATCGAATTCCATCATAACATAATACATATAAAATAAACCTACATTATAGAAGTAATTACATCATAAATTAATCAAATCAATGTAATAATAGGGATAGAAACATAACCCTATATCATATAAGATGGAAAATAATTTTGATAAAACACTTGAACATAGATTTTGAGGAAAATATCCTTTCCTCTCCAAAAACATTTTCTTTTCTCAATATGTCATGAAATTTTAAAAGAAAAGAAATTAATTGAAAATAAACATGAAAACATGTGAATGAATCTTCATGGATATAATTCTCTATGAAAGCGTAAAAATCTGTTTATGTCGTATAAGTTAAAAAACATCCTCCTCGCACTTTTTTCGAAAAATTCAATAAGTACCTCGTATAGTAAACTAAAGAAATATTCCTTCCATACCATGTGGTAAAATAAACAATGGGTAAAAATGAAAATAAACATACATGGAATAATAGTAAACATTCTATGAAAACATTTTTTAAAAACATGGGCATTGATGATAAATATAACCCCAGTAAATACTAAACTATAAACAATCTCGGATAAAATTGAGATTGCGAGATTTTCCCTTACCTTAGGTCTGATATGCTTTGTACGTATCTGAGACTCTTTTATAAGGATTTAAATAATTTCATTGACTTATTCCAAAATAATATTTGTTTTTATGATATCATATATGGTCATATTCTTATCTATTTATTATTAACATTTCATTGTTACTCATTAATTGGGTGTTAACTACTTTATGTTCTTATGCATGTTTTGTCAAAAAGATTATTATTACTCTTTTTAGGTTATAATTATATCATTTATAGAATGTTATTAGTATAATATATAGAATATTTATTACTTAAATTAATTTATATAATCATTCCTCAATGAAGATCATGGAGAACGAATCACATCACATTGTGGAGACGGTAGGTCGTACGTACGCATGAGCAACAATATCATTCCCATGATTGTGGAATTTTATTTTAAGTGAATGTTATATAATATTTAAAAATAAATATAATTTCAAAATAATCATATATAGATATTTATTTTATCATTATACACATCCATGTATGTTGGTGATGAAAAACATATTACACCACGGTGTGGGGACCGTAGGAGGTACGTACACATGCATGGTGATTTCATTTTTCATATGATGGATAGAAGATGTAATATGGTTGTTTCATATTCATAATAACATGTATGTTTACAAGTTATACAGGAGTTATTACCTAATAATTAAAAAACCTGTATATAGTAAGAAGAATAAGAAAGAATTTTGAGAGAATCGGTAAAGGATATTACATATTCTTCGACGTACCACTTCTAAACCTCCTCTTAGGGCGCTAAAGATTGTCTTTGAAGAAAACCAAAACCTCTAGTATTTTTAGAGGAAACTTTATATGGGAAATTGATAGGGTTTTTCAATGTTTTAATGCTTAAAATAGAGTGAAGAAGAGAGGGAGGTGGTTCCCTTTTATAAGAGAGGAGACATGCACTTTTGGAAACCTCAAAAATATCAATTTATAATAAAATAAAATCCAACATAAAAACCTCCAAAATGACTCAAATTATAATATGAGATGATATAGGATTTAAATATCATCAAACAATAAAATTTATACATGTTTTGATTTAATTTCAACCTTATCATTTTAATTTATCCTTATTTAATATATTTAATTTTATTTGTGGTGATAATTTTCTAAATTTTAAATGATCATAAATACTTACTTATGTGTTGTGAATTTTCTATAATTGGATACATTATGACATTTTAGACAATATTATTTTCAATTTGTAATTTTTAAATATTTTTTGTGATTTTTAAACAATTTAATAATATGTTGTTTTTATAAAATATCAATAGTGTCAATTTTGACACTATTCATTTATTTGAATTTAAATAAAATCCACACATATGATAGATTCGAAACAAAAAATATTTAATAGACTCATAAAATGTCATATTAATCTATAGGAATCTTATAGAACATTAATTAGTTCATATAATATTTATTTTAATATTTTTAAAACCATTTAATTGATATTTCTCTTAATAAAATAATTACAACTACATTTTTGTATAATTGTTTAATATACTATTTGTTTTAATAAAAATTAAAAATTAAATACTATTATGAAGATAAATATAATATATTTCATAATAATACATATAGTCAAATATATCTTCTAAAAAACCCAACTTCTAAAATGTTATATTTATTAAATTATGAAGGTGACAACTTTGACATCATTTAAAATAATATAATATAAGTGTCATAATATCTTATATAAGGCTCCAAATTTTCAACAAGTCTACCCTTGGATTCTTATGGTATATATATACTCTACAAATAAGTTTTGGTCAAGTTTTTGGGCCTTTAATGGGTATTATTATTTTAATAAAAACTATATTATTGATTATTCACTAAATAAACAATTTCTTCATCATTAACGTATAAGCTATTAATGTAATTATATATTTTTTAAAAACTAAAAATAAATATCCATTATAAATAAAAACATTTTAAATTTAAAATGAGTATTTATAATCGAATTTATATTCTGTATAACATTATATTAAAAATTATTTAATTATTAAAGTTTGAGTGAGACATATTTCACTTTTCATTAAATAAATTAAATTAAATGTCTTAATCTCATTCATGTGGGTTAAAATAGATACCATTTCAACCCAAATATATATTGTGGTGAAATATAATCATCCAATTATATTAAGACAAGTGTTAGGGTATTTTTATAATATTATTTTTACCCTTAATTACGTTATTTACCTTTAAATGTGGTAAATAAAATTTACCGCAATTATTATTCATAATGCCCAAAAATAAAAGTATAATATTAATAGAATTTTGACCTATGGATTCCAAATATAAAATATATTTTTCCAAATTCAAGACATAGAAGTTTCAGTAAATAAGTTAAAATTAATCTCGTTCTAAAAAACGGGTTTTTTTTTAAAACATCGCAGAAGATTAAAATGTTTTGACATATGAATTCAATGTAAAATTAATGATAATGACTTAAATTATATTAAATGGTAAAAATATATTCTATTTATACTTTAAAACCATTCAATATTATAAATTAACCATATAAATTATCTCGATGAAAAAATTTGGTTCTTTGTAAAATTTAGGGTATTTTTACTATTCATCAAAACATGAAAGTTATCTGAAAAATATCAAACATTTATCCAACGTAAATTTAAATATCTCGATTGAAAAGAATAAGTTTATTTTGTAAAATTGAACTTATAAACTTTTCAAAAATTAGATTTAAGGTGTGCCATCAAAATGTGGAAAACTGCATTAAAAAAATACTTTTTTATCTGAAAAAATGATTTTGTTCTCATACCATGTCCTATAAAATGTGTAAGATGAATTATAATTTTATAAAATACAAACTGTGGTCAATAATATTCATAATTTTAAGTTTATATCCCATTTAAATAATAATATAATAATATATCATTGTTTAGTGAAACTCAGTATCACGTACAACACAAGTTGTCAAGGAAGGTCGCTCTTGCTTGTAACGCAAGCCATGTTAGTGATGCGTATAGTGAAAGATTCCTTTGGTGTTTCATATAACATAGTAAAAACATAGTTTATTTATATATTGAACAAATTCTATACTCGGTGTTACTTGAAATGAATTATATCAAAAGAACATGGAATTGTGTGCAACACAAGCTAGGAATAGTGTTGTATATATTGCAAGACAATACTGTATTGCATATAGCGCAAGATAATCTTATTGTAGAATAAAACACAACACATCAATGAAATTAAAATGAATCTATATTATCAAATCATGGGGTGTTACAATTGAGTCCTAAAAAGTCATATAATGCCTCCAAACTGCTATAACATATTCTACGGGTGTTTGTTAATGAAATATAATTTTTTATGAAATTTACCTTTAATTAGTGCTAGTAAAAAAGAACTAACAAATACCTCCCCTATCCGTGATTTTTTAGAAGCACTGATAAATGCCTATTTTCTCAGCACTTTTTTACTAGCGCTGATAAAGGGGGCTTTATTTGAACTTTTTTACAAGCATTGATAAATGGACCCCTTCAATAGTTTTTTTAGTATTGTTAGACCACATTTTGTAGTGCTAAAAAACATTTTTAAATAACCCATTTAATAATACTTTTTAAAGAAATAATAAAGGGGTTTTTTAACAGCACATTTAGAAACTTTTGGTAAAACCCTAAAGCTGGATAAACCCCGTTTTGTAGTACTGTGAAACTCTTTAGTATTTTTTTAAATTATAGTCCTTGACTTAGTATGATTAGTATCTTGGATATATCATGATGGATCTTGATCCCGAAAATTTATGTTGCCTCACTTCAGTATCATTTATTCAA
The DNA here is from genome assembly GCA_963277665.1 of Viscum album. Classification (NCBI taxonomy): domain Eukaryota; kingdom Viridiplantae; phylum Streptophyta; class Magnoliopsida; order Santalales; family Viscaceae; genus Viscum; species Viscum album. The sequence continues at coordinate 83,500,815 of OY728119.1, forward strand.
TCCATGTCTTAACAAACTATAAGAATATTATTTCATTTCTTATGTGTAAATTTTCATCAAAGTATATTGATAGTAAATGGACCACACTCTCACTAGACTATCTATTGACATAATGATCATATTAATTATTTCTGAAACCCAATTATATTATTTCCTTATTAGAATGAATTTTTCTTGACCTTTATTCTTTCTATAGTCCATAATTGGATCTTTACGACTTGCATAATGTTTTGGCATCCTTAGTAGTCACATGCCCTTAAGGTTGTGTCATATAGACATCTTCTTAAAGTTTAATGTTAATTTAGGTTATTTTGACATCCATTTTCCAAATATTATTATAATGGAAGGATGCAATGGAATGTAGAATTTTGATGTATTTCATCATTTCAACTAGTTAAAAGGTTTCATCATAATCTATTCCTTGATGATTTATAAACCCTATTGCAACCAGTCATGACTAATAGGTATTGAATTTCCATTTATTTTCTAATTTCTTCTTGAATACCCCTTTAAAACAAATAGTATTTAGGTATAATGTAGGGTCTACAAAAATCCATACTTGGTTTGGGTACATGGAATCCATTTTAAATTTCATGGTTTCTTGCCACTTGGAAATATATGTTCCACTTAATTCTTCTTTTTAGGTTAGAGGATCACTATTATCCACTAATAATGATTCACCATCCTTGGTGATTATAAAACCTTAATGTTTTGGTTATCTAACCTATCTTGTACTCCTATGTAGGAATTGGTTCTTTGTAATAGTTTCTTCTTCCATGAGGCTTTGTAGAATATTTTCTTATACCAACTCTTCTGTTCCTTGAGCCTCAACTTCATAGAAGTTTATCTCACTCCCACTATCTCTTTTATATATGTTATCCCTCTTAAGTAAAATGGTGTGTCATTGCACTATAACCTTTTTTTCTTCAGGTTAATATATATAATATCCCCTTGTTTCCATTGGGTATCCTATAAACGTATACTTTGTGCCTTGGAGATGATGTTTTTTAGCTGAATCGTACCTTACAAATGCTTTGCTTCCCCAAAAAATTAAATTCAATGACATGGTTTTTCTTCAACTCCAAAATTCATATAGAATACCATTTATCAATTTATTTGGTACTTGTTTTAGTATATGTGTCTTTGTTTGTAACATGTATTCCCAAAAGGATAATGGAAGACTCGTATAACTGGTCATTAATCACACCATGTCCAGCAAGGTGTGGTTCCTCCTTTCACTTACACTATTCCACTGAGGCATGTAAGGAAGAGTGAATTGGTATGGGATCCTAAACTCTCATAAGAAATAAATTAAGTCTTGATTGAGATATTATCCACTATGATTTAATTATAGTATCATAATATTCATACCAAGCCATTTCTCGACTTAATTCTTGTGTTCCATAAATTTTTCAAAGGAATCGGACTTATACCTCATTATGTAGACATATCAATATCTTCTAAAATCATTAATAAATGTTATTAAGTATGATTACCCACCCCTTTATTCAATAGGAAATGGTCAACACATGTCTGTATGAACTAATTCTAGAATAACTTTAGTCCTATCAACTTTCCCACTAAATGAGGTGTTTTTTTATTTTACCTTGTAAACCAATATGACATACAGTAAGTTATTTTAGTTAAAAATAATATAAATATTCATCTTCATGTAATTTATTGATTCTAAATTTTGGTGTAATATGATTCATGTGATGTAAATTCATTATCAGTTTCCATTAGTTGGTTCTTATTATTCCACACATAATAACCATTATTAAGATATTAATTACCATAAAAAATGATATATATTTAAAATAAGAAACATTTATTCCCAAATTTGGAAATTAATCCATATATATATTTTATATATATAGAAATAATATTTTTGGCAACTTAAAGAACATTATAACAACCCACTAAAACCAAGATCATTTCAGTAAACAACATGGGGTGGTAATCCCTGATAGTTACAAGAGAAATTTTAGCCATGTTGGCTATTTATATATCTACCTATCCTTAGTCAATATTTCTAAATCTACATGGTTAATATATTTTAATATATATGTTAAGACCACAAGCTGTATCTAATACGCAATCTGTGGAAATAGATAAATTTCACTCAGTAAAATACATACCAGAAACTTCCCCTTGTGTCTCATGTTTCATGCATTTTTTCTTCCAGTGGCCCTTCTTTCCACATGAAAAATAAAGAGCATGCTACACCATTGATTTTTCCTTGATCGTTGTCTTCTTTGAAGATTTTGAATAATATTTGGACTTAAATTGTTTTTTTTCATCCCCATTTTTTAACCATAAAGAAAAAAGGTTTTTCTCTCTTTGTATAATTATCTGCTTGGAAAAGGAGAGTAAGAATAATTTCCTGTGGAGAATGTTGATACCCTGTATTGACTACCTGCATCTTTCTGACTCTTTATATCTTGATTTTACACACATTTACAGTGAGGAAAATCAGGTTGCAAATTCTTTATCGAAGAAGGTCGTAATAGAGGTGAGATTGTTTTGGTCTTATATTTTACAAGAATTTTTCTCTAGCTTAGTTGAGGCTGATCACTATGGAGATTGGAATTCCCATATTTGTAAAGCCTCCCTGTAATGTTTTTACTTGTACATGAAAATTTTAAAATAATTTCATAGGAGAAAGTTAGCCTGCCTCCTAGACCATTTGGTTAAATTAGAGTAAAAAAACCTAGAAGAAATTTCACAATGTTGTTTATATTAAAAATTTAAAAAGATATTGAGAAACTCTAAAATGTGATTCTATAATGATATTGATGCCCAGTTCTTCATGTATTTTAAACCCCATAACATCAAGGATATCTATGTAGCCAACAATATTTACTACATGACGCCAAACTGTGTCACCCTCTCCAACCTTACTATGAAATATATATATGGATATCTCAATTTCAATCCTAGTAAAGACCATAGAGGTGATGAAGAATTCTATAGACATCAATGTTTTCCTGAGACATTATGAGTTAACTAAATATAGATGAAAGCATCAAACATTTTACATTTTCTTCATCACACAAATGTTTTTTGTATAATAGGAACTTCTTATCATTCTCCTATTATATGGGTGGATCAAGAATTTATGATTCTAGCACATATGATTTATATTCATTTAATAACACAACCTAATGCTTTAAAATCCACTCCTGGAAGTTACATCCTGTCAAGAGATTGTATTTCTTCAATATTTATCATTGGGATAATGTGGATGATGAGATTTACCTTTGTTCTAAAATTTAAAACACTAGATTATTATTATATAGACGGATTTAAAATTGGGTGATACATAATCAATTAGTTGATTTTATTAAATCTCCCACTATTTTGTCATGTTTCAATATCCCCACAATAGAACTTAGAATGTATAGTTTCTATGACATTCTAGTGGAAATGATCTATATTCCCCTTCACATAACCCCAAAAAGGGTTGGTAAAGCTACTCGAACCTATATATATAGGAATTCTATTACCAACTATGGGCTTGAATATCCTTCATCCATTCAGTGGACCCCCTATCTAGAAATCGTGACTTTGATTTCATCAACACTTTCCTCTAAATTACACCATGTCTAAAAAGGGATACTCTAATAGATGTAAAATGCTTATTTCTACTCAAAAAATTCATAATAAATCTAGTTAAAAGGTATTTTTTCCAAAAAGGGTAGGTTAAACACTTAGTTCTATTGGGTTCTACTACTAATCACATAATGGAATTCTAAGTCTAAATTAATATTTAATTGAGTGAATTTAATTTATTATGAATAAATTTTATGTTGTTTTATCTTTTTCATGTATTTTTAATATTAGGTGAATGTTACTTAATTAATCAACCATGTTAGATAAAACATTTACATATAATTCATTTATTTAATTTCTTTATTTGCACATTAATTTATTTATTTATGTAATCATGATCTTGTATCCATAAGGTAAATAATTTCAATGATATAAATAATTAAACGACTCGTTCATGAGAATTATCTTTTGGTTTATTTCATGAGAGTCCATTTAATTAACCTACGACCTGGGTGAAATAACACTTTTTATATTATTTTAATTCATAACATCATTCCACTAGTACACTTGTGTATCAATGAGTTGGTATAATCATGTTTACATCTTGAACTTCCTCTACTCTCCTTGGGATACTCCATTAATTACATATATTTATTACAGACATATAGGTGAGGAAAAAAAATAGATTCGTTAAAAGGTATTACATAAATATCATTGGACATTCAGGTCATACATAATAATGGAGGGAGTGATGAATCACATGTCATCCTTTAATTTAATATTAATTAATTTCCTAACTATGAAATAAACTAAATTAAAACATTAAACACATACATAGGTATTTTTAAATCTCATGAACGATCATACATGTAAATAATTCTCAAAAAGTAGCTTCCTAGCATTCATTTCTTTATTCATGAATTACTATTAAGACGGATACTCTTACAATAATTAATTAATTAATTAATTAATTCCCTTTTATCTTATTGATCATTGGAATATAATTGGAGATACCAATCAGTTGTGGAAATTATGGGAAATAAATGGAAGAACCATTAATGTAATATTTATTATAAAAAAATAGTTGATAATTGTAAATTATTTAAAACTACTATTAAATTTTAAATCACATAATAATGTGCTAATGAGTAAGATAGGGTTTTAATGATGATATTTTTAAAAGGTTAAATCTTTAAACATTCATGAAAATATGGTTTTTTTATGATTTAAAAATTGATTTTGAATTTTTCATGAAGGTTTGTAGTTAAAAGGAATGTTTAGTGAAAATATGTTGAAAATTAAGGAATACCATGAATGAGTTACACATGACCATGGAAGATTTATTTGAAGGAAAGTTTAGAGTAAAGTAAGAAATCTTATGAAATAATTATATGAGACCATGGAGGAATTAAAACAAGAAAAATCCAACAAAAAGAAATAATTATCATGATATAATTGAATGGGGAAGTAAAATAACTAAATTAAACTACAAAATATTCTAATAGTTATAGGAAATAACTAATTTTTTATATAAATAATTAATCCCAAAACATATTTTATTCACATGTCATAAGTTGTATCATTTGAGAAAAGATTAAGGAATGGATCACATGCCAAAAAGTAAGAATCACATATTGGCTTGTGAAAGTTTCGCATAGATGAAAATTCATTTATTTTTTGAAAAACAATGAAAGATTATATCATATCAAATAATTTTTAGGTGGTTGATTTGTTGTTTACAAATGGGAGGTAGACTTGTTCATGGGACATGAAGGGAAAATCTTATACGGTCACTGGAAAATTTAGAATATAAAGGGTAATGTTTATTTAAACCAATCTTATGTGAAATTTTTTAGGATAATATTTTGAAAAGAATATTCATTAGGGTCCTTTTCCCATAAATATAATCCTAAAAATATTATTTTTTTAGAGGAAAGGCATTGGAGGGAGATTAAATTGAATTAATTGCTTGATTTTTTTAAAGTAGGGAGTTCTTTACTGAAATTTTGTGGAATCTACCCAAAATAATATACATGGAAATTATAATGATGAGAAGAAATTACAATGAAATTAGACTACAGTAAATAACTTACATGCAAATTATACTACCATGGGTAACATACCTGTTAAGCATACCACCACGAAGAAATTTGGTTATCAATGCTACATATAGTTTTTTTAACTGATTAGATATTTCAAGGATAAAATTGTGTACATGAAAGGTAGGGTTATACCATTTATGAAAAATGGGCCTTATGTCTCATAAAAATGTGAATATTTTTGGAATTGTTTCAGTTTGTTTACATATTTTTCTGGAGGAGTAGTGTGTTCACTTCAGTTGATAACCAAGAGCATTCACAATTGATTTTTTTAAACTAAGGGTAATGAGTCTACTTTTAAATTTTAAATCAAATTATTCTTTAGTAAATTTTGATACATCAAAACATAACCGATTATAAGCTCCTTAGATGAAACATAGAGTGGGTTAACAACATAAAAATTATGATGTCTCTTGCATGTTTTTATTTTCAATATACATTGTGGTGAATAAAAGGGACAAGTATGTTTCAAATAATACAATAATAGGAATAATAGTCGATTTTATTATAATTGTTATACATTGATCCATTCCCCACATCTTAGGATATTTTCTTTAATGTAGGATCAATAAGTGGAATTAGAGCTGAAGGTTCATATCATATAATGTTTTCTATTTTTGATGGAATGGAAGTAGGTAATCACTAATGTATTCTAATTTTTTATAGAAATAATTTTCAACTATCTGAAATTTATATGTAGATCAACTTACAATCCTAAGGAATGAATGTTTACATATTAGTTATTCATGGAATTTCAGTCTGCATGGAGGGTATAGATTTATTTTAGAAAGATCATAAAGAGTCGGCTATTGATGCTAAGATAATTAATGTGGGGGGAGATTTTATCAAATTAATCTATATTAATATGATATCATATTAACCCTAAAATTCCAAATATAAGAAGATTCTTAATATCTATGAAGAGAAATTTATGGTACAAGAAGCTAAATTTTAGTTTATTTTGAATAATTATTAGTACTTGAGTATTCACCCTGATACATATATTGATGCATTATTTGATCAGGTGAACAATATTATATATTAAATTCATGTATTTGGAGAATCAATAGATGATGTAAATATTTTGAAGATAATTCAGATAATATTTCCACCTCAATAAAATCCATAATTTTCAATTTCTAGTATAAGGATGTAAATGAGATCACATTGGATAGTTGTCATAGTACCCTTGTTTCATATTAAATGTGAAATAATGATAATTATATTTTTTTAAAATAAAAGTAGTATGCATTGGTGTTTAAGGTAATAATTAATATCTTAGTGTAAGGTGATCTCAATGATATGGAAGTTAATGAATTTATGTCGTTAAATTTATCAAATCTTAAAAGGGTGAAAGGAATGTTCAAAGAGAAACTTCTACTCTCATGTTTTTGAATCATAAAAGCAAGGAAACTCATTTAAAAGTGTCCCAATGAATTCAAATGTGATGATGAAGATAAATTTATAATGAAAAAATCCTAAAAATGTAAAATTTAATAGGAGTTCCTAATATAGTTCCATTAAAAAGAAGAACATTCTTTCCCAAGAATACATCAAATTTAAATAAATAAAAGTTAATGAAATAAAAAACTATAAATATGTCAACGAGTAATACCTTTTTCATTTCATATATAATCCATAAATAGATGATGAAATTCATGGTGATGGATATTACGTTGAGGAAAGAATATACCTAAAAGTAGAGTTGTAGATTTTACTTAAAAAATATATATTTAGAGATCCAAAATGAATAAAGATAATGGAGTGGTGTTTGATTTAAAACTTTTTATACATTAATAAGAATAGGAGGAATCAAATATGAATGTTAATTTTGAGAAGATCAAATTTTAAAATCCAAAAAATATAGAATTTGTTTTGAGAAAAAACACAAAAGTGAAGAGCGTGCATTAATCATTAATAGTTTGACTGGCATAGTGAAAGATCAAGTTAGATTCATTGAGGATATAAAAGTAGAAATCATTAGATTATAGTGAAATATTTAAGATTAAAATATACTCCTGACTACAAGATGTAAATGGGAAGTTAGATCACATGGTAATCCAAGAATGTAAAAAAACATGGAGATACAATAGATATTTTAAATTATTTAATTTAAAATAAACATTTCAAAAATAAAGGAAAAGAAGGAGATATGATTTATTGTAAAAAATGTGATCATAATTTATGTTAAACCATAAACACCTATTATAAGGTTAAATATCTACTGAATTTCTATCAAAATAAAAACATTCAAAGAACCTCAAATACCATAGGTGTAATATAAAACATACATAAGGTTATGCCATATATTGGGTATTATTGCTGTAGAAAGATGGGATATGATCAAAAATTGTGATCCATAAAAAAATATTAGAGTTTATAAGAGAAATAAATATATATAATAATAATTCAATATTCCAAAAATGTTTTTTATGGCTAACATTTCTAGTGTATTTTATACATTGTATGTCTAGGTATATATCATAAAGGATATAAATGAATATGCCCATAGAAACACGAAATGGTTTTATATAGTTATTAAATGAATCATCAAGGAATCTAAAAATGAAAATCAATTTTAAAATTTTAAAGATGAGTTTAGTCCATCATATTTGAAGGGTAAATGAACATACCAAACATAAGATGATGTAAATTCAAAGACTTGGATTAGAAAAAGGGTTAAGAATCTTATGGTCTTGGATATTAATTTGAAAAAAACATATTCATCCATGGTATAGAACCTTGATAGTGGGTGTACTTCCTATATGAAAAAAACATTGATATAGTCATGGGTATCAAATATAAAATGGAAGGTTTCTTCATATCCAAAAAAATTAATGTTGAAAGTTTATTGTATTTGTGAAATCCAAAATTTGGGATAATGACATGAGGTGAATCTATGTCTATATTCTTGAAGGATGTGATCACGATATAGTAAAATTCTACTGTGTGACTTAGGGCATGTGGTAGGTTTCAAAAGAATCATTGTATCATAAAAGAAAGATATGGTAAAATTGTGATGCAAGAAAAATGAAAAAAAAATCTATTTTATATTAATAAATATAATATATTTTATTCTTATCTAAGAAAAATAATAATAAATTATAGAATAAAAATCAGGGCCATATAAGCTAAAAAACCTTTTAAGATTTGGTAAGTAATGAAGGAGATAATGATATCCTAAACATTACTTGTGATCATACTCACACCTCTGATTTTTTGAAAAATGTAAATATCATTTGGAAGATATAAAATATGAATTAAAAAAATTAAACAAGGATTCTAGAAGTGTATCTAAGAAAAATCTATTCATTTCCCCAATAATAAAACATCCAATGGATTTTCTCTTTATTGTGCATAAAAACATCACTTTTGAGGATTAAAAATAATTTTAAAAATGGATTAATTCCATACCATATCTCATGGTGATTTTTATATTCATAAAAACATAAAAAATACAAATTGGTAATATATATTTATATCCAGAAAACTTCTTTTATATTTTACTCTAGTAGTTCTTTCCAAAGAAACCTAATGGGGAAATATTTCCATGAATGACTATCCCGTATTAATTGTATGGTCTCATCAATTATTTTATGATTAATTACTCCATCCTCCAAGGGATTATTCAATATAGACTAATTTTACACTATATTCCCACCCTCCTATATTATATCCCAAATGATGTTATTAAAGATAGACTTAATCCTTATAATAATATATTTATGTGATCAGATGAGTTCATGGACATGAATAGGGGTGAAAAAGATTAATCTATTGTAAAATGTTGATATTTCCTCAAAAATAGTGGAAACTAATATTTTATTTAGTTGTTATACTCATAGTTCTATTTATAATAGCATTAAATTCATGAATACAAACTCTTTTTTTGACAAATGATATCCCAAATTATAAATGGGTAATAATCTTATAACAATACCAACTCAGTCTTCATTAGCATCGTATATCCTACTCAATAACTTGTCTGTAATATAGACACAAATATTAACCATGTAAATGTGTTGAACACTCCTTCTACTATACTCAGATAATATATTTCTTAACCTTTGAATGGAATATATTATTTTACTGATAAAGACAATTATCTCATATACAAAGACTAAATAAGATATTACAATGAATCTATAACTAAATTTCAATATATAAACTATACCAATTGATTTTAAAGGGTTTAAATTCCTTCTAATAATATACTATGTCATGATAAAAAGTCATTTTGAAATTGGTTCTCCTTATGAAAAATCTAAAACTGATTGAAGAACCAAAACTATGACAACCCTTCTCTTTATTACACATTATTTCATAATTTAATACATAAAAGTACAAATAATAAATCCCATAATATTGATGATTCTAGTTCCATTTCAAATTATGTACATTACATAACATCTTAAAATAGGGGTTACTTTTTCATTATTGAAAATTTATTTTACATGATTTTTGGGAAAAATACCTTAAGGATTCCTCTTGGTATTTTATGGGTGTTATTGTGTTTTTTGACCAAGACAGATGACCGCAAATGAGTATATTTGATGTTTTTCAAAGAAAGGTTTTTAAGGTGGCACAACATCCCAGTATTTTCAAAATTTTGGGCCTCAAAATTGGAAATTTATATTGGGAAATGTAAGGTATTATTCAAAGGAATGAATGGTGTGATGATCAGAAAATAAAATTAGAAAAGGAAGGGAAATATAAAGCATGGGATATGGATCACATACCATGTTCAGGAAGGGTTTGTGGTCACATATTAGGAAATGGGGACATTATGTGGGAGAAGTTCGTGGAACCGAAAACAGTTCATAGCAACGGTTTGGGGTGAAGTACCTACGGTATGCGGAAGGTGTGAAGTTTCACGGGATGGAAGAAGAAAATATAACACTATACGAGTGAAGGTTTTATGTGGAATTCTAGGGAATATGGTTTGGGGAATTTTTTTGTAGTTTGCAGTAGGATGGTCATTATATGGTGGAGGTTGTACCGAATCAAAGATTTGGTAAACTTTGGATTAGAAAATTTTGCAGATATCTTTATAAATATAAGGAGTGATAATCCCACCTATTATGGGTGAGAGAGAATATCATTAGAGAACATCTCTTGGCTCTGGGAATTTGGTGAATTTTAAAGTGGTTCATGAGGATGATTTCTACGAGGTGAAGTGGTTCATGCCAAACCAATTCTTCCAAAGGTTTTTACGGGAAACTATATCCCATAAAGCATGCGGTATGAGGAGGAAGAAGGAATAGTACATAGGTGGATAGCTAAGTAATCCGTGTTTAGAGAACAATTTGTAGATAGAGGGTTGTTCATATAGGAGGTTCATGAATTCAGTACGTGAAGGTGGGATGCTACATCGAAGGAAGAGGAGTTCGCGAAAAGAGGGTGGTTCACAAAAGTGGTAGTGGTATATGGAGGAGGTGTTTTTCTTACCAAATTTGATGCACAGTATGCGGGAGGAGAAGGTGGTTCACAGAACACTCAATGATTCTTGAGAAATATTCAAATCAGTTTACGAAAGTATTTTTTGGTATCTAACAATACAAGAGAAGGTGAACATTATCTGCGGGTGAAAAAGGAACTTCAAAAGAGAATCTACCAAAACATGAAGATGTATGAATTAATGAAACTGAATGGTCTGACATGTCCATAAACTACTTCCGACCTGTGTGTCTATAAACAATGAGTGGCTTTATTTCCAATTGCGGTGATTGAAGGAAGAAGAAGACAATGATCCTTTCTGCCAGTAGTTTTTTAGAGAAAGATCCATAGGGAGTGACCATTGGAAATTTAGTGAGAAGACCCTAAACCTTGTGAAGGAAATGATCTTCGTCATAAAAGATCTAGCCTAAATATTTTACTCCTTACTGGAAGTGTGTCTTAGTGAATTTGGTACATCGGCACATGACTGTTGTATACTCCTTGGGTGTAGCCTAGTGATGGTGAACCAAGTAAAAAATGTTGTATCTTGTGCATGATTTAAATTTTGTTCATACTTTTCAATGAGAATGAGAGAGAAGATACTTTTTTAGTAATGAAACTAGATCTGAAGTGAAAGAAATTTTAATATTTCATACCCTCATTCACCCCCACCCCCTAGGGTATTCGATATAGGGGACCTAAAAATTAGTATCAGAGTGAAAGATTGAAAGTCAGTGAGTCTATCTCAAAAGAGGAAATGATGGTGGTCAATCATAAATTAAATCCGATATTCGACAAAAATAATTTTAAACTACGGAATAATTGTATGCAGCACTACTTCTAATCTATAAGAATAGATGTATTCTTAGCAGCTATGCATGGAATATCAGCTGACATCAATAGTTGTGCTTTATCACAATCTCAAAGAAGGTAATTGGATGTTGATGCAAAAGGGATCAATTATATAGGGGTATCCCTAAAAATGAAATTTATACAAAGTTTAAATCCTTTAAAACATCACATTCTATGTGGTAAAAATTGTTGAAATTTTATGAGGGTGGAACAAAAGTCTGAGAATCAATGATGTTGGTTCTGTGGAACAAGTATGAAGATCTACGAATGAACCCCCAATGAGACTTTTGGAATATTCTTCAATGGGTTAAATGTTATTATGGAAGAAATGTGGGGTATTTGATATTTCATTGAAGATATAAATATTATGAAATGTATCTTGAGGAAACTTCCATCATAGTTCAATCCAAAAGATTCAATGTTGGAAGAAAAACACCTGAAAGGGATGAAAATAGATAATGTACAAAGTACTATTTTAGTATATGAAATGAGAAATAGTGATAATGATGCAGTGGAAAATTGGATGTCCAAAGAAGTGGCATTCAAGGTCATGAAGAATATCTATATTGAATATAGTCCTGAGGAGGAAAATTTAGATAATTCCATACCATTTCTCTCCAGAAATTTGCAAAGGTAAAAAACGATGGTCAATGTTAAAATTCAATTTTCATGATTTAGATGAGGAAAGATTGGGAATTTTTTAGTAAAATATCCTATGATGTTTAATGATGATAATGAACACAATGATGAAATTCTCAAAAAGAAGTATTCATCAAATTTTAAAAGGTAAAAGAAGTACTAATAGAAAGTTATTCAAAAATAAGAATCTACTTTCAAAAGAAGATGAATGTTCAGAAGAATATGAGGCATAAGGGTTACAGGACTGCAAGGATCATAAAGTAGATTCTTTGGTGGTAGTTGTAAAAAAATCTTTAACAAGAGAAGAATGTAATGATGAAAAAATAGAAAATGAAGGAATAGTTGATCTTAAAGATGAATTAGAAGATTACCTTGAAGAGGTAGATATTTTGAGACACAAAACAGAGAAAACTAACAAAGTTGTTTGTGATTCCAAAATATATATGAAGCAGCAGGAAGAAGAGAATTATAATTTGAATGATGAAATTGAAAATCTTAGGTCTTCAATGTGAGAAATATCAAAAAAATTGATTGAATAAAAAATAATAATTGAATAACTAAAAATATAAATCAATAGTTTGATTGAAAATGGAAAATATCAAATCAAATGTATTGAAGAACTAGAAGAGAATGTCCCCAGTCTATGAAAAATAGTTAAAGATCAGGAGAAACTATTAACTCTCAGTTCAACTTCAGAAAAAAAATATCATACATGAAAAAGATAATATGAGATTTGAGCAGAGTGTTCCATCATAACAGAAGAAACAATCAACACTGAATGATAAGGTTGGTATGGGGCATGATCTAAAATAGAAAGCAGTTAGTGTTCAAGTCAGACCATAAGCACCCACTCTAAGATTAAAGATTGATTTTGGAATGAAGCATGATAAAAATATTCATATAAACCAAGGCATAACTAATGGTGCATCATTTCTACATAGGAATGTACCACATATAAGATTCTATTGTTGTGGTAAGATGGGACACTCTTAAAATGTATGTTCAATAGAAAAGAGGTACCAAAGGGAAAAAACCAATAGAAGTGACCATACAATGCTCAAAATTCTAGGTCATCATTTAATGGTATTTGTTTTATGTGTAAAAGACTTGGACAAATAGAAATATATTTCACATCAATAGTGAAGAGGAATGTGTTGAGGCAGACTGGATTTTTTCATAAGAATCATCCACATGTATCATCAAGAGAGCTGATAATTCAAAATTTATTTACAGCTCTGCATGTTCAAGATGGTCCATCATATACTAAGTAAGATCGAGATTATCATTCCGTATTGGGTATGAAGTCAAGGAACTGGGTCAAAAAGAAAAGGGTTGAGCTAGAAGTGGTTGCATAAATTGTGTTTAAGGCATCGGATCGCACTGAGATATCGATCATGGATAGTGGATGTGCAAGCCATATGACGGTAAATAAGGATCTAGTGATGAGAATCATGTACGACAAAGAAGGTATCGTAATATTTGGTAATAATGAAGGCTTGATAATTATTAGTTCTGAAAAATTCATGTTTGGTGTAAAATACATGAAATGAGAAGATGTCTTGGTTATAGAGGGGCTTGGTCATAACATTCATAGTCTTAGTCAATTGTGTGACTCAGGGCTTTCCATAAGTTTTTCCAAGAAATTATGTATCATCAAGGAAAAGGATGGTGTGGTTTTATTGCAATGAAAGCATACAAAATTGATTTTATGCCTCATGAGTGGAGAAGAATATATGTTCTTTCTATCCAAGGATGAAGAAAACATGTTATGGCATAAGTTCCTTCGCCATATAATCCAAATTCATTTAAAGATCTAGTGAAATATTATGCTTCTCTAAATATCTCTAGTTAATCATATGATTGTACTCATATGTGTGATGCCTGTCAACAAGAGAAGATCATTCTAATGAAATATAAGCCAATGGACCCAAATTCAACAAGATTGCTTGAGTTGGTGCATATTGATGTGTGTGGGACAATTTCTCCAAGGGATATTGATGGAGGTAGATATTATGTTCTATTAATTGATGACTATAACAGAATGGCATGGGTTTCAATAATCCCCAACAAATCTGAAGTGTTTAGTTTCTTTACAAGATATCAATAAGAATGTGAAAAGATACATGGTGAGAATATCTGGAAAATTAGAATAGATTATGGAACAGAGTTCACAAATATCCAAGTGGATGATTATCTCAAGGAACATAGGATAAGGCATCATGTTTTTGTAATAAGAACTCCATAGCAGAATGGAGTAATTGAGAGAATAAATAATATTGTCAACAATATATCCAGAACAACACTCATTGAGAAATACATTTCATAGAAATTTTAAAAATAATTAGTTTGTACCATAGTCTAGACTTTAAATAGAGATTTAATTTTTTTGAAAGAGGAGGAAACTCTATACAAGTTATGCTATGGAATGAATCTGTCATTGAAGTACTTTCAAGTCTTCAGAAGTAAATGTTTTTTCTCAATGCATACAAACACAGGAAGTTTGAATACCATGAGGATGAAGGGATATTTCATGGATACTTCAATAAAATAAAACAATATAAATGCTTCAATAAGAGGCTAGGGAATGTAGTTGATTGTCATGATGTGACTATAGTGTAGAATGAACATAATCTTCAGAAAATCCATGATAAAATTTAGGAGGATGGTAATAAAAAGATAAGAAGGTAAAAAGATTCTCTTGATCTAGAGGTTGATTCAGAAGAAGACTCATGTTATGAGAATAATTAAGTAACTTCCTAGAGACTAGTGAGAAGAGTTGAAATTGATAGGCAAAACATAATTGGTGATCATAAAGCACCAATGCAGACAATAACAATAAAGTCTATACAAAAAACATCATAATTATCACAAGTGGAGCCTAAATTCTTTGATTAAGCATCTATAAATAATAATTGGGTTCAATCAATGAATAAATACCTTGTAAAAATTGAAAAGAATCATACATCTGAAATTGTTTTGAGACTATAAGACAAAAATGTAATTGGGAAAAAATGGGTATTTTACAAAAAAAGAATGAATATGGTGTTGTGATTCAAAAAAATCATGACTAGTGGGGAAAGGGTACTCCCATATAGAGGGTATTGATTCTTTTGGGGTATTTTTCACCTATTTCAAGGATGGATACAATCAGATTATTCTGGGACAGAGTAGTGAAAAGAAAGTTTAAGGTTTTCTAGATGGATGTCAATTCATCATTCTAAATGGAGTTCTGGATGAATAAGCTTATGTCTAGAAACTAAATGGTTTTCTTATTCATGAATATGAGGATATAGTTTTCAGATGAAGAAGTATTTATATGGTTTGAAGAAAGCACCAAGATAATAATATTCAAGGCTTGATTAGTTTCTAAATAATCTCAGTTTCCAATGTAGTGGAGTTGATTACAATATGTATTTTACCAATGGCGGTAGTAAAAGGATGATAGTACTGGTTTATTTTGATGACATAATATTTGGGGGATTTGATAAAGCACAATGCAGATAGTTTTCTAAATTCATGAAAAGTAAGTTCTAAATGTTGATGATTTCTGAGATGATGTTTATCTTTGGCTTATAGGGGACATTAGGAAGGAATTGAACATTTAATTATCAATTAAAAATATTCCAAGGAGGTTGTGAGAATATTTTTAATGGAACATTCCTAGTAAATGAAAACTCCAGTTGCTACCTGGTTAAAATTGTCATGGGATGATGAAGGAAAGGTAGTTAATATCACAAAATATGGGAAATTTATTGGAAGTCTATTTTATCTGATAGTGACAAGGCCTGGTATTGTATTTTCCATAAGCCAAGTAGTGAGATATCAAAGCAATCCTAAGGATATCAATAAGATTCCAATGAAAATAATATTTCCTTATATCAAGGGGACAATGGATTTTAGTTTATTGTATAATCAAAAATCTAGGTCAGAGTTATTGGGATATACAGATGAAGATTGGGTATGATCACCAGATGATATAAAATAAATGTTAGGAGGTTCCTTTTATCTTAGAGGACAGTGTATTTCATGGTTAAGTCAGAAAAAAGCTTTCATTTTATTGAGTACCAAAAAATATAAATATATTACGGCTACTCAATTATACATGAAACTATTTTGGATGAAGTAGTAGCTTGAGGATATTATAATTGAATTGAAAACATCAATATGAATCCATTTTGATAATTCAAGTGCTATAAATCATAGAAAAAATCTAGCGCGTCACTCAAGGAAAAAGAACATTGAAATAAAGTTTCATTTTATTATAGGGAAGGTTGAACAAGGGATTGTAAAGTCGAAGTATGTGCCAACAGAACTACAAGTTTTAGACATTCTTACAAAGGACCTTCCCAAAGAAGTGTTTAGAAGGCATTGACTGGCTTTAGGAGTTTAGTCGACTTACCTGACTTGAAAATGTGTGGATGTGGAACCCCCTATCCCTAAGGTGTGATGTGTTTTCCCCTAATGTACATATGTATGTTCTTTACCCTATTGAAGAAAACATTGATGTTCCCTTCAGGTATGTTTACAAAGGGGAAGAAAGTGTGACTATTCAGGGGGAGAAAATGACATGGGGAGAAGTTTTTAAGTAGATTAGTGAGATAGGGGGATTTGAAGCTGAGATGAATCTATTTTAAGAAGTTGTAACTTATGAGGAGTATTAAATAAGACGATTCTAGAAGTGGTTGAAAAAATATTACATATCACGATATCTAAGGTTCATGATGAGAGCAGTTGATTGGTTTCAAGATTTAGTGTCAGGAATGAAGTGATTCATTGATGAAATTTTCATTATACTCTTGTTTCTCATGCCATGCATGGCTCATGTGGGATTAGGGTATGTGTTGAGTAAATCCTTTATTGTAATCTTAATCATGTGAAGTGAATGGTGGTTGAAGCTCTAAGAATTTTTAATGGGGTATTTAAATAAAAATAATTATTATGAGTAGAGTTGTCAAAAAACCCAATGGGGATGATTTTTGGGGAAACAATCCCACATAATTTCCTCTCGGTATGTTTTGGGTGTGATTGTGATTTTGAAAAATTCTGATGACCATGAATGAGTAGAGTTGGTGTTTTCTGAACACATGTTTTTAAGTTGGTTCAGTAACCTAGTGTTTAACAAATCTTTGGGGCTAAAAATCGAGAATTTGTGTTTGGAAATTTAATGTTTTCTTCATAAGAATGAATGGTGTGATGAATGGAAAATAAAATCGGAAAAGGAAGCTAAATGTGGAGCCCATGATGTGGATCACGTACCATATCCAGGAACGGTTCTTAGCTGCATAACAGGAAAATGGAACAGTACACGAGATTGGTTCACAGAACAAAAAATTGTTCGTATCAAAATCATTTATAAAGATAAAAAATTAATAAGAAAATATATCAATTATTCTATAAAATATACATATTAATATTATCGGGGTCTTTATATATATCCCTTTATTACACCATAAAATTCCACAAGGGTATGTTGTGTGATTGTGAGATTTTCATGAGGTGGTTCGGCATATATGGTTTGTGATGTGATCTTGATGATATTGACCTTCTATTATAAACATTTTCATGTGTATTAGTTTCTTGATCTTAGTTTGGGATTGGTCATGGGAAAATCCTAGTGGTTCTATCTCCCTCAAAAGTGTCTATAAACAGGATTCATGGGTGTATGATACTAATGGTTGTGGACATCACTTCTTTTTTCTATGTAAATATAATTTTTCAAAAAACTATATTTAATTAAGTCAAAAAGGGAATTTTATTTATAAAAGTTTGGGTTGTCACACAAACCATTTCCCTTCAAGATAGATCACTAGCCTTAACAAAATTCTCAACAAAAAATGCCAAATTTTTTATCATCAATAACACAACTGTAAAATCCATAAATCCAAAAATAATGGAGAAATTATTATCATGTGGCGTAATGATGTTGATTTATGACACAATGAGATAAATAATCTACATTTAATCCTTCTTTAGAATCCCCAAATGAAGACAATATTGAATATGATGGTTTTATTATGTCTTAGTAAAACCCTTTAAATTAAATCCAAAAATCAATAAAAAAATTAAATGGGATGAATAAGTGATGAAATACCTTCAATCTAGTATCAAAATATCTAAATATACAAGGGAGAATATACCCCAAGGGATAAATCCAAAAAAAATAACCCTAGGTTGATAACCCAAAATAAAAGAAACAGAATTTCATAAGAATCTCTTAAAATGTGTAAAAATTGAAGTTTTAGGGTAATTATTATGTTAATGTATGGCATGAATGTATTACCGAGTTGACAGTACATGACAACCATGCACTCCTCATTAGATGAGATTTCTTAACATGCATGGTCTATATGGTACTAAGGACCATATAATTGATTGTTTCTTTCTCTTGCCTCATCTAAAACCACTTAAATGGCCACCAGATAATAATACACAATCCCATAAATATTTATCAATAAATTAATGTCTCTAGAACCCTCCAAAACACCCCATTTTAACACCCAAAAACCCCTAAAAACATCCTCATTCATCCCCAACAATTCCAAACACCTCCCACCACTATTTTACCAGATCTAACCTATGTATTAAATTTTATCAAAAAATCTAGGCTAAATAGTCCTTACATTCTTTTACATTTTTCATCCTCCAAAAACTAAGTACAAAGCAATCTATTTGGCATGCACCAAAAAGGTGGGCTTGAATATTCTCCTAACTATTGGGTTTTTTCTTTGAAAAGATAGTATTATTATTGAGTGATAATCCCTCTCTTTTGGGAATGATGATCATATTTGTTCTCCACACTATTAAGGATTCTCTATTTCTATCAAAGGGTGTCTACTAGTTTCTAATCCCACCTTATTATCTCCCATATTTATCATATAAGTTCTAAGTTTATACCATATCATGGTGTTAATCTGTCATATTTATCTCAATCTTTATTGTGACTCATTTTTATCAATTTACCAACTAACCATTATAAAAATTCCCACATAAATGTGACATCTATATAACCCTTTGACACAAATTAATTATTGTCTTATATTTCAAATACATCCCAAAAAATGTTAAATAAATTCCATAACTATGATATCACCTTGATAAACACACTACACACCAACACCTTCAATTAATCCAAACTCATTCCTCAAATACAATCTCAAATAGAAATAATAACCCACATACACCACACTTCTCAGTCAAATGATCTTTGTAATTATCATCCATAAATAAATAATGTTTTCATTTAAATTATCATCACCATTTATCTACTTCACAACCATGTTTACCAAATATCACCCAAACATTCGCCTATGAAATTTATAGCACAATTAATTACCTTAATAAGACATGTATAGATATTGAAATCAATACATGGTTAATAATTATGACTATAACATAATTCTCTACCTCTTAAGAAGAATATACACCAATGAATAAGACATAACCAACCAAGAAACCAGTCGGTAGATATCCAACCTAAAAAAATAATTTTATCTCACAATAAAGATCCACCATAAACCAAATTCATATTACCATTGAATCTTAAGTAGATAATTATTTCCATTTTTAATTCACTACTTAAGCCTTCAGAATCCCAAAGTTACTTCCAAGATAAGATTTATTAATTATTAAACTAATTGTACACCTAATAAATCATTTTATTTGATCTTATACTGACAATTAAGAATCAACCTCTTTTGTATGTTCCAAAAACATTCAAAATAACTATTCAAAACTATACCATCCAATAGATGCAAAAACAAATTATACCCTTGACAACTATTATACATGTACCCAAACTCATACACTACCAAAGTGAATATTATCAATATTCCAACCCCTATAATAATAATCTTACATATGATACATTAAATCATTAACTACTATATCCAGATATAAATCTAAAAAACTAAAAAAATCCACTAAGTTTTCAATTACCTTCTACTTTTAATGAAAAAAAACCCATTTACATAATGAAAACATTATGATAATGCATTGTGATATAACAAACAAAGTCAATACATCCAACAAATATGTAAATCTCATGAAACTATAGGGAAATACAAACCAATAGAAAAGTAATTTATCTTATTCCTTTGAAAATCAATCAATATTCCCAGCTTATCCATTCATAAAACCTTCCCTTAATGGAAACACTACATATCAATTGAATTGTATATGCAATAAGATAAAAACATTAACCTAATTATCAATAATATAATACTAGGTTACACCAGCTAATGAGTCCCAAATAGCCCCTCTATCTGTCATATAGTATCCATAATAGAATAGTTATTTCATATCCATAACCCATCCATGTCACCTGAATTGAATGTACAAGCACTCCTAAAACAAATCAAAGAATCAACCTCACATCAACATGTGTTATTCCACACACTACCAATATACAATCCAAGAAGAAACTTTCTCCACCTCAGACTAACCCACCCATTAATAACATTTATTCAAAGGAGAACACCGAATACAACCGAATGTAACTCACTCTCTAAAAATAAATACCACTTATCTGTAAATGGTTTTTCTACTAAACAAAATTTTTACCACTAAATGATTAAAGAAAATTAATCATGCGAACCACATTTATTGAAAATAAAATTTTACCATTTAAATAAGACTTAGAAAACCCATTTTCATATTGTTTTCAAAGAATTTATCCATTATCAAATATATTATTTAAAAATTCAAGAAACCAATTTCTGACAATTTGAACTATACTTTTGAAAATCACATAATTATAAAAAAATCTTTAAACCATGCTACTTGATTGGTTTTGATAATCCCCAACATTAAAACTATAAAGTGGCCATTTAAAACACATTAATTTCATTAATAAAATTGAAAATCCATTTTAATAAACTAGTTCAATGAAAATGAAAAACACCAAATGGGTTTCACCAAAATAATTTATCATGAAAATTTAATTCCAACACATATAATTCCACCAAAAAAATTTCAATGACATTATAAAACACTCTAATCATTTCAAAAATTATTTTTACCAGAAATATTAAATTCATCTAAATATTTATTTTTAGGGGAAAACATTTTTCAATGGATATTTGGAAAAACAATCCAAAAAATCTCAAATATAAAGGTCTAATTTTTCTCTAACAATATCCAAAAGATCCAAAATAATGAAAATTGCATTTTTATTCTCAAAATATCAATAATTGGACTAATGTTTTTATGAACTAAGATTAAAATGTATTTCTAAAAACCAACTTGTTTAAATTTATAAAACTAAAATAAATCCAAAATAATTCAATAAGGATCCTTTTTCCTACCCCAAAAAATATCAATTAAAATAAAAATACATTTGAAACCATTTTTTTGTTTTTTTTTTGTTTTATGTAGAGTTTACCCAAAAATCCTTTTCATTGATAAATTATTATTTATCCTCTCAAAATAGAATCCCAACCTAAGAAAATAATTTTTTTCAAAAAATGACATTTTATTGAATGTTTTATTTTTAATATTTTTAAACACAATAATAATTTTAGAATATCATAAGGAAATTTAAATATATTAAAAAATAAAATCCACAGTAGTAAACAAAACTCATCTTGTAAAGTGAGTCACCAACATTTACCCAATTAGGTCACTACTATCTTCTAATCCCTTTTTACATAAAAACCACTTTTTAGGGTGTATTGGAACCCAATAAACAACCAAACCATACAAAAAAATAAAATAATAATAGATAATAAATGGAAGTTCCAATTTTAAATTTCAAATTCAAAAATAATCTAGAGAATAGATCATTGTAAATCAATCCTTGAACATCATGTCGGCATGGGAATCACATCGAACCTAAAACAATCATGGGCCTCAAAAAAAATTTCCCTCTGAATTCATCATTATTCAGCAGAAAATATGAAATTGCTACACTGATTCTACTCATACTGATCCTTATCATCACCATTAATGAATTAAGAAGATGGTGGAAACCTCCTTCCACAACCATTTATGTCCACCAAAAACCCCCTGAATAAAATTCAATAGATAAATAACCAATATCTATTAAGAAACCTTAATTGAAGAAAAGTATAACAAAACATAGAATCTTGTAAGGAAAAACCACAAAAAAACTAAAATAAAAATAACCTTTTCCAAATATATAATAGTTTTCATGCTACCAAAACCAGTTGTTAGAGAACTACAGACATATACTTAAACCACCAAAAATTACCTAGTGTCATCTATAATAAATTACACCACCATAACAACCTAATAACCATTAAATAGTTCTATGGGTCACAATACTTAGATACACCCACCCCATCCTTTAGACCCAATTCCCTGAGAACAGATACTCTATCATCTAAAATAATAGTGGATGTTAGTGATAGGAAATACAACCTTATCAACGACACTAAAAAACTATAGGGAAAAACAAAAACCAAATACCTACACAACTTAATCTACAAATAATAAACAAGGATTGAAAAATATATAAAATCCCAAAGGGATAAAACACTGAAGAACTGTAAAAAAAATAGCACCTCTTAATACAGAAAAATACGACACCTACCAAAACTGGACAAATATATGAAAAATTAAATTCATGAACATAGGATCCACTAATAATTACACTAACTAAACAATCCAAATATACTATAGTAACTGTAATTTTAAACTAAATTTTGATATAATATGATCAATCTAGAAATTTGAGTACCGTAAAAGTAAAATCATACGTCAATTGTGAGAGATGACCACAAAAGGAAACCCACAAGACATAAAAATACTAAAACCGGAGAGACCAAAGTAACGAAACTATCACTCCACCATCACATTCCATAGAATCCAGAGGCACCATTGTGCTAGTCCAATAATGGTTCTATCATTATGAGGATGGTGAAAAGATATGTGGGTTCAGAGGAGTTAATATTTGATCAAATAATAACCACTCAAAGGAAAAACAAAAAAAAAATAAAAAAGAAAGAAAGCGAAGGCTAGAGAAAAATCATCAATTGAATATAATTTTATCACTAACATGAGGTTTTTTAGGTAGAACCCCAAGATTACATAAGATCATAGAGAGATATGTAAGGGTTAGGGGGAGTGAGGGGCCATCCCCCAATTAGGTCACCACAAAAAACCATTAATCCTTATCTATGAATTCTATTACTATCATTAAAATTGTTCGATTCCCATACAATTTTGAACCATAGTATTTACTGATGTAAATAAATACCAATATTTAATAGATAATGAAATGAAATAAAATAAAATATCAATGATTTTAAATATACTCATATATCAATATCTATAACCAATTCCATTGCACCAATTATACTTTTAAGAAATATTTGAATCCCAAAAAAACAAGTTCCACCATTTTTATATGAAAACCGTAAAAAAATACCACATATAAAATCCTTTCTTTGTAAAAATATAATAACAAGGTAAATACCATTTTAATATAGTTTCAACTTCAATAAGAATAAAATTATATTAACCCTCACTCATAGTCAATAATATACCATGATATCCATATAGTGTTTCTATATATTTTATGATACTCAGTGACTATTTAAGTCCACTATGGAGAAAACCATGAAATAGGAAACCAAAAAACATAAAATCATCTTGATTCAAATGAATGATCCCAATTTTGGACCCCATGTTAACTCAAGTATCACTATAAATATGTTGATAAATAATTTTTATAGTTTGTACTCTGAGTATTTATATATCCTATCTTTACACTTACTGGACCATGACTACAAAAATATGATTCCATTTATAATAGCCTAAACTTGTATAACTACTCATCTTGGGAATGAGTCAAATCGTAATGTTACTCAACCATTTGCATCATCCTCTAACAATCAATGGTCTAATAATAAAATACCTTAACAGACATATATGTCATAGGGGATATTGTATAATATAACACAGCCAATTTCTATATAATTGGGAAACATAAATAAAAGAATCATGAATGTGATACATGATAACAACCATAAGTAAAACAATGATACAAATAATTTATAGATAAAATAAAACCATGTATGAAGGGATAAATCACCACTGAATAAAACCTTCACTAATCTACTGTATCCAATATCCACTACTCCATTAAAACTAATAAAAAAATAAACCTCACAACTTTTACCAAATGGGAATAATATATACACATGTATATAGATATACATGAAGGGGTGAGTATGATAACTCAATATTTTTTTGATGAGTTCTCATATTCCTCATCCATGTGAAAACCAAGTTTCTTTTATGTGTTTTGTAAAAAATCACCAACCCATGATAGTTTATAAAATAAAATCAATACTAATCAATAAAAAACAAAATAATAGTTTTTTTATAAAACAATAGTTTTCAAAGTTGTACCCTAATTAATTTAATTTCAACCAAGTCATATAAACCTTTCCACCTCAAACTTGAGGTAACTCTAAACTCATTCCAAAAAACATCTTTGTCTTACCAAATCCCCACATACTTCAGTGATATTTTCAGTCCCACCTCTGACCATCATACTTAAGTATTATT
The DNA here is from genome assembly GCA_963277665.1 of Viscum album. Classification (NCBI taxonomy): domain Eukaryota; kingdom Viridiplantae; phylum Streptophyta; class Magnoliopsida; order Santalales; family Viscaceae; genus Viscum; species Viscum album. The sequence continues at coordinate 83,525,924 of OY728119.1, forward strand.
TCCAAAATAAACTCACCTAAGCCCAAAAGTCCCCCACACTCAACTGTATTTTTCTAAACTAACCAATTCAAAATCGATGAGGCCACTATACTCAAGTATAATTTCCCCAAAAAACATTACCTACACCAATGAGTCATTCTCACTAAAGTGAAGCTTCCAAATCGACCTAAAACCAACACTAATCCACACTAAACTTCTAGAAATATCATTATCAATAGTAATATAAATATTTAAAACAATATACACTAAAAATAATATAAAATTTCATTCAATACAACTTATTTAATTACACTTTTAAAAAAAATACTCACTCAACTAGGAAGTCAATCTTTATTTTCTTTGAAATCAATACACTCAAATATCATTTTTTATTTTGTGAAAAAATAAATAAATCATTTTAAATCCACTTTAAATTATTTTTTTTAAGATAAAATATAATTTATCACATAATAACATAAATGAGATCTATATACCTTAATCATTATTACATATTAAAATCAAACTTTCTCTAATAACATTACTCCTCCCTTTACCCTTAATCTAAGTATAAACAAAAATACCCTATTTTTAATTCATAATCACAAATATAGAAAATACATAAATGAATAAATAATAGACAAATTCTTGAATGTTAGTATAAAAACACCAATTAATTATTAACCCACATAAATACTCCTCATCTTATCCTCCTCCATCATCCAAAAAAAATCCCTATCAATCAATATGCTTTCCCCATGTCTTAATAAAACCCTTGAATCAAATCGTTATATTCAATAAAAATAATAGGAGAGGTATAAATTAGGATGACATAATTTTTTTCTTGTTCTAAAAAAATAATTATCCATGGGAGAATAGGTCTTATTATATAAATCCACCAGAATCACCTAATACTAAGAGAATAACATAAAAGGAAGATAATTGGACAAGAATCACTCAAAATAAGTAAAAATAGATGTTTTGGGATCATTTTTAAAATAATTCATGGATTGAAAACATAATCCTCATTACTATGTATATCAACCACACATTCCTGAACAAAAAAAATTTAACATGTGTTGTCCTAGTAACCATTATAAAAAATTCCAATATATCTTTACCTCCTCTAGATTCACTTTTAAAGCCACCTATGAATTATTTAAATCCCCATAATCATTGATATACCTATTAATGTCTCTAAAATACCATATTTTACACCCCAAACACCTCCAACCACTTCTCCATACATCCAATACTTTCAAATAGATCAAAAAACCTCCAAAAAATATTTAACCCAACTGGAAACACATATTTCATTTTATCCTAAAATTTGGGCTTTGTATATTTTATATAAACAATGGTTATTTCTGTATGATATTGTACAAGGTACCTGTGAAATAGATTCACCATAAAAATTATAAAATGTTCAATATTAACTTGATGTGTGTCCTTAAATGTATGATTAGTTATCCACTTTTATATAATATAGAAAAAAATCCTCAAACAATCAATGTTTCCTTTAAATTTATTTAGTTTTCCCTCCATGGAAAATGTTTAAGTATTATTCTCTTATATATCTGTAAAAAAAAATTTAACAACTCCTTTTATATATATTTTATACATATGTTCGATTGTTAAAAAATAATAACAAATAAACTTAACTTAAAAATTAAAATTTTAGACGTAAAAATCAAGAAATATACACCATAAATAAATCATTAGATTTTTATATATCATGAATTACAATGGATATAATACACTAAATATAATTAAATAACCAAAAGACCCTTATTTATAAATTCAAAACAATTAGTTTCTATTATGGTTTTATATAATTTTAATATATTAAAATATCCCTGCTTAATGAGATTATCATAGGAAATGTATTATGGACTAATTATTCTTTCAATATTTAATAATTTCATGAAGTATTTATTTTATTTTAATATTAATTACTCTAATATTTATTCAATATTTTACCAAGTTCCATAATGAAAATTTAAAGGTATTAACTATATAGGAACCCTTTATAAATTTCAAATTATCTAAAAATATACCAATTATCTTCTCTATATAACACTTATTTTTTAATAATAAGAATTTTTTTATTAATGACCTAGTTTTCCTACAAAAATAAATAACCTAATTAAATTTATAAGTATGAGTGGAAGTTCATAAATTTTATGTATTTCTATTGCTAATACTCATTGACCTCATTGTTTTTATATTATTTAGAAAATAGAGCATATATGGAAGTGATAATATATAATGCTCAATGATATAATTCTATATGAAACCATAATAATTAGAATGGATTTATTTGAAGATACCTTTAAATGAATATTTTAGTTTATTTTATTTCATTTCCTTAATAATTATACTAGTTATGATCAGGGAAATTGATAAGTTATAGTAGATTATAATCTGATTTCCAAAACTAGTTATTTTGTTTGAAACATTTTTTATGTTAAATTTAATAACATTAGGATTCCAAAATGAAATGGTTCAAATAGTATTTCCAATTTCAATCATATAAGCCCCTAAATTTGAATATTACATAATATTGAGTTTTAGTCAATAAATTAATTTCTTTCACATTGAGGATCTTTTCTGGTTTAGATTTTTAGGGAATTAGGTTGTAACTAAAACATAAAAAAACCATAAAATACAAAGTGGACACTTTCAAATAGTATCCATTTTCCCAAAATCTAAAACATATAAAATAAATAATGATATATTTTAGGAAAACTCTGTACGACTTTTAAAATGAGTTATTTCAATCCATTATTCATACTTAAGTCCTATAAAAGACATTTAAACACATGGGATGAGAATAAAATTCTCAGCAAGGGATATGCAAAGAATGAAACTTTTAGACCTTTGATAAACATTAAAACCCCTGAAAACATTATCATAAAGTCATGATTTTCCCCCTTAGTAAGTAATAAATACCTTACTCTAAAAATAAGATCATTTATCTCTTTTTTTGGTATCCCAATAGTACTATAAATTCCAAAGGAAATATGGAAAACACATAAAGGTATCTTGGGAGATAATTATAATTTTAACTATTATAAATGGAATAACCATGTGGTAGAATTTCATAAATTTCACTCTTAAAATGGAATATCTATATAGACCACTTTTATACCCAATGCATTGGATGGATATCATGAGCCCACCCATAGTTGGTTTATTACAGAACCACCTGTCATTGGTTTATTACAAAACCACCTAACATTTGTTTATCATGGAACCACTGGTTAAATGTCCAAGTACCATTACATAGTAATAACACATAAATTATTTCAATTTTAAATATTTCACTCATAAAATTTCATTTTAAATCACAATAAAACATTTCCAAATATTTAAATAATCTATCCATTTTAAAAACCCATATTCAATAAAAAAATACACAATAAAAGGGAAATAAGAGTTTCTATTTTTCTTTAAAACATGAAGTATTTTAGAGGAATAAATATTTAAAAAATCATAAAATTTACTTTATAATATTTTTATATTATTATAATAAAAAATTAATATAATAACAAGAATATTGACTTGGAGAAAATATTTTGAAATTAAATTTGTAAACATTAATAGTGTATCACAAAACATTGAACATTTAAATAATAATCCCCATGAAAAAATAAAATTTAACCAAAACATTAAATAATATTAGAATAATTAAATTCATTATCGATATATCAAAATGGTGTTTATATGAACATCATGAAATAATTTAGGTGTATAACATCAAAAATAATCCTCAATGAAAGGATATTGAGATGAAATCCATTTCCTTGAGTCTGAATTTTCATGTCTGTCTTTATATTTAAAAATAATAAACTTATATTAATTATTTACCTAATTGAAACCTTTTAAATATTATCACTACATTTATTTTACTTATTACATTGTTCTATAAAACTACTTAAATAATTAAGTGTTTGTCAGTTGTTTTGACTATGTTTGGTTTATATGTTAAAAATGACTTTGGTAGGTCAACTATAGTCAAAGGGGACATTATTAAAACATATCCAAGATAATAATAATGAAATAATTATAATATTTTTACATAAATTATAATTTTTAAACCAATCATGAATAATGGTTATGAAAAATGAACCAATGTTACAATCATAGAGATGGTAGGTCCAACGTATGCATGAGTAAAGTTCTCATTTTTCAATGATCATTGTGGAAAGAAGGTAAGTAAAATTTATCATTATAGAATGATAATTATTTAATAAATACCATATTATTTAATCATATATACTTATATATGTAATTATTTTCATGTAAAATTAATCCCATCATATCGAGGAGGTGGTAGTCCACACATCCACAGACGACGTTATCACATTTTTTAGTGTGTGAAATGGATAATAATGAAAATGATATATTATATTTCCAGAAAGGTAATTATTTAATGACTATCATATATATATTATTTATATATAATGTTTTTAATAAAACCATTCTTAATACATTACATGTAAAGTGTGATAATATCATATCACATTGCAATGGTGGTAGTCCACAGGTCCGCAAATGATGTTATCATACTCCCACAATATGGAAAGTATGATTTTATGTCTATATAAAAATTCTATAAGTATAAAGACATCATAAATATTATATATATATATCATATCATATAAAAATATTTCATCCATCAGAATTCTCACCCATGAGATGTGTTAAAGTAAAAAATGAAAGACATCGTTTCGTTGGGTGGTAGTTCGCCATACACAAGAATGGTCATTTCGTTACCCATTTTATGGAAGTGTGTATAAGTTTAGTAAAAAACTATACAATAAAAACATATAAGTAAATTTATGATTCATATATTATTATATATTCTTGGAATAATAAGTATTGAATGGGTGTAGAAATAAATAAAACATAAATGCATGTTGAAGAATGTTAACTCTTTTTTGGGTTACGACTTTTGGTTTGCACCAAAGGGATTCCTTGGTTTGATTTCATACCAAATTAAGGAATATAGGATGAGTATATGGGGTTTTTAGCTTATTTTTTTTAGGGTTTTGATGATTCAAAATTCATTATTGGTCTTAATAATTGGGGGGGGGGGGGTAAGTACCTTTTTATAGTGGAGGAGGAGTGACATTCTTCTAAATATAAAAAGGTAAACACTATTGGGAGGTATCCATTACATATTTTTTCAAAAATAATGATCCCAATTATATAAATCATGTTATATGGTCGAATATTTTCTATAAAATGGGTTTTGGGATTGTTTCTAGGTCATTTTAACTTTTAATATTAAACTTTATCCATAAACTAAATAAATGTTTACCTTAATCGTTGTAACTAATTTTAATTTATTTCACAAGTATTTTTAATAAAAAAACCTGTTTTAACAAATTATACAATATAAATTATTTTTATTACTAATATTTAATTCATTGTTCCTAATTCTAGCCATAGAGGTGGCAGAAATTAATATAAAATTCATCCCACAGACAGGACGAAACATTGTGTTTTCAAAGTGAAAATGTTCAAATGTTTGTAATGTTTTTATATCTAAAGTCACTATTAAAATGATTTGAATGACCTAAATTGAATTAAATAATATAAAATTTATCTAATTATACTTTAAAACCAATTAAAAATATAATTTAACAATATAAATAAATTATAATAAAAATAAGTTTTGAATTAAAATTCATTATTATTTAATACTAATCAAAATATTAGACTTCTCATAAAAATACCAAAATTTCACCCAAAGTTAATTTTGATGTTAATATTTAATAAATTAAGTTTATTTTTTCAAATAAAATTTATAAAAGGTTCGAAAATTAATTTTAAAATGTTTGTATCATTAAAAGGAGATAGAATTTCATTTTAAAAGAAATAATGCTTTTAAGCGTAAAACTTGATTTATTATTTTTGTGTGTCTATAAAATAAATTATCTAAATGTAAAAATATTTTATAAACATGTGTAAACAAAATAATTTTTTTCATATTCATTCCCACATATATAATAGCTAGGTGATAACTTACATATTAAAAAATATAAATATTATATTATCATTTAGTATAACTCAGTCTTGTGTGCAATGAAATATTACAAAGAAACTATTTTTTGTGTGTCATGTACGCTATAAGAAATAACATACCTTTTATTTTCAAATTACTATTTAATCATAAATATTAATAAATATGAAAAATACTTATTCTATTATTTCATAGGATGTTACATTCCCCCCCCCCCCCATGGAAATTATGCCACCACAATTTTCTTCACTTATCAAATAAGTGGGGATATTTTTTCCAAAAAAACATTTTTAGATTCAGATTTTTCATATTAAACCAAATTTTTTTACATAAAAAATTAACCTGGTAATTTAATTTATTCTGAAACACTTTCTCTCTTAGAACTATAACTTAAACTATTTTTTCCTCATAAGAAATATTCTCTTCCAACTAAACTACTTCAGGGTTCAAAACATGAGATAAATTTTACATATACTTCATTAACATTGAAAGATAAGATATTTTTTGAAACTGTTATAAACTCTGAGGTAAATCCAATCAGTATGAAATTGTTCTAACTTTATATAGGATATCATATGCTCCAATGAACCACGGAATCAAAATCTACATATTACCAAAATGCATCACATTTTTCCATGGGGAAACATATAGAAATACTTTATCACCTACCAAGAAATAATGATCTTTCTTCCAGTTATCCACATAAAATGTATTCTTGCTCTGAGCTACCCTCATGCCTCACTAAATCATCTAAACTTTCTCTTCTATTTCATCTACCAACTCTGGTCCCATCAACTTCCTTTCTCCTACATCATCCTAGAACATTTGTGTTCGACACCACTTTCCATATAATTCTTCAAAAGATGTCATATAAATACATGACTGAAAATTATTATTATAAAAAAACTCAACCAAAGAAATATTTTTATCCCAACATCTATGGTAATCCATTAATTATGAAATAAGCATATATTCCAAGTTCTCAATATACCGGTTAAACATTCCATTATATTTAGGATAAAAAGTTGTACTGAATTTTAATCCTTTACCCAACAACATTTTATGTCCTATTAAAAAATTATATGTTATCCTATGATCATGTAATGATATAATAGAGAGAGGTACTCTATATAACCAAAAAATATTTTTGAAATATACTTGAGAAAGAGGATCTAAATACATTGTATATCGAATGGTAAGAAAATGTACATATTTAGTTAATTGATCATTAATAACGCAAACTGAATTATTACCTTGATAAGTATTAGACAATCTTACCATTAAATCAATTGATGTGTTCTCTGATTTCCACTCTAGCACTGGAAAAGTATGAATAATTCCCTTTGGTAACTGTTAATTTACTTTAACCTCCTAACAAATGAAACAATTCATGATAAATTTAACAATATATCATTTCATTCTATCCCACCAGTAATACTCTCAAGGGTCTTTGTATATCTTAGTATTTCATAAATTAATGGAAAACGAAGAAATATGTGCTTCAGTCAATAAATAGTTCATAAAATATGAATCACAATGCACATATGTTATTTTTCCAAAATTAAAACACATTAATCCTCAATATAAAAAATAGGAAACTTACCATTATTAATGGATTCTACATTTTCTTGAAAATATGGATCCACCTTTTGAGTTTTCATAATTCATTATAAAAAATTAGAATACACTAAAACCTAAAACAAATTAAGGGTTGTCCCTAAATTCATAACTTCTAGGACATAATTCATCAAATTTTTAACTAATGGGTCACATTCTAAATGTAACATGGTTAAGGTGGTATTAATTTTTCTACTCAGATCATCAGACACCATGTTTTATTTTCCATGATGATAATGAATCATGAAATCATAATACTTTATAAGTTCCATCTGTCTTCTTTTTGTCATTTTTAACTCTTTTTGAGTGAATATATACTTCAAAATTTTGTGATAATTATATATTTTACAGTTCACTCCATACAAATTATGCCTCCAAATTTTTAAGTTAAAAACAATATTAGCTAATTTGAAAACATTTGTAAGGTAATTTAACTCATGTGTTTTCAACTAACATGAAGCATAAAAAATAACCATGTAATTATGAATTAAAATAGAACCAATTATTATTAATTAAATATCCCTTTATATGAAATGAATCTATATTTCTAGAAGGAAATGGAAAAACTAGGGGATTGGGAAATCTTTTTCTCAGTTCCAGAAAACAAAACATCACATTCACCCATCCAGCTAAACCTAACCCACTTTACTATCACAATAGTTATTAGGCTAGATAACCTATAAAATGTTTCAATAAAATATTTGTAATAACCCACTAATCCAAGAATATTATGACAGTATGAAATTTTTTGGTCTTTTCCACTCTTCAACAACTTTTGTTTTAGTAGGTTCAATAGTTATGCCATATTTGGAAACAATAACTTAATGTAATGAAACTTTTTGCAACCATAATTCACTCTTACTAAACATTCCATACAGTTTATTTTATTTTAATGTTCAAAAGGAATACTTATATTATTTTCATGTCCATATTTTGTTTTATAATAAAAAAATATCATCTTCAAACATAACCATAAAATTATCCCAGAATTGTTTTTTCATCCTAATTTGAATATCCTTAAAAAAATATTTATTGGGGAAAATATTCTTAAATTAATCTAATTATAAATAAAAATATATTTAATTTATCTTATATTATTTACCATTTAACACCACTAATTGGATTCACCTATAAAATGATAAATACTAATATTTATTATTTTATCCAAAAAACCCATGAAATTGAATAACTTTTCTAGTGATTTAATCCATGATCCATCGAGAACAGGTTCAGATGATCCTATGAATGATGAGGAATGTTGTATCCTAATATTATCCATTATCACCATGTTCATATATGGTATATTGGAATTCTTTATTTCATGGAAAACACCACCATTATAGCATGTGTCAAAATAGCCATGACTATAACAAAATATTCCATTTCAATTCCAACCATCTCTGGATGAATATTCAGAGGGATATTATCATTTTTGGGACATCCAAATATAGATTCCCAATTTAATCTACATAAATCGATTACAAAAAATCATACTTTATATGAATAAACATGGTAATATTCAAATGATATATCAATTTAACTTTACCATAAAGTAAAATATTTTAAGGGCATTCCATTAACACTATCCTAACCTCCACAGTTAATTAATACTTTCCTATGATACCAACTATAAGTCCCCATCCTTAAACATTGCATAATATCGTGTTTTAGTCAATAAATTACATTCATTTACATTGAATGTAATTTCATGATTACTATTATATATAATTATTCCATAAATCATACATAATAAAACCATAAAATACAATGTATAAATCCAAAACAGTATCCATTTTTTCAATAATCTTAAACATATAAAATACCTCATGATATATTTGATTAAAACTCTTCATTAATTTCAATATGTCTTATTCCAATCCCTTACTCATACTTAAATCCTATGAAAAAAATTATAAAATTTTGATGTGGATAAAATATCAATAAAGGGTGTAAAAAGAAATAAATATTTAATCCATTGAAAAACATTAAAACCCCTGAAAACATTGTCATAAAATAATAATTTTCACTCTTAATAAGTAGTAACTACTATACTTGGAAAATAATCTCATTTATTACTTTTTTTAATCACAATACTACCATAATACCCATATAGAACATAGAAAACACATAAATGTATCTTGGGACATTATTTTTCTTTTCCATATTATAAATGGAATAACCATGCAGTAGACTTCCATACATTCCACTATAATAAATAGAATATTTATAATGAAAAATTCCATACCCAATAAATTGTTGGGTTATAATGGGCCCACCGATCATTGATTATCATAGATCCACCCATCATTGTTTTATCACAAAACCACCCGTAAATTTTCTAAGTAACATTACGTATTCATAACACATAAAATATTGAAACTTTAAACATTTAACTCATAAAATTTCATTTTATATTACAATAAAAAATTTCATGATATTGAAATAATCAATTCATTTTCAAACCCCCATTTTCCATAACAAAATACCCAGAAAATGGGAAAGAGGGGTTTTTTCATTAAAAAGATGAAGTCTTGTAGAGGAATCCAAATATTAAAATAGACATAAAATACCATTTATAACCCATTGATATACATATAATAAATATGTAAAATAATGATAATAATCTTAACATGGAGAAAATATTTTGAAATAAAATCTTTAAACATTCAAAGTGTCGCATACCACTTTGAACATTTAAATCGTAATCCCTATGAAAGAATAACTTTTAACAAAGACATTAAATAATTTGATAATAAGTAAATTCATGATTGGATATGTCAAAATAGGTTGTATATACACCTGATAAAATAAGGTGGGTTTATAACATCAAAATATGCCTAAATTAAAGGACATTATGACAAAATCCCTTGCCTTGGGTTCGACTTGTCATATTTATATTTATATTCCTGAATCATAAACATATGTTAATTATTTAGTTTCATAAAAAAAATTCAAAGTTTTTTAGTACTTTTATTTCACTTATTACATTGTTTTATAAAACTATTTAAATAATTAATTCTATGTCTGTGTGTTTACTATATTTGGTTTATGTGTCAAAAATGACATTGGTAGGTCAATTATTGTCAAAGGGGTCATTATTAAAACATATCTATAATAATAATAATTAAATAATTATCATATTTATAAAAACAATTATACTTTTAAAACCAATAATTAATGATGGTAATGAAAAATGAACCAATGTTACAATCATGGAGATGGTATGTCGTACGTATGCATGAGTAACGTTCTCATTTTTCAATGATCATTATGGAAAGAGGTAAGTAAAATTTTACTTTCAAAATGATAATTATATCATAAATACAATTTTACTTAATCATAAATACTTATATATATATAATTCTTGTGATGTAAAAGGAATCACATTACATCAAGGAGGCAGTAGTCCATACTTCCACGAACGATGTTGTAACTTTTTTACTGTGTGAAAAGGGTAATAATGAAAATAAGATTATATTTACATAAAGGTAAGTATGTAATTAATATTATATATATGTTATTTATGTATAATATTCTTACTAAAACAATCCTTAATATGTTACAATTTAAGTGTGAATGTATCACATCGCTTTGAAGATGCGGTAGTACACACGTCTTCAAACGTTGTTATTGTACTCCCACAAAATAAAAAGCATAATTTTATGCGTATATAAATATTCCATAAGTATAAATACAATATAAATTTCCTATATATCAATATAATATAAAAAAATAATCATAACATCCAACCATGGTAGTTAGTAATCGAAAAATGAATGACATAATTTCGTGAGGCGGTAGTCCGTCATACACAAAAACGATAATTTCATTCCCCATTTGATTAAATTGTTTGTAGGTTTAGGCAAAACCCTTACTATAAAAGAATATATAAATATATTTATGATACTTATAATTTTATATAATCTTTTAAAAATAATAATTTAATCGGTGTAGATAGAAATAAAACAAAAATTAACATTGAAGAATGTTACCTCTTTTTCAGGTAACTCCTTTTGGTTTGAAATAATGGAATTATTGGTGGGATTTTTGAAAATATTTAGAACAATAGAGTAATATTAGTTATTTTAGATATTATTTGGGAAGGTTTTTTTAATATCCAAATTGATTTATAAGTTTTAAAAAATTGTGAAGGGTGAGTGCCTTTTTATAGTGGACGAGGAGCGGAATTCTTATAAATATAAAAAGGTATGCACTATTAGGAGATCTCTCTTATATCATGTGCCTCCAATAATGATCCTAATTCGATACATGAGGTGATATTTTCTATTAATGTCCAAAGAATTAGTTTTATACAATTTTCTAGGTCATTTGGACTCTTATGATTAAAGATGAACCACTAAGAAAACACATTTTTACCTTAATCATCGTAATTAATTTTAATTACTTTCACTAATATTTTCAGGAAAGACTAATTTGAACTTATTATAAATTATAATTTTTTATAATTATAAATATTAAATCCATTTTTTTAATTAAAACCAAATAATATTTATAAATTAATTTAAAATTAATCCCACATATGGGATGAAAAAATGGGTTTTTAATATGAAATTGTACAAAAGTTTTATAAGTTTTTATTTAAAAAGTCACAATGAAAATTATTAAAATGACCTAAATTATATTAAATGATAAAAAATATATATAAATATTTATTTAAAATAACTAAAAATATAATTTAACTACATAAACAAATTAAATGAAAAACGCAGTTTTCAATAAAAATTCATTATTATTTATTATTAATCAAAATATGAAACTTCTCTGAAAAATAATAAAAAATCACCAAAAGTTAATTTTGATAATAAAATTAAAAAATTTAGTTTGTTTTTTATATAAAAATTATAAAAAATTTCAAAATTTTGTTTTAAAATAGGTGTTCCATTAAAAGGTAATTAAATTTATATTTGAAAATAGAGATTTTATGCATAAAACTAGATTTTTTTATCTTATGCCTATAAATTCTATTGAATTAATGTAAAAAATTATAAAAATGTGTTAACATAATATAATTAACCCTATTCATTCCTACTGATATAATGGCTAGGATATAACCAACATATTAAGAAAAAATAATAACAGTATATTATTGTTTGGTATAACTCAATATTGTGTGTAACACAAGATTTCGAAGAAACTCATTGCATTATTTCTTGTAAACTATTGTCCATAGAGTACGTTTTATTGTAAAATTAAAATCTAATTCATAAATATAAACAAATATGATAAATACTTATTATATCATTACCTGGGAGGTTATAAATATCCTATTTTGTGTCCTAAAATTATTTTTTTCTCAATTAGCTATGGAAGTTATTTTTCACATAATACTTGGTAAATATCTTTAATAAAAGTCATATAAATTTTCCTTACATTCCCAAGACTTGTTATGTATTATAATTTTACTCTCTGTGTAATTACATGTATGAATTCATCACCTTTCATTAGAGGTGCAAGAGTCATGTAATATGTATCATCTATAAATTTTGCACTGTTCATTTTTACTTTTCATGACACTAGTTTAGGGATTATTCTCTATACATATTCCTCATGAAAGTTTTTTCAATAAATTTCTCTTTTTTTGATACTCCATTTTAATACACTTTTTCACTTAATTCATTACATTTGTTTCATTATATATAATTAATTTTACTCCTTATCTCACACCTTACTCTCCCAGAATCTCTCATATTTTATACTCTCTTAGTATTCACCTCCTCATGGCCTAATCCATATACCTTCTATAAATTCATATGGTTCTTTAAACTAACTCTTTGAGTGATTGTTTTTTTGTTTCTATTGGAATCTACTTTCTCCTTAATTTTTTTTATTTTTTTGTCTAAGTTTTTATATTCCCTTCCAAATTTTAGACATTACATTATAACTACTCTTTTTTCCATCAATTATTTGAACATGCTATTTTTTATCTACTCTAAAACTTAAATAATTTTTGAAATTATTTCCATTGTGGGGGATATTAAATTATGTTTTAATGAATTATCTACTTATTTTAAATAAAGTTCTTATTATAGAATATAAATTTCACTTAGTGGAAAAAATGTGTACTCTACAATACTAACCAAAAAATATGTGGCTGACTCATATTGGATATGTTTCATACTTGGAGAATTCGATATTGTGAAGATATATTTCATAAATTATATATCCTTGTTATTTAGTTTTCAACCACAATAACACTAACATCACATTACCAGTACTATATTTAAAGTTTAGGTAAGTTAGAACGTTTTTTAGGATATTTATATAATATTTTCATATTATAAATCATACAAATAGTGTGTTAGTAAACCCTATAAATTTAGAAACATTATTTTAAAATTCCCCCATTAATTATATTGAAAAAAAATAAATGGAACATAACTAATATAAAATTAAAATATCCCTAAAACTATAAACAAAAATATATAAATCCCCAACCTGAGTAAGAACCATTGGTTGGAAAAAATAATTTTTCACAAGCAATCAAGCATAAAAATACTGTTTTTTCTATGTGGGATTCTAAATTTTCTCCTCTAACCACATAAAAAAATACTCTTTAAAAATATTTTTATATTATTATTTTACATATATTTTTATATCTTCATCTTAATGATATTGAATTTTTTGGTATTGTATGTATATAATCACAACAGATTTTACCTGATCATTTATCCCAAATAAGATTCTTACATCTTCTTTTCAAATTATGGATTTGGGACACCCCAAACTAGAATGCATTAATAATACCCATCTTAGATCACCAACATACCTCATTAAAACTACTTTTTTACTAGAGTCTATCATAAACACTGATGGATAGTGAGAAAAATATTAGGAAGTGATCTTTCCTCTTAAGAAATAAATTAAAATATAAATAAAACCGTGAAAAGTTAAGAATAAACTACACATATATATGATATATCAAAAAAATAAAAAGGACATATAATTCTGGTAAAATAACCTATTTTCCAAAGCAATATATATTCAACTCATATAAATATATAGACTATTTTATATATTTATAAAACTCCAAGAAAATATAAAATAAAATATACATATAAAGTAGAAATTAAAAAACCCAACAGATGACACAAAATATATATAATCCAGAAATGTTATATAAAACCGAAAAAAGAATAAATTTATGGTATCCCTAAATATTTCATCAAACGAAACCTTATAAGTAGTGAGAACCCATATCTGAACAAGATAGTCACCATCCACTCCAAATAATTATGAATACTTACCCTTATATCCAACATCCCTCATACATGGTTTTCATTATAGTAATGGATCTTATATAACATGGTTTATGTTAGTTTTAATTGAACTCATGTAGTGTATGAGTATGTCATACCCAATAATACATAACCACCCCACCACTAAATGTTTATCATAAATCTATGTTTATATATTAGTAATATATTTTAAGCAAGAAGAAAAATCAAAAAGGAAAAATTCACTAACTAAATTACAAAGTAATTAAATTAATTATGATTTCATATCATACTAATAAACCATAACATGAATTATTGAAACCTACTTGGAAGAAAGATTAGAATACAAGAAGGTGAACCAAGAGGATAATGAGCCACCAATATCCTCTATGTGTGTTTCAATCCTCATATATAAGTCCTCCACTCATAGGAATGTTTATATACATATATCTATCAATATCCATATCCATATTTTTATTTTACCTCATATATGGGGCATAAATCCTCATTGGGAATAACATAATCATATATACATGTATTCACATGTATGATGGGAATACATATATTAATATGTAATCTCATCCATCAAGTAAAATAAGGTAGGTGCCTTATGATTGATAAACAATGAAATATTTAAGATCATTGGATTTGACAAATAAAAAAATTAGATATAATGACCATATATAAATTTATGTCTTCTTTTAATTCCTTTGGTATAACTTAGTGAAATTACATTGTGTGATGTTGGGTATGATATAAGTGAAAGGTTTTGGGGCCTGTAACAGAATCTGGTGGGCCAGGGATTTTAGAAAAATTCTTCATCAATGTATCGACAGAACTTTTCGACACCGACGATCCGAGCCACTATAAGGTGTGAGGATCTCTAGTAAATTATAAAGATCATGAAAAAACTAAAAAACATACCAATTTCAAAAATGATGTTGTGGCCAACTGTAACTTGTCACTAACGATTGCCGCTTGAAGGATCCATAGCAGGATCCCTCTAGAGCATCCACACACGCTTTAAAAATCTGTTGGAACATCGATTCTCGAATTTAGAGTGCTAGCACAGTGATATGATGATGTCTTAGATGTCATAATGATCACTGCATTGAGATCCCTTAGATTCTTGAGATAAATATTGATCCATTCTCTTGGTTCTACTGATTATCTCTCTAGGAAGCGGGCGGAGATAGATGTTCTCATTTTTCATTCAATGAAATGAATTAATAGTTCTCCCACTTGCAGTAGATCCAACTTGCTGACCAAAAGTGTAACTACTATCAAGATAAAGATCATTCTTCTGCTAAGTAATGGATTTAACTGCTGGTATTCCCACGTTTTCACCATGTGGAATATATGTTATATGCAACCTCATTTCCTTGAGTAAAACTTCTCAAGATATGGTATCCCCAAGTATATCTATTTTTCATATTTTTATAACTTGACAAATTGGCTAGTAAGAATATCATAATTTACAATATGATAATAATTTTCTCACTAGGTGTGATTCCAAGAAGTAGAAAAAATCATTGTGATTGATAACTACTTCTTAGCTACCTTAGAAGCTACAACGCACTCAGTATTATTAGGTATGGCTAGCACTGGCTATTATGAGCTTGACTCGCTCATCACTTTTTCCAAACTGTGATACTAAATCAAATTGATCTAATGATTAATATTTAGTGTCCCACAAAAACTAGTATACCTTCTTCTCCATATACCAGGTACATATCATTTGTACTTGCCGAAGTACAATATGATAGTTCTGACTGCATCACTTACAGTTCTCCTGGATATAATTGATATCTTCCAAATCTAAAGTATATTCTGGAAAAATCAATTATTTTACATATATAGCATATGTGATTGATCCATCTATGAAGTGTATGTAACTCATTTTACAACATTAATATCTTCCCATGTTTTGAACATATCAAACTTGAGAGATTACGTAATGGGACATTGGAAAAAATTCTGAACTTGAATTGTTCCAACTTGTATTTTTCAAGACAATGTAACTTTATGTATGATTGAATAGGTCCAAGAAATTGTTAGATCTAATTTGATAGATCCATTTCCCTAGAAGTTAGGTCTCTAATTTAGACCAATCAATGGAGAATTACTTTTATCATGGTCTTAACTAACTGTAAGACCAATATATATTTTATATATGTTAACAAACATATGTTTCTTGCAAAACATTTGTGTTACCAATAATATTTGGTATGCACAAGGAAAAGATTCATTTGAAATGAATTATCTAATATCATGTTTCTAACTTTAATCCAAAACAAGATTTCAGTAACTTTTAACCTTTATTGGAACTCGATGGCGTCAT
Source organism: Viscum album (assembly GCA_963277665.1). Lineage (NCBI taxonomy): Eukaryota > Viridiplantae > Streptophyta > Magnoliopsida > Santalales > Viscaceae > Viscum > Viscum album. The sequence goes on from OY728119.1 coordinate 83,543,124, forward strand.
CATCCCTTTCTGGTTGCGTCGTATAGACACCTTCCACAAAAGTTTATTTTGAAATACAATGACCAATTAAATGATCTAAGAAGTTATCTATGACATGTAAAATTCTAATGGATTTAGGAAAAAACTATTGGTATAACCAATCAATCCTTATTGTTACCAAGCTGGTACCATCCATGTATATCTCATTTTTTTTCCCACTGAAGTATTCAATTTATAAGCCCCTTTGTAATTTGATACATGGAATCCATTGTTGAATTTTAATTGATCTTGTCAATATTATCTAATTTCAATATACCACATACTTGTTGGATTTATTATTATCAATGAATAATTTATCACTGACCACGATGAATATAAAACCATCACCATGGTTTCAATATTCTTATGTAGTCTATGTCTCCATAACATGTCACTTTCACATGAACTTGTGGAACTTGTTCTTATGTCAACCATTTTTTCATCTCGAGTATTGAAAAAGTACAAGTCAATCCAGATCCAACTATCTCTAATAGATATGTGTACCCTTATATAGAAATTTAGTATAATATTTGACTACATCTTTTCTATCATATAGATTTATGTAATATCCTAAGAAACATTTAGGGTATTTACTTATATGCACCTGGTGTTTAGCTTGATGCATATTTGTTTAAATTCTAATAAACTCTTTACATTTATACATGTATTATGACATAATGGATTTTTCATCATACTATGGCTCTTATGATATCCATTTATCATATTTTAGTTGGAATATTGGTTATGGGTTATCACCATTATTTTTAAAGAATGTCATAGAAAATAATGTAAGTTTCAGCATGTTGTAGCATTGATATTACTCACACTATTTCCTTGATGTATGAAATGTACATTTATGAATTTCTCTATGATACATTTTTTGATAAATTTTAATATTTAAGACTCATCATCGATCCTCTGTATGAACATCAATATCGTGATGTAAATAAGGTAACATGAGTTTAGGAATTATGCCACAGTACATTATCATGATCGATGAACCTTTGGTCACGATATTCTTCGACATGCTAATCAGAAGAAACTCATATCTTTTAACCATGAACATACTTCACTATTACATTCCTTAATAACTTAAATGAATCCTATGAAGTATATTTACCTATATTTATCCTTTGTAATAGTTCACACTCGCTAGTTGAACTAACCCCAGAAGATTTTTTTCATACCATTATTTATAAAGGTTTCTTTATCTAAACTAAAGATGTCAATAATACCAAAGGTGTTCAGTTTTTCTAAGCCAAAATACCATACTAGTTATATTCTTGACATCCAAATTTTATTTTTACATGACAAAGAATTATATTTCCACAACTAGATAAGTCTTACATTTTTATATTCATCATGTGTTTCCTTTGATTCATATATGTCTAAACTATTTGTTGTGTATGTTACACCACAAAAAATATTCATTCATAAACTTGGAATAATATCTCATTATAAAAAATGGGAACATGAGATAAATTTTTTATTTATAATCAAAAACTTGTTCAATTTTAATCAATAACTTAGAAGTTATAAGTTATGTGTTTCTCATCACTGAATTAGGAATCACCCTTTCTTAGCTTTTTAGATAAGACACTTTACTTCTTATAATGTTCCTATAATTACATGGTTACTATTTTTAAATACACATATGTTATTGGAATTTTGTATTCCATACCCAATAAGTATGTTTGAAACATTAATTTATATTGATGAATATTCATAAACAAGAAGTGGGAACTTACTTCTTGTATTTCAGTTCATTGAGGTTTTATACTTCCAAATATTTATTTCATAATATGAGATGCAAATAAAAACCTGTTTGATAACCAAACTCGCCATTAAAATACATTGTGAATGTGTCTTTGGTGTTCCACTTTCCATCGGTCATTTTTCTTGTTCATTAAATTTATTTTCCATAAGAACAACATATGGAACATTCATATCTTGCTTAGCTTTCTCTTTTGGAAACTTCTTGAAGATGAGACTAAGTGTAACATCATCCATGTCATGATGTAGTGACCATAACTACCATCAGAGGTTGATGATAACATTATGATTGAACCATCATATTCTTAATTTATGAGTCTCTTGTATGAATTTTCACCCACGTTGTCTGAGGTGGATTAACATGTTGGGACACAAGAACCTTGAATTTATGATATAGTAATATTATGTGCAAGCGTCTGTACAATATTTGAAATTTTTGCTAGTTTGGAAATTAACATTGTCCGCTATTTATTGCATTTTTATTGTGGTATTACTTTCCATTTTTAAAAAATAAACTTTAGAATATTATTACATTTTAATTTGATTACCCAATGTGACATTACTGATTAATTTAATAATTAATTGTCTCCCACTATTTTATCAAATTCTAGGAACCCCCTTTACTAGAATCAGAATACTCAATCTTTTGATTATTCTAGTGGAAGGGATCTCTAAACCTCCCTCATAGTCTAAAAGCTATGGCTACACCACTAATAAAGGGGTTCATGGTAGGATTTTGGTCGGAAAACCGCATCAACTCGTGGTTCCATGATCTGTTGAGTGAAGTCCCATATTCAAAATTCTTACTTGATTTACTCAACGCTTTCCTATAAAATTACAAAAAAGGTAGATATGGTTATTTATTTGTTACAATTTTAGTTACGTCAACCCACCACTCTTGTAATAACTCCCCAGTAGTAGGAGCTACCCTCAGTTATGGCATGACTGGCACCCCAAACACTCGGTTTTGTAAAAAATTTAATGATGGAAGGCTATGGTGAATTAATATTTCTTTGAGGGCTTTGTGTTTTTATATTGATGAATGTAATCCATTTCTATTAAACTGGTTTTTCTATGTTGTCGCACTCATAACTGAACATTAACAGAAAAACATATGCCACTTATTTATGCATTTTATTATATATTATTTTATGTATTTCTCCCGCTGTTTATAAATGCATAAAATAATAAATAAATAAATAAAGGTAAACTACAGCCCTAATGTTCTTGAGCATCTAAATTAACTAGGGGCATCATACTTGAGTCGAATCTTGACTCTTGATACATCTCACCCTGTCTTGTATGTCTGCTTGTAATCTGAAGTATCACCTCATCTTGGTAGGGTTCATGTCACATCTTAGAGTGCTGCCTCATCTTGGCAGGATCCACGTGTTGACCTGCACCGTCTTGATCAATGTACACAGCCTCATCTTAGTGGGGTCCACGTCATTCACCGTCTTCATCCGTAGTACAAAAATACTTACGTGCAAGTGAGGGGGACTTGGGATATAAATGTGAATTAGGTAAAATTTGGCATGCATGCCCTTACATATTTTAACCTAAAAGAAATAATATGAACATACCGTCTAGTTAATTAATTTATATCATCGCATGTAGTTAAATAATATATTACACAAATTAAAACATACACGGGTCAGTGATCAAGACTAGTAGGTGGGTAAAATTAAGGCGAGAAGCAAATTAATTGCATTAAATAAGTATGAGGGTTATATAATTAAATTAAATGAATTAATAAATTCAAATAATTTAATTATTCATCAATCCACTAATTAATTTAATTTTTATTCCAAATTAAATTAATTAAAAAATCAATTTAATTGAAAAATTAATTTAATTTATATCCTCGTGTATTAAAATAATTAACCAAATAAATTTTAATTAATTTATTTTAGATACTAAAATTAAATTAATTAATTTTGATTAATTTAAATTGGTCGGTCCCTGAAACACGACTACATGAACTGTGTGGGTTGGGCCAAATCTGTGCATGACCATACCAGGCTGTGCAGTACCAAACTGGTCCAGAACAATCCGTCAAAACCCATTCCGGGTTGGGTAGATCCACCCAGACCGCTTCGAGGAAAATCTTTCGCTGCAAAAAAAAATTCCAGGAAAAAATAGGTACCTTCCGAGTACATACATAATTCGTATGAGCTGGTTTCAGTTCTTCTATTGTTGGAAATTCAGCGATAATGAGAGGTGGGTCACAGCCGAGGCATCGCGGGAATGGCGGTGAGGTGCCAGTGCATGATAGTGGCGGGTGAGGGTGCTCTGGACGGTTGTTGGGCTGGTCCAGCGGAGAGAGGTCCAACGGTGGTGAAGGTCGTCAGGACTCTATGACAGGGAGGGTCAGTGCTTTCCCTGGTGGAGGGTATCCAAGATGGCTAGCTAGAAGTTGGGAAGTGTCTTTCTGATGGCTGGTGGCCAGGATCATGCCAGAGCGGAGGTCGGTGCGGTGGCAAAGGCTCAGTTGACCGAGAGGGTGTGGCATGGGTAAGGCACCAGCGGATCCAGTGAGGCATAACTCATAGAGGTGGCTAGATCCAATTGTATCGGAGGGGATCGGGAGGTGGGATGGTTTCGGGTCAACGGGTGATGGCAGCAGGCAACAGCAGCGTTGTAGCGACCCAAACATTCATTAACAAAAATTCATCTTGATCTAATTAAATTTCTTATTATTGAAAATTGTTATATATCATATTCACTTCCTTGTTTTTATGTTTTTGTATTTTGAAATATTGATAAAAATTGTTACCATTACTAATATAATTGTTGAATAGTGATCACATGATTAGTATAAATGTTGGACTTTAACTAATCTAATTTACTTAGACAAAGGGAGTGATGGCCTCATCTAGTTGAATTTCTATGTATGAAGCACATTTGTCTTAGCATAGAAAGGAGGTGGCATCACTGGGCTTTGGTCTTGACCAAGCCCAAGTTGAGCTTCAACACGTTAAGCTCGAATGGAACCTGCTACGGGAGAAGTGGAAGTTGATAGTAATTACCACCCGGGGGATGTTATCCAAGCCATCCCAGAGAGTCTATCACCATCGCACACCTTACCCTTTGGTCTTATGTGAGTGTTATAACGGGTTATGTAATAATACACTAGAACTATGATTATGTGAATTATTTTCGTATAGAATAAATAATATACATTCATTTTAGTATTGTTACTTTGTAAATAGTTTTTAAAGCAAAAATAGTATTATTAGTTAGTATTCAATTAAGAAATCTATTTAGATGAATTAATTTATTTTTTAATTAAATAATATTTTCATAAAATATTATCAATAAATTATTTTTTAATAAATATAAATGATCATATAATTTTTTTGAACATAATTGTAATTTTTATTAAGATTTCAAAGTTTTTTTTTCAAAACCCATGAATTTTCAATTAATGTCGGTTTTTATTTTAAAAGTAAAAATTCACATATTTAGAAAATTATTTAGACAAAAGGAATATTATTTTTGGAATCATGACGTCAAAATTATCCAATGTTGAATTTTTCATAATTTTCTGAGACAGTCAAATTTTTGAGTAAAAATTAAATGTCATTTAAATATATAATGTGTTTTATGACATCATTATGACCAAATAGTGATGTAATAAAATACTATAAACATTATGTTTTCCCGATATATGTTTTACCATTAAATTAATTTTATTTTAGATTTGTTTTATTTTTTTTGAAAAGTCCTTAGTGGACCCTTCCAGACTTATAAAACATTTTAACTATATAATTGATTTTCTTGAGAGTGTGACTCCCCTCCACATAAGAAAGTATAATATTTTAATAAGTTCTTCCATTTTCATTATAAAATAAATTTTTCTACTCCCATTTGAAAAAAACCATGGGCAAACCTCGTGGGTTGATTTGTGGTTTCGATTAGTTTAATGTGGGGTGTTAAAAATCTAAATGATAAAGAATTACCTCTCTTTTCTTATATAAACTCACCCAATCTCACACTCAACTTCTATCATGACCCATCCTCGGGGCCCGTGTCGTGACTACCCCAAGCCCGCCTTCCATAGGTCAGGGGCTGGTGACTAGCACCAAGGCGTAAATCCCGGAAAAAGGGAAGGCATTGCCTTTGTAAAGTAAACCACAAACACCACAGAGCAAGCAGGAAGAAGTAAACACTAAGTAAAAACTGATACAACAGTAAGTGCAGAAAGTAAGTGGGCCAGAATAAAAACCCAAACTGAAAGTAAAGTACATCTCGAAAGGGAAAACAACAACTGAAAAGTAAAGCCACAACGTCGTGCCGTCCACTGGATGTCCCACCTGAAGGGTGGGTACAGATAGCCTCCACTGCTCCTAGGGTCCAGCCATCCGCTCCGAGTACACCCTGCCCAGTGGTCCACCTCCAGGTACCGTCCTGCTCCGCCAACATCGACCACAATCAGCGCTGTCCGTCGTCTGCAACCAACACAACGTAGTGAGGGCATAGCCCGTGCAGGGGTGAGTATAAGCTACTTAGTAGGGACCCCGAGACGCCCGAAGGTCTCCCAGAATCCAAAAAGGATAAACCACAAAGGAAAGATACAATCACGAAGTAACATCCGACACGGCTTAGGTATATGCCCATACATATACCTAAGTTATCAATTCTCACTCGGCTCCAACATCCGAGCTCAAGTACAACCCAGTCCACACAGGAAAGCAAAACGTAAATCCACACAGGATAGCACAACACAATCCACAAAGGAAAGAAAAACAGGGTTTCAGCTCGCACAGGTATACTTCTTCATATGACGATAAAGATGACCAGATATTTCCACTAATTCATCTAAGCCGACAGACCCACAAAGGATCGATAGGTACTAACCCCCACAATGACCCCCAAAGGATCTGACCCACAAAGGATCGATAGGTAACTGACCCCCGTAATGACCCACAAAGGATCTGACCCACACAGGATTGATAGTTAACTAACCCCCGCAAAGACCCACACAGGATCGGACCCACACAGGATCTGTAGGCGCTGGCCCACACAGGACCGCTGAGCGCTGACCCACATAGGATCAGACCCACACAGGATCGGTAGCACTGACCCACAAAGGATCGTTGAGTGCTGTAGTCGTCGCCGTCGAATCCACTAAGGATCTCTGCACAGTCGTCGTCGTCGTCGCAGTAGCAGTCGCAGCCAGCTCTAGGGTTCTCGCACACAGCAAGCTCATTCGGGAGGGTCCGCTCCATGAGCCAAGAGGATAATACATCAACTGACACATAGTCCAGAGTTGAGGTATCCAAAAGTTCCGTATCGTCAACAGGAACTCGACGTCGCAGACGGTGCGTCAATCAGACGCCCGGTCTGAGAGTTATTGGTTTTTTCGTCCCAGGGGCCCGGTTGTTTTTTAAGGAAAAACCAACCCGACCATACTCCACATGTGTCCAAACCTCAGGCAGAGTAAGCCAAAAGATCTGTCTCACATAGAGGAAAACAGCAAAGTCGACAGCACGTCAATCGGACATCTGAAGCTCAAGATATGAGTGTTTCCATTCCGAGGGCACGGTTGGTTTCGTGTACGAACCAACCTGGCCGAATCCAAGGTATTCCAAAACCTTGAGTGTGATATACCGAAACGACCGTCTCGATCCAAGGATTGAATCACTGCTGAAAGCGCGTCGTTCGGAGGCCAGTAGCTCAAGTTATGAGCGAAACACCGAAAAGAGTCCAGAAACAGGGGGTCTAGGACCGAACCGACCCGGTTTGGCGCGACCTGGCCCGACCCGGGCAGCCCGGCCCGGCCTGGGCACGACCCGGCCCAGCGGGTCGGCACGGCTCGGCTCGGCTGAGCGGCTGAGCGGAGGAACCGCGGGGCGCGCTGCCCCCGCGGGATGAAGTGTCACGGCCCCGCGTGGGGCCGCGCTGGGTCAGCGGACGCGGATTCGCCGCGTCCCGTGTGTCGCTGGACCCGCGCGGTCGCGGGTCTGGTCAGCAGCCGCCGCCGTGCCTTCAGCCGCGGTTTCTCCATCCGGCGACCCGCGCTGCCGGTGGATTCTGCGGGCCACCAGAGTTGCTCCGGTGGTCCGATTCCACTTCCGTCTGCGTCGTGGCTCCTCTAGGGTCCCATTCTTCACTGTCAGGCCCTCAAATTGCCATTGTGGCCCAGTTTGTCATCATCCGCCATTTCGCGCACCAAGAATGAAAAGGTGTGGTGGGTTCGGACTTGTTTGTTAGTCCGCACCCACCGCGTTAGCGGTTTTAAAAGAAATATTACACAACAAAAGTTTAACAAACGTCGCAGGTATAAATCACAAATATTTTTAAGAATCAAGCCCCTACCTCAAGATGTCGATCGAAGATTGTATCGGGGATGGATCGTCGTGGAAGAAGCGCCACGGAGGGAGAATCGTCGGCGTCACGTCGTCGATCTTCGGGGGCCTAGCATTCTTCATTGCCCTTCGCGTTCTTCGCGTTCTTTGCGAAGGAGGATGAAAGACTTAAAGTTTCTGTCAAAACCTCTCAATGAACAATCCTCAAGAAGACATGTGTTGGTCTTATTTCATTACATGCCAACAAACGAAAACAGGTTAAGAAACGAACAAATTAATTCATAGAATTAATTTCAACGAATTAACCGCCCAATTAATAGGAGTGTTTAATAGGTTAGAAAACGTGTCAGTTGAATTTCATTAAAAAGGGTTTTCGCGGGTGCGTTACTTAGCGGAAAAGAAACGGTGGGGATTGTGCGGTACCCACCTCACAAATATCCTACCAAGAGGGTAGGATATTTTGAATTTTACCCTATCCGCTTTAACTTAGCTTAAGAAGATTTAAGTGGCTTTTAAGTGGCTTTAAGTGAAATAAAAATAAAGTTGTCGCACCACTTTGTTTTATTTTTTAACTTAACCCCAAAAATTTAAAAACCATACCCGAGCAAATGTAACTCCGGAAGAGGCGTTTCTAAGAAAATACCGGCGCTGCAATTTCATCAGTGCCCTTGGAATTTGATTCCGATCACCGTTTCAAAAGTTAGAAAAACCCGCTCGTTCGTTCACTGAACGTACCCGAGCCAATCTTCGAAACATGATTCCGGGCACACCGGGCCTTGGAATCAGGTGCTGTCAGAAACTGCGTTCTTGTAAAATTCCAAAGTAAATTAAGAAAAAAAATTCCTTGAAATTTAAAGATCTTTACATCACTCTTACCTCAGGGCTTTACGTCCCCATAAAGATACATCATAAGCTAGGGAAACAAATGTTGGTACTGAGCACGCATCTGAGCCTCCCGCTCCCAAGTGCTCTCCTAGAGGTTCTTGTGCTACCATCTGATGCGCACTAGAGGAATCGACCATCCACGTAGGACCCGCTCCTGTCGATCCTCGATCTCCACCGGGACCTCCGCAAAAGTCGCCCCATCATCAACGTCCAGCTCCCCATGGTCAATGATGTGCGTCGGTTCGTTCATGTATCTCCTCAGCTGAGATACGTGGAAGACGTCGTGCACCCAGTGCAACTGAGGTGGTAGAGCCAGGTGATAAGCCACCTCGCCAATCCTACTGAGGACCTGGAATGGTCCGATGAAGCGTGGAGACAACTTGCTGCCTCGGCCAAATATCCATAATCCACATCGAGGTGAGACACGCAAAAAGGCGTGGTCACCATCCTCGAACTCTAGTAGCCTCTGCCTCCTGTCAGCATAAGACATATGCCGGCTCTGAGCTGTCCTCATCCACTCCTGTATGACCTGGACCTTCTTTGTCGTGGCCTGGACCATCTCTGGTCCCACAAGTGCTGACTCCCCAGGGTCTGTCCATCACAAAGAAGGTCTGCAAGGTCTGCCATACAACACCTCGTATGGTGCCATCCCGATGGTGGAGCGGTAGCTGTTGTTGTACGCAAACTCCACCAAGGGTAGGTGGTCCTCCCAGCTGCGGCCAAAGTCAAGGACACATGCGCGGAGCATGTCCTCGAGAGTCTGAATGGTCCTCTCCATCTGACCATCCGTCTGAGGGTGAAAGGCGATGCTCAGAAGTAGCTGCGTCCTGAACGCCTCCTGAAACCCCTTCCAAAGCCGAGAAGTAAAGCGATCATCTCGATCAGAGACGATAGACTATGGCACACCGTGAAGCCGTACAATATCCTGAACGTAGAGACGCCCCAAGATCTCCACTGATCCCTGCTCTCTGATAGGTAAGAAGTGAGCCGACTTGGTGAGTCGGTCGACAATCACCCAAATGGAGTCGTGACCTCTGGAAGTGCATGGAAGTCCAGTCACGAAGTCCATATATATCCCGTCCCACTTCCACTCTGGGACCTCCAAGGGCTGTACCAAGCCTGCTGGTACCTGATGCTCTGCCTTCACCTGCTGGCAGGTGAGGCATCGATAAACGAACTCTACCACAGCCTTCTTCATGCCCGACCACCATTGCTATCGTCTGAAGTCCTGGTACATCTTCGCCACTCCAGGATGTATCACCAAATGAGAAGTGTGAAACTCTCTCAGCACTTCCTCCCATAAATCAACTGGTACCAAGGTACGTCCTCTGAAAAGGATGTCGTGCTCTGCTCCAAAGGAGAAGCCATCAGGTGCCTGTCCTGAGGATATCTGTTCACACCACGTCTCACAGTCAGCGTCCCCATGTTGTGCCTCTCTGACCCACTGTAGTAGTGGAGGGGTGACTGTGAGAGACTGAAGGAAGGCTGCTCCATCTCTATCCATGAAGGATATCTGCAAAGCGGCTAGCTGCTCTGTCGCCTCCTCAAGTAGTTGAATGCCCGTCCTCCTGCTGAGAGCATCAGCTACCACGTTCCCCTTCCCAGGAGTATAGACTATCTCAAAGTCATAGTCTTGGAAGAACCCGAGCCATCGCCGCTGTCTCAGGTTCAGGTCCTTCTGAGAGAAGATGTACCTGAGACTCTGATGGTCAGAAAAGACTGTAAAGCGCTCACCCATCAGATAGTGTCGCCATGTCTTCAGAGCGAAGACCACTAATGCTAACTCCAGGTCATGGGTAGCGTAGTTCTGCTCATGCGGCCTCAACTAACGTGATCCATAGGAGATCACCACCCACTCCTACATCAGGACACATCCGAGCCCGGTCCCTGATGCATCGCAGTAGACTATGTACCCTACTCCCTCCTCAGGCAACCTCAAGATAGGGGCACTGGTCAATCTCTGTCTCAGCTCCTAAAAGCTCTACTGACATCTGTCTGACCACACAAAGGGTTTTCCCTTCTTCTTAAGAGATGAGACTGGTGCCGCAAATCTGGAGAAGTCTGGCACAAATCTCCGATAGTATCCAGCTAGTCCCAAGAAACTCTACACCTCTGTCAGGCTCTTGGGTGGATCCCAAGGTAGCACTGCCTCGATCTTCGCAGGATCCATTGAAACTCTTGCCTCAGAGATGACGTGTCCCAAGAAGTGGACGTCATGTATCCAGAACTGACACTTCGAGATCTTTCCATAAAGCTGGTGCTCTCGGAGTGTGTCTAGTACAACCCGCAAGTGGTAGGCGTGCTCCTCCTCAGTCGTCGAGTAAATCAAAATGTCGTCGATGAATACTATGAAAAATCAATCAAGGTATGGCAGAAAGATCCTATTCATGAGGCCCATGAACACTGCTGGAGCATTGGTTATGTCGAATGGAATAACCAAGAACTCATAGTGGCCATACCGACATCTGAAGGTTGTCCTCTGCACGTCCTCGTCCCGAACTCTGAGCTGATGATAGCCTGACCTGAGGTCTATCTTCGAGAACCACTGTGCTCCCTTGAGCTTATCTAAGAGGTAATCAATTCTCAGTAGCGGATACCTGTTCCTCACCGTCACCTGGTTTAGGCGACGATAGTCGACACAAAGTCGCAAGCTCTCGTCCGCCTTCTTAGCGAACAAAATCGAGGAAGCCCATGGTGAAACACTGGGTCGGATGAATCCCTTGCCCTGCAAGTCCTCCAACTGTACCCGTAGCTCTCGAAGCTCAGTGGGGGTCATCCGATACGCTGGAGTCGATATCGGGTTTGTCCCGGGGTACAGGTCAATATGAAATTCTACCTCTCTGCAAGGAGGTAGCCCTGGAATGTTGTCGGTAAAGACGTCCGCGTACTGATCCACCACTGCAGGAAAACTAGGACTCTGCACGTCAACTGCTCCTAGTATGAGGCTAGCCAACTGATGAGTGATGGGATGTCATCTCCTCTGCGGAAGTCCATCTTGTGCTGTGAAGGCTCCCTTCTTGCCGGTGAAGGTGAACCTGCTCCCGTTGGTGCGTACACATCGCACCTTGCGCCTAATATAGTCAATATGTGCATGGACTGTAGATAACCAATCCATGCCCAAGATGACGTCGTAAGGCCTCGACGCTGCTACAAGAAGATTCCAGCTGAAGCTCTCACCTCCTAGAGTAAGCTCACACTGCCGGCACCAGTGCGTGATCGTCGAGTCCGCTCCCGTAGGAGTCTCTAGCCGTAAGGATCGAGCCAACGGCTCTATTAGAATCACCGAGCTCCGAACAAGGGCAGCGGATATGAAAGAGTGACTCGCTCATGTGTCTATAAGAACTGTAGCAAGGGTGGAATAGACACAGATAGTACCTCAAATCATCTCGGGTGCGCCGTGGTCGTAGGCCTTCGCTGCCTGGAGCTGTGCATGTCTCTGCCCGCCAGCTCCCTGTGGTCAGGGTGGACCTCCTGGTGGTGGTGGTGGTGGTAGAGCCTCAAAGCGTCGCCCACCACCTGCTGCTTGGCCAGCTCCTCTGCCTCATCCGCCTCCTCCCTGCAGACCTCCACGGTCGATCCTCAGCCTCTGCCTGGGTGGCCCCTCAACCGTCTGCTGCTCCTCGGCACGGTGGGTCGGGCAGTCACGAGCCATGTGGCCTTGCCCGCCGCATGTGTAGCACTGTCTGCCTCTCGAAAGACTGGCTCTACGTTGTGTGCCCCGCACTGCTGAGCCAGTGTCCTGAGCTCGTCTGCGTGAGGGTCTAGTCTTCCAGGACCCCTGAGTCATCCGTCGATTGCCTACCGCAGAAGAATTTGCTACGTGCCGCCCTGCGGCAGGTCTCTCTGCTGATGAAGGCTCAGAAAGGAAGCTCTCGATCAGAAGGGCTCGCTCCAGTACTCCTGCCTGGGTTGGAATGCTGAGGGAGATCAACGATGCCCTGATCTCATGTCTCAATCCCTGCTCAAAGGTCCGGGCCTGGAATAATGGGTCCCGTACCATGTCGGTTGAGTAGCGAGAAAGATCGGTAAACATCGCCGAGTACTGGGCAACCGTCAAGCTGCCTTGCCGCAGCTGAAGAAGCTCCTGGATGCGCACCGCACGGAGGCTGGCCGGGATGAACTCTGAGCGGAAAAGGCTCTCAAAGTCCGTCCAGAGAAAAGATGCCTCATCATGCACCTGGAGCATCAATATCCACCATCGGCCCACTGCCGCATGCAGTAGGATCGCTGCGAGGATCATCATGAGGTTTGATGGTGTCCTCACTAACCGGAAAACTCACACAACTCCCTCCAGCCAGTCCTCGGCTGCCTGGGGGTCCATCTCCCCACGGAACCTAGGCGGTCGCTGGCGCTGAAACGCGTGCAGAGCTCCAAGGAGACGTGCATCGTCAGCGGCTGGGGCTGGAAGCATTGGTGGCTCGGTGGGTAAAGGTATCGTCGGTGCCTCAGCAGTCAAAGGGCCCTATACCGAGGCCTCATTGCTCGGCGGGCTGTCGTCACGCTCAACTCTCGAAACCCTAGCTGGCTTCCATCGTGGGGCCATCCTGAAAAGGAAAACAGGTGCGCCACGGTCAGAACAGTATACCTGGTGAGCTGATACAAAGTACTCACAAAGAAAACTTGTAACACACGTGCAATCAATGTTTTCGTGCATTAAGTCAGAAATCAGAAGTCAGGGTCCTGGTGTACGGATACGTCAGTCGTCGCACCAACACTGGACTTCCTGGACTGATAACCACACCCATTACGCTAAACACTATTGCTTCACATAGAAAAGATCAGAGTCCGTGGTAGAACGAAACCTCCCTCTGATACAAATTTGTCACGACCCGTCCTCGAGGCCCATGTCGTGACTACCCCAAGCCCGCCTTCCATAGGCCAGGGGTTGGAGACTAGAACCAAGGAGTAAATCCCGAGAAAAGGGAAGGCATTGCCTTTGTAAAGTAAACCACAAACACCACAGATCAAGTAGGCAGAAGTAAACAGTAAGTAAAAACTAATACAACAGTAAGTACGGAAAGTAAGTAGGCCAGAATACAAACCCAAACTGAAAGTAAAGTACAACTCGAAAGGGAAAACAACAACTGAAAATTAAAGCCGCAACGTCGAGCCATCCACTGGAAGTCCCACCTGAAGGGTGGGTACAGATAGACTCCACTGCTCCTCGGGTCCAGCCGTCCGCTCCGAGTACACCCCGCCCAGTGGTCTACCTCCAGGTATTGTCCTGCTCCGCCAACCTCGACCACGATCAGCGTTGTCCGTTGTCTGCAACCAACACAACGTAGTTCGGGCATAGCCCGTGCAGGGGTGAGTATAAGCTACTCAGTAGGGAAACCGAGACCCCCGGAGGTCTCCCAGAATCCACAAAGGATAAACCACAAAGGAAAGATACAATCACGAAGTAACATCCTACACGGCTTAGGTATATGACCATACATATACCTAAGTTATCAATTCTCGCTCGGCTCCAACATCCGAGCTCAAGTACAACCCAATCCACACAGGAAAGAAAAACGTAAATCCATACAGGATAGCACAACACAATCCACAAAGGAAATCAAAATAGGGTTTCAGCTCGCACGGGTATACTTCTTCATATGACGATAAAGATGACCAGATATTTCCACTAATTCATCTAAGCCGTCGGACCCACAAAGGATCGATAGGTACTAACCCCCGCAATTACCCACAAAGGATCTGACCTACAAAGGATCGATAGGTAACTGACCCCCACAATGAACCACACAGGATCTGACCCACACAGGATCGATAGGTAACTAACCCCCGCAAAGACCCACACAGGATCGGACCCACACAGGATCTGTAGGCGCTGGCCCACACAGGACCGCTGAGCACTGACCCACACAGGATCGGGCCCACACAGGATCGGTAGCACTGACCCACAAAGGATTGCTGAGTGTTGTAGTCGTCGCCGTCGAATCCACTGAGGATCTCTGCACAGTCATCGTCGTCGCAGTAGCAGTCGCAGCCAGCTCTACGGTTCCCGCACACAGCAAGCTCGTTTGGGAGGGTCCACTCCACGAGCCGAGAGGCTGATACATCAACTGACACATAGTCCATAGTTGAGGTGTCCAAAAGTTCTGTATCGTCAACAGGAACTTGACGTCGCAGACGGTGCGTCAATCGGGCGCCCGGTTTGAGAGTTATTTGCTTTTTCATCCCAGGGGCCCGGTTGGTTTTTAAGGAAAAACCAACCCGACCGTACTCCACCTGCGTCCAAACCTCGGGCGGAGTAAGCCAAAAGATCCTTCTCACTTAGAGGAAAACAACAAAGTCGGCAGCACGTCAATCGGACCTCCGAAGCTCAAGATATGAGTGTTTCCGTTCCGAGGTCCCGGTTGGTTTCGTGTACAAACCAACCTGGCCGAATCCAGGGTATTCAGAAACCTTGAATGTGATATACTGAAACGCCCGTCTCGATCCAAGGATCGCATCGCTGCTGACAGCACGTCGTTCGGAGGCCCGTATCTCAAGTTATGAGCGAAAGACTGAAAAGAGTCCGGAAACGGGGGGTCTAGGCCCGGACCGACCCGGCCCAACCCCCCTGGGTCGGCCCGAACCAGGTCGACCCGACCCGGGTCCAGGTCTGACCCGGTTTGGCGTGACCCGGCCCGGCCTGGGCGCTACCCGGCCCGGCGGGTCGGCCCGGCTCGGCTCGGCCAAGCGGCCGAGCGGAGGAATCGCGGGGCACGCAGCCCCCGCGGGATGAAGTGTCGTGACCCCGCATGGGGCCGCGCTGGGTCAGCGGACGTGGCTTTGCCGTGTCCCATGTGTTGCCGGACCTGCGCGGTTGCGGGTCTGGTCGGCCGCCGCCACCGCGGCTTCAGCCTCAGCGGCTCCATCCGGCGGCACGCCGGGGCGCCGCCGCCTCCGGCCGCCGGTGGATTCCGCGGGCCACCGGAGTTGCTCCGGTGGTCCGATTCCACTTCCGTCTGCGTCGTGGCTCCTCCCGGGTCTCATTCTGCACTGCCAGACCCTTAAATTTCCATTGTGGCCCCGTTTGTCATCGTCCGCCGTTTCGCGCACCAAGAACGAAAAAGTGCGGTGGGTTCAGACTTGTTCGTTAGTCCGCACCCACCGCGTTAGCAGTTTTAAAAGAAATATTACACAACAAAAGTTTAACAAACGTCGTGGGTATAAATCACAAAGATTTTTAAGAATCAAACCCCTACCTCAAGATGTCGATCGAAGATTGTCGCGTGGATGGATCATAGTGGAAGTAGCGTCGCGGAGGGAGAATCGTCGACGTCACGTCGTCGATCTCCGGGGGCCTGGCGTTCTTCGTCGCCCTTCGCGTTCTTCGCGTTCTTCGTGTTCTTCACATTCTTCGCGTTCTTCGCGAAGTAGGATGAAGGACTTAAAGTTTCTGTCAAAACCTCTCAGCGAACAATGCTCAAGAAGACATGTGTTGGTCTTATTTCATTACATGCCAACAAACGAAAACAGGTTAAGAAACGAACAAATTAAATCATAGAATTAATTTCAACAAATTAACCGCCCAATTAATAGTAGTGTTTAAGAGGGTAGAAAACACTTCAGTTGACTTTCATTAAAAAGGGTTTTCGCGGGTGCGTTACTTAGCGGAAAAGAAACGGTGGGGCTCGTGCGGGCCCCACCTCACAAATATCCTACCAAGAGGGTAGGATATTTTGAATTGCACCCTATCCGCTTTAACTCAACTTAAGAAGCTTTAAGTGGCTTTTAAGTGGCATTAAGTGAAATAAAAATAAAGTTGTCGCACCACTTTATTTTATTTCTTAACTTAACCCCAAAAATTTAAAAACCATACCCGAGCAAACGCAACTCCGGAAGAGGCGTTTCTAAGCAAATACCGGCACTGCGATTCCATCGGTGCCCTTGGAATTTGATTCCGAGCAGCGGTTCAAAACTTAGAAAAACCCACTCATTCGTTCACTGAACGTACCTAAGCCAAACTTCGGAACATGATTCCGGGCACACCGGGCCTCGGAATCAGGTGCCGTCAGAAACTGTGTTCCTGTAAAATTCCAAAGTAAATTAAGAAAACAATTTCCTTGAAATTTATGGGTCTTTATAACTTCACTCAAAACCCTTGGATCATGTCCCTTCCCTGCCCTCCTATCTTTAAAATCCTCCCATGGAACCCTAAGATCCCAAGAAGCCTCTCTCAAACCCCTCCCAAGCCTTTGGGATCACACTTCCAAGTAAGGAATTTCTTCCTTTCTCATTTTGTCCATGTTTCTTTATGTTGTCATACCCTTTTATTTTCAATTAAAAATACTGGGGTATGATTTCTTACCTCCCCCATAATAACATCCTTATTTTTTTTATTATAGACATCTTTATCTCTCATTAATTCCTCGGAAGTAAACTCATTACCATGCTGAAATTCCATAAGGGATTTCTCTCTCCTCATTTACATTCAAGCAATTATTTTATATAATGAATATAAATTCCATTAAATATGTTGGTACACGTATCTATATGACCCCATTACTATCTATTTCTTGTACATATGATGAGATACACATTTATCTCTCATCAACCATTTTTATGAATTCTTATGTTAAACCGTTATGTTGCCGAAATTGCACCATGATTTTCCAAGACAAAGTCATTGTGTAGTAAATACCATGCCCGTTTTTCTATCAAGGTTATTTACCTTTACGTAAATTTAATTATTTATTATATAGTTTAATTTATTTATTCCACATTCCTTTATCATGTAATAAATGATTATGTTGAATGATTCCATGTTTTATGATTCATGTGGCACACTTTTTCATGAAATGAACTGATTAAGAAGGGTGTGCCCCGATAGCACTCCAATGGATTGGGTTAAGACTAGTATCATGATACGTCAAGTGAAATGTGGTTTTAATCATTCTAAATCAAGTTCAATGAGGTTTTACTCATGATCCATGTTCAATGATCTTTTTCTAATGCTAATATCATGTAAAATGTTGTTGCCACATTTCCATATTATGATAATCATTCTTTATCATGCATTTATGTTCATGTTTCTCTTATACTTCATTGATATTCCTATTTCCTAAAATGTGTTGTATTCTTCATTTTATTCCTCACTTAATCCCTTAATGGAATTTATAGATCACCCTTTTATTATGAATGTTCTCAGGTTATCCTATGTAATACTAACTACGAAGGAATGTGTGTGGTCATGTAAAAGATGTTTTCAGTAATGATGTGTATTACATGTTTTAAGTTGTTATGTAATCTTCTTAAGCCCTAAATACACTATACCTCTCAATATTATTTGTTGTATCAAGTAAAGTATTTATTTAATAAAATATGTTTATGTGTGAAATAAAGAGCAGGGCTGTTATAGGCGGTCGGCTTCTGTGGGTTGTACGATGGCGATGACCGGGATTGTGAGACCCTGAGTAGGGCGGCGAGTTGCAATGTGTTGAGGAGGCTGGACAGGGGCCACTGATACCATCTCAAGGAAAGATATAGGGGTCCACTACAGACCCCTTTTTTCTCTATGTGCCACCCCCAATCAATTTTTTATATTATTTTTTCTATTTAAAACTTCTTTCTGAAGTCTACCGTTCCCTTTAATTTATAAAAAGAGATTCCCTCACTTTTTTCTTCTTCATATGTGTATTTCCAAATATAAAACCAAAACATCCAAGTCTCCTCCCCCTTCTTTCCAAAGGCTACTTGATATCCTTTTAATTTAATAATAATAAAACCATTATAATAAAATAATAATTTATAATTATATTATTAATATAATAATAAAATAAATATTATTATTATTACTAAATTATTTTGAAAAGTAGAAAATTTATAAAATTTATAATTTTCATATAATTTTAATTATTTCCAACGAACCGATCTAAACTTGATCAGTCCTTCGGAATGAATGAAAATTAATACCCGAAATCAAACTGCAAATTCGATCCAATCTGAAAATTTAAAATGACCATAACTCGTTCATTTTTCATCGGATCGAAGGGCATCTTGAACTGTTGCGACCGATTACAAACCCTCTACTTAATTTAAATGAAAATAAATTTTCTAGGCTCAAAAAATTTTCATGATCAATATGATACCACTTAATGGTTTCAAGGCCTACAATAGAAGTCGATGGGCTGGGGATTTTAAAAAATTTCTAATCAACATGTCGACAGAACTTGTCGATGTCAATGATTCGAGCCCTGATAAATTCTGAGGATCATGCATAAATTTTAAGAAGCACCAAAATAAACTGAAAACATACCAATTTTAAATCTAAATCCTTGGCCGACTACAACTCATCGCTGGCGATCATCTCTTAAAGGAAGCATAACAAGATCCTCTAGATCATCCACATGTGCTTCAAAAATCCACAGGAACATCGATCATCAAATTCCAGGTTCTAGCCTAGTGATCTGACAATGTCTTCAACATCCCGACGATCACCAAATAAAGATCACTTCAATACTTGGAGGATATCTTGATCCATGCTCCTGGATCAACTGCTTCTCTCTCTATAAATTAGGAGGAGAGAAAGGCTCTCATTTTTAATTCCAGGAAATTAATGAATAGTTTCTTGAAAGATAGCCTCCTCCATTATTTATAGTTGTGATGTTAAATACCTAGTTGGGTTCCCCGGACCTCATTTATTTTAACCTACACTAAATAAATAATTTTTATGAAATAAAGAGCATCAATATTATTTATTATTTTATCACATACTTTTAATATATATAAAATATACTACATAATAAAAATCGAGCCATTTAACTCTACTTGCAATCCCGCTTAATATTAAATGAACCTGGAACATTAAAATAAAATTCATTCTATTAATATTGTATTGTATTTACTTAACTTGTAACTACTTTAAATAAATTCAATTCCAATTATTCATAACTTGAATAGTGGTGAATTTATTTAATTATCAGTGATTGATACTTTGGACAACACCCGGACCCCATGGTAGGGCCCACCATGTCCATATACATATTCAACTGAATATGGTGGATTATTAAATAAACTATTGTGTGTGACCCTCCAGGCCCTTATATTAATTGTAGTGAATACAATCCATAGACTTTGAGTGGAGTATAGCAACGCATAATGGCCCCTAAAGATATAAGTATTGTCATGTCAACAAAAACCAACCTATCAACACAGACTGTGTACTATAATCTACTTCTCATTAAATATATCATAAATTAGGACACACACCTGTGTCATATTCCTTTTTCTTCCTTTATTATTTGTTGATATTTCTGGATGGATTTACCTTTTGATTACTTTGGACAAAGACTTGTGACAGGATCACCATCCTGATCAAACAGTCATGAGATATATAACTTCTTAAACTTTGAAGTGAAAAATCCTTTCTTAACCATTCAACCAATATTATACCACCAATGACACACTCAACACAAGATACATTGCCACGATTTCAATACCATGGTTTTATACTTGCATCAATGTACACAAAATATTGATACACATTGTTAATGGTCGCAAGTCAAGATACCAATACACATGTTCATAGATAGGAACGACCAATGACACCAAAAACATGTGGTGTTCCTATTGGTGGGTTTTTCCTCATGATCTCACTACTAGAGATCACCAATTGAGAAATTCATGAGAAGAAGTCTCAATGATTATGAGACCCCAAAACGTGATATTCAAGCATCAACTGTGTCTGATCCATAAAATGTATCTAGACTATAGAACATATATTTTAGATTAATTTCATTGTATATCAAGGTTATCATTACAGCCAGGGATTTTCAATAACCTTATGATATGAAAATTAATCTATGTACATTACCATTAAGTAGTGCATTTAGAGTAGTAGACAGTATAATGGTAAGAATACATCATGTATAGCTAACTGTATATATGATATGGTAATCAAAAGTACTGCATAGTTGGGTCTAGGGAACCCACTATTTCAACAATAGGTTTCACAAAGAATTATAATATTTTTAAATGAAGAGATGGTAAAATTTTAATGCAATGGAAGCACACAAAGGTGAATAACTATTACATCAATGGATAATAAGATACTTGATTATTATCCAAGTAAGATAAAAATATATTACGGAATAAAATGCATGTCCACTTGAGCCAAAAATCCTTAGTGTTTCGTAGTAATATATGATAGTTATAGTATAATATTGGGGGTGAATTGTATTCTTTTAAACTATTAAAAATGTATAAACTTTTATAAGTAAATAAAAGGAAGTATTTTATTATAGACTTCTAGAATGAGGTCATTATTATAAGTTGAGAAAACAATCAGAATGATCTTTTTTCTATAAGTGTAAATGGCGCAACTAAAGAATTTTTATACAAAAACATGTGATTAAAATTCTATATATAAAATAAAGAAACTTATGCATGTAAAACCAAAAATCATACATCATAAAAACTAAGGTTTCTAATTTAACCAAATGTTTTAATGATGTTTTTAGTTGTGAATTTAGTTATAACTTATTATAATCATATCAAAATATCTAACTTCCAAAACCTTATATACACTCAATCAATATGATCAGAATGAATTTGTGTTTTCCTTCTAAAAACCCTTGGTCTCACAAAATCAAAACAAAACTTTTCCATTATCCGTAGGACCCCCCACTCTGATAGAGTGAAACAAAAAAAAAAGAAAAAAAACAACTTAATAGAATTAGCATTAAATCCCTATAAGTATATGCTCTTAAGTAAAAATCATATGAATTGATTTAATATGGAAGAACTCAAATAAATGAGAATTTTTGTCCTTAAAAATGTATAAAACCTTTAAATGGATTATTATTATACACTTCTTCATCTCAATATCATAGTGATATTTATATTTGGAGAATTAAATGTAATTAACATTTAAATTCCATTTTTGTTAGGTTTAGTTTAAACTCTATCTACAACATCATCTATTCGTTTAAAAGATCTACTAATTTTTTTCTACTATTGATGGAGTTTTTTCAATTCTTATATTATGTTTCTTATAGAAAACAAAAAAACAAAAAACTTCATAAAAAATATTTATTTAATATAAAATAATAAATACTTACACCTTACTTCCTAAATAATTACACTTAAAAAGATTCGTTTCATTAAGGTGGAGTAATTTAGAATAGATATTTGAGATACCATAAAACATAAAATTAAATAATTATTATAATATAAAACAAATATAAAAAATATGTGTATTTTTGTTTTTAGAGAAAGTATAGAATGAATTATTTCCACAAAAAAAACACCCCATTTTTGAAAAGTAAAAGACATAAGTACAAATGAAAACAACTAAACATAAAAACCATACAAACACAAACATAAAACCCCCTTTTAAAAAAACTTCTCAAAATTTATCCCCATTTTTTTCAAAAAAACATAAAAGTAATAGAATATAAAAGTGAGAACACTTGAAATAGTTTTTTGAAATTACTTTTAAAAGGAGTTATTGAATGTAAAAACAAACATAAACACAAAAAATTGTCCATAAAGAAATATTCATATTCACATCAATAGAGGTTAAAATATTTAAAAATTCAAAACTCTAAAAGATATTAGTCCTTTTTATAAAGTTAATTGACAACATGCTTTAAATTCTTGAGTTCCTTGTTTAATATATCATATATTTCATATTGTATCTTTGGATTTTTTTAAGTTCTTTGATATCTTCACCATTCTGTATATAAGTGGAGTTTATATCATCTACTAATTTTTAATTATAAAAATATTCAATCCTAAATCTTTTAGTCATCCTGAACTAACTTTTATAGTATTTTCTTATTCAGGTTACCTTTTCATCAAATAACTTCAAATATCTTTCAGATTAATTAACCTAATTTATAATTATTTAAAACTTCTTTTATTCTATATAATATTATTCTTTAATAGTTCTCAAACATTCCAAAGTTCTTATAATATAGTCAATAACTTATTATTTTCATTTGACATCCAGAATATGAATGATCCATTATTGAATAAACTTTCCCCTAGATTGGGCATATGGAAAGATATCCAGCATTCCATCCATTTTTTATAATTTCATTAAAATAATTCAAATTCATCTCCATTTTCATTGAAATATAAAGTTTTATATTTAAGGAAGAATCAAAAACCAATATAAGGGGGCCTTTTCAATATTTACATTCTATGACTCTTCTTGTATTTTCAATTTAGCGGGAAGTAATTTCTTTTATATCAACATAATCATATTATTATTCCTTATAGATATATATGAATTATATTTTGAACTCACTATTTCATTAAAAATATAGTTTCTTTAATTTTTTTATTTACAAAAGATCATGTTATATCATGTAACATATGTGAAACAAAAAGTGCATCCCCTTCTAAATAGAATTAAGTAACCTCTTCTATACTCTTTAAGGTAAACTTATAAGTATTTTTAAAATGATAAATAAAAACATTTTTAACTCTATCATAATTTATAGAATGTTTCTTTCCATAAAATTATTTAATGATAGAGGTAAATACAAATAAAAATTCGCTTTTATTAAAAAACTCCCAAAAATGGACCAAAATAACTTACCTCAATAAATAATTTTATTTATCAAACCAAAATATATTTATAAACATTTATTTGATAATCTCTCTATTAAAAATATCACTCAAAGAATTCATAATGAACTTAAAAATTCAGATGAACTTTTAAAAAATCAGAATAATGTGGAATTATCTAGAAGAAAAAAACTCTGAGAGGGGAGAGAGATTCATAATTCATATCAACAGAATACAAGGTCCCATGTCTAGTTATTTATATAATATAATGAATATATGATTCATATTTTATATGGTCAATGGTTGAGATTTAATCTCCCTTATGAATAATAATTTTATAAATTTTATTTATTAGTAAAAATAAACTCAAACTTCAAAATTTATTAAACGTTTTTATAAAACCATTACAATTTAAAATTTACATACCTTTCAAAATGAAAAACAATCATACCTTACAAAAAATATCTTTTGAATAATTAAAATTACTTATGAAGAGATAAAATTTATAATACACATGTTCCACAAATAAACATAATCATAAAAGATTGATTTGAAAAACAAATGTCCTCTCCCTTTTTAAAGGAGTTTTAACTATAATGATATGGTTTAAACAAGAAGTATATTAATGATCACTTTATGTTGATAATTCTTATCTTATTCATATTATATTCAATAATTTTGTAATGAATTGGTTTTATAAAGATATCAACAAGTTCTTCTTTCATTCTAATTAATTGAATAATAACATTTTTTTATCCTAATGAATGCGGTGTCTTATATCTATTCTATTTTCTCATGAGTGATTTATAAGATTCTTATAAAAAACATTTTCACTATTGTTATCAAATATAATTTGGGTATTAGTAAAACACATACCAAGATTAGTGATTGTATTTTGTATCCATAACACTTGGGTGAAACAACTTCAAGCTGCTAAATATTCATATTTAGGAGTATAAAGTGACACTAAATGTTGTTTCTTGAATGAATAATACACTAAATATTATCCTGAAAAGTGAAAATTTCTAGATTTACTTTTTATACCCATTTTACTTCCACCAAATACATTCTCTGCACAAAATTTGAAGGTCAAAATAACTTCTTGTATAATAAAATATACCAAGATCTAAAGTTCATTTAAGTAATAAATATTCATTCAGTTCATTTAAATAGAATCATTTTATTTTTTCATGAAATATTTCAAAAAACAAAATAATAACATTAAAAATGGTCAACTAGATTTCAGATAAATAAACTTCCAATTATCACCCTAAAAAGTGTTCAATCAACCAGATTCCTAAATTCATCATGATCATGATTTTTAGATGTTCTAATAGAAGTAATTATACTCATAACATTTTCAATGAAAAACTAATTGAGTATGTTTTAAATTTACATCTATTGATACAAAAAAGATAAAGATCTGGTAAGTCTGTAATACTAGGCTCTTTGAGATTATTTAAACATAGAAATTTCCTTTGGTGTTTATATACAAGTTCCAAATAAATTTATTTTCAAAACTAGTTGATTGTTCCACAAAAAATCGCCCCTGAACATATCCATTAATAAAATAACACTTCATGTTAATTTGATACAGATTAAATTTTTTATAAACTAAAAATGTTAGAAGTAATTAAATATATTAAAGTCTTTTTTACAATGAAAAGGGTTCATTATATTATATGACTTCTTATTGATTATAAACATTAGCAATAAACATTTATTTATTTATAAAAATAATTTCATTTTAATCTTTTTTATTTCATAAAATCAATTTGACTCAAATTTAAGGAAGATCTTTAGGTCATTTAACTGAAGTCTAAATTTTTTTACAATATTAATTCATTGATTTCATCTTACAATGACCTTATCTAATATTCATCACCTAATTCCTTATCAAGTGTTTTAGATTCATAATGAGGAAATAATTTAGAATTTTCACATTCACATCTTAGTGAAATATGATTTTTTACTGGTTAATCTATATCTACAATGTTGTTATCAATATGATGATTAATTAAGATTGACTAATTTTTTTTAAAGGATAAAAAATTCTCTTCAATGATTGGTTGACCTTATTTTAAATGAAAACCATTCTTAAATATAATTTTGGATGACCTTCCATTGGAAAAAATTTACAACATGGGTTGAAAATTGATTTTATAATTTTCAGAATAATTTATTTTAAAAACATCATTGAAGGAATATATTTTCGATGTTTAAAACCAAAAGGATGTATTTCTTCAAACATAACATCCAGAGTTTCCTAAATAATTCTTCTTTATTTTTTTAAGACATGAAATGCTTTATTTTTTATAGAGTATATAAGAGAAATTACCAAATCATTTTTTGGATAAAATTTATACTAATTAACTTTATTATTTAGAATGAAAACTTTCATCCCAAAACAATAAAGTAATAATGTTTTTGATTTCTTTCACTCATTAACTCCTAAAAAAATTTATTAAGAAATAGAATAAGTAAAAAATAATTTATAGTATATCAGGAAGTATTAAAATATTCTCCCCACAATTTTTAGAAATTTAATATTTAGTTAGCATGATTTTATAAATTTCTTGATGATATATATTTTTCACTTAATAACACCATTTTTTCAATGAGTTATAGGTGAGGAGAAGTTGGGAGTAATTCATTTTTTACTACAAAAAGTTTTGATATCAAAATTTTCAAACTCCCTACCATGATCACTTAGAATATTAAAAAAATTTAGCATTTTCTCATTTTTAACATGAGATAGAAAAATATTAAAATAAAAAAGGTCATCTAACTTATTAGATAAAAAATAGACCCAGGTATATCTCGTTTAATAATCAATAAAGACATAAACATATTGTTTTTCTCAAATAATTTAGTTTATGAAGGAATAAATAAATGAATTTACAATAAATATAATTATATAGAAGTTAATATTAATCTTATATATTTAAATATTTACCCATGTCTCTTATGATATTGAAAAGTATCAAAAACATTTAAATAATTAATCCTAAGCTCTGGTAAATTCTTCTCAAGTAGTTTCTTAGAAAGTTTAGTTAGAGTTAAAATATTAAAGTGTCCTAACCTTATAATTCATAACTAAGAATGGTATTTTATTTCACTTAAACAAGTTAGATATTGGTTTTCAAGGAAATCTAGGTTTATGGTGTAACCATACTCATTATTATCAGCAAAAACAATAAACTTACCTTCTAAATATTGAATAGTAAATTTTTCATTCCTCAAGTTCAAAGGAAACATTCATCACATAATTAAATTATACAAATTAGATTGTTCCTAAGACTTAAAATAGATAAAAAAAAGTTGAAATTAAGTTATATCTGAGAAACATGACATCAAAAATACTGAATATTTCTCTTTGATCATTATCTCTAATGGTTATTTTCCACATTTTATTTTTTTAAAACTTCATAAGTTCTTTTTTTTCTTTATTATGTGTCCTAAACACCCTCTATCCTTACACTAAAGTTTTCTACTATTGGTACTCATCCTTATATCCTTATACATATTACATTTATTGGTGATAAAACACTATTTTATGGAATATTTTATTGATAATAAATGAAATAATTCCCTCACATTGTGTTAAATATGTTTAATTAGAAAGTATTTGGGATTAGATCATTCATTTGAATATTTGATGAAAATTCTAGTTTTACCCTTTCTGAATCACTGTAGTATTTCAATCATAAATATTTTGATTTGAATTATTTGAACTTAATATTTTGTAAATGTGTTACTTACTTCATGGGATAAAACTTTTATTCAGGTCATAATATCAAAATAATGCATTTGGGAGGAGTAATTGTGACATAAAGTCAAAGGTGGGCTGGACAGGCCAGAATGGAGAAGCTTCTGTATTTCGGCCATAACTCCTACATATAGGACTGGATGGAGCCGAAATTTTGATAGAGGATTTATAACCCATATCCTCACATATTATCCATTTGAAAATCCGGCCAAGTCACGTGTTTTAGTGGTCAAATGGGCGGTGCAAGTTGGCATAAAATATTTGTCGAGATTCCCCATTCACACTTGAAACCACTTTGAACCTAGCCTCCCCACCACTCTATAAATTGGTGTTTTTCTCATTTTGTGGGGTTGGGACGTTAATTAGAAAGTTGAGGGAAAATTAGAAGTGGATCCACTCCAATTATCCAAACATTTCAATAAGGTTATCTCTTGAAGCAAGGATCCCTTTTACGAAGCCTTCTTCTTCTCCTTCGTGTTGTAATGCTTTTGTTTGCATAATAAAATTCTTTGATCTTATTTTATTTCATCTCTTTTCTTATGTTTTGTTTAAATTTCTTCTTCTCTTAATATTCCTCTTTGCTCTGGAATTCTTGAGTAGAAGCATTATTGGGTTATACCCATTATAAACCACTGCACATGCAAAACGCTTCTACGATGATTACGTCACCCATGGAGGAGTAGTATTTTAGTAATCGATCTATATTTTACCCTCTTCATTTAATTATTTTGAATCATTGAGCTACTGTAATTCACATAATATGATCCCGGAATTGTGTTTTTAAATTGTATGAACCTAAGCAAGCAATTGAACAATTAACACAAAAACACGTGAGGTTGGGATTTTGTGTAAATTGTGAGAGCGCAATCTTAATCGGTAATACAAGACCACACGAGATAAATTTGTAGAGTTCAAATATAAAACCTAAACAAAATTCATACTC
The DNA here is from genome assembly GCA_963277665.1 of Viscum album. NCBI lineage: Eukaryota > Viridiplantae > Streptophyta > Magnoliopsida > Santalales > Viscaceae > Viscum > Viscum album. Next base: position 83,571,328 of record OY728119.1, read on the forward strand.
ATTTCCAGAATGTATATGTGCTCTAATTAACCACTGACCATAAGCTAACCTTAGAACAACAATCAAAGCAGGGTGATGCGATTGCGTGTTCCGAAGCTAGCCTAGGGTTTAAGTAATTCCATATTTGTGGTTAAGTTAACTCTTGTAGGGTTCGAGGGTTAACAAATTAGGGGATCATAATTAATTGGATATTTATTTAAATGATACTTATTAATAAGTGAATAAATAGGTAAATTTAGACTGATTACCCCTTTTCAATATTTCCTAAAAAACATCTTCTTGTTGTGTTATTTTAATATAAATTCATTTCAAAACTAAAAATGAAAAAAATAAAATATTCTTCCAAAAAAAATCTTCTAGATTCATAAACTATAACCAACCCCTCAGAGGATCATTCTTCATTTTTTATCTCCCATTTTGAACCACCAAGTAAAAACAAAATGGAATTGGATTATCCAATGATTAGGGAGATTATGAGTATTGGTTCTAGTTTGATGTCTAAGAGTACTTCCACTCTCATTTCTAAGGAACAAGACTCTTCAAGATTTGATTTTGAAATGGAATAATATTCTATTTTTGATCATGTGAACTCTAATTATGACATGGCTGTTGATTATGCTAATGTATTTGATGTTTATTCTCTGATTTTGATTATGTATATTCTGATTCTGATGCTCTTTGTGCACATATTTCAGTTCCTTCTATAACCCCATCCATACACCACCCCCCTACACTGGAACTCAAGTCATTGCCACCAAATATCAAATACTCATACTTGTTAAGTGGTGAGAAATTACCTGTTATCATTGCTAATAATCTCCCTCTTAAACATGAAGAAAAACTTTTGAATCTTTTGAGGGAGAACATCAGGGAAATCGGGTGGACCTTGGCTGACATATCAGGTATTAGCCCCTCCATTTTTATGCATAGGATTCTTTTGGAGGATGGGGATAAACCGGTGAGGAAACCACAAAGGAGAATCAATACAACCCTTCTGGAGGTTGTTAAAAAAGAGGTTGAAGAATTGCTCGAGGTAGGTATAATCTATCCCATTTCATATTCTCAGTGGGTAAGTCCTGTCTAGGTTGTACCAAAGAAAACTGGTTTCACTGTTATAAAAAATGAAAATGATGAGTTAGTTCCTGTGAGAGTACAAAACAGTTCGAGATTGTGTATTGATTATAGGAAACTAAATCAATCCACTCGTAAGGACCATTTACCACTTCCATTCATTGACCAGATGCTTGAGAGAATTGCAGGTAGGACACATTATTGCTTCTTGGATGGTTTCTTTGGCTATTTCCAAATTCCCATTGCAGTAGAGGACCAGGAGAAGATGACATTAACCTACCCATTCGGTACCATTGCTTACCGAAGGATGCCATTTGGACTTTGCAATGCCCCAGGTACCTTCCAGAGATGCATGGTGAGTATTTTCTCAGATTTCATTGATACCTGCATGGAGGTATTTATGGATGATTTTACAGTTTATGGATCCTCATTTGATGAATCTCTCTCTAGTTTGGGTGATGTGTTGCATCATTGTATTGAGATGAATCTGGTCCTAAATTTTGAAAAATGTCATTTCATGGTCGAAAAGGGAATTGTCTAAAGTCATATAGTCTCAAAACATGGAATTGAAGTTAATAAATCTAAGGTAGAAATTATTTCATCCCTCCCATATCCTACATGTGTGTGTGATGTTCGATCATTCCTTGGGTATGCTGGATTTTATCGATGCTTTATCAGAGATTTTAGTAAGATCTCTCTACCCTTATCTCTATTGCTTCAAAAAGATATTGACTTCAATTTTGATGATTCATGCAAGGTATCATTTGATGAGCTAAATAAGTGTCTGACCACTCCACCGATCATACAGCCCCCGTGGTGGGACCTTCCTTTTGAGATTATGTGTGATGCTTCCAACTTCGCGGTTGGAGCTATCTTATCTCAGAGGGTGGAGGGACGTTCACATGTGATTGCCTATGCATCGAGGACACTGGATTCAGCCCAATCAAACTACACAACCATGGAAAAGGATTTTCTTACTGTCATATTTTCTTTTAATAAATTCCATTTATATTTATTGGGCTCTAAAGTAGTTTTTTTTTTCAGACCATGCAGCTTTGAGGTACCTCCTGAAGAAGCCAGATGCAAAGCCACGACTTATCTGTTGGATGCTTTTTCTTCAAGAGTTTTACATCGAGATAAAGGACAAGAAGGGGTCAGTGAATTTAGTGGCAGATCACGTGAGTAGTATTACTCACACACTAGAGGATGACACCTTCGACCAGGTACCACCTTGGGTCACTTTCCCCGATCAGCATCTCTATACCATCTCAGGTACGCATCCTTGGTATGCTGATTTAGTTAATTACATTGTTGCCTCTTAAATCCTAGTAAATTTTAAGAAACATCACGTCCAAAAATTAAAAAGTGAGTCTCGGTATTATGTTTGGGATGATCCATACCTCTGGAGCATGTGTAGTGGTCAAGATATTAGGAGGTGTGTTCCTGATCATGAGTTGGAGTCTGTTTTACATTTTTTTCATACACTTGCTTGTAGTGGACACTTTGGACCCCAACGGACAACTATGAACGTTTTGGACTCTGTATTATATTATCCTAGCTTATTCCATGATTCCCATGTGTTTTGTAAGTCATGCTCTCGTTGCAAACACACTGGGAAAATTTCTAGGAGACATGAGATGCCCCCAACAACCCTTACTATTCTGTGAGATTTTTGATGTATGGGGCATCGATTTTATGGGTCCATTTCCTAGTTCATTTTTTTTCTTGTATATCCTTGTTGCTGTCGATTATGTGATTAAATGGGTGGAGGCCAAGGCCACTAGGAGTGATGAATCTCATGTTGTAGTGGATTTTGTCAGGGCTCAAATTTTCTGCAGGTTTGGAGTACCGAAGGCCATCATCAGTGACCAAGGGACACACTTCTGCAATCGGAATTTTTCTTCCCTTCTTCGGAAGTATGGGGTGAAACACAAAACATCAACACTATACCACCCCCAAACAAATGGCCAGGCTGAGGTTTCACATTGTGAGTTGAAAAAAATCTTGAAGACAATCGTGCAGCCAAAAAGGAAGGATCGGAGCAAGCGATTGGATGATGTATTGTGGGCTTATATGATAGCATTCAAAACCCCCATTGGTATTTCCCTATTTTAGATTGTTTTTGGGAAATCATGTCATCTCCCAGTGGAAGTCGAGCATCGAGTTTATTGGGATATAATGAAATGCAACATGGATTTCGCCCAAGATGGAATCCAAAGGAAGCTGCAAATTCAAGAGCTTGAGGAGATTTGATTGTCTTCATATGAGAACTCAAGGCTCTATAAGGAAAAATCAAAAGCAGACCATGACAGAATGAACCAACAAAACGAGTTTCATGTTGGAAAGAAAGTCCTTCTCTACGGTTCACGACTGAAGCTGATGCCTGGTAAGTTGCGTTCCAGATGGTTAGGTCCTTATATTGTATCTAATGTTTTACCTTATGGTGCATTGGAGAGCACACAAGAGGACACAAAAAGGAGCTTTATAGTCAATGGGAATCATTTTAAGAGATACATTGAGGGACTTCCTACTGATGCAGTGGATTTTATCGCACTGCATGACCCCATCATCACTTGAGCACATCAGGCTGTTCCTAACCCTTTAACTTTTATATTATTTTTCCTATTTAAAAATTCTGAATTTCATGTGAATATATCATCTCATGGGTTCACATTGAGTACAATGAAATATGTTAAGTTTGGGGGAGGGAACCTTTTAGTTTAGTAATTTCAATTGTTTTCCTGTAAAAAAACAAAAAAATTTGTGTTTTTTTCAAATTTGGTGTTTTTATTTTTCAATTTTCTTTTTCTTTTTGAAATTTTTGATCTGAAATGATTCTCATCACAATTTTGAAACTCATATCAATGAGTGAAACAGTTTATCCCATGAAACTGAGCTTAAATTATTGATGAAAATGACTTTGTTTCAAGTTCATATATTTAGTAATTTCATGAAAAGTACATTGAATTTTGAATCTCATGCCACATCTCACTGTCTTTATATTTGAAACCAAATTATTATGAGGTTCTAAACCATTATTTTCATAATCATTACATTCACCTCACTTCTTGATAGAACCAAATCATGCTTGATTTAACCATAATTTGATTTATTTCTGTCAAAACATGAGGGTTTGAGGTACTTATGTTTAAATGATTGAAGCATTTGTTTGGTATTAAAGCCCCAATTTCAAAGAATATTTTTTTATAATGGACTAACTAGAACATTTAATCCTTTTAGCCCTTAGAATCCATGCATAGCATATTAGGTTAGCCACATTACAAGCCAATTTTCCATATCCAACCAACTCTTGAAGTGAAATTGCATAATCTAGTTGAGCTTAAGTGTGGGGGGAGATGTCTTGTGTTGTGCTACCACATTTTTTGATAATTCATATGACAAATTAAATTATTAAGAGATGTGTTTGATGCTAAATAAAATCATTATATTGAAAGTTGTTCCTTTTCTGGAGCTTTCAGGACAAGTGAAGTTGTGCCTTTTCTGGAGCTTCTAATTACGGTGGAAAGTTGTGCCTATCTGGAGCATTCAAGAAAATCATGTTTGAGAAGATTGACATTTTTTATGCTGAAATGATGAATGGTGTAAACTCTCCATGGGTTTTCATGATTATGGATCTGAATTGATACTATGGGTATTGAGGAGAAGACCATATTTAAGTGAAAATTATATTACTGTAATTTTGCTTCAAAAAGAGTCAAGCCCTCCTCATCTAGCCTCAGAGTGTTTCACATCTAAATCCTACCAACCGAAACCCACAGAACAACCCTGAAAAGTCCTCATGATAAACATATGTCCTTGACTCGCATCAGGTAGCGATTTAGGAATTTATCAATCCTATGGTGACCCTTGTATGAGTTTGGATGAGAAAGACATTGCAAAAAAATGACATTTGTGTGATAAGAGAGAATTCTAGTGAGGTAAGTGTTTTGTTAATGGGAGGATAAATAAAGTGGAAATATATTGAATAATATAAATGAAGAACTTGAAATAATGGTTTTTTATGAGGCATGATATCTTTTGTTTCTTGGTGTGTGATTCTTTGATCTCAAGGATATGGGTTTGAAAATTGGTTTTGATTTGATATTGATGTTTACTTAACATGAGGTTTTGCCCAGAAGTGAAAAAGGGTAAGTGTGGGGGAGTTGATAAAACACTATTTTATGGAATTTTTTATTGATAATAAATTATATAATTCCCTAACATTGTGTTAAATATGTTTAGTTAGAAAGTATTTGGGATTAGATCATTCATTTGAATATTTGATGAAAATTCCAGTTTTACCCTTTCAAAATCACTGTAGTATTTCAATCATAAATATTTTAATTTAAATTATTTGAACATAATATTTTGTAACTATGTTATTTACTTCATGGGATACAACTTTTATTCAGGACACTAGATCAAAAGAATGCATTTGAGAGGAGTAATTGGGCCATAAATGCAAAGGTGGGATGGACACGCCAGAATGGAAAACCAACTGTATTTCTTCCATAACTCCTTCATATGGGCCTGGATTGAGCCCAAATTTTGATATTTGATAGAGGACCCATATCCGTACATATTATACTTCTAGAATGCTGGCCAATTTACACGTTATAGTTGTCAAATTGGCAGTAAAAATGTACATAAAATATTTGGCCGTGATTCCCCATTCACACATGAAACCGCTTTGAACCTAGCCTCCCCACCACTCTATAAATTGGTGTTTTTATTATTTGGTGGGGTTGGGACGTGAATTGGGAATTTTAGGGCAGATGAGAAGTGGATCCACACCAATTCTCCAACCATTTCAATAAGTGTATCTCTTGAAGAAAGGATCCCATCGACGAAGCCTTCTTCTTCTCCTTCGTGTTGTATTGCTTTTTTTTGCGTAATAAACTTCTTTGTTCTTATTTTATTTCTTATCTTTTCTTCTGTTTTGTTTAAATTTCTTCTTTTTTTAATCTTCCTCTTTGGGCTGGAATTCTTGAGTAGAAGTGTTATTGGGTTATACCCATTATAAACCTTTGCACATGCAAAACGCTTCTACGATGATTATGCCACCCATGGAAGAGTAGTCTTTTAGTAATCGATCTATCTTCTACCCTCTTAATTTAATTATTTGGAATCCTGGAGATACTTTAATTCACTTAATATGATCCCTGAATTTTGTTTTTAAATTGTAAGAAACTAAGAAATCAATTAAACAATTAACACAAAAACACGTGAGGTCGGGATTTTGTGTAAATTGTGAGAGCGCAATCTTAATCGGTAATACAAGACTACGCGGGATAAATTTGTACAGTTCAAATATAATCCCTAAACACAATTCATAATCATTTCCAGAATGAATATGTGCTCTAATTATCCACTGGCCATAAGCTAACCTTAGAACAACAATCAAAGCAGGGTGATGCGATTGTGTGTTCCGAAGCTAGCCTAGGGTTTAAGTAATTCCATATTTGTGGTTAAGTTAACTCTTGTAGGGTTCGAGGGTTAACAAATTAGGGGATCATAATAAAGTGGATATTTATTTAAATGATAATGATTAATAATTAAATGAATAGGTATAGTTATATTGATTACTCCTTTTAAATATTTCCTAAAAACATCTTCTTGTTGTGTTATTTTAATCGAAATTCATTTCAAAACTAAAAACAAAAAAAATACAATCTTCTTCTAGAAAAAATCTTCAGGATTCATAAAATACAACCAACCCCTCAGAAGATCATTCTACATTTTTTATCTCCCATTTTTAACCACCAAGTAAAAACACCATGGAATTGGATTGTCCTATACTTAAGGAGATTATGAGTATTGGTTCTAGTTTGATGTCTAAGAGTACTTCCACACTCATTTCTAAGGAACAAGACTCTCTAAGATTTGATTTTTAAATGGAATCATATTCTAATTCTGATCATGTGAACTCTAATTATGAAATGGATGTTGATTATGCTAATGGATTTGATGTTTATTCTCTGATTTTGATGATGTATATTCTGATACTCATGCTCTTTGTGCACATATTTCAGTTCCTTCTATGACCCCATCCATACACCACCCCCTACACTGGAACTCAAGCCATTGCCACCAAATCTCAAATACTCATACTTGTTAAGTGGTCAGAAATTACATGTTATAATTTCTAACAATCTCCCATTTGAACATGAAAAAAACTTTTTAATCTTTTGAGGGAGAACATCAGGGCAATCGGGTGGACCATGGCTAACATATCAGGTATTAGCCCCTCTATTTTCATGCATAGGATTATTTTGGAGGATGGGACTAAACTGGTGAGGCAACCACAAAGGAGACTCAATCCAGCCCTTCTGGAGGTTGTTAAAAAAGAGGTTGAAAATTGCTCGAGGCAGGTATAATCTATCCCATTTTAGATTCTCAGTGGGTAAGTCCTGTCCAGGTTGTACAAAAAAACTGGTTTCACTGTTATAAAAAATGAAAATGATGAGTTAGTTCCTGTGAGAGTAAAAAAACAGTTGGAGAGTATGTATTGAATATAGGAAACTAAATCAATCCACTCGTAAGGACCATTTCCCACTTCCATTCATTGACCAGTTGCTTGAGAGACTTGCAGGTGGGACACATTATTGCTTCTTGGATGGTTTCTCTAGATATTTTCTGATTCCCATTGCAGCAGAGGACCAGGAGAAGACGACATTCACCTGCCCATTCGTTATATTTGCTTACCGAAGGATGCCATTTGGACTTTGCAATGCCCCAGGTACCTTCTTGAGATTCATGGTGAGTATTTTCTCAGATTTCATTGAGACCTACATGGAGGTATTTATGGATGATTTTACAGTTTATGGATCCTCATTTGATGAATGTCTCTCTAGTTTGGGTGATGTGTTGCATCGTTGTATTGAGAAGAATCTGGTCTTGAATTTTGAAAAATGTCATTCCATGGTCGAAAAGGTAATTTTCTTAGGTCATATAGTCTCACAACATGTCATTGATGTTGATAAATATAAGGTACACATTATTTCATCCCTCCCATATCCTATATGTGTGCGTGATGTTCGATCATTCCTTGGACATGCTGGATTTTATCGACGCTTCATCAGATATTTTAGTAAGATCACTCTACCCTTATCTCGATTGCTTCAAAAAGATATTGACTTCAATTTTGATGATTCATGCAGGGTATCATTTGATGAGCTAAAGAAGTGTCTGACCACTCCACCGATCATATAGCCCCCGTGGTGGGACCTTCCTTTTGAGCTTATGTGTGATGCTTCCAAATTCGTGGTTGGAGTTATCTTATCTCAGAGGTTGGAGGGACGTTCACATGTGATTTCCTATGCATCGAGGACACTGGATTCAGCCCAATAAAACTACACAACCACGGAAAAGGATTTTCTTGCTGTCATATTTTCTTTAGATAAATTCCGTTCATATTTATTGGGCTCTAAAGTAGTTGTTTTTTCTGACCATGTAGCTTTGAGGTACCTCCCGAAGAATCCAGATGCAAAGCCACGACTTATCCGTTGGATGCCCCTTCTTCAAGAGTTTGACATCTAGATAAAATAAAATAAGGGGTCAGAGAATTTAGGGGCAGACCACGTGAGTAGTATTACTCACACACTATAGGATGACACCTTGGACCAGGTACCACTTCGGGACACTTTCCCCGATGAGCATCTCTATACCATCTCAGGTACACATCCTTGGTATGCTGATTTAGTTAATTACATTTTTGCATATGAAATCCCCGTAAATTTGATGAAACATAAAGTCCAAAAATTAAAAAGTGAGTCTCGGTATTATGTTTGGGATGATCCATACCTCTGGCGCATGTGTAGTGATCAAGTTATTAGGAGGTGTGTTCCTGATCATGAGTTGGAGTCTGTTTTACATTTTTGTCATACACTTTCTTGTGGTGGACACTTTGGACCCCAACGGACAGCTAGAAAAGTTTTGGACTCTGGATTATATTGGCATAGCTTATTTCATGATGCCCATGTGTTTTGTAAGTCATGCTCTCGTTTCCAACACACTGGGAACATTTCTAGGAGACATGAGATTCCCCAACAACCCATACTATTCTGTGAGATTTTTGATGTATGGGGCATCGATTTTATGGGTCCTTTTCCTAGTTCATTTGGTATCTTGTATATCCTTGTTGTTTTTGATTATGTGAGTAAATGGGTGGAGGCCAAGGCCACCAGGACTGACGATTCTCATGTTATAGTGGATTTTGTCAAGGCTCAAATTTTCTGCAGGTTTGGAGTACTGAAGTCCATAATCACTGACCAAGGAACACACTTCTACAATCGAAATTTTTCTTCTCTTCTTCAGAAGTATGGGGTGACACACAAAACATCAACACCATACCACCCCCAAACAAATGGTCGGGCTGAGGTTTAAAATCATGAGTTGAAACAAATCTTCGAGAAAACCGTGCAGCCAAATAGGAAGGATTAGAGCAACAATTGGATGATGCATTGTGGGCTTATAGGACAGCATACAATACCCCCATTGGTATGTCCCCATTTCGGATTGTTTCTGGGAAATCATGTCATCTCCCAGTGGAAGTCGATCATCGAGCTTATTGGGCTATAAAGAAATGGAAAATGGATTTGGCCCAAGATGGAATCCAAAGGAAGCTGCAAATTCAAGAGCTTGAGTAGATTTGATTGTCTTCATATGAGAACTCAAGGCTCTATAAGGAAAAATCAAAAGCATCCCATGATAGAATGATCCAACAAAAGGAGTTTCATGTTGGAGAGAAAGTCCTTCTTTATAGTTCACGATTGAAGTTGATGCCTGGTAAGTTGTCTTCCAGATGCTTAGGTACTTATATTGTATCTAATGTTTTTCCTTATGGTGCAGAGGATATCACACAAGAGGACACAGGAAGGAGCTTTATTTTCAATGGGAAATGTTTAAAGATATACGTTGAGGGACTTCCTACTGATGCAGTGGATTTTATCACACTGTATAACCCCATCATCACTTGAGCACATCAGGTTGTTCCTAACCCTTTCACTTTTATATTATTTTTCCTATTTAAAAATTCTTCATTTCATGTGCATATATCATCTCATGGGTTCACATTGAGGACAATGCAATATTTTAAGTGTGGGGGAGGGAACCTTTTAGTTTAGTAATTTCAATTGTTTTCCTGTTTAAAGAAAAACAAAACAAAAAAAATTGTGTGTTTTTCAAATTTTTTGTTTTTATTTTTCAATTTTCTTTGAGTTTTTAAAATTTTTGATCTGAAATGGTTCTCATCACAATTTTGAAATGCATATCAATGATTGAAACAATTTATCCCATGAAATTGAGCTTAAATGAATGCTGAATTGACTTTGTTTGAAGTTCAAATATTTAGTAATTTCATGAAATGTACATTGAATTTTGAATCTCATGCCACATCGCACTGTCTTTATATTTGAAACCACATTCCTGTGAGTCTTCTAAACCATTATTTTCATATTCATTACATTCACCTCACTTCTTGAGAGAACCAAACCATGATTCATTTAACCAGAATTTGATTTATTTCTGTCAAAAAATGAGGGTTTGAGGTACTTATGTTTAAATGATTAAGGAATTTGTTTGGTATTAAAGCCCATATTTCAAAGAATCCTTTTTTATAATGTCCTACCTTGAACATTTAATCCTTGTTTCCCTTATAATCCATGAAAATCATGTTAGGTTAGCCACATTACAAGCCAATTTTTCCTATCCAACCAACTCTTGAAGTGAAATTGCATAATCTAGTTGAGCTTAAGTGTGGGGGAAGTTGTCTTGTGTTGTGCTACAAAATTTTTTGATACTTCAGATGAAAAATTAAATTCTGAAGAGATGTGTTTGCTGCTAAATAAAATCATTATATTAAAATTTGTTCCTTTTCTGGAGATTTCATGACAAGTGAAGTTGTGCCTTTTCTAGAGCTTCTAATTGAGGTGGAAAGTTCTGCCTATCTGGAGCTTTCAAGAAAATCATGTTTGAGAAGATTGACATTTTTTATGCTGAAATGATGAATGGTGTAAACTCTCCATGACTTTTCATGATGATGGTGCTGAATTGATACTATGGGTATTGAGGAGAAGACCATATTTAAGTGAAAATTAGATTAATGCAATTTTTCTTCAAAAAGAGTCAAGCTATAAGGCCCCAGCCTTAAACCTTACATAATATTTAATTAAATTAATAATTCACATTGAGCATCTTTTCAGTTTTAGAGTTTTAGAGAATTAGAATATAACTATTACATCTCAAAATATTACAAAGTAGACACTTCTACTATGTTTCCATAGAATAAAAAAACTCTTAAAAAGAAACATGTCTAGTTCCATGTTTTATATAGCATGAAATTCCCTTGATCCCATCCTTGAACATATTCCACATTAAGTCCTGTGAAAAACATTTCAAAAAATCTTGGGGTGAGCATAAAAAGCTCAGTAAGGGATACACAAAGAATGAAAACAGTTAGTTTATCAAAACAACAAGTAAACTATGTATACTTTATCGAAGTAATACTTTTCACCTTTATGAAGTAGTAAAAAATCTTCACTAAAATAAAAGATCATTACATACCCTTTTGTAACCAAAATATTACCATAAAACCCATATAAAGAACACATAATATATAAAGGTAACTTGGGACATAAACATAGTTAAATGGAATAACCATACAGTCGACTTCCACTCATATCACTTAATGGAATAGTCATATGTCCGACTTCCATACATACTTAATGGAATAGCCATACGGCCGACATCCATAACCAATGCATTGGAGGTTATAACGTAACCACTCGTCCTGGTATTCACGGCACCACCCGTCATATGGTTTATCACGTAACCACCTGTCAAATGTCCATGTACCATTATAAAATCATAAGACATAAAACAAACATAATGTAAAGAAAACATTTCCACACTTTGATCACAATATATCACTCAAATATATTGACATAACAAACACATTATTAAAAAAAATTCAATACCAAAATACATAAAATAGTATATGGTATTTATTTCATTTTAAAAACATCACGACTTGTTGAGGAAGCCAAAGACCAAATAATACTCGCGGTAGCGGAAAAGGTCGTTGTCACCGCGTACGTTAAAAGAAACATTACTTTTTGTCATTTTGTAAAACATTTCGTAGAAAAAGATTCCTTTTGTATAAAATTAAAGGTCAAAGGGTTTTATACACCGTATAAAAGAAAGTTGTGTATAAAACGAAATATGCCTCAATGAAAGGAGATTGAGACGAAGTCCCTTACATCGGGTCCGTCTTGACTCGATCGTTCTTTAACCTCATGAATAATAAACTTAAGTTAATTTCTAATTTCTTAAGAACCTTTTTCAGGTTCATTATTCCTTTTATATCACTTATTACCATGTCATGAACACTATGTAATTATCTAATTTATTAACGGTCGTTTTAACGATCATTGGTAATTGAGTCAAAAATATGATCTTTATAATTACAAGTTGTTCATGTATCCATTATATCCAAAGTTAAACTCATGATGTAGATATCATATATATCAAATATATCCAGTATATAAATGCATTTATAATATTACATAATCATTTAGAGGTAAGAAATGAAATGCACCGTTCATGGAAACGGTAAGCCGTACGTACGCATGAACGCTACTTTCATTTCTATTTCGTATTTTATAGAATGAAATCATAATTATATAAAGGTATATTATAATTCCAATTTAATATCATATACTATATCATAACTCCATCCTTTATACGTCCCACATATGGTATTTAACGAATCAAATCACTTTGAGGGGGCGGTAGTCCGCACTTCCTTAAATGAAGATATCGCGTTTACCCATAATGGAAACCATAAAGGCATGACCAAAATAAAAAATACAGAAGCTTAAGTAAAACATAAGCATATTATATATCATATATAAATATAGTGTCATCTTAATGGCCACCTTTTAAGGTGTTAAAATAATTTTGAACAATCATCGTTTCGGGAGGCCGAAATTCGCCATCCACGGAAACAGTATGTTCTTTAACCATTAGATGTAGGTGTGTGTAAGTGTAGTTAGAATCCTTCTCATAACAACATCCTAGTATATTGAAGATACTGGAGTAGTTACAAAAGAAATGAATAAAAAGAGTTTTGGGGGTTAGGGAAGAAAAATAAAACAAAAGGACTCAAGTGAAGACATTACCTTAAAATCGGGTAACTCTCTTTGGTTTGAGCTCAAAGGCTTCCTTGGGAAGACTTCGTCCCAAAGTGAGGCTTCAAGGAGTAATATAGGGAATTGGAGAGACAAAATGGGCAGGGGGTTTCCGAAACAAAGGCTTTGGAAGTGTGGGTAAGGAGGTAGAGGTGGGGGCCTTTTATAAGAGGAGAGGAGGGGCACTCTTGGAAAGTAAACAAATGTTACTTTATTTTAAAATGCGTTTCGGATAAAAAAAAGGTCCCAAATTGATATAATTAGAGGTTAAGGTGATAAGGGATAGAAATCAACCCATACAATAGGTTTTGGACATATGTAGGTCATAGATTTTACATTATCATTTCATTTTATTTAAATCCTTTATTAATGAGGTAATCGTTGCATCATCATGATGTCATAAATAATTTAATTTATTTAAAGTCTAAAAATTATAAACAAAATACTATGATGTAGGAAATATTTTTATCTTTCCAAATACTATTTATAATAAAACATATGACTTGTATAACCCCATGTAAATATTGTTTTAGTAAAACATCTCATGTTTGTGTCATTTTTACTTTTATATTAAATAAAAAGTTATTTATGTCATTTCCCAACCAAAGTGGCTCCATGGGGTCCCCAAGTTGACCCATGGATTTTTTTGGTTGGCCATGACACATCCAATAAGGGTAGGACATGTTTCTAGGTCATTTCATATTATTAAAACATTATTTTTACCTTAAACTACACTAATTACCACTAATCGCGATTAAAAACATAAAAGTTACTATTCACCAAAAAATTATTTTAATCTCATTGAACCACATTTTACTTCTTAATGACAACTATGTATGTCGGATTTTTGAAATTCAAAACACAGAGGTTGTAAAATTTCATTTAAACGAAAAATCAGTTTTTTAAGTACCACTTAGTGGTTTCACTATTCATCAAAAATTGAAGTTTTTCAGAAAAATACCAAAACTTCACCCCAAGCTATATTTGATATTCTGAATTCAAAAATGTTGTCTATTTTACAAAATTCAAAACATATAAGTTGCATTAATTAATTTAATAATTAATTCCCGTTTTCAGAGCAAATAGCGTGTTTTTATGAAACAATAAGTATCAAAAGATTGACACTAGTTTAAGTCCAATTTCAAAGTGAAATTGATTCCAATTACCACCATTGGATTAAATGGTAAAAATATATTCTAATTTCACTTTAAAACCAATTAAAAAGATAATACAATAATATAAATATATTAGATTAAAAAGCAGTTTTGATGTAAAATGCAGTATTTTTCACTATTCATTAAAAAATGAACATTGTCAGAAAAATACAAAAAATTCACACAAAGTAAATTTTGATGTCCCAATCATAAATAATAAGTTTATTTTGAAAAACATAGCTTATAAAATTGTCAAAAGATATATTTAAAAATGGTTTTCCATCAAAAGGCAGTAAAACAATCTTTTAAAAATATTAGTGTATTCCATGCTTAAGATTGGATTTATTTTCATTTTAAGCCTCTAAAACACTATCTAATTCATTAATAGACATAGATAAAAATATATATTATTCATTACTTACATGGGATGTTACATCCTTCCCCCTTTAGAAAATTGTGTCCCCGCAATTTATTTACTTATCGAATAAATGGGGGTACTTATACCTCATTGCATTGTCAGATTCCCATGTTGCCTCTTCCATCATGTGGTTTTTCCAAAAAACCTTTACCTGATTAATAAAATTATTCTGAAACACTTGCTCCCTGTGGTCAAGAATCTGGACCGGTTTTTCCTCATAAGATGGGTTCTCTTCCAGCTAAACTACTTCTGGACTCAAAACATGAGATGGATCTGGCATATACTTTCTCAACATCGAAACGAGAAAAACATTGTGTACCTGAGATAAAATCGTAGGTAAAGCCACTCAGTAAGCAACTGATCCAACTCTCTCCAGAATTTCATATGGTCCAATGAACCTTGGACTTAGCTTTCCTTTCTTACCAAATCGCATCACACTTTTCCATGGTGAGACTTTGAGAAAAACATGATCACCTACCTCAAAAGATAGATCCTTACTCTTATTGTCTGCATAACTCTTCTGCCTGCTCTGAGCTGTTCTCATGTGTTTCTGTATCAGCTGAACTTTTTCTGACAACTCTTCTACCAATTCTGGTCCCATCAGCTTCCTTTCACCCACTTCATCCCAAAATGCTGGAGTTCGACACCGCTTCCCATATAATGCCTGAAATGGTGCCATCTGTATACTGGAATGAAAACTGTTATTATAAGAAATGTCAACCAACGAAAGATGTTGGTCCCAACTTCCCTGATAATCCATTGAGCAAGAACGTAGCATATCCTCCAATGTCTTAATTGTTCATTCTGACTGCCCATCTGATTGAGGATGAAAAGCTGTACTAAAATTTAATTCAGTACCCAACGACTTCTGAAGGCCTTTCAAAAAGTTAGAAGTGAACCTGAGATCACGGTCAGATACAATGGAGAGGGGAAATCCATGTAACCTGAATATCTCTTTAAGATACAAATGATAAAGTTGATCTAGAGATAAAGTATCTCGAATAGGAAGGAAATTAGCAGATTTAGTCAATCAATCAACAATAACCCAGATTGCATTATTTCCTCTAGATGTCTTCAGTAATCCCACAAAAAAGTCCATGGATGTATTTTCCCATTTCCACTCTGAAATTAGTAAAGGCTTAAGCATCCCTTTCGGTAACTTCCACTCTGCCTTAACCTGTTGACAAGTCAAACACTTCAAAGTAAAATCAGAAATATCCCTTTTCATTCCATCCCACCAGTAATACTCCTGCAGATCTCTGTACATCTTAGTACTACAGGATGAATTGAAAACGGGGAACTATGAGGCTCACATAACAACTCATTCTTCAACTGTGAATCACAAGGCACACATAATCTCTTCCCAAAACTCAAAACACAATCATTATCAATGTTGAATTCAGGCAACTTACCCTTCTGAACCAGCTCTACCTTTTTTTGTAACTCACTGTCTTCCCTCTGTGCTTGCTTAATTCTGTCTGATAGGGATGATCTCACTGATACCTGAAACAAAACAGAAGAACTTCTTGCACCAAAAACTTCTATGACAAACTTCATCAAATCAAAAACCAAAGGATCTCGTTCCAAATATAGCATGGTTAATGAAGCATTACTTTTTCTACTCAAAGCATCGGCCAATTTATTTGCTTTTCCCGGATGGTAATGAATTGTACAATCATAATCCTTGATTAATTCCAATCATCTCCTCTGTCTCATGTTCAATTCATTCTAAGTGAATATGTACTTTAAACTTTTGTTATTAGTATATATTTCACACTTTACTCCATACAAATGATACCTCCAAATTTTTAAAGCAAAAACAACAGCAGCTAATTCGAAATCATGTGTAGGGTAATTTACCTCATGAGTTTTCAACTGACGTGAAGCATAAGCAATTACCTGATCATTCTTCATAAGGACACAACCAAGTACCTTCAACGAAGCATCACTGTATATAACAAACTCACCATTCCTAGAAGGAAGTTCCAAAACTGGAGCATTCACCAATCTTCTTTTCAATTCCTGAAAACAATCATCACATTCTTTTGTCCAGATAAACGTAACACCCTTCCGAGTTAGCTTAGTCATTGGACTAGATAACCATGAAAAAATTTCAAGAAACCTTCAGTAGTAACCTGCCAAACCAAGAAAACTATGGATCTCGGTTACATTTGTGGGTCTTGGCCATTCTTCAACAACTTTTGTTCTAGCAGGATCAACAGTTATGCCATCTTTTGAAACAATGTGACCATGGAATGAAATTTGTTGCAACCAAAACTCACACTTGCTGAATTTCCCATAAAATTTATTTTCTTTTAAGGTTTGAAAAATAACCCTTAAATGTCTTTCATGCTCCTCTTTACTTTTAGAAAACACCAAAATATCATCAATGAAAACAACCACGAACTTATCCAAGAACTCATGGAAAATTCTATTCATAAGGTCCATGAATACAGTAGGTGCATTGGTTAACCCAAAAGGCATAACTACAAATTCATAATGGCCATATCTAGTACGGAACGCAGTCTTCGGAACGTCTGCTTCTTTTACTTTCAACTGATGGTACCCCGAACTCAAGTCAATCTTCGTAAAATACTGAGCTCCCTGGAGCTGATTAAACAAATCATCGATATGAGGCAAAGGATACTTGTTCTTAATAGTAATATTATTTAAGGATCAATAATCAATGAAAAGTCTCATTGATCCATATTTCTTTTTAACAAACAAGACAGGAGCACCCCATGGTGATGTGCTAGGTCGAATGAAACCTTTATCTAATAAATCCTAAAATTGCTTCTTTAACTCTAAAATTTCAACTTGAGCCATTCGATAAGGGGGTTTTGAAATTGGCTTAGAATCAGGAACTAAGTCAACAGTAAATTCAACTTCCCGATCATGAATAATACCAGGCAACTCATCAGGAAAAACATCAAGATACTCATTTACCACTGGCACATCATTAATCTAAACAGTTCCTTTATTTTCAACAATATGTGAAAGGTAACATTCATTTCCATATTTTACTAGTTTCTCAACATCCTGATATGTTATCAAAATCAAGGGTTCATTCTTGTACATAAACTGAAAATATTTCTGAAAAGAAACCATTTTATCTCTGTAGTCAATCTTAGCATGATAAACAGAAAGCCAATCCATGCCCAAGATAACATCAAACTCTACTAGAGGAAAAACAATAAGGTTTTCTAGTAGATTCTTTCCATACACAAGGATAGGAAGGTTCTTATAATTCCTTTTTGTCTCAACGTTCCCTCTGGGTGTTTTTACCATAAGTTCAGGATTCATATCTTGAGATGGAATTTCCAATTTACTAGAAAACTTCTCAGAAATAAAAGAGTATGTAGTCCCTGAATCAAACAACACATTGGCATAATCTGAACAAACAAACAGTGTACCCGATACCACTTCATACGATGGCCCAACATCTGCTGAGGTTGTTGCAAAGGATTTAGCCACCCCTTTCTTCTTGTAGTCTGGCTGCTTTCCCCCAGTTGAGTTCTTTGTTAGACACTCATTTTCATAATGACCCATTTCATTACACTTAAAACATCTTACCACTGGCTTTTCATTGCCTGCTTGATCATCCTCCTTACAGTTACGAGCAATATGACCATACTTACCACACCAAAAGCACTTACCAGACTTGGATAAACATTCTACAGGATGCATTTTACCACACTTCTCAAAGGATGGATATTTGGTTTTCTTACCTCCTTGCTTCTTTGAGGAATTCTTCCCTTTTTCCTGCCAACTGGACCTCTTATTCTGTTTTTTTTTCATAGAACACCTGATCATCGACAAACTCCATTTCTACCTTCTCCGCAGATAGAACAAGTTTTTCATAACTTTTGAACTCACGAGAAGCTAAAACCCTTCGATACTTTGGCTTTAACCCTGAGTAAAAACAGTTTATTTTACTATCAAGATCTCGTATGATGTTTGGAGCATACCTTGCCAATCGAGTGAACTTTTCTTCATAAGCAGCCACTGAATCATCCTCCTGCCTCAACTCTAAGAACTGTTTTTCCATCCTAAGACGAACCACCTTAGGAAAATATTTCTCAAGAAACATACCTTTGAATTCGTCCCAGTGAAGATCCTAAATCTCATCATTATCCCTGATATTTTTCACCATCAACCACCACTGATCAGCTTCACCTTCAAAACGGTAAACAGCAAGACTAACCTTTTGATTTTCCGAACACCCCATGACATCAGAAATCTTCTCCAGTGCTTTAATCCACCCTTCAGCTTGCACGGGGTCAGATGATCCTCTGAATGATGGGGATATTGCCTCATGAAATGTTCCACCCCTGACATGTTCCTCAGCAGTTGATCTGGATGATCTCGTGCATGGATACCACCACCATTTATAGCCAGAGTCAACTGTGCCATCACTGCAACAAACTGTTCAGTTCCGATTCCAACCATCTTAGGTTGCTGATTTGGAAGTTTTTCTTCCTCCTGATGTCGTCCCAACATAGCTGCTTTGTTTCCTCTGTGGAAAACAATTCTGAACATAGAAATATCTTAGGCGAATAAACATGGTAATCTTTAAATGCTATATCATTTCAATCATACCATAAATTAACTTATAATTTTACACTTTTCTAACTCCTAAAGTTGTCTAAACCGACCTTTGATACCAACTATAAGGCCCCGACCTTAAACCTTACATAATATTGAATTAAATTAATAATTCACATTAAGGATATTTTCAGGTTTAGAGTTTTAGATAATTATAACATAACTATTACATCTCAAAAGATTACAAAGTAGACACTTCTACTAAGTTTCCATAGAATAAAAAAACTCTTAAAAAGAAACATGTCTAGTTCCATGTTTTATATAGCATGACATTACCTTGATCCCATACTTGACCTTATTCCACATTAATTCCTGTGAAAAACATTTCAAAAAAACTTGGGGTGAGCATAAAAAGCTTAGTAAGGGATACACAAAGAATGAAAATAGTTAGTTTATCAAAACAACAAGTAAACTATGTATACTTTATCAAAGTAATACTTTTCACCTTTATGAAGTAGTAAAAACCCTTCACTAAAATAAAAGATCATTACTTACCCTTTTGTAACCAAAAGATTACCATAAAACCATATAAATAAAAAATAACATTTAAAGGTAACTTCGAACATAAACATACTTAAATGGAATAACCATACGGTCGACTTCCACTCATATCACTTAATGGAATAGCCATACGGCCGACTTCCATACATACTTAATGGAATAGCCATACGGCCGACTTCCATACCCAATGCATTGGAGGTTATAACGTAACCACCCATCCTGGTATTCACGACACCACCCATCATATGGTTTATCACGTAACCACCCGTCAAATGTCCAAGTACCATTATAAAATCATAATACATAAAATAAACATAATGGAAAGAAAACATTTCCACACTTTGATCAAAATATATCACTCAAATATATTGACCTAAAAAATCCATTATAAAAAACATTTTCAATACCAAAATACATAAAAGATTATATGGTATTTATTTCATTTTAAAAACATCACGGCTTGTTGAGGAAGCCAAAGACCAAATAATACTCGCGGCGGCGGAAAAGGTCATTGTCACCGTGTACGTTAAAAGAAACATTCCTTTTTGTCGTTTTGTAAAACGCTTCGTAGAAAAAGATTCCTTTTGTATAAAATTAAAGGTCAAAGGTTTTTATACACCGTATAAAAGAAAGTTGTGTATAAAACGAAATATGCCTCAATGAAAGGAGATTGAGACGAAGTCCCTTACCTCGGGTCCGTCTTGACTCGATCGTTCTTTAACCTCCTCAATAATAAACGTAAGTTAATTTTTACTTGCTTAAGAACCTTTTTCAAGTTCATTATTCCTTTTATATCACTTATTACCATGTCATGAACACTATGTAATTATTTAACTTATTAACGATCATTTTAACGATCATTGGTACTTGAGTCAAAAATATGCTCTTTATAATTACAAGTTGTTCATGTATCCATTATATCCAGAGTTAAACTCATGATGTAGATATCATATATATCATATATATCCAGTATATAAATGCATTTATAATATTACATAATCATTTAGAGGTAAGAAATGAAATGCACCGTTCATGGAGACGGTAAGCCGTACGTACGCATGAATGCTACTTTCATTTCTATTTCGTATTTTATAGAATGGAATCATAATGATATAAAGGTATATTATAATTCCTGTGTAATATCATATACAATATCATAACTCCATCCTTTATACGTCCCACATATGGTATTTAACGAATCAAATCACTTTGAGGGGGCGGTAGTCCGCACTTCCTTAAATGAAGATATCGCATTTACCCATAATGGAAACCATAAAGGTATGCCCAAAATGAAAAATAAATAAGCTTAAGGAAAACATAAACATATTATATATCATATATAATTATATTTTCATCTTAATGGCCACCTTTTAAGGTGATAAAAGAATGTTGAACAATCATCGTTTCGGGAGGCCGAAATTCGCCATCCACGGAAACAGTATGTTCTTTAACCATTAGATGTAGGTGTGTGTAAGTTTTTCTTGAATACTTTTTATAAAAACATCCTAGTATAATGAATATATTGTATTTGTTACAAAATAAATGAATAAAAAGAGTTTAGGGGGTTAGAAATCAAAATAAAACAAAAGGACTCAAGTGAAGACATTACCTTAAAATCGGGTAACTCCCTTTGGTTTGAGCTCAAAGGATTCCTTGGGAAGACTTCTGCCCAAAGTGACGCTTCAAGTAGTAAGAGAGGGAAGTGTAGAGACAAAATGGGCA